>JAMJFZ010000713.1:17377500-18577500 GCA_026225945.1 Cricetomys ansorgei
CGGGAAAGAGTACCTGACCCTCCAGTGAGGTTCCTGGTGTGGGAAACGGCCAGCCCCAGACCCCGCAACTCTCCTTACTCCTCACAGGAAACAGACTTAGATAAAGAAAACGCCCAAACCATGGTGTGCCCAAAGTGGTGATTCAGGCCTGGCTCTCAGAAATCAGTGAGGCCTCTGTTTGTAATAACAATTGCTCACTGTCACACTGGGTGACCGTTCACAAAATTCATCCTTGCTAAACTACTTTATTAACGCTGTCCCCCAGGAGAAGGGATGTTTCTTTTCAATTCACAGGACACCATGAGCTCCGGATCCTCTGAAACAACTATGCAGAGAGCTCTGCCTTTTTCTCTAAATTATAACTGGGTGTGTACCTATCTCTGGAGATCTCCTAGTGCCTCTTTTTTTTGTTTTTCCTTTCTCAGACCTGATTAATTTTTGTCTTGGTGATCACAAATGTGTTAATTTTGTTGTTCTGTCTGTTTCATGTCTATGGATGGTGTTTAAATGTATGAGAATGTATATATGTTCTGTGTTCATTTAAATATCACTGTCCTAGATACTAGCTGGCCAGATCTGAGGCAGAGTTCCAAAACTGGTTCCAGTTGCCTGCCCCATCAGCCTCACACCACGTGCTTGCATGGCTGTAAAAGTGGCCATTTGGAGGATACAGTGCCAAACTGTCCCATTTTTTGCTTGTGATTGTTTCAAAAAGCAGGCAAACTGTAAAAAGAAGTCTGCTGTTCTTCCAGGCCTGCTTTTCTATGTCTCTAAAGGTTTGTCTGTGTTTGTGGATGACAATGTGTTTTTTCTGGTACAATGTATGAATGTAATGGTGGCTACCAAATGCTTGGTGTGTGTGACTGAATGTGCTAAGTGAATGTGCTCGTTGTTCTATGGATATGGGTATAAAACCAGCAAAACTGTGTTTGTATAATGGTTATTAATTTTTCTATGTCTCCAAACACATTTATTGTTAAATAACTTCCTTTTTATTGTCAACAATTTGTCTTAATCTCTGAATGATGATCCTGATAGATACATTGATACAAGTTACTGAAGCCCTCTTTCAGTCAATAGATTGTTACAACATTTTCTTGGAAACTTGCCATTTCAATTGTTTGTTTGCCACTGTTGATGCTTTTGTTCTATAGATACATACAGTTTATAATGCTTGTTTGACAGTAATTGATTAAAGATGTCTTCTTATTTTGAACTCATTTAGTATCTCAGTACTTGTCCTAGAGTTTTGTGTTATGATAGGCACATGTCTGCTTCCTCCTTTATGAAAATACCTCTTCAACTTATTTTGGAGATCCAAGCAAATTACATGGCCTCAGACTCCAGGTTCAGCTTTGAGCTAGTTGATGCTAAAATTTCTTTTATACAATATATTTACACTTATATACCAACATATGTATTATAGTAATTTAAAATAAGTAGTCAACAGTATGATATTTTATGCTGTTTTGAAATTATTTTACCCTCCTTTGGTTTCTTCTGTATGTATCTCCTTCTTCTCCATATTTAGAGTATCCTTCTTTCCCCTCTCTCTTGTGACATGAAGAAGTGGTTAAGGAATCTCCCTTCATGGCTAAAAAGAAGCTACTCAGGCCAGGCATGTGACTATGGTGTCCCTGCATAAAGGCCTAGGGAGAAAATTGTATGAATCTATAAAGGTGAAGTATGGATTGCCTTAGAGATTCCAAAATTTGGAAATGCCAGAGTCATGGGAAACTTGCCAAAGAAATTTGATAACAAGAAGCAAAAACAGCCTACAAGAGAGAGAAGTGTGTTACAGTCAACAAAGCTGAATGGAGTTAGAGATTTTAGTAGATCTTTGATAGCAGATATGATGATGCAAGATTTCGAATTTGCCATGATTGTTTTCAGTAAAAAAGGTAGTGTATAACCTGTACCATTATATATAGAAAGTATTTTATTTCCTTTTTTATTTTGATTTTACAGAGGAGTACAGTTAAGAGATTAGAATGAGTTTCAGAGACTTTGAACTCTAGGCTTTTAAACAGTGTGGAAACTGTGATAAACTATGGATGGGGCCTTAAGAAGTTGAACTAAATTCAGTTTTGCATTATGATATGGCTAAAGAGTATAGAATGGTTTGAATGAAAATCGCCCACTTTGATATAGGGAGTCTCACTATTAGAGGGTGTGGCCTTGATAGAGGAAATGTGTCACTAGTGGTAGGCTTTGAGGTTTCAGAAGTTCAAGTCAGGCTCAGTGTCAATTTCTCTTTTCAACGTCTATGGATCCAGATGTAGAATTCTTCAGTCTATGCGCTGCCATTTTTCCTGCCATGATGAAAATGGGCTCAGCTTCTGAACTGTAACCAGCCCCAGTTAAATGTTTGGCTTTATGAGAGTTATCCTGGCCACAACAAGCACTGTAACAAAAACACCCTCGTAAACAACTACTAAAATTCATGAAAATAGCACAGCTTTGTTGTATATTTCATTTTCTCTTTATAAAATACACAACTAGTATAAAACCAATGTTTTATCACAATATTCAATATCATCTTTTTGTTACTACAAAAACTAATATTCTAATTTTTTTATTATTTCCTGAGAGAGTCATATTGCAATAGTTGAAGTTTATGGCTGGCTGTTTTGAAAACCAGTTCCATAATGTACATTATTTATGTTTTCATTTCCTCTTTTATTTTTTGATATCTTGAATTTTTTTTCTAAATTAATTCTTTGACAATTTAATCAATGAAATTTTGCTACTTCCCACTATTCTTCCCCTTAGCACATCCCAGATCTGCTAATACCTCCCTAGTTTATGTCTTCAATGTTTTAAATTTATTGTGCATTTTGAGGGGGATGGTTGTTTTAATTTTGTTTTTGCTTCAAATTAATAACCCATGGCCTCCAATTTGCGCTGTATATGCTCTTCTGGTTGTGGGAGCATTCATGGGAATGTGATTGACCAAACCGGACTTATACTCTTAAAGAAAAGTTATTTTCCCTCCCCAAGAGAGCATCAACTTCTCCCAGCTCTTCTGTTAGTGGTAGTATTATGAAATATTTCCCCATGCTAGAATGTTGACATTTAATCTTATGGCAGTTTTGTTCAGGTAACCACAGCTCCTGCAACCTCATGAACATTATGCTCTTATGATGTTAATCAGATATCTTTTCATGCAGCTCTCTAAAACTTTTTGATATTACAATATTTCTACCTCCTTTTGTGACCATTTATAAGACTTGAGGAGAGTGTTTCACCAGACTTCCCCTTTGTAGCTGTATACTCCAGAGTCATTTATTTTCTACTTTTTGACTGCTTGTGATTTTCTACATTAACCAATTACACTGCACCAAGAATTTATCTGATAAGCTTTGAGAACTGTACTATTCTATGGTTAAAGAGATTCAAATTTAAATGCTGTTTGATATTCTGTCCACTTAAAAAATAATAAAGGTAAGTTCACTCTTGGGAATGGAGAACTACCCAACAATGAGCTTTTGTCCAGATTCTGTACTGTTCTAGGAATGTGTTTCTACCTGTGGAGTGGACTTTAAATGAAATCAGATAGCTATAGGTTACCTCTTTAATAGTCATGCCACCACTGAACTCATGGGCATATGTAGAAGAATAGCCCTGTGTGAAATTTAAAGTCTATCTATATTCCAAGGGCTACATTTCAGAGGCCTGTGTGGTCTTGATGGAATGTATACACACCTTTAGTCCAGTATTCAGAAAAGAGTGGAAGAAGACATCAGAAGCAGAACTTGGAAAAAGTCAATATCACAGAGGAGTAACATCTGAGATGGGTCAGAGTAAATTGCAGACAAAATGGCTAATCAGAGGAAGAGCTAATAGAGTAAGGTCATGCATAACTCTAATTGGAAAAGGCAAGTTCTCAGCTCAGTTAAGGAGACTTATGTAAAAATTAGAGACATTTAGTTTACAATGTCAATTAAGAAGAGTCAGTTGAGAAACAGGCTGAAAAGTCAGTTAAGGAATAGTTAACTGAATAAGTTAACTGAGTCAGTTACAGGGGAGTTACACAAGCTGAGGCTGGAGTGAGTTACATAGCAGTCAGTTGAAGCAGTCAGTTACAAAGCCAGGATGGATCAACGAAAGCTAAGATAGAGACATAGATACACAGCATAGCTTGCCAGAAGAAGCCTAGAACAGAGCATGAGTTGAACCAGAAAAATAAGACTTCAGAAGGAGCTAGTAAGAGTGGCTCAGTCAGCAGTAGGTCTCAGAATGTCAAGACTGGAGCCCTCTAGGTCCAGGATATCAGGTTAAATGTTCTAGGCTGCACAAATGCTGAAGCATTCCAGTTCAAGAAGTAAAACTAGATTGTAATCTAGGTGGTAGTGGAGCATGCCTTTAATTCCAGCACTCGGAAGGCAGAGGGAGCCAAATCCCTGTGAGTTCAAGGCCAGCCTGGTATACAGAGTGAGTTCTAGGACTCTAACTCTAGGTTACAACAGAGAAACTCTGTCTGAAAAAAAAAAAAAAAAGAAAAAGAAAAAAATCAATAAAAAGCAAAAGAATACATTATAAAGAGGCCAAAATGTTCTGGGTCTTCAGGAATCCAGTCAAGAACTGATGATTTAATTAGACAAAATAATTAATGCCTCTGTCCTGAACCAATGTCTAAAAATCTGGTGAATCAACATCTACATCCACATCTACAAGTACAGGCATGTGTTGCTGCATCTGTTATTTCAATCTGTAGCATTCACATGTGGGTAAGAGTCATAACAATTTTTCTCTCCAGTAAAGTACATGGCAACTTCTAATACAAAAGAAAGTTAACTTCCTGGTAGAAACCAACTTAATTTTACCATGTTCTATAACCAATACATGTGGAATTCACAGCAATAGAGTCTTACCATCAAGTTTTGTACAACCAGGTACAATGGCACTGAATGTTTCAACTTTGGGCTTCTGGAACGACTATAATCCTTTGTGTATAGATATGAAGTTTATAAAATAGCGAGTTTCTACATGACTTTTTCAGACAACCACAGAGTATGATGTCCTTTCCCTGGTCCCCTCTTCTGTCCCTCTATCCCTTTCTTCTCTCCACTTAAACCTACTGCACATTATTTCCCCAGTCCTCTTCCTATTACCTGCGCTCCATATCCCCTCTATCAAGATCTTTTTTCCCTACACCCTTAAGAACAATCATCGCCTGTTCTCAAATTTATATGTACCCCTAGTACCAAATCTTTAGATATGTGTGTTTAATTAGAGGTACATGTATATTTCATCAAAGGGCTCTCCCTCTTTATGTTTGGATTTCATCTGGTTTGATACTTCCCAAATTGTGTTCATGTTGTCATGATCTTGAGTAGTTAAAGTGTACAACTAATTTCTCTGTTGCATTGGAAAATAGTGCTTTTCTTGAAGACATATTTTTATACATTCATTTTTCCTGTTCATTTTAACACAATGGTGTACACATTAAATAAATATTTTGGAATAATGATAAACATTGGATATGTGTCAGACAACACAGCTAATAAAAAGTATGTTTTCAGATCAAATGAGTCCTTACAAATTTTATTAAGTAATATATGTTACACCAAAATAACTGTGCACAGAGTTGAATGGATAGAGTTCTCTATTCTCCTACCTGATATTTTGTGGCTCAGGTTGAGAACAAAAATATATAATATTATGGTAAAATTAACTTCAAATTTAAAATAATTATGCATACATTATTAAAATATTCTCATCACAGAATTGAAATTTTAATGAAATTACATGTTCAAGACTGTTTCTGTAAACATGGAATGAGTTGATGTATGTTTAAAGTACTTAAAACACTATCATTCTTGTAATCATAATTTTATTTTCTATAAAATGGCAATCAATGATAATTACTTTTACAAAGGAAACTAAATCTTTTCAATTTCATTGAACCTCAAGGAAATATACTTTTAACTAAGGTGATAAAATAGCTGGGTAGTTCTTTGCAGCTTGACCACCTGGGGAAGAGAATATTGATTCTATAATTAACCGTGACCTGCTAGAAGAGCAGCAGTCCAAATTGCTTTTTTAAAAAGATTTTTCATTTTTGGCCTTTAAAGAGGTTGCCTGGAAAGCAAATAGAGTAAGAAAATGTTTAAAGGGCAACAGTCACCAACATTTAAATTACCATTGTGATTGTGACTTTCTGTAACTCACTTTAATTGCTAATATATTCAAGAAAGCAGGTAGTCATAAAATAAACTATAAAAGAAAATCTTGGAAAGATTTTTGGAGTCTGAGATACCAAGGACTTGATGATCTCTAGCTTTAACTTTTGCACCATTTTAAGGGTTGCAAATACTTTTTAAAAATGACCTCATGATCCTAAGAGAACACATAATGAATTTAACACAGATGTTGTTAACAAAGAAAAATATCATAATGAATTAAAAAATTAAAATGTAAAGTTATTTATTGTGAGTTTCCAAACAACTATTTTCAGTTTGTACTCATCAATAAGGATTTCAGTCCCAGAATTCTCTAAAGCTACAATTTTTGTTTTGTATGTATGAGCAAAAATTCATCCTGACAGTCCAAGTTTTTTTAGCATCACTCTTGAATAAAACAAACTTTAAAAGACCTATTAATTATCACAAAGATGTTTTACTTTAAACTGACTATGTAATTCAAAATAAAATTATATCTTACAATCCATCAATTTTGTAAAATGACAAAATAGTTCATATATAAATATATATGTAAAATTACATATTTATACCGTTATTGTCTCCATAGTTAGACATTACAAAGATTCACAATCATACTCACACAAATAACTTATTGTGTTTGCATCACTAATACTGAAGACTAACCATGGCATCAGGCAAAAGACAGTTTTCACCTTTGTCTGTATTGATGTTTGCTTCCTCCTAGAGCTGATATTGATTGATTTACTTTCTGAGAGATATATCAATCATAAGAATAATTTAAAATTTCATATGTAATTAATTAGTTTTACTATTAATATTGAAAGATTATTTAAACTGGAAGTTCATTTAAATATTCAATTTTACTTAATATTCTTAGTTCTTGATCAATTATACCATGATTTGTTGGATTTTTAGTAGTTTGTGTATGAGTTATGTTTCCCTAAAACTAGCATCAAAGATGAAAACTGTTGTAGAAGTGATTTGTAGGTTCAAAGCTCATAGGAGATAGCTGTGAAACAGGAATTCAACCAGCATAAGATTGCAGAGTAAGCAAGCATGTATACAGATACAGCTGAAAATTGTCCTTTGCTGATCCCATGAGGATTTTACAACATTTATGATGACAGAGTTGTCTTATCATGAAGCATGGGGACTGGGATTGTACTGCTGTATCAGTAATCGGCAAAGCATGTGTAATTTCTAACACAAAACATAATCTCCCAAGTGGAGTGATTATATTCACTAAAGGCACTTCCCTAGAAATTTTTAAACTGTTGTGAATTGTAAGTAGTTAGCTATCCAAGCTCATAGAAGTAGGGATGACTTTTTCTGCGTGCCAATAGTAATTTCAGAGTAATATCTAAACTATGAGTAAGCACCAGAAGTACATTAGGAATAAAGAAATGGATTCTATTCCACAGCACAAGGATTTGTGTATATTTGGACTGTGTAATGAGATTTGGTTTTGTTTTATTTGGAGGGCAATGTCTCAATTTATTTTTTCATGTATTTAAAATTATAAACAAGTCATATTGAGATTTGAAACATTTTGAAGATAGCTGTTGAGGACCATAGGGCATACCTGACAATTGAACCTCATCTCAACATTTTCTGCAATTTAAGTTTTTTATCAGTATTCATTAGAATATCCACCAGAATGAAGCCTGAGTCAAGTCAAAACTGGATCTTCTCTGTACAACTGGTCAGCTGGTACCAAATAGTCAGCCCTAAAATTATACATACACACAAGTAACATTATACAGTCTGAGAGGTCTTCTTTATGTATTAAGGAGTATATAAGTATATACATAAGTATATATGTAACAACAATTAATTTAAAAAGAAATCTGGGATTTGAAAGAGAGCATAGTCCACTCAAATGATCCCCATAGCAGCTATGATTCAGGAGTTCTTGCCTAGCTTCTAATCCCTTGCATATAATCACTGAGGAGACTGTAAACATTCTTTAAGGGCTTAGTTAGAATAATATTAGAGGAAATATAAACATAGCATCCACAGAATATCATTCAACCTAATTTATCAAGATTAACTGTTAAAATCTCTTTTGTCTCATTTAAATATTTCTATACTCAAGCAATAAATGCAAAAATTCATATATTCTTTTTAAAAAAGGAAGAAGCTGTAATCTCTGCAGGATACCAAAAAGTCTGTTACTTGTGGCAGTGTGTCACAGTGCACCATTTCACACATTTCACTTGTACTTTATATAGTTTTTCTAAAGATATTTTGTTGTTGTCTAATTAGCAAATACCATGCTATTACTCACTGCTATTCATCTGTGTTTACTTGAACAACATAAAGTCTATCTTTTATAAAAATTATGAGAAGGTTAAATGCTGTGTTAAACTTCATATTTAAAGTTCCATATATTCTGCCAAATAACCTTCACAAAATGAATTTAAATTTGGGTCCTAATTATCTCAATATAAAAAGGATATTAGTTGGGCTGACTCTATTTTGCTTTTTTTAATTTTAGAGATGTTTCATCATAATTTTGCACAAAATGAAGTAGCAATTATTTTCAGACAAAACATATCTTTTTCTTTCTGCTTACTAGTTTTTATGACAACATAACATAATTTAGGGTCATTTTGAAAGAGTGAACCTCAAATGAAAAAAAATGCCCCCAATATTTGGCATTTGGGCAGGCCTAGGGTGCATTTTATTAACTGACAATTGATGTAAATGGGACTAATAACAATGGGCACTGCTATCTCCAGGCTGGTGATCTTGGAAGCCATAGAATACAAGCATAGCAAGCCTGGGACAACAAACCAGGAAGCAGCAATCCTCCTTGACCTAAGTATCAACTCCTGCCTCCAGATTCCTGCCCTGTTTGAGTTCCTGCCATTATTTTGCACAACAATGGAATGAAGTAAGTGTATAATGCCTTGCCAAAAAGTTTTTTTGTGTTGTGTAGCCTTCTTCATGATTGGATGCTGCTTGGGTGTCTGGGAACTTCACTTAGAATATAAAGGGGGCAGTGTGCAGTTGTAACTTGGTTGGCTGGTTTGATCTATGATAGTCCTTCCCCCAGTGTTCTATTGATGGGTATGTAGGTTTTTTAGCTTCAGACAGTTAAGGACAGCCAAAAGGGTAGTGAACATTTCTTGCTTTCTTTCTTTCTCTCATTCAGGTTTGCCTGAATAGTGGTGAAGATTAATTTCTTTGTTTCTATCTTTCTCTTTTCTTTCCTGAGCCAGAGGGTAAAAAGGCACAGTGGGAATCTATTACAAGTTAGGAATCAGAAGTTAGGAACCTGTTACAGTAGCAATTAGTTTCAGGAGTCAGTTTCTGGTGTGTTTGAGTGGGCACTTCCTTTGAGTTCTAAATGCATGAAAGATTCACTCTGAAAGTGAGTGACAACACAACACAGAGTGAATCCCAGAGTGATTACATGAGAAAAATAGGGATACAGGGAGTTAGAGTGGGAAAGAGAGGAAAAAGAGAGGGGGGGATATAATATAATCATTCATCTCTTGATGCTTCCTTTAATTGCAATAAAACAGATGAGTAATATTCCTAACTATATTACTTTCTTACATCATGGACCAGATTCATTCTTAATTAATGAGCCAAAGTAAATCCTTCCCTTGTGTTGACTTTGTGATGTAATTTGTCACAGCAATGAGCAAATTAAAAAAAAAATATTGTACAAACAGACCTAGTAGCTACAGAAACAAATGAGACAAAGAGAGATGTCTTATGATTGAGAGTTCTTACGAATAAGTATACCATGCATAAGAAAGAAAGGAGAAAACAATGTTGAGCATTTATTACTATCCTATGAATGTTTCCGCCTTAAGAAAGAGCACTTTAGGTGGAAAAATAATATAAATCTGAAAAATGTAGGCATACCATGATTTTAAAAGTATCTAGAAAGCTGGTTTTCTAAAAAAAAAAACAAAAAACAAACAAACAGAGACAGATTCAAACACCTTCTGTATGTTGTGTTTTTGTTGTTCTTTAAATGAAGATATACCCAGTATTGACATTGTTGTCATAGATCGCCTAAATATCATAGATGAAAAGTATCTAAAGAATGTAGAGATTATTGATACTCTAGAAGCTTTCTCTTCAAGTTTATATTTGGCATAATTACTAAAGGTGGTAAATATATAGATAGGTAGAAAGATAGATATAGATATAGATGTAGATATAGATATTGATATCTATTTATGGATATAGATAGATGTATACATATCTAATGGTGTTATAAGTTGTAACAAATAATATTAAACATTCTTAGTTTTGACCTGTACATTAAATTTAAATTGGTGATACTTATTCTATTAAGTTAAATATATACCTATTTTATTGTGTGAGATTCATAGAGCAATTTCTGAAGTAAAAGTTATAGTTATGACTTAGAGAAAATGATCATTAAAATCCATTTTCCATGTATTTTCTCATTACATAAATAAGAAAAAATAATTGGTGTCTCTTCATTTCTTCATATACTTTGGTGCTATGTAGTGAAAAAAAAACTTAAAAACAACTTCATTTGTGCTCTCATTATTGGTGTGCATTAGTCATTTTCTTCTTTTCTATGACTTTGAAAATGATCTTGTATAGTAGTAGCTTTTTATTATCCAGAAATGTATTAGGAATAGGTGTAATCTCATTATACCCACAACTACTCAGTGGAAAATATGTAATATCCATTTGAATATCTTTGAGGTAGCGGAGTATAGTTGAAAAGCTTCATTTTCTCTGCTATAAGATGGCACAATTACATTTATTTTTCTAAATGAAAAACCCATAAAATTATACAGTAACAACCAGCTCAAATGCAGTTGCCATTTGCTTAGGAGAAATGCGTTATAGGATAAACCTCTAATTTAGCTAATGGAAATTTGAGGTACAGCTTATACCAAAGTGAAATTAAACTAAATTGTCTTAGTTATCTCAGTTTATATTAACATTTTTATTGCTGTTTCACCCAATTAAAGTCAGATATAAATACATCATTAGATCTTGTTAACTTAGGAAAGGTTTGAATTTTAGTGTGAGAAAATATATCTAAATTCCCGAAAGATGCAAAACATGTTTAATATTTTCATTAATTCTGGAAAATAAATAATTGAAATTACAAGTTATAATTTTGACTCTGAAAATAAAGTTTTTCGGAATCATCCTAACATTATAAAACCTATACTTATCATTTACTTTCTAAAAAAAAACTATTTTCCTATGAAAACTAAGAATAACTGTTACAATGTCTTCTTGAGAAAAGACAATTTTTATAGATTGTGATTTTCTATGTCTACATTAATTAGAAACATTAAAGCAGGGCAGTGGTGGGGCACAGCTATAATCCCAGCACTTATGAGGCAGAGGCAGGCAGATCTCTGTGCGTTTGAGTCCAGCCGGGTCTATAGAGTGAGTTCCAGGACAGCCAGAATTACAATAAAGAAACCCTGTCTCAAAAAACCAAAAAAAGAAAAAGAAATATTAGATAATATTACAATATATGACATAGTTACATAAAATATTTTGAAACTGTTAATTCTCTAAAATATTAAATAAGTAACAAATCTTTCAATTGTATCAAACTTATAATAATGTAATTTGGCCATTATTGGCAGATCTCTGAACTTAATCTTTTGTTTACAAAATGTTAAAGTATTAATGACAACCATGGCAACAGCATGATGAATCAATGTACTCCTTTATAAATCCAATTTGAGAATATATGTTCATTAATTAAATTGTCCAAAAACATCAAGGGTATTGATCAGGCAATCACAGATAAATTTACTAGTGTTATTATAATTCTACAACTTATTCCAGAAAGTATGTGGTATATATTGGATATATGTAACCATTTATCACAATCTACACAATATACTTACTAATGTTGCCTTCATTTTAGAGACTAGGAAACTACTGTTTTGAGTTTCAGAGTGCCTTTCATTACAAATGTACTTAGTTCCTTTTACTTTATCAGTCTCAAAACTCAAATGTTCTTTTGGTCAACATTTTCATGAGACACTGATTTTACATAGTTTTATAATAGAACATATTTTAAATGAATCTGTACTACCATTTAATTCTTTTGGAAACAATCATACTCTTGACTGAAATTATGAAGTCAAATCTGTTCCAAAGAAGACATGAATTTATAAATATGCAAATTCTTCAGGAATTATCTGTAATTTATGCTATATTCATTAACTAAAATATTCTCTCCTGTGAATAATTGATACACATTTTGGGTGAATATATTTTAATCAAATTAAAACTCTTAGTTTTATACATCTTGAGAGTATTTAGTTATTCATTTTTAATGGAGAATAGATTTCATAAAATATGTTTGTCTTAGTCAATGTTCTATTGCTGTGAAGAGACACTATAAGCACAGCAACTTTTATAATGACTAGCATTTAACTGGGGCTAGTTTAGATTATAGGTTTACTTCAGGACCCCATAATGGGAAGCATGTGGCATGCAGGTGGATATGGTGCTGGAGAATGAGCTTGAGAATTCTATATCTAGATCTTTGGGCAGCAGAAAGAAAGAGACAATAGCCTGGATTGAACATTTGAAACCCCAAAACCCACCTCCAGTGATACACTCCTTTCAATAGGGTCATACCTCCTTATGACTGCTAAATAATGCCACTCCCTAATTACCAAGCATTCAGATATATGAACATATGGAGGATATTCATTTTCAAACCACCATCATGTTAGCTATAGATAGTTGAAATTGGATAGCTAGTAAAATTATACATATTTTTCCTTTTCATATTGTTACTAGGAGATATAGTTTCATATATCGTCACTGTCATAGAACTCTGTCCTCTAAACATAAAATGAGCATTGGCATTTTCAGAATAGTTAAAATTACACCCATGAAAACCTCATATCTTTGTCCTCACTAATATTCACTTATACAGGCTCAAGAGGCCTTTTCCTTACTTAAGGATATAGAAGCAATTAATGAATACCAGGGGCAGTGACTTCTTCAGTGTTGTAGCTGTTTGTAAGCTATATATATATTCTATCTATCATTGGTGCCTTCTTTCGATGAATAGACATTTGTTAATGTCTTTCTAGAAAATGTCATGTAACATCAATATTCAGTTTTGTTTTTCTTAGAAATAAAGGCAAATAATTGCAGTTAATTTATAGGTTTCTGGACAACAAAAAAGGATATGAATAGATATAATATAATATATATTTATATATAGATATAGTTCTTTAACCTTAATGAACTTATACTTTAATGAATTTAACTTTAATGAATTTATAGTTCTAAAATTCCAGGTAAAAAGCATCGTCAGATAAAAAGTTTCTAAGTGGCACTTTATTTTATTTGAGGAAATTTCCTAAGACTTCATTTTATGTGTTTATACTCAAATAAGTCTTTAGCTTCTTACTAAGTAGTTAACAATCAAGAACTTATTCATGTTTTCAGATTATTAAAATGTGAGTATTCTAAAAACAATGCCATCTTCATTCATTTCTTGATTTTTCTCATTTTGGTGGAGCATGATTTTCACCACACGGCATCCATAAACTGTTTTCATTAACAGTACTTAAAACTTTCTGAAATTTCACTTCTTATGAACCATGAAATGTTACAGAAAGTAATCTACTCTTCTTTGTTCTTAAAAGGACTTATGTCAGTGAGCCACATTCTCCTTTGTGTATGGTAGAACATTGTCAATGTTCCCTTTGATTTGCTATAGAAACAGACATTCCCATCCAAAGTCTGAATTTTTACAAACAAATCTGCCATTATAAAGATCTACCACCCCTGTTCAGTAGTCAGTATAAAGAAAATGCTTAGTTAGCATAATTTTTTGACAATTTTCTCCTCCCCTAAGTCCCCTGGATGTTGTCAGACTCCAGGTTAAGTCAATATATAGCTCTTGGTTAAAATGTAAATAATTCCATAAAAAGATTAACCCCAAGGTAGATTGTACTCTGGTCCATTGTTTCACCATTGTTTCACACCATTGTTCATTTCTGTGTTTCATTGGGTTTATACTGTTGTTCACATTTTTTCTATAAAATAAAAACCTTTTGAATTATTTGAGATAAAAGTCATAGAACTTCAACTTTTTCCTCAGCCGAATGGATTTGTTCATGTCCAATTTTGAAATAATTCTTCATAACAATTGTCTCTTTACTAACACTGAACGTCAGATGTTTTCAGTAATAGCTTTTGTTTTAAATAAATGCAAGCAATATTATTTGGTAGGTTAAAAACAGAAATAATACTCCAATGTTTTAGCAAGTGATAATCAACTAAAGAGAGGCCTGAGCATATAAACTTCTTGGGCCATTCCTGCCTTTCAGTACTTATGGTCAATTTACTACTTGTAATCAGAGATTATTAGTTATGTGTTTTATTCGACAATATCTTTGACATTAATTGATAACCCATAGTCAGTTTAAAAAATTTTACTCTATAGATGCAATCATTTCCTTTCCAAATTTTTCAACTTGATGTAACAAAACCACTTGTTTTGTCTTCACTGGAATATATAATTGATCGACTGGGCACTCTCATATATCCCACTCTTCCCAAGTAATTTTGTATTTTTAACAAATATCACAACATATTGCTATTGATTTTCAACTTGCTTTCTGTATTGTCTCTCTCATTTTTGATGAAAGCCAAATAAAGCCAAATTACCTCAGTTAGCAGTTGACTTTCCGAATGTCAACTTCAAAAGGCTATAGACATTTCTTGTTGGTCATACTATATTTTGGCAATGTGTTTCCTTTTTAGCCTTTTAAGCAATTTCTTTGTGCTTCTTTATCATTTTTCAAAACAGGTATAGCTATAGCCACTCATAATTTTTGTACTCAGATAATAAATTTGACACCAAATTTATAGTGAAAACTCATAAGAGAACTTCAAAAAACAAATGACACAATGTCTTATTCCCTCAACTTCTCAATACATTATTCCATCCTCAGTAGAAATTAGACGTTCATATCCTAATATCATGAATTGTACTCATGTAGTAGATATTTAATCATCTTTCTTTTTCAAACAATGTCCTTTCTACAACACATAGTCTATCCAAGCCAACAGGTTCCCTATTCTTCTCTTATACAATATATAAATGGCATTTTATAGCCTTCATTTGTGCATTCATTCTTTTTTCAACTTTCTAAAAAATTCTTGCATCAGTAAATACATTAAAATATTCCTTTATATTTCTAACATAGTTCTGTTAATGTATCAATGGCCTTGTTCCTTTTAAATTATTGAAACTTGATTTTATTCTTACTTGTCTATCAGCAGTTTTTCTCATTATCTTTCCTTCATCTTTGGAGAATATTCTTTCTATTCTAAGATCAAACATTCTCCTCCTTACCTCATTGAATTCCTCTTGGCCAGATTCTGCTCATTCCATGTCTTCACAGTGGAGTGTTCTAGTACTCTGTCTTTGAATTTCTTCCCTTTCATGTCTGCATCCACCAGCATCTAGTCTATTGGCTTTAAATAAATAATTGTATTTTTATGACTTGCAAGTTCATACCTATAACCTGAACTACAGATCTCCTACATCACTGTTTATTCTGAATTTCAACAGGGTTTCATTTTAGACCTATGACAGCTGAAATTTTCATAGCAGTGTAGTTTTACCCTCTGGCAAACTTCAAGTTATATGGTTGAATTCTTCATCTCTTCTGGTCTTTATTCCTCCTTCCATTCATTCCAACAAAGCCTTTTGTATAAAACACTGGGGTATCAAGTTCTGCTGTAATTTATATTGTACTCATTAGAAATCATAGTGGTTCTTAATTCACATTATAAGTTGAATTTTAAAACTCCACTGAGTTATTCATCATATAAAACAACAGTTTTGTATGTTTGTTTGCATGTCAGTGTGTGTGTGTGTTTGTGTGTGCTCATGTGGGAAATGTGCAAGTTTGTGTTTATGTATATAGACAATAGAGGTCAGCCTCAGATTTTGCTGTTCAGAAACCATCTACATAGTTTGAGATAGTCTATAATGGCATCTGAGGCTTAGCAGTTATGTTAATTGGGTTGGCCAAAGAGTCCTGGATACCTGTATATATCTGGCTTCAAAGCTCTATGAACACCACTACTTCAGGCTTTATATATCTAGCTTCCATGACAAGTTCTTTACCAACTGAACAATCTCCTTTTCCCAAAAAAGGGGGAGGTGCTTTTAATATGACCCCAAGATGAAAGGTATGTTAGAAACACATCTGAAATTCATTCAGACTTTTAACTTGATTGTGAGACCCAGGAAATATCAAGCCTTGGCATTTAAACAGTATTTTCAATTAATGACTATTCATTGTATAATGTACAGGGTCTCATGAGGATATTCTCATACAAGTGTTTAATGCATTTTGACATTTTTTTTTCCTGTGGACAAAGCATGAAAGTAACCCTAGTGTTCAGTAGAAACAAGTGGAAATACATTCATGAAGGAATAAGTTATGTCATAGATAACTGTTAATAATGAGTTTTTTTTTTGAATGTCCAGTCAAAACCAGCAGGGATTTTACCCAACAGAAGTGTGCATGAACTGGAGAATCAACAATAATGGCATTAACACCAATGTATTGGTGGTTCATTTTTAAATGGTAGAAACACTTTGCTTTTTATGATAAGGAACAGAAAATCACTGCTGCAGATTTCCTCAATGGCACAGGCAATATAACAATGACATGAACTTGAAATGTGAATTGTACTTCTAGAATTTAAATTAAAACTGGGATTTGAGCTAAGTGATGGTGGTGCACATCTTTAATCCCAGTACTTGGAGGTAGAGATAAGGAGATCTCTGTGAGTTCAAGGCCAGCCTTGTTTCCAGAGTGAGTTTTGGGACAGCCAGAAGTGCCACAGAGGAACCTTGTCCCAAAAAAAGCAAACAAACAAACAAAAAACAAAAACAAAAAACAACCCCCACAAAAATCATAAAACAAACAAGCAAACAAAAAACCTGGTACTGGAGCTATATTAGATTGTTAATACATTTACCTACTTAGGATATGAAAGACCCTGAATTTTATCTCTGGTACAACCAAGAGATGTAAAAAACAAAAACAAAACGAAACTATTGATTCTAAAATTGAGTTAAAAAGTGGAGTGGAATTGGTAAAATAAAATGTTAAAAAAAAGACATACATAATATGATATCAATCCCAAAATTATCATTACACCAGACTATTTGAACCAGGATAGGAGATTCCATGGTTTATCCCAAGCCCTCTGGATACTAGCTGAATCTGCAAATATTCTGTTTATTCTCACTCAGTACTGGGATTGGGGGGAGAACAATACAGTGAATCAGCAATAAATTTATAACTTCTAAAACATGAAGCATGCGATTTTTCTTTATGTAATCCTTATTATGTTTCCACACAAAGACTTTTTGACTGCTGTATCTATGAGCACTATATATGTGATTCTGAATTTAGTAAAATTACGAACTGTCAACAAATATGTCATACTCCTCTTCTTTCTATATTAGCAACCTGGTCTTTACACATTTGAGGTTAGTTTTCAATTCTTCATTAGGCCTTCATATGTAGAGGAATAGTGTGAAAGCTAGGAAAGGTCTATATTCCTGGGTTCCATGTAGTATTATGCTGCTCTGGCGTCTCACGAAGGAGACAAGACACGGAGGCATTTTTGTAGGTGTTTATTCGCCAGATCTCATTGGGGGAACCACTGTCAGGGCTAGTGTCATACTGAAGAGTGGAACCCCAAGCCTCTGAGCTCATGTGTTTTTATTGATACAGAACACCTCAGGTGTTCTGCTGATACCATGTGAATATCCTGAGCAATCACACATCACCTACAGAAATCCAACACCTGAAGATAATACAAAACACCAAGTCCTAAGCAGCTCCTCATCCAAAAGTGCACAAAACAATATTTTAAATAACTAAAAAATAACCTTCTACAACAGGTCTACATTCAGAGGCCTGTATGTTTGTGATGGAATGTAGACACACCTTTATTCCAAGTACTCAGAAGGCAATGGTGGTCCATGCCTTTAATCCCTATGAAAATCAGAATCTTCCAGAAGAAGAAACAGGAAGCAGAGCTCAGGAGTCAGTGTCACTCATGTCTGAGTTGAGTCACAGTCAAAGTGACTAATCAGAGGAAGAGTTAGAAGAGTGAGTCAAAGTGAGGACACTCCCACTCTCATAATAAAACAGGCTTCTGCTCACAGTTACAGAGTTGGTTGTTCACTTACACAGACAGTTACAGAAGAGAAGTTACAACAACAGTAAGTTAAGCAGACTGTATGGGGCAGTGAGAGCTGTGGAAGAGACACAGAGACACAGAGGCATCTCAGCAGAAGTCAGAATCCGAGAGGAAGTGTGAGTCAGGGGGTTGCTCAGTAAACAGTATTTCTCAGAGGCTAAGGCTGAGGCCATTTAGATCAACGCTAGCAGTTTAAATATTTCAGATTTTATGAAGGCTGAAGCCTTCCAGTTTTAGGCTTACAACTAGATAATATAGAGGCCAAAAAGGTCCAATTCTCCATGCTAAGAACTGGTGATTTAATTAGCAAAAGAATAAATGATTTTGAACCTAAACTTCTGTCTACATTTGGAATGTATCAATGGCTACATTAAGGTTTGGTGGATCTAAAGTTGAAGAGGTTAGAAAACCATCACAGAGGAAAGACAAAAACTGTCACAGAGAACTGAAGATATCTAACAAAGCATCACAGATGAGAAAATCAGCTGGGATCATCTCCAACTGGTTCTTCAAGTTCATTTGGATGCCCAGAGAGACTCAGTTGTATGAGTCTTGAGTCCAAAGCAAAGCAAACAAAAGGACAATCCAGAGACTCTGAGACATTGAATCACAGTAAGTGACCTCTAAAGACAATTCTGGTAATACAGACAGATTTCCTCCACTTTTAAAAGTGGGAAACTTCATTACTGGTGCCTTAAGGGCAAAGGCAGGGGGTGAAGAAGTAGTTGTGTTATCCATTATGTTATCAGTGGGGATCTTGACTTATATTTTTTCTAGGAAATATTTGAAATATTAATTGAAGAACTGAAAGAATGAAAGATACAAATTAAAGTTTTTAAGAGACAGTAATGGAAAAAATGTTTAAAAAGTATACAGAAAACCAATCAAGATAGACAGCCCTTTTCTACAGAAATGTTTAATTTGAACCTAGAGCCCCATCACAAAAGGAAATTGAGAAAAAGTGACCAGCTTCATTTACTTGTAAGCCTACAGAGCCATATCCTAACAAAATTGAGGAAAGGTGACAACCTCCACTAGCTTTTCCATTTACCATGGAACAAATGACTGAAAATGAAAATGGTAAAAATTATGGGTTTGGCTGGAAACCAATAGAAATTGGTTTCTGGGATGAAGACAATTTAAAGAGGCAGTAGTAACATATCGAATGAACTCACCCTATGTGAGACAGATGTTAAATACATGGGCTACCTAAAACATAATTATCCCACAGGACTATCGAGATTTAATGACAGCTGTACTAGAATTTGGTCCTCAGCTACAATGGCTGACATGGCGGAGAGAAGATGCTACAATTGTGGAAAACGGAATAGGTCTGAAGGTGTTAATATTAGTATGCTGATGCATAAGTTTAATGCAAAATAGTACTATGTCATGTGGTAGCTTTAAGTGCCTGGGATAAGGTTGAGGAACAAGGAGAAAAGAAATCTTCATCATTTACAGAGATTATACAAGGCCCAGAAGAAGCCTTCACAGACCTTTTTATAATGGGCAATATCAGATCTACATGCAAGACAGGTATTAACTGAATCTTTTGCATTTGAAAATGCAAATGAAACATGTAAAACAGTTATTAGTTCTTTCAAAGCATGATAAGTGTCTATAGATGAATATATTAGAATTACTGCTGATATTCACCCTAAAGCTTATTTGGTTGGTCAAGCAATGGATGGACCATTGTCCATGGACATAAATGTCATGGATTTCAAGATGTCCATTGTTTTAATTGCGGGAGAGAGGTCAGTTCCAAAAAGATTGTAGGCAGGGCATTCCTAAAGCTAAAGAAAATCCAACAAGAAGGCCTAGTGCCCACAGGATTTGTAGAAGATATGGTAAATGTAGGCATTGAGATATGCCTTTGAGATATGAGATTATCACTTACTGATGGGAAATTCTCTTAAGCAACAGGAAGAAGCTCTGCCCTTGGCCTAGCTGTAAAAAGAAAGGATGGATAAGAAAGAAGGGATAACGGTGGTAGTAGCCCACAACTTTAATACTCAGGAGGCAAAGGCAGAGGCAGGTGGATCTCTGTGAGTTTGAAGCCAGCCTAGTATACAGAGTGAGTTCCAGGATAGCCAGAGTTACAAGAGAAAAACTCTGTCTCTAAAAAAATGAAAGAGAAAAAAAGAAGAAAGATTACAAGAGATTGAATGCATACAATAAAGTGCTGTTGAATGCCAAAAGATGCTGGATTATAGAAAAAACTTGCTGAATTAAATCATCCTACTGAATGTCTCAAGCTTTTACAAATCTGCCCAAGTACATCATTGTAAAAGCCAAAAATCATAGCTGACGATAAGGAAACATGAAAAAAGAAATCTGTTTGCAAACATACAACTAAAAAAGAACCAACTGTGTTTATTGTGCAGAATTTCAATCTTTCATATGCTGTAGATCTATATACACAAAATGCAGCTGTAAACTTTCAGAATGTGGCTTTATACACACGTGATTAGAATTTCCTACTGTCTGATGCTATATATCTTTCATGTGTCAGTAAAAATGACAAAATATTAACATAATCAGCATACTTTAAAACCATCAACATGATTATTGACACCATTGAACAGTTTTTCCTTCTGTAAATACACTAAATACATGATAAAGAAACATTTTGTGATCTCTGCCATAATGCTCTCTGATTCCAATAATAAAATCAGTGAAGGCTAAAAGGGGTCAATTTGAAAATGAAAAGGAGAACTAGGAAGCATTTAAATTTTAATTGCTTTACAATATGAAATTGACATTGTTCAGTGAGTCTGTTTTCTATCAAGTCATGCTCTATTCACCTTTTTAACTTATAGTTTGACAAGCTGAAGAAGTGATGTTATCAGTAGTACCAGGGTATACTACAATTTTCCAGAATATTATTTAAAGTCAACTAGGATATTAGAGTAATTGCACTGGTACAGCATTATATAATCATGCATTGCTGTTAGCAATGAACCATAATGTGGAAATAATTTTAAATTGATTCAATCACCCCCTTAAAGTATCCTTTGTAAGGTTGATTTCTTATTGGTAGAGTTGTTTATTTCATTAATAACAGTTTTCTTGAAAATTATCTAATAATGAAATGACTGTATGGAGTTTATAAGTCCAGTTTTAACAGACCAGCTTTATACTTTTAAATATTCTTCCATAGGATTGGTATCTGTAAGGTGGGTATGGCTGTGGTTGAAGGGCTGCACTATATACCCAGGATCTTATGAACCCTAGACATGCACTCCACTTCTGAATTACATTTGAGGCCAAATTTGTATGCATTTTACATTAAGATAGTCTTCATTTCATGGTTTTGCATTATTATAATATTTTAAAAATATTTTAAATATATATATAATACATATATAAATATATAGTATATATATTATAAAATATATGTTTCAGTTATTTTCAAAAACTGTATCATAAATACTATATATATTATAAAATATATATGTTTCAATTATTTGCAAAAACTTTATTATCATAAATACTATTCTCCTTAGAATCGTTCATTAGGAAACAATAAAAGGGGACAAAATATCAATATATTCTAATTAAATAGCGTAATCTGATATTTGTGTGCATATGGTGTTTTTTTGCATGTTTTTGCCTTTATATGGGTATGTGAAAGAGACATAAACATCTTTCATAGACAGGAGAGAGAGAGAGACAGAGACAAAGAGAGATAAAGTGAGAGAGAGAGAAACAGATTTTTCACATGTTGTCTTTAATCCCTCATTACAATAAGATCAGTTACCCACATAATTTAGGTATTTATTAGGCTAGATAATTATCATTTGTAAAAAAAGCTATTGTATAAATGATAATGGAAAATTAAATTTTTATAGGCACATTGGTTCTTGATTTTTATTTGTTTTTAATGTAAAAAGGTTTAAAAAGTAGGGTAAATATTATCAGTCTTCAAAGGCTTATTTTCTGCACATATTTTACAAACTTTGGATAAGAGACATTACCTGTGTAAATGGACAGAGAATTCATATTTTGAATAAATCTAAGAATTTAGTCCAAAGTAAACAATAGTCTACTGTGATGTATGTGAATGACTGTGATATATGTGGTCCTATATTTCTATAAAGGAGAGTGTTACACTGAAAGAAACTATGTGTCTGTGATCTCCATCACTATCAAGCTTTATTGTCTGTCAAACACAGAGTGAAAATAAACACTATACATATTCGCTCAATCATTGTTAAAGTTCTTTCCCACACACATCCCTGTTGCCAAATTGACTTTATGATTCTTGTGGGGTATTTCTTTCAGAAAATTGGAACTGCAACTGAGAATTAAATGAGCTAATTAAGATATGGTGAAATTGCCAGAAACATGTACATGGCATAGGTTTATATTATAAATATCTATGTACCAAGGACATACTTGATTTAATCATCTCATGCATTAAGAAAGAAGTTTAGTAATATTATTTTTATTTTTTTGTAAGGATCTTAAGTAATTCTTATCATTGAATTGCAACAAAATAAATTAGAAATATGGAACTTGATGACAAACCATGCTGATATTGAAAATTTAACTCTCAATTTAAAAATGTATTGTCTTTAACTACTGTATTCATTCATCTACTTATTTAAAGTAAAAATACATTAAGGGCTGTATGACATACAAATAGGCCAATTACAATAAAGAAGTGATATGAAGACGTGAATAGTTTGATATATTGCATACTTTTCATGAGAGCTATCATTCATTTTCTCTATGAGACAGATCTCCCAATTAGACAATGTGGTAATGTGATGAATAGTTAGAATGGTTATTTACACTAATATGGCTAACTGCCTGACAGATGTTCTCTGGTTATTGAAAATCTTTCTGAAAGTGAGGGAGAGAAAGTAAACATATTTATCAACCTACGTGAACTGTAATTATTAATATTAGTTACAGATACAGATCAATAAAAAACAAAAAGATAAAATTTATTTTCAGATGATTCTCCAAGTTTCAGGAAAGCTAATCTAGGTTCAGTGAAATATCATATATATGCATTTATTGTACCACAACTGAAATACGGCAGTGAATAGCAGGTTTCACAAACTGAAGCAATAGAAAGCACTGGACCAAAGTGTATAAATAGGGTTCTCCAGACTAGAACAGAGTCTGAGTTTCTTCAGTTACCTCCCCTAAAATCTGGATGTCACTTTTCTTGCACATTCTAGAGTAATTTTGCGTAACACCATAGCGAGAAATAGAAAAACAAAACAAAACAAAACAAGCTAAAATCTTCCATGACAATGTGTAGAACAGACCAGAAAGTAGTTATTTAGCCACTTATTTTAAATGTAGACAAAGTTGAAAGGCAGATTAATCTAGAAACCATTGTTCCAGAACCTCAGAAAAACATGTTCTGGGAGAGTTATTTAAAATATAAATCCTCTTTAAATAAAGCATTGTAATGAGATTTTAAAGGTGGCTGTTTTCACATAGGTTATTTAGCAGGAGTTTTGAAGTCAGAATTTTTGTATGATATTGACCTTGAAATTTTCAAGAGAATGAAAACCACTTATTTTCTAGGAGAGTTGGAGTTCTGAGGTTGATTAGTTACATTGTCACAGCAGTGGTTGCCACTGCTTATAAAAGTTCTTTCAAATATCTCATTTTCTAATTACATTTATGTTTATGTGTGAATGGGAGATATGTTTTATAATCTTCAGGGAAAACACCTTTTAATTTATCATAATAACTGGAATTGTTTCATGGTTGCTTGATCTTCAGTAGTTAGATTTTTAAACAAATGAATACATATCCAAGAGTAAAAGGCTTTCAAAGATTTTGAAGTGTCAGTAAGATAAAATATCTAAAATAGCTTGATATTTGCAGTTAAGTATTTTCCTGTAGAGGTGAGTGGCATATATATTGTACTGCATTTGTCTATATTAGAAATATATATTTGAATAACCTGCATAGGTATCAGAAGGTATCTAAGGGAATGTATTGCAACCTGAGTTGGCTGTTAATATTTGTAGTGATGAATGTGAGAGAATACATCATAGAATAAAATGTATTAGCTATGTACATAAAATTTAGTATTTTAATGATGAAAGATGTTTGTTATTCCCTTCCCTAAGTTATAAAAAAATGTATATATCTATAAATATCTATATATCTATGCAGGAATAGGACATTTTTAGTATGGGCTCTCAGCCTTTGGAGACATAAAATATATCACTTCTCAGTTTATCAGTATTCTCACAAGGATTGACATGCATAAGCAGGACATGAGAGATTTCCAGGGCTTCACTTCTGTGTGTATCACAGCACTCTAGTGTACCTTAGCAAACTCAAAGAATTTCAGTGTAATATTTCTAACATTTATAATAACCAAAGGAATATTTCACAACTGCAAGAGGACACAGGGCATACTTGCTGAAGGCAGTTTACATTTCCCACATCAGTGATGCATTTTAACATGGCATCATATCTGTAAACAGCTGGGTTTTTAACAGTTGCTGTGATTTAAAAATGAATGTGACTTTCTTGTGAAAGCTAACATGTATGGAAAGTTAGGATGTGGTGCTCAGTTGGAGAAGAGTTCGACTTCCAAACAGTGCAAGATAGCAGTAAATAATTGAGATAACTTTCATTGCATATTTTCACTGAATTTGTGTACGTTTTTTAAATAGCTGATGAGCATGAGTGTTTAAACACAAACAGAATTTATGTAATATGAATCTATATAATAAATAAGAACTTTAGGCATTTCTTTAGGACAACAACTTAAGTTAATGAGAAAATAGTAAATATATTGTAAGCTAGCCTGGCAGTGGTGGTTCACACCTTTAATCCCAGTACCCAGGAGACAGGCAGGCAGATCTCTGTGATCTCAAGGTCAGGCTCGTCTATAAAGTGAGTTCCAAGATAGTAAGAGTTACAACAGAGAAACCCTGTGCGGAAAAACCAAAAAAAAAAAAAAAAAAGAAAGGAAGCTAACAAAAATTGGAAATTTATTTAACAAAAAAAAGATCTATACCTAAATTACTAGAGTTATGGTTCTTTGTAGTTTACTTTATCTCTTGCCTTCCTTTGTGCAGAATTACAACCTGCACTTACAGTGCTCTTCAGCCCGTTCCTGCAAGATACTGCTATGGTCTTATCTATTGCCTAGCTTCTTGCTCTCTCAGTGATAGTAGTAACTAGAACTGGCCCCAACTCAGTTATGTGCAGTGCATCTTCCTGCTGGCTCCTAAACACACACGTCAATCAGGATGTTTTTCTATTCCCTGCTTCTCTATCTCTCTCCCTCCCAACTTCTCTGGTCCCCTATGATTCAGGATATGGGAATAATCTGTTCTTTCTCTTACTCTCACACTTTAATCTGTCTTTCCTAATGAAAGCCCTCTCCTCCTCTCCTGGTTGTAAAGTGTCAATCATGTTGTCTCTATATGATACACTGCCTCCTCAAATCATTATTTCATTTTAAGCTCAGATCCTAGGCACCATGTTCTCGCTCCTGTTGAAGTTCATCTGGAGCACAACTGGTCTCAGTATCCTTTCTCCAACATTCAATTCTACTCTGATCTGATTTTCCCTGAGTCATTACAGAGATTATAGATACTAGAATAAATATTTTATTCTAGAATTGCAATGTAATATTATTTCTGCTCTCAAGTTCAAACGATAAGGCAAATATGTGTCAGATTGCGACCTGTTTTGTGTAAATGCAGCTTCTTTCCTCCAAAAGAAATCATTACCCCAACTGACATGAGCTGAAGTTAGAAAACACTCCTTCAACACTACCTCACATGCTTTTTTATTGACAAACTATACTTTAAGTGAAGGTTGATGTTACTCTTGGTTGCTTCTGCAAATATTAGCTAAGGGTTATGCACATGGAATAAGTTTCTTATTTATTGTAATTACTTTGGACATCCTAACTTCCATAATATGGACATAAATAAAGACATCTGCTCAATAAGGGCTCTGCATTTCTGAGATATTCCTGAGGATTCTGTCAATGTATTTATATGATCATATACTCCAATAAACTTCTGAGAGTTGGATCACTTTAATAAAGCTGCCCTGCAATTTGGACTTATGCAACTGATTGAAGGCTAACATTTAGTAGTCTTTGCTAGAACGTGCACACAGAGAGATGGAGTTTGTCTGTATAGTGTGACTGCTTTTGAGTCTCTTGTGCTCTGTCTCATCTCTTCACAATTTCACTGGCCCAACATTAAAAGTTGATCCAAAAAGATAGGAGTACTTAGTCATCTGTCAGATCAATACCTGTGTACAAGATGAAATATTCTGTAATCATCAATTTATTTTGCACTAAATAGTTAAGATTTTAATGCTGATAGCTAAGGCATTCTGACCTAAGTGCAAACCAGATGATTTAATTAGATCATCAGTTCATTTGTTTTGTTTTATACATCAAACTAAAAGTGTGGTGGTCAATAATTCAAGAAATTATTTAAGCTTCAGTCGTTGTGAAGTTATTTATTTGTTTATTCATGCATTATTTCTGTATTCAGTAAACTCCATAAGTTTTACATCAAATAAAGGACAGTGTTGGTCTCAAAACTTTTCGAGGTGACTAAGCATTGCAGAAATTTCATGTTTTGTGCCTGCATTGTTTACAGCGATATTATCTACTTTTATCTTCTTAAAAACTTTTTTAGAAGTTGGAACAGATGTTAGTAGACTTTGTTATAACATTTTCTTAAGTATATTTCATTATACTCTGTTCTTATCAATTCCCTTCTCCCACTTCTCTTATCCTCACCCTACTGGCTTCAATATTCCTCCAAAACTGCCCCTCCATTGTTTAATCATCACATGTATTTCACTTCCTTTTATTGATTCTTCTATCCATATCCCCTAAGCTTTCATCCTTCCTTTTTTTTGCCCTTTATCCTGCTATCATTAATTACGTTCTGAGTATCCTTATTTATCTATGAGGTTTAGATTAGTTTATCTAGAATGGATTTAAGATACAGAGTTTAAGTTTATATTCAAGTGAGGAAGGAAATAGTCAGAGAAAGAACTGAAATTAGTTTATCATGTATCATGTCAATGAGAAGTTATTTAAAGCTAAGTTAAATAGAGGGAAGTATAAGGTAGAGTTCAAGAGCGAAGAACTGAGATGTCCCTCTGGCTTTTCCTCTCTTGTGACTGCTTTTGCTGATGAAAAAAATGCAATTAACTTCAGACAATTTGAAAGTGACAACCAAGGCCTAGTTAAAACTCTCCTTTAGGCAACACTTAGCTATGGCAGAACCACTTGGGTCAGACTCATTCCAGAGACTCTTAAGAAGTGAGTGATTATCTTCTAGATTTTATAAACAACGAGCAATAGAAGAGATTTATTTTCTTCTGTTTTGTTTCTTTTTACATTTTATTTTTTATTGTATAATAATTATAGATGTAAAATTTTTACTTTGCATTCTAATTTGAACATACATAAATTCCATGCAATTAATTACTTTTAATTACTTTTAAAATCTTTTATAATTAAAGAGAATTAGTCAGGAAATTGCTTAAGTTTACTATAAAATTTATGCCATAGGGATGAATGCAATAAATTTAACAACATTATTATTTTGCTTATCATCTTGGTATGCATACTAATTGTTAAATTGGTATAAGACCACATATCTTAATTTTACTAACTCCATAATTTTGCTTTTCACTTCAAAGTGTTTCATTCCATAATGCTTTTTTTAGACAATAATGTCACATTTCTCTGCTCAGGGAACCATGACAAAAGACCACTGAGTCAGTGCCCTAAAACTAACACCTCATTTTCACTTAATGTCCCAGGAGGAAGTGCTGCCAGGGTTGGTTTCTGATGAAGTCTGTCTCCTGCCTTGAGAAAGGCTGCTTTTTTCCTGACTCTACATACAATTTTTCACCTAGGCATATGAATTCCTGAAACATGTTCTTACAGCACTAACTTTGTAGGATGGGAGCCCTATTCTTTTAGACATTTAACCTTAATTACTTTAATGGTCCCATGTCCATAATTTACATTGGGTCTAAGGCCTTCAAATACAACTTATGAAGGGACAAAGTTCAGTCAGTGACACATACACTTCATTTGAATTTAACTCTATCACCATAGTATACTGCAAAAATATTTAAGGAAAACAGAAAAAAGTTTTCCATGAGTAAAAGAAATAAATGAGAATGTTCCAAGAAAAAAATTGTGTTAAACATACTTTCTTACATTCAAGATTGATGTAATATCCTGATGTGAAAATATATAGTTGAATTAGGAAATATTGTGTCCAAAAATATTTCATTTAAATTATCCAAATGATTTTGAGTTTGTTTTCAAGAAAATACTTGAGCTTGTTCAAAATAATGTTATGTTTTACTGATATTCCAACATATTTCTTTTCCAAAATCCAGAATTAAAAACATGTTCCATTTAAAATTAAGTAGAAAACATACACACCTTTAGTTAACAGTATATTAAAGAACAAGACTAGATTTTTTCACATGTAATGGGACAAACATGAAATGCAATATGTTTCTTCAAGAATACATGATTTCTTCAACATTACATGCATTTATTAATATGAGTACAAAACTGGAGAATAAAATATAACACTTTTGGTATAGCTGTGTGTTAATCTAGGGTCAAATGCAGATTCTAAACTAAAAATATCAAAGAAATTTTTTTGAGAATTCAAACAACACATTCAAATAATATTGTCATATACTTATTTAGACTGTCAAAAATACTTCTTATTCAGTAAAACATTAATATATAGTTTTGATTTAATACCTCTATTCTTTTTCCTTTTATTGAAAATCATTTTTTTTCTCATATAATATACCTGTTCAGAGTTTCCCCTCTCCATGATCACAGTTCTTCCCTACATCCCTTCCTATTCAGATCTTTTCTGTCTTTCATTAGAAAATAAGCAGGCTTTTAATTTACACAAACAAATGAACCAAATTAAGATATAAAAAGATAAAAAAAATAATCAGAATAGTACAATACAAACACACAGAAGGAAAAGGGCCCAAGAAAAGTTACAAGATAGAGACATAGACAAAGAGGCTTATTATTTTGCATCCTCAGAAATCTCATATAAACACAAAACAAAAAGCTATAATAAATGATCTGAACAGTAGTAAAAGAGAAAAAATATAAATAAAATAAAAAGAACTCTGACATGATATTATGCAGTAATGAACCTCCAATGATGACTCTGAATTAATTTTCTGTTGGCCTTTTATTGTTGTCATAGAACCTAACTCTTAAGAGTAATTTGTTTTCCCAGTGAATCTCCCTTAAAGAAAACTATTTCATTTGTGAGTGATTTTCATACTTCTAGGTAAGATTGGGGCATGTGTCTACTTTTCCTTTTAGCACTAGGACAGAGAAATAAACTCTTATAGACTGTCTGCATTCTGCCTCAGCCTGTGAGTTCATATTTGTATGGATCCTATTGATTTAGAGGGTTTTGTTTCATCTATGTCCTCCATTCCTCCGGCCTCTACATTCCTTCTGTTTCTCCTTCTGCAGGATTCTGTGAACCCTGAGTAGAGAGATTTGATAGAGACATCCTATTAAAGGCTGAGTGTTCGAAGGTCTCTCACTCCCTGCATAATGTCTGGCTATGAGTCTGTATTTGTTCCCATCTGCAGCAGGAGGAAGTTTTGGGTTGTTTATTTGGGATTTCCATATCCAAAATAGCAAAGTGCTCTGGCTATCTGATTTTAATTTGTCGGCACTTTTAGTCCTTATCCTGATAAACAAGATTGCAATTCTTAAGACACATATATTAGAAGAGGGAAAAGCATGTATCTTGAAATCAAGAGGTAAGAGAGTCTTAAGAACTCAAACCCTTACATAGTTTATGAGATTTTGTTTAAGTGTGAAGCAGATAAGATACGACAAAATATATGTGAATATGAACAGTGACTGGTGAGAAGAGAATAGACAGAGGGTATACACCCTCTGTCAGAGTTCTCTTGAAAGAGAAAAAGTCTGCAAAAAAGCCTGTGCTTGAAACACTGAGGAATATCCTTCTATGATCAATTTGTTGAGGACTGAGAAAACTTAATAATAGGTACTTTGCATGTTGAATTGTACATCTGAAGCAGTGAAAAGTTATTTTTCTCTCCCAACTATATCAAAATTCAGTTTTTAAACATACAGTATTCTGAAAAGGTGATCATGGGAAGGCAGGAATTAGTTGAAGCTGGATGTTGTGATCATGGGGAAAGGAAATAGGGTAGGATATTTACAATTTGTGTGTTGTCATCTTGGAGAAGCATTTAAAATAATTTTAAATGTGGAGTGGGAGGAGATTCCTAGAAGAAACATCTCTTGCTTGTTGGTGTGATGACTATTATTAGTTGTCAACTTGAATACAATCAAGGATTATCCAAAAGCTCAAGTAGTAAGGTACGTCTGTGAAGGATTTTTATTAATTACATCATTTAATGTCGGAAGACTCACATAAATCTGGATCATTTGATGTAGGAAGAGAAACTTTAAATTCAGATCGTTTGAAATCAGAAAAAATCTATCAAAAATGTGGGTCACTTCTTCTGGCAGTCTATATAAAGTATAATGAAAAAAAAAAAGCTTTTGCTCCATATTTTCTTGTTATCATTCTCACTGACAAGTTCATGCCTCTTGAAGCTAAGACATTCCTTCATTGGTATTAATGATTATTTGGATTATTGTATGGTCTCTAGAACAATGAATAAGAAATGGATTTGGGTAGGTTTCTAGAAAATGATCATTCTCAGAACCAGGAATCACATCTTTCAGTGATCTTTTATTTCAGTGTTTTATGACAAAGTATAACGGTAGTAAGAGCCATGTGAGGAAGGTTGAATGAGGGATGATGAAAGATTGGGCAAGTTAGGACTAAGAACATGTAAAGGTTTAATATGTGGCTTTTATTCTAATAACATTCTGAAAGTTTAGAGTAAGTGCCTAAGTGGCACTAAATAATTTAAAAATTATGTTAAGGATATCATGTACAGCAATGGCTATGGTCATCTGTTGCAAAATTTCTTGTGGAAATTATAATTTTGTTCAATATAAAAATGAGGAATGTGACAGAAAAGTAGTTCAAATTCATAAAAAGAGAAATCTAAAAAATATTCAGAATCAGCAATTCAGAATAGTGTATAAAGTCTTTTGGGTTTACATTATTCTCATTTTCTAAATTAAATACATTTTCCATAATATTAAGTAACAAAAATTACAAGCAGAAAAAGATGTAAAAAAAGTTATTTATCAGATATTAAATGGCTTCTTTCATGACAGTTGATTTAAATGAGCTCATTCTGAACTTGAAATGCTTAGATTTTAAAGATAAAAATATGTGGGCCATGGAGAGGAAATTCCTAGGACAATTAAATATACCTTGAGTACATTGAATTTAAGGAATTCTCATATGGAAAGTTTGAAGAAGAATGAACAATACATAGAGACCACACATAACCAAAATATATCATAATCATGTGTTAGAGTACCACAATGAATCCTATTATTTTGCACAATTAATATACATTATTATAAAGAATGTGTAAATCTTTTCAAATTTTATTAAATGTATTCGGCAGCATTTTGGTATGTCAAAGTTTTAATTTTTTCTACAATAACCATTTCTGAACAGTGAAACTGATGAATATTTTTGTATTCACACAGTGATTTTAAGTTGACCTTGAGATATTAGGTGGTGATAAATAGGTCTAGGAAATATTTGAAACTAATTTTACATAGCAATGGTAATTGAGTAAGGTCACCAGGGGACAAAAATTATATTAAGAGAATAATTTCTTACCTGAGCTTTGAAAACACTAATTATACAAGGATATTTTAGAATAAAGACACAGATTCAAGATCAATGATGTTTTAGTACTAAGAAGGCAGTGGAAATGGTGAAGGTCTAATGAGAAGTATTGACCTATATGCTGGTGTTAAGTACAATAAGTGAAGGTCTAATGAGAAGCACTGACCCATATTCTGGTGTTAGAGGACAATAAATGCCAAATTTATATTTAATAGGATATTAAGAGTTAGAGAATTTTTAAAGCATTTCATACACTTCAAAAATAAAATAAACCTGTATTTTCTTAAATAATCAAGTCAGCAAATTTCGAAAATTGCTGATGAAAGAATACTGCCCATAGGAAAACTAAAGGCTACTTTCTCAGCCATAAAAGATACTTTATCCATGATAGCTACATTTTTTTTTTCATCAGCAACTAGCAGCAGAAAAGAAAATATACAAATTACATGTTGGAGAAAACCCATCTTCATAAGAAAAATCTTTGTCTCACAAACGGCATATAAAGTGTCAGGAAATTACATTTTCATCAAAGTTGCTTAAAAGGAGAGGCAGCATCAGGATATAAGAGTGAGTTAAGGTACCAATGGAATAAAAGAAAATTGAGAAATATATATGAATAGTACTTTCTAGAAATTGCATTAAAGTAAACAGAATTTGATTGGTTGACAATTAGTAAGTATGATAGATTTGTTTTTTTACCATAGAATTTCCTGTATTCTTCATCTTATGATTTTTAAATTTTAAGTAAAGCTGCTTTAAAGTGCATAAAAATTAAAAATATGAATAGAAGTTTCAGAATATAAAAAATACACATTCATTTTCCTACATGCCTGAAATAGAAATATATTGTGATGTTTAAAACTTATAGACAATTTAATAGAGTCTAGAATAATCTAAGAAACAAACTTATGAGAATATCTGTAAGGGAATTTCTAAATTACATTAATTGAGGTGGATAGACTCATTCTAAAGGTATGTCACACTATTCCATGAAATAGATTTCAAGGTAGAATTGAAAAGGAGAAATTAAGCTGATCACAATTATTCATTCCTTTTTCTTCCCTGACAAGGTATATATTGTACTACCTCAAGATCAGGTCACCACTTATTTTTTTTTTTTTACAGTGGTTGACTGTACTTTCAAACTGTCAGCCAAAATAAATTCTTCCTTTAAGTTATTTTATTTATTTATTTATATTTATTTATAGGATTTTTCGTTTTTCTCTTGCCACAAAAGTGAGAAAATTAACTACTAGAAAAAATTATAAGTTTTTGGTACTGGTTTATTGGTGGAATATGGAAGAATTTTGCACATTGAAATGGAAAAAATCCTTGAATACTATAAAACAGGCACAGTGGACCATTTTGGTGGGAAGTTAGAAGATACAAATGCTGAGGTGAGAAGAGAGTAAAAATCTGATTTTCAGTAAGGAACAGGAATACTGGGCCATTAACATGTATGGTATATTGGATAAGATTGTAGCAGCATTTTACCTATGTCCTGAAAACTTGGTAAGCTTGAATTTAAATAAAGTGAACTCTTTTCTTTGGCAAGGATATTTCAAGGAAGGTTGTAATTCAAGATATGCTATTGTTACTGCTAACAGTTCTCATTGAGATACCCTGTTACAGAAAGCAAAAGTAGGAAGAAAAATAAATATCAGGATTAAACATGGTCTGTGTGGGATATCAAAGAGAGGACAAATGACAAATTATTTTAAAGATCAACATTTTTAAAGAGATATCCATCACTCTATACTGGGACATCAGGAAAGTTTCCCACTGTAGAGGAATAGCCCTGTGTGATAGATATGAAGGGTTTCCATCAAGGGTTCTATATGAAGGAATAATGTAGAAGTTGCATACACTAGGTGGCAGATGTTGATATTGATTTATTGTCAAACGTTTTTTCTGTTATTTTTGTTTGTTTGTTTGTTTTTTTTTTTGTCTCTAATTCAATCACCAGTTCTAGCCTGGATACCTAGAGTATTTCTGCCTCCTTACAATCTAGCCTTCAGTCTAGACCTGGAAGGCATACCTCCATACAAATCCAATAAACCTCTGAGACTTACTGGTGACTGAGCCACTCTGAGAATAGCTCCTTCTGAACTCTAACTCTTCTAGTTCAACTTATTCTTTTTCTCATTCATACTGTTCTCCAAAGTTAGCTTGTTCAAGCTGATCTTCTGAACCTTCTTACTGTTTCAGATCTAGCTCTTATGGCATTGGCAAATTCTGGCTTACTCTCTGACTACCCCAGACTGAAGTGCTCGGTTTCAAACTGAGAATGAAGGGCAGCAAAAGTGCCTAAACAGAGAAAGCCTTAGCAGAAGGAGTGAGAGTAAGGACATGCCCAATTCCCACATACAAAATTAGGTTCTCAGTTCAGAGCAGGATCAGTCAGTTACAGCAGGTAGTATGAGACAAGCAAGCAGACAAGACATAGAAAGGATAAAGACAAAGAGACAATGAAGCAGTCAGACTGAGGCAGTAAGAGGCTATGGCAGAAAGGCAGAGAGGCTGACAGAGGATAAAACACAGAAGCAGTCTGAAAGGCCTAAAACAACAATCCAGCCCAGAAGATTATTTTGAACCAGTCAGATTGGAGGAAACCTTGATCCAGAATAGTGAGTGAGTTGAACAAGAAGAGTCAAAGTTCAGAAGGAGCTAATGAGAATGGCTCAGTCAGCAGTAAGTCACTGTGGTTGATTTGTTTGTATGGAGAGCTAAATGTTAAAATTGTAAGCAGGTAGAAGCCTACAAGTTCTAGGCTTAAGACTACTTGTATGGAAATGCTCCAGGGATCCAGCACTAAGGATTTTCGATTTTATTAGCCAAATAATAAACTACCTTTTGCCCACGTTGACATCTGTTGAATCTGTGGCTATACCCTACTTCTTTCAATGAAAATGAAAATAAAAATCATTTTACAGGAAAGCCTAGACAAGATGCCACTGAAAAGGTTACCAGCTCAAAAATTAACTATCTGGGAAAGTGTTTCCCCAGGGTAATAACAGAAAGATTAGTACAGTTGTTTTCCAAGTTGCCAGGATACATTTTAAGGTGGTAGAAGAATTTGACAGTGCTGTCCATATTGTACTGCTTTTGTACACATGAAAATTCATGGCTGCAGAGAACTTAGGCAGCTGGGTACTGCTTAGTGGGATCATATTCCCTGTAAGGCAGTCCCTAGAGACATTGTGTCACTCTATGAAAGTGAAACCTAATTTGCAATAGAGAGCTCAGCAATATAGGGATGCCTATACCATAGGCATATACATAGAGGAAAGCACGGGTTGTGGCAAGCCCTTCCCCCCGAAAAATAATTAAATATTTGTTGCATGTGTAGGAGAGCTGAATAAATGGTTCTATCCAGGCCTTTTGAATCTCAGAACATCTAGTTATAAAATCCTGCTATCAGATATGGCGCTGCAAGATTTGGTGCTTTCTCATCTGAGCTTTGGTCTAAAATTTGGCCTAATTTGGTGACATTATTTGTGACAGTTAATGATGTCAATGATTAAAAACTAAGTGACATATAATGTAGTAATAGTATAACTACAATGCAAGCAATCTAAAAGGGAAAAAAATAACAAATTTGTCAGAAAGTAAAAAGCTTGCCTCACTAGATTTCAATAAAACATTAATTAATACTGATATGGAAAAATTCCATAATTTATGCAGAAAAAGGTATAATACAAACATAAAGTAAAGGACTATAAGTATAAGATAGCTAGTCAAACAACCAAAAGTCCAGAAGATTTGAGACTGACATCATTCATATAAAGGCAAGATATTTGTGGAACAATGATTAATCAGGATTGACCTTTTTTAAATAAAATTAAGAAATTTTCAGATAAAGAGTTGTTAAGAGTTAGAGAAAAGTACATATGGATAATAAATACATTGTTAATGGCTTGGTTGCTGCTAAATTGTAGAGGAAAATGAAGTGATAATTTTGCCTAAATACAGTGGACAACAAGACAATGATACTATCTGTGTTCATTCCAAATTCTGAGAAATAGGGTAAAATTATTTATTCTCACAACAGAAAATAATACTGTTGGAGGAGAGCCAAATATGATGTTCAGAAATTATTGGCTAGTAGAAATGTGGAGACTAAAATTAATTTGTTAAGTTTGAAATAAGAGTAGCTGAAAGCATACTAGGTGAGTTTGAGACATAGAGAAGTTTGATATTGTGTACCTACTCCTTATGAAGTTCCTATTGCCCAATTCCCATAAGGGAATCATACCAGCATTTAAACTGGATATCAGGTCTATTCTTGAATATGAAAACAGTAATGATTATTTTTGAATGTAGACTATACTGAGAAATCAAATGGCAAAAAGCCATTTTCCTGTTAAAATAGTTCCTCATTCATTTAGTCACATAAGAGCAGACTCTTTGGTAACACTCAACGGATTAATAATAAAGAGTTTTAATCAGGAATTCATATTCTCATAGGAAGACAAATATAAAAAACCATGAAATTCTAAGCAGGATATTACTGCACTGCATAAAGAACAAATTAGACAGAATTCTGTCACTGTTGATTCAAAAGAAGTGAGAAACCTCTAAGGGTCAAATATTTACCATCCCTTAGTGCTGAACTGATGAAGCATCCAAGTGCCATCTGTTTGTATTTGCCATCAATATTTTGTGGAGTATTTAGTATATTAAGGAAATGCTAATTGATTCTACTACTCTGAGCAAGGAAACATTTCCTTTTGCACTATAGATGGTTTGAAATACTGCCTGGAGAGAAGAGTGGAGTATTCCATCTTCAAACTAATTCATGAAAACATAACATGGTAATTATCCTAATACAGATTCATTTTTCTCATGGGTGATTATCTGGGTCTATTTTAAATAAAAAGTAAGAAATATCACAGAAGATTTGATTTAGTCAAATGGATTCAGAATGCTTCACCAGAAATTATCTTCTAATTTTATTTAAATTTTCTGGATATGGAAACACTGATGCTTCTATGGTTGATGAGCCCTTATTTGTTTAGAAATGAGCAATGGCACCCCCACAGGGTCACCAAGAAGCTTTTATCAGGAGCAGCCTTTAGGCCACAGTTTGCAATCAGTGAATATTTATATTAGTAGCAATTTCACCAGACAGTAATTATCTTATCACAGAGAAAAAGGTTAGGAAGAAGCTTCTCCATTGGACACCTACTGTGTGGATAATTAAGTAGCTCTATGGCTTCTTTCATTACTACATTCAATAATAGTTAAATACCAGGGAATCTAACTATAATCAGACATGATTTGATGAGACGTAGAAAAAAGACAGGAAAAAAAAAAACTTTTATTCCTGCTTTTACTTGCTAAATTACTTAATTTGATAGACAATGGTTACCATTTAATTGCATCTTGTGACTTCCATGAAACTATATTAGGATACCTAAAGCATTTATTTTTCTTTTTAAGACATTTTGAAATCATTTGTGATAATAATTCTTTAAGGACAGTTTAATTTTGACATGTCTAGGTGTAATTTAGAAAACTATTTTGTCTTCGCTGATTAGGATAAGGTACTGCTCTGTGTTATTTCATCTCTTGAATCTAAAGTATCAAACGTTTAAGCATGTTTTTCACATGAGATTAGTAAAATAATTATAAAACATTAAAATTTGTTATTCTAGTATAATTTATCAAAATATTAATGTGGGCTATTAAACAAATTTTAATCTTATTTAATTTGTTAAATGTGAACTGAGAACCTTTTAAAAATATTTTATCATTAATTTAGTAAAATACAAACATTCTAATAACATATTTACAACTTATTACTTTATATGAGTCATGAGAATTTAGTTACCATCCAAATATACCTTCTAAGTCTCTCCTTTTTGCTCTTACTTCAGAACTCCTCTTTTAACAATTTGAGAATGTCAAGTAAGTACAGGTAATACGCATTTATTGTGGATTAACACAGAAACATTGAATGGCCATTATTTTAATTACTTTATGACCTTTTTCTGAATATAAAATGTGCACTGAAATTTTTATAAGTAATAAAACTGACTCAAAATTGGACCATACAAGTAGAAAGCAGAGACTTGCACTTTGGTCACACAAACTTTTAACCACTGCCTTTTTAGTGTTCTCAAGTATATGATTTCTCAATATATAGCCTTGAGTTTTCTAGAATACAAGCCTCACTTTTGAACACATGAGACTGTTAATAAATTTACAAAACCACAACATAGATAAATACTGTTAAATTAATGTTCAGGAGACTTAAAAGAAAATCTTACATTTGGACTTTATGTCCATAGCCTTGGCAGTGTGGAGGGGAAGGATTCCCAAGTCCAGGGAAGAGAGAGATAAATCATACCCTCATGAGTGAGCAGATAAAGTCTTACCTCTGGAGTCTGACCTGTGGGAGGTGGATCAAAGTTGACTTCCTGAAGCTCACAAGAAATTTAAATTTATAAAAAGAGATACTTTAGGTTGCCATTACCATTTGTACTGAAGTGTAGACACATACCTTCAAGTCATAACAAATATCATATACTGAAATATACATTATAGAGAAAGCAGCTAATAAAGCAGTTTGAACAGATTTATAAATGGAGCAGATCCATACCTGAGTCATCAAAAGCCATGACCTTGGGACAGAATCATGATCATTTTGTGCATTTAGAGTGTTGGGTATACAAATTGGTTAGAAACATTATAGCCTGCTGAGAAGCATCCCCAAGTCTATATTTTGAAGACAAACAACCAAAGGAAATTTAAAATCCTGTAATAGTGGTACCAGTTTATCAGAAACATTAAAAACACTTATCCAGAGTTTTGTCAATGTTAAACCTCTGAGCCTTTGATATCCAAGTATAACCAATCATTTATATATCTTAATACCTTTATAAATTATATCTATATATATATATTTTTGATCTTTAGAACTTGTATAGACTTTTATCTAATCATGGAGCTGGTAAATGTTTCATCCTAGAACTATAGTTAGTCATCAAGCCATCAGAGATCTGAGGAAGGATAACTTATAGAATCTAGATGGTCTGTGTATTAATTAAAAATGACAAAGATCTCTCACCTAGTAGTCCCCTGAGGCTCCTTTGGTTCGCTGGGGGCAGAACATCTGGTGTGCAGGAGCTAAATAATATTTGATCTCCAGCTGTCAGAATGGTATAGTCCTCTGGTTGCACAGGTTTGATATGTTTATTCCTGTGGGAAGGAACTAAGGGAAACTGGTTTTACTCTGACTAAGCAGAGTAAAGCAGCTAGCTCAAATGTGTCCACAGTCAGTGCAGAGACTGGTGATAGGTGAGCATTGGGTAGTTTCGCCCAGTGGGATCCAGGCAGATTCTTCATTGCAGAGGTCCATTAACTTCTTGGAGACCTCAAGGTTTACCATTAGGAATGGGCACTGTTTATTGTGAAAAGTTTAAACATTTAAATGCCTTATTCAGCAGATCTCTGGAAGATTTGAGGACCACAATCTGTCTCTTGAGTATATCGATAATATACTAAGCATATCTATAATATTAAGCATATATTGGCTTTCAGTTACTTGCTTTAGACTTAAACCTAAAAACATACATAGGGAGCGAAATGAAGTTCACTTTTATTTAATATTCAGCATGACTAGAATATGTATATTTATATACATATATACTTCAGAAGCCTGAATAAAACTTATTTTTGGAATTAATTGTATCAGTACTGTGCATAATTATAAGTATATATTTGAACACACTAAAGAATCTTAGCACTCTGTATTATAAGTATATGTCTGTGTCTGAACACATTAAAGGATCTTGGTTAGCACTCTGTATGATTATAAGTATATATAACTAATTATAAATGATATTAATAACCACTATTAATCAATAATAACTATTATTAATACCATTAATACCAATTAATTAATATTAATGCCATTAACATCAATAATCATTAACTACCATATATTATATAACCAATAACTATAATATCAATTAAATAATGCTTAATAATACGTATCAAATGTCCCATATCAATTATGGGACAATTATATATGTGATAGTGTATCAACTATCTAGCAATTATATATTAAATAGCATATAGTCTTATAAAGAATAGAATTAGGATATTATAGATAATAATATCAATTTAAGAACACCAATAGTGTACAACTACAGAACAATTTGTTGTATAAATCATAATATATCCTGAATATACTGCAGGAATTTGTAAGCCTTATTTGTCAAACATACCTGTTTTTTATCATATAATTTTATAGAAGCTTGATGTTGGACAGAGTTAGTAAAAGCATAGGTGGTTATAAACATATTTTTCAGGCTGACCTTAAAAGTGGGAAGAGAATAAATGCATCATAGTATTAAACAGTTTAAAAAGTTTAGATTTAATATGTCCCATAGTCTTATAAATTTAAAAGTTGTTAATCTTTAAGAATATTAATTTCACCATTTACTCTTAAAACCTAAAACCTCTCAGCTGTGTTTCTGTGATATCAAAAGTAAAATACCTTTTACTTAAATGGAGAAACAGCAATCACAATTCATTAAGATCTATCATCTGTTGATTCTTACATTAAAATCACGTTGTTTCTTTAAAAATATTAATTTCACCATTTAAATCTTAAAATCTAAAATCTCTCTGCTGTGTTCCTATAATATCAAAAGTAAAATACCCTTTTACCTAAAGAGAGAAACAGTAATCACAATCCAAATTTGTTGATTCTTGTATTAAGAGTATGTGGCCTTCTTTTTTTTTTTAAAGTTGGAAAAGCCAAGATGGCATTGGTCCATGTGGGTGGTGTTAGAATCACAAAAATAGATTAGGAAAAGCTTTAGAGTTAGACTAGAGCAAAAGAAAAAGATTTTAAAGGAGAGAAAAAAACAGGACCAAATGGGTTTTGTTTCTTTTAGAGGATTACTATCTGAGGGTCAGTAGTGGCAGGAGGAAGAGGTTTGGAGCACCTGGCAAGGGATTAGAGTATGGCCTCATTACAATGGGTAGGAAATAGGGGATGTGGGGTCCCAGGGAAGAAAATGTTTGCATGTAGGGAACCTCTTTCCACTTCCGGGACCGCTGCCAGAAATTAAACAGAATCCGAATAATATTGGGATCCAAAGTTCCATTACCTGGCCATTTAGACTGATTTTCTAAGGGATATTGAGGCCAGATTTTTGTGGAAAGTCTGATAAGTGACATCCCAAGAGGGTGTCAGAAGGTATGGACAGCTTGTTCCCATGCGTAGGAGACAGCTCAGCTCAGGACCCAAGTGGGGTGTCCCCCCAGCTTAGGATGAACCAGAAAAGAGACCTGCAACGTCCTAGTTGTAGTCACAGCTAGGCATGAGTTCGAGAGGAGGCCTAATTCACCTGGTGCTAGGACTTTCAACAACAAGAAAGAGGAAATTGGGCTGAGAGAGGTCTCCTGCCTGAGTGAATGAGCCTGGGAGAATGATCAGTGAGGAGGGCCAGCTGTAGTCTTAAAGGCCATGGCTAGTGGTACCTCAATCCTCAAGAGTACCAGAGGGGTGCTGGACGATGAAGGTCACTTCCTTAGACTCAGGGGGCTGTTTACACAGACCTAGAGGAGAAACTTTCCAAGTGGCGGGTGTTGCATGTGGGGCCCAGAGATCCCTCAGGTGAAAGGTGAGCCTGTGCCGGTGTGGCAAACAGCTAGGTTCCTGGTGTAGCTCAGATCCCAGAGGGATCAGAGACATGAGGAGAGCCTCAGAGTGGGCACCAATGAAAGAAAAGTGCACAACACCACTCAACAGGCAGTAGGGTCTCATGCAAGTGGTTTATTGGGGTGGAGTGAGACAGGGTGTGTCTGCTGCCTAGTAGAGGGAAGAAGAAAGAGAGAGTGGAGAGGGGGAGAGGGAGAGAGACAACAGAGGAAGGGGGGAGAAAGAAAGAGAGATGGGGAGGAGAACCAGAGAGAGGTGTCCAAAGAGGAGAGAGAAAGGCCTAAGAGAGAGACAGAAACAGAGAAGAGAGAGAGATCCAAAGAGGAGGAGCTCACCGGGATTATATGGGACTGATGGCACAGGACAGGTACTGGTCTGGGGGCAGGCACAGGGGCAGTACCTGGCCAGAGAGTGGGGAGTGTCAGGAGCATGGGGGATGGGCAAACTCCAGGGAGGGTGCTCTGGCCAATTCACAACACTATTAATTACAAGCCATGTCAAATCTCAGTGAATTCAATACCTTGGTAGCTAGGCAGAGACTTTATTCCATCATCCTCTCTTGCTTCTCCTTCCTCTCCATTCTCCATTCCTCTTCTGTTTTTGCCTTAGACCCTTAAAACTTTTCCCCAGCCCCCCTCTCCACATCCAAGCCTTCATTACAACACAATAGTACTTGGCTGGAGGTGATCAGAGTGTTCTCTGATCACCTGGCCAGCAGACCTTTGATCGATAGATCCATAAATCAAGATGGGTCACCTTCAACTGTAAATAGTTCTATCTGTGGATATCTCAGCAGGGCTAGCACAAGGGTGTGAATAGGTAGGAAGCAAGGCCTGTACCTGCTCCAAGGCATCAGGCTTCACAGCTACAAGGCATCAAAGCCTTTTTACAAACCAAAACAGCCCACAGGAGTAAAATATCCCACAACAAAATACTATATACAAATCTCAATATTCTGCAAAGTCCTGCTCTGGACAATATGAACAAGGACTCAATTTTCTGCTTTCATATGAAAGTTACCAAATATAAAGTTTATAGGATAAGTCCTCTGATGTTAGTCTGACCATTTGGGGTGAAAATAGAACTAAATTAAAGCCAACTAGTCCAAAAACGAAGAAGGAGATTTCAATAAACAAACAAAGAAACAAACAAAAACAACAGAAAAAAAGAGGTAAAATGTAAAGTAGAAAATATTTACAAAACAAGGTTCTAAGAAAGGGATATTATCTCAAATATTTAAGGAATTTAAACAGAACGTAGGAAGAAAATCAAATATTATTATTAAATAGACTGACAATTTATTAGAAAGAACATTTATCAAATGAAGACATACAAATTGCTAGCAAATATTTAAAAGGGCCCAATATAACCAATCATCAGAGGAAAGCAAATTAACATATTGAGATATTATTACACTAGAGATATAGAAGTCATGAGGTCCTTGCATTCACAAAAAAGCACTAAGAGAAACCAAGAATGTTAAGCATGCAGTTTTGTCTTCTCAACAGAGGAGTTCTATACCTTTTTTTTACGCAGAAATCTGGGAAGTGATGTAGCTAATAGCCTGATTATCTCCACTGTCTATAGGGCCAGGCCACAGCTATATCCCTTAGACTATGTTTATTCAAGACTCTTACTCTCTAGACATTTATCTTGAGCATTGTTTTTGGTCAATATCACATATCCTTATGGAAGATGTCACTTGCACTTTACAACATCCTAGGTAATCATTGTTCTATCTGTAATACCTAACCACTCCTGATTCTCATAGACTTTTGCAATCATTCTATCTAGACACTTATCTTGAGCATAATGGCTAATAGAATCCAACTCTGTGGAAGAGGCCCATATGTACTATGTAAAGAGTTTCAATGTAAACGTGTCTTAAGTTTTGCTGTACACAAAGGTTGACTTAATTATCATAAGGGAGCTTTTTTTCCAAAATTTTTATTTGCTTATATGTGGCTAAAATAAACTACCCAATGTCAGACTCTAGAAGTTTTACCAATACTAGCTACTGTGTAGTGTTGAATCAGATTTTCCTCTTCCCATACACAAACTGTTTCCCTGCCAATTCTAGTGTTTGGGGAAATGCCCACACTTGAAGTAGGATGGCCATTATCACCAAAGTACCTTTTTTTTGAAAGAGACAGAAAGCATTAAAGAAGCCACAATTAGTCAAAATTCAGAGAACAGCTGACCATGATTTGTCTAGCCCCAAATGTGTTAGGTGTGGCCCTAACATCAGCAAATATCACAGAAGAGAGACTGGAGACATAGAAGGAGTCAGAGGACCAGAATGCCTTCTAAATACAACAAGGAAGCTGCATCTATGGAATCTGAACAGGATGGCTGCCTAAATAAGATCTGAACAAAAATAATATCAATTGACATGCCAATATGGATGGGGGGACTGTCACAGGTCCCCTCTCATAGCTGAAGAGGTACAAGGAATTAATGGCCTGAAGAAAAGGAAAGAAAAAAAATCAGTGTTCTCCAGGGATGATCTCACTAATTACATATCCAGTCTCACCAAAATGGCTCAGCAGTTTTACATATGCATAAATGTAATTTATATGCACGTAAAAACAAATTAAATATTGAGGTGACATGATTCTTAGAGAAAATAGGGAGGACATTGGAGAATTTGGGAAAGGAGAAGAGGTGTATAAAGGATGTAAATATTTTATTCATATGTAAAATTCTCCTAAAAAAGTAAAATAAAAAGGCAACCTTGTCAAGGATGTAGGAGAAAAGGATCCTTTGTACAGAATTCATAGGAATTTAATAATATAGTTATTATGGAATATATAGTGGATATTATTCAAAATGTAAATAACAAAGTTATTCCTGTATTCTCATACTTATTAAATCAATATTTAGAACAGCCAATATATGAAACAATGATAACTACTGATCCACTGATAAACAAATAAATGTATTCAACTAATATATTCAATTAATAATGTGATCACATTGCATCTTTAAGAAATATTCTGTCACTTGTAACATCATACATGTATTTTTAAAATTTCTAATGTTAAGTCAAATAAGCCATACAAAATTAAGATGAATATGATTTCACTCATATGTGGCACCTAAAACAATTGATCTCATAGAATTTGTAGTAGAATGATGATTAAGAGAGTCCGGAAAACAGAAAGTAATGGGATAGTAAAAAGTTGGCCATCTGGTTCTGTGTTATAATTATGTAGGATCAGAGACTTTTAATATACTCTTATACAATAGAGACTACAAAGAAATCATAATAATATATAGTACACTTCTGAAACTTGGAAGGAATAATTTTAGTCATTGAACCCAGAATCATTAAGGAAAAGGGGAGCAGAAACATTGTCAGAGCCAAATATAGTGGACTTGAGAAAGAAAAGACTATTCTACTGATCTGGTAGGGCAAAGCAAAAATCTCATTGTAGAGAGAGAAGCATATATGGAAATCCCACCCCGTTCTGTGTAGCTATTATAAACTTATAGCTCCCAGATGAAGAAGATTCGGTGTTATTCAGACACTGCATCTGAACTGCTGCCCATGAGTCAGTGGATGGTTCTTTACCTATGCACATACAGGCAATACTAAGTGAATTCAGTGGATTGGGAGAAAGGGGGGAAGAGACAACAGATTGGGAAGGTGATGTGTGAAATAGGAAATGGACTGGAAGGGAGGGAACAGGAGAGTAGAGTTGACTAAAATACATTATACACGTATATAATCAGTATGGAATATAGAATGGAAGTTATTCAAATGATTTAAATAAAAAAATTATATCTGTATTCTCATGCTTATTGCATCAGTATTCAAAACAGCCAATGTGAAATTCTCAGTTTAAAAAAAAATTTTAATGAAATATATGTGGTCATCACAGAGAAATGATGTATGACACTGAAAACTTGGTTTAAACATTATATAAAATATATAGCTATTAAAACATTTTCTTGATGCTCATTAATATATTATAAATTCTTAAATGTCTACTCACAGAAATTGAAAACTGACATTTAATACAAAGGAGCATTCCTGCATTATAAAACATAGATTTCCTCATTTGACAATATTATTCTAAATGACATAAGTCTTGTATATGTAAGTTATCATCAACATAAAACTAAAAATTTACCCTTAAGTACAATCCTATTTAGTGTAAAAAAAAAATGCCTATGTTCCTTCTAGTACTGTTTATCCATGATACAATATAATATAAATTGTTCACCTTATCCACAGAAATCTTATAATATCCCTGAGTTATTCTCACTGCTATATTACCCATAACATTCAATCCTGAATGTAAATGGATCCTCATGAGAATTTTTGTAAATACATTGAAGATAACATCATGAGGAACATATGTGCACATGTATGCACAAATGCAGACACACACAAACATGTATATACAGATGGATGGTAGGTAAATGATACAGATATTGATGATGATAGATAGATCAATAGATGATAGATAGATCTATAGATGATAGAGACCAATAGATTCATAGAACCAGGTAGCCAAAATAATGTAAAAAAAAATACAATGATTACATCTTTATTTTTTTAAAATACCTATATACATTGAATAACATTGTTTAGCCTCCTAGAAGTTCTTTTGAGTACAATTGGAAATTACCATAAAGTGTAGTATTAGACTACCAGGTTTTACTAATTTGCCTTTCCATATATAATTTAAACTTACCTTTAATGGCACTAATGAAAGTTTTCACTATTTATAAGCTTTATTCATGTGATTGTAATTAGCATGGAGGTGTTATTCACTCTTGTCCTAATACAGGCTTCCTTTTAACCTTTCTCAGAGGTCTCACTATTTTTTGCTTCACTGCTTTGCTTTATTGAACATTATACTACATGGCAAGCAATTAAGTATGATTGTATAGGAAATTAAATCAGCAAAAGTGCAGTAATGGTCAGGTTTAAGTACATAAGCAACAAAATTGAAGTAGAGGTTGCAATTCTATATTTAACTTTTCATATTGTGCTTTAGTATTATAGAGTGTGAAATTTGTTAATACCTTCATGCTCTGAAGAACATAAGGATGTTTCTTCACAGCGGCTTTATTTCGTGGCAGGATTTAAAGTCCTATCATGAAATATCATTATTAATCTTAGTAGTACAGCCATGGTGAGTTTCTATCTGCTGTTCTCATGTTGGCAGAATTAGGATGCATTTGAATGGGTAGAGTTCTGGGACATAAACACAGTTTGTGCTGCAGTATCAGTTTACAATGTGGAATTAGTAGAGCTGAATATTCCCATCAACTGATTAATACCCCTTTTCTAAAGCAATTCTTCCAGAAAAACATTTTGCAGTGGTGAAAATAATGCCATGGTAAGGTCCTGCCTCAAGAGGTTTGTGAGATTTTTTTTTTCCTTGGCAGATAAAAATTTGGGAATGAATTGACCAGACATACAATTAAAGCATTGTGTCCTTGACTTGTAAAAATTAGTGCATTCTTAAACCCACTAACATAGAAAATAATAACTCTTTCTCTTTTTTCTTCAAAATTTTCTCATATACACTTTCACTGTTGTTGTAGAGGAATGTGTCAAAGCTACAAAGAGATCAATTTCAGGGTTCTATATGAAAGAATCAAATTTAGAGGCATGTGTGGTCCAGATAGAATAAAGAAAGAATGTTAGGAATCTTGGTATACACATTGAAGTCCATTTTTCAGAAAGCAATGGTAACACAGTTCTTTAATCAAAGTATTCAGAAGGCAGTGGTGGTCCATGCCTTCAATCCCTAAGATAGAAAGTGTAGGAGCAGACACAAGAAGCAGAGCTCAGAAAGAATAAAAGTGACAACTTCGATGAGTCAGAGTGAAGGACAAGCAAATGAAAAATCAGAGGAAGTGTTGGCAGAGAGAGTTAGAGTGAGGACGTCCAACTCTCATGATAGAAAGGCAGGCTCTCAGCTCAGAGCAGCAGTTAATTATAGCAAGCAGTATGAGTAGAGCAGTCTGAAGCAAGAAGACAGGGGACAAGACACAGAGACAATAAAAGATTCTGACTGAGGATCAGAGAGCCTGACTGAGGCAGTAAAGGGCAGTGAGAACTCAGAAGAGACACAAAAGCAGTCTGAGGAGTCTAAGCAGAGACAGAGGCAGCTCAGCAGAAGAAGTCACTATCAGGTGTGAAGAGTGCATCAGTTTGAATATGAGGAGAGAAGTTCAGTCTGAGGCAGTCAGAGATTCAGACAGAGTAAGCCAGAGTCAGAGAATTCAGTCAGAAATAGTCATCCAGGTCAGAAGGTCAATTTGAACCACTCAGCTTGGAGAAGAGATTGATAGACAATTGAGTTGAACCAAAGGAGTAAGAGTTCAGGAGGAAGTAGTCAAAGAGACTCTGTCAGTAGTGGATCTCAGAGGGAGGGTTAAGACTAAATTGTAGGGAGGCCAGGACACTCCATGGGCTCCAGTACTAAGAACTGGTGATTTAATTAGGCAAAAGAATAAACAGCCTTTGTCTGGAAACAGCTATAGGTGTAATTTGTTATCTGGAGTAATTTTTTTAGAGATGTATTTGTATTTAATTTTGTTTGTTTTGTTTGACCCACTGTCTCAGTCCGTTGTCAGCTTGGCCTGAAACTTGCTATCAGGACCATGCTTGCCCTGGACTTTTGGATCTGCCTCCCCAGAGCTAAAATTGGCATGATCTACCATGCATATCAGCAGTCCATGCCTTTGTAGAACAGGCCAATTATACCCAATTCACTGAGTAAATTGAAACAATTAGAAATAAATTTACATGAATCTTATCTCTACAGAGCCATCTCCATCTGTTACCATCACCTTAATACATGTGATGTTATAGAAGAAATATATTGAGTGTTTGTTAGTATAAGGTCTTTCGTTTTGTAGAAGATAACTGGAAAAGATGTCAATGCTTCTGCTTTTAAAATGACTTATTTTTACCTTTTCTAATTCAACCCACAATGTCCAAATTCACATAGAAAATAAAGTGTGTTTAGTGTGGTAGTCCCTACCTTCAAACATTAGAAATGTGATGCTCCCTTTACTTTACTACACTCTAGCTACAATAAAATGAAATAAAATATAAATACATAAAACAAAATAAAACCCATGGTTCTCTGATTTAAATTACTTACTCCCAAGTAGTTATACACTTGGATAATCCCATGTGAATTTTGTGTGATAGAGAATTCTGGGAAAAAGTGTTTAAGTTTTATGATAGTATTCTTATGTAATATAGAAAATATGTCACAATGTTGGGAACCATATCAGAAGAATTGCAGCCAGTGTTGGGCTTGAGGAGTACAGCCCACCATTTCTGGGGGATTGTCTCCTGAATAACCCCTTCTGCTTAACATTAGTGGTGATTTTCTAAAGAAGCACTACCACTCAGTTAAATTGGTTTAATTGAAACTACAGGAAGAATAAGTTAAGCAACATGTATAGTTAAAAAGACTGGTAGTGTGTTTTGCCAGCTGCTATAGAGGAAGTTACCTGGGGAAAGCAAAACATATTCTTGGTTGCTGAGGATTTGCTAGATCAGGAAGTAAATACAACAGAAGCAAAGCTATGAGAAGACAGTTCTGTGATTGATAGATGACACGTGAGTTTCAGTGCCTGTTCTTAAGTTTGATCAAATTTGATTTTCTTTGTTTTACAATCATTATGAACTTGTTGATGTACCTTGAGTACATAAAGACAATGGAACAGATAGATTTTCTTCTATGTATGATAAATAAAAAGTAAAAATTCACTTACTTGTGATCTCTGCTTAACTTTAATAGAAAAATACTAGGATGATTGATTTCTGTTTGGTTACCATAAACAGCCAAACGAGAAAATTGGCAAAGAGAGAATAATTGTTTTTCATAAACTCTGTTAATCTGTAATAGAAAATTCATTGCTTTGTTGTAAAATGTAACTATGGGAACAAAATATATGAGAGAATTTCTTTTTTTTCTAATGCATGGGTATTTTCATGGTAACCTGCTTAAGGGTTTTTGTTCAAAGGGTTTATAAGATGTATGTGTGTTGAATCTTTGTTGTATCTATCTACAAGGTTGAATTCATAAATACACAAGGCACTATCCACAAGGCTTCATCCACAAGATAACTTTCAGGATGTATGGGTAAGGTGTATGTGTGTTAAAGCTTACAAGATGTAGGTGTGTGTGAGTTATATATGTGTAGAAGCTTGCTTCATCCACCTGACATTAATGTGTGAATGAGTGTGTGATTACGAGAAATGAAAAGAATAAGGTTGTTAATGCTTGCCTTCTCCCACAAGAGAAAGTGTGTAAGAGGTATGTGTGGTCTTACAGTAAAAATTCAGTAGATAATAAATTTACATAAGAGATAAAAATTGTATAGAGAGGAAAAAGGTTGAATTTTGTAGAGAGAGAAAGGAGAAGGCAAAAGTCTGAATAAAGAGAAAAGCCTGATACTATCTAAAAAAAGCCTGAATAAAAAGTCTGGTGCCACCTATAAGAAGTATGAATAATAGAGCTCAGATCTTCATTCAAGGAAAGTGTGTCCATGAGTGAATGTTTTGCCAACTCCACCTCCTCAAAGCCCTGTCCTGTAAATCACGTTGACTTCAAATGTAGATGTGGGAACCAGATCTGAACTAACTCTGAATTAGAACCCTGGCAATCCTGTGTTTTTCCTTCCACCTAACTACCTCATGTCATAGCCTTAGATAATTATGTTTAAAACCAAGTCCTGCCATTATGGTGTGTTTCCAGCCATTCCACAATTCTTTCCTTGCAATGACATTCTCTGCAGGCAAGTGCTCACAAGTGACATCAGAACAAATGGAGCTCATAAAAATATGTAAAATATGTAAATATTGCCCCTGACAGAACCAGAGCCATTGATTTTTTTAATTTTCAATACCCTCTGTCAAAATCACTTTTTTTTGACAGGAACAGAAAAAATACTGGACAATATAGAATGTTAAATCTAAGGTAAGAGGGGCTGGAGAGATCATTAAGAGTCATTAAGAACAAAAAGGGATCTAGGTAGTTTACATTCCCATCACCTACAGGGAGCTCATAACCATCTTTAACTCCAGTTCCTGTGGACAGGACAAGTTCTTCTAAACTTCTCCTCTGACATCTGTGGTCACCAGGCACACATAGTTCACAGACATGCAGGTAAAACACTAATACACATAAATTAAAATAAGTAATTTTAAGACAAGAAATCATAATTTCAACCATGGAAATATTTTCGTAAAAAGTTGTGAATACAGGTTTTTTAAAGTATTTTCAAGAAATAACATTTTTATTGATAAAAATATCAACATAGCATAAGCATAATAATTCTATTCAGCTTGAAAAATAATGACATTATAGGAAATAATGAATATTCATATAAAATAATTTATAGAAATATTAATTTTAACATGTGTGGTCTTCTTAAAAATAATTAAGTAAGCAATACACATATATTTATATTGCTCTTCAAATAACTTACAAAATTATAATACATTTGAGAACAGTATTTCAAGAATCAGATGGAAACGAGGCTATGTTGAAGTAATGGGAAAACATTAAACCATAGCTGAAATGGAGGGGAGGAGCTAATGAAGAGGATGAGAGGTTAATAAAAGTTTATAAATGTGCAGTTTACCTTTGCTCACATTTTGTTGTTATTATTCACTTTTTTTGCCTTTAAATGTCCTCTTCAATGGTGAGACATTTAATTGCTTTACATGAAAACTTAAAAGCACTTAAAATCATAGGAAACAAAGCTATTGTGAAAAACATAGATGTCAGTTACGGTTGTGTGACCAATGAATTGTGTTTATAAAAAAATCATACTTTGGGAGTAGCAAAATTTGCAAAGAATAAGATATTTTTTAATTAAAAACAGGATTTATATGGTAGAATAACACGTGAAGCTTGTTTTTAGAAATATTACCATAGAATATTAAATATAATTGCACTAACTAAAATTTAAAGAAACTTTATAACATATCTGAATATTATACTCTCAGATGCAAACTATCAATACTTTGTTCCAGTATTTATTTTTTAGGAAGTAATTTACTTTTAGATGAAAACGTATTTTTATCTTACATTATAGTATGATTTCTCCTCTCCTAACTCTACCCAGATCCTCTTTCATTGTTAGCCATTCAAATCCACATTTTTTTCTCTCTTTAGAATATAAACAGGTTTCTAAAAAGTAACAAAATAAAACAAGATAAAAAAGTCAAACAAACCAGAATAGGACATAACAAACATAAGAAAAAAGCTAAATAAAACATTTAAGAAACACATATAGTCTCAGAGACACACATGTTCATACACACAGAAATTCCATAAAAACATAATACCAGAAATCCATAACATATACATAAAGGTAAAATATCAGAAAGTCATACAGATAGCTAAGAAACTTATGCATTTAACATGTAGAGTTATAGGGGATTAATACTGACAAAACATGGAACAATAGAAATTGAAAAGATTTCACTTATAGTAAAGTAAAAAGCTATCACCATCGATAGTATGTTACCTAATGCTAGAGATTTTGTCATAAATTGAGAACACCTTCTTGTTGCAAGCTGATGAGTTAACATATTTAACAATAAATACCAGGCTGTCCCATTTGTCCCATTTGTTGAACGTGGAAAAATCCAATACAATTTAGTCTGCAATGAATAATTGACCAAAACAAGAAGGCGAGATATATTTGAATTTTATTTTCCTACCTAGAAACAAAGTTTCCTGTATTATAATTATCATGGTTAGTTCTTATTATAATGTTTCTGCTACAAAAGAAGTACATTTACAACCTCTCATTTGGATTCCTTTCTTGATAGCTATAATTAAGTTACTTAATTATTATGATCGAAAAAATAGTTTGCAACTGAAAACTAAGAGGTTTGTGTCTTCCTTCTGAGGAAATAAGCTACTCTGTACAATACTTCTTCAAAATAAGATGTTATTGTCTAAAACTCCCAGAGTTGAAATAAAATGTTTCTGAATAATGAGAATATGGGTTAATTTAAAACTATAGTCACACAATTTTTTTAAAAAAAAATACCTTTGTGATAGACTGGAAAAAGAGAATCTAAGTGTCCTGGTTCATGTAGAGATCACTTTTTCTTAGACCTCTTTTAACAAGTTCTTAAGTTATCAGCCTTAAAGGGTGAATTGTAGGAGTTTTCAAGGTAATTAAAGGTCATACGTTTCTAAGCACTTTGAAGGTGAGGAATAACTAGAAAAATGAATGTAATTAGCCAATAATTCAGATTACCAGAGTCATTATATATTTCATTTTGAAAGTATAGAGAAATGTCTTCAATTCCTTGATAAGGCTTTTGAATTTAAAAGGTAAGAACACCTTAAAAATTGTAGCAATGACCTAGAAAGTGTTGTTTCTCTCTAATTTTAGCTTGAAATATTACAAGTAAATTCAAATACTGTGAAGCCATATCAAAGTTTACCTACAAAGTATAAAGACCAACATCAAATAGGATATCCTTCTCTTAACAAAATATAGAACTAAGTGATCAAGGTATTTTCTGATTTTTCTCTTTGAGCACCTGTCTTTTATGAAAGAGGAGATGTAGGTAAGACACATTTTTCCAATTAACTTATTTTCAGGGAAAACAAAATTGTCCATTTCTGTTTATATATTAGAGATGAATTGCTTAGTTGTTAAGAATATTCTGTGATCTACAAGTGTAACATCATGGTAGAATAGGAAGTACTTTTAGTTGGAAATAATTGACATTGATGCCTTCTGAGATTTGTAAGGGAAAACACAGATCCAACAAAGATGAGAGTACAGTTGTTAACCAATTGTTTTAAATACATGTTTTCGAAGTTTAAGTTATGTTTAAAATAATTGTTTTTGTGTACTGTTTGAAAAAGGGATGGCTTGACATTTTATATTGTCTACAGGTGTTGGATTTCTGTGGAGAATGTTTGATTGCTAATGATCTATATGTGCCTCAAATAGAATACTTTAGGAGTTCTGAATCAATAAAACACCTGATCTCAGATGCTAGGTGTTCCACTGTCAAGTATGCCATTGGTCATGATGGTGGTTCCCTCTCCTGAGGTCTGGCAGAGTTTACACATATTAAAATGCATATGTGTCTCCTTTGGTGAGCTGCCACAATATGTGTACAATTACAATATGTTTATACTTTACTTAAGCATTCCTTTTTGCTTAACATTTTCAAAGCATTTTATGTAATAATGCTCAGGGTTTGTGGTTATTGGTTTCTGAGTCCTGTGTGTGATTTGGGTGCGAGAGTCAAGTCCAGCTCTAGTCCACACGGAGTTCCTCAGTCTCCATGAAGGAGGATAAGGAACAAAGTTATGATGAGTGAATGCAGTACTTCACTCTTTTATAGGACCCTTTAGTTGATATGCTTATGCACTTTAGCAAGACACATAGAATACACTTTATGATGATTATGACATGCAAGAGTGTTTCTTTAATAATAAAAATAAAGAAATTAGAAGTTAGAAAAGTTAAGAGAGGAAAGTTAACAATGTGCTCATTGGGGAAAAATTACAAGACTCCCCTCAAGACAGAAAGTTGTCCTGACTGAAATAGCAAAACTGCTAACTTCTTATGTAACAGAATGCAGGTGTTCAGGCATACATCAATGCAAGAGTGTTCATCCCCTTCTAGCTGCAGGGTTCTAATCTTCAAGGTTAATTTTAGTGAGTAGCCTTAACAGAATAGTCTATTAATGAATAGCTGAATTTTAGGTCTGTATACTTGCTACAATAAAGGGGGGCAGGCATTCAGTGGTGAATTATCTATTTGCTTTTTCAAGCTTGCTGACATACTGTCTAGACTTCATTTCTGTTCTTGACTATGGCTTTGTCTCTATGGGAAGGTCAGTTCTACCAAGAATAATTTTTTATATATCTACAGAAAGCATGAATAGTATTCACGCATGCCAAAAAACTTGAAGGCCAGTAAGACTGTTACAATTACTTAGAGTTGAGATGGAAGTATTCCTCTCCCAACCAGCCTAGGAATTGATTTGAGTTTTCATTAATAGGCCAAAATAGATAATATTATTGATGAGAGGCTTTTGTCACCATACGGTAAAGATGAGAAAGGGGCAAAGCAGTTGGTGGGTTTCAGACTCCTAGCTAAGGGAAAAACCAGGATCCTTGTCAAGCTGGTTACGTCCACAGCCTGAGTATCATTGGCCCCCAACATTTGGGTTATGAACTCTATTTACCAGTTTTCTTTATTTTGTTCTCTTCATATCTTCCATGTTTGGTAGGTTCTTATAATTGTGAACATTCTCTTACAACTTAGCTAAGTTCTTGATGTCTGATTCATTGTGTCTGAGTGTTGTAGAGATAAAGCAATTTTTATTGGCTTATACAGAAAGGGGGAATTGTTGTAGAAGTTTATTTTTGGTTGTGTTTAAAATCATTGTTTTATATACATTTGAATGAGGGGCTCCCTAGGTCTTGGCATTTTCAATTTTCTCCAGGTGTTGGATTTAGTTGGGGGATGTTCGATTGTTCATGATCTACATTTGCTATCAGTAGAACACCCAAAGAGTTCTGAATCAATAAAAACACTTGAACTCTGATGCTTGGTGTTCCACTGTCAAGTATGGTGTTGGCCATGACAGTGATTCCCTCTGTTCCCTCTGTTCTGGCCCAAACTCTCCCTAAGCTGTTGGCTCAAACTGATCTTCTGAGCTGGCTTACTGTTTCTTACTAAACTCTTCTGAGTCTGGTAGATTCTGGCTGACTCTCTGACTGTGTCAGTCTGAATTGTTCAAAGGAAGTCACTCTTCAAATCTGATACTGACTTCTGCTTGAGCTGTCTCTGTGTCTCATTGCTCCATACTTCCTCATCAGTCTCTCTGCTCCTCAGTCAGACCTCTTCACTGTTTCTGTGTCTTGTTCCCCATCTGCTCATTTCAAACTGCTTGCCTCAGACTGCCTGCTGTAACTGAAGAATATAAGTGGCTTTGCTGTAACTCACTTTATAACTCTTCCCCTGATGAGTCATTTTGCCTGTTCTTCATTGACTCATCTCAGAAGTCAATTCTAATCTGACACTGACTCTTGAGCTCTGCTTCCTGTGTCTGCTTCCACACTCTGGTTCTATCTTTGGGATTAAAGGCTTGGACCACTACTCCCTTCTGAATATTGGGACTGAAGGTTTGTACCATGGTTGCTTTCTGAATACTGGGATAAAAGGTATATATCAACATTCTTAACATTATTTCTACATTCCATTCAGACCATACATGCCTCTGAATTTTTCTTCATATAGACCTCTGGAATATAGACCTTTCCTAGATTTCTATTCTTGTACAACAGGTACATATTTTAACTTCTACATCAGTGAAGTTTATTTTATAAACATGTTTTGAGAATCAACATTTAAGTGATGAGTTAAAAGCTGAACTCGACACCTCAGGAGCAGACATGTTTTGATCTGAGCTGCTTTGTGTACAGTATATCTTGGAAATATTAAAAGCAAAGAAGAGGAAAATTAATTGCCATTTTTGCTAGGCTGACCTCTGAATATTGAAAAGCAGCTTACATTTTACAGTGGTGATGGCTTTCAAAACCTGGTAAGGGGAGACTTTGGATAATCCTTGGTAAGAACACATTTGATTAAATAAAATGTAATTGCCTCTCTCAATTCTTTCATTTGTATAGGCCACAAATTTTTAGATTTTGCACAAATGAGTCCTCTATTACTGTTTTCCAGAAACCATAAAAAATAAATACCTCTATCTATATATCTTCTATTTGTTATCTACCTATATCTATAAATTATCATCTAATTAGTATATATCTATCATCTCTTTCTCTCTACCTATCTATTTATCTATACCATCTATCATTTATATATTATTTAACATTTGTTCTAACTATGATATTATTTTAACTATTGCCTTCTCTGATTATTGATGATTAACTTACTCCAGGAAAGACATTTTGTCTTTGATGTTAATGAAGTATATTATGAATATTTGGTGTGGAAAAATTACCTTACAATTTACCTATTAAAATGTGCATGCCCTTCTCTCTCTAACTAAAAAGTACTAAGGGAGGCTGTTCCTCATTTGATCTTATTATCGGTATATCCTCAAATTCTATTATAAAAACAAATAGTTTGAACATTACCTTCATCAAAAAATAAGCAGTCTGATGACAATATCAAATAAATTTTATCTCCCCATATTAAGGAATAACTAAACAACACAAGACTGGTGGTGTTTTGTTAATGTCTTATACAACTAGAGGCAGAAACCAGAGGATGTATGTATAAGAAAGTGAAGCACTATCCCCCAAGGAAAAATCCAAGGTAGTTGTTAAAATGGGACTTTCAAAATATGTCTTTTAACAAACCAGGATCCTGGTGATATGTACTTTGTGTCTGGCATTAGATCTGCCCTCTATAATATGTGTACAAGGAAACTTCTGTGTGACTTCTTTTCTATTTCTATAAACACTGCAGGAAAACAAAACAAAGCAAAGCAAAACAAAAAAACAATGCAGTCTGCAACCATGGTTTATGTCATTAGGGTTCTCTTTTTTTTCTATCTTCTACTTGTATTCTATTGGTATTTCCTCAGTCATAAACAGAAAGTTCATAGGTCGTTACAAATGACAAAACAGTGACAATACTATGGTATTGCAAACTTCAATCCTTCCAAGCACAACGCTAACAGATCCTTTGTGGAGTACACATGAAATTTAATGTCATCTTTTAGCGTTTGGCATTTATAGGTTTTCCTCTTATACATGCATGTATGTTTGGATAGAAACTTAGGCAAAGACACCTCAGACCTATGCTGAATTGGGTGGAAAATAAGGATATTATAATTACAATTATGGAACTTCTCTGTGAATATTTCAAGTATTATATATTAAAAGCAAAGCTATCAAGTAAAAGGAAGGATATATTCACAGAAGGAATAATAGTTCATTTGTCCCAAATGAGATTTTGTTTTGTATGAGGTGAATAATAATAAATTCTAGTTTTTGTCCTTTTCTTTGTTGATTCTTATTTTGTTTCTCTGATTTAATTGTGAAACTTAGATACAAATGAATAAATTTCACAACTTTTCCTTGTAAAACAGGTGGCTTTGACCTATATAAAAATTTCAGATACAAAATAAAACATATTAAATTTTTCAAAAATTTCTTATGAGGCAATTACTCTGGGTATGTTGTTTTTTCAACTGAAAGAGAACCCCTCAGGGACAAAAACCAGACTCTTCTGTCCTATTTTAGTTATCTAAATAATGAATCAAGATAGCATGCCCCTCATGGGAATATCTGTCTGCTGTACTAATCATTCTCCAGAAAAACCTTTGATGCTCAATTTGTTCAATTCACTGTCAAGAGAGATGGACCAAGAGGGTATTAAACTATTAATTTTCCCATAACATATTAATATAGTTTGTAATAATGATTTTCTAAGAATATGGTAAATCATAACCTGCATAATTTTTTCTTTCCCTAAAGGTAAATATTCTTTAAATAAACACAGTAAGTATGAAGTGATTTTCCCTCTAAAAACATTATTTTTTAATGAACATTACCAATAACAATTAAGAAAACAAAGATGTAACAAGATTTACATCTTCAATGAAATAAATGACTTTCAGGTTTTATTTCTACCTGTTTAACACTTTTAAACAGGTTAAAACAAAGAAACATATTTCATTGTCATAATAAAAAAATTTTTATTTCAGCACAGTACCTTTTGCTTATAATCTCAGAGTTTGAGATGCTGAGGCAGAAGGCTTGCCTATTGGATTGTTGCCTGGGTTAAATACTGAAGTCTGTATTTATTAATAACTAAAACAATATGAGATTAAACAGCTGTAATTCTAAATAACTTTCAATAGTAATTACTAGAAAACTTTCACATGTACTTGAGTAGAATATAGGACTGTTGATCCTTGTTAGGCTGACTATTAACATCATGAATATAATAGTTTTACTATATACAAGCACAATTTTAGGAAACTCAAGTGGTATTGTATTACATAAATAAATTAATTCTCCAAATGCTTTATTGATGTTCCAAGGCCAGAAGGTTATATGAGCCTTTTTTTACTGCTACTTCAAATAGATGCCCACATAAATTTAAATATTTTCAAGAATGAGAAGTGTGATATTTAAATTACAATTTTTGTTGGATGTGTTTTTTAATATTTTGTTATTTATTATATTGATAAATACAATGTAATTTTATTCACTACATATTTAGAAAGTAGGACTAAATATACAAACCAACAAATAATATTTTTTTACTTTTGTTTTTTATGACTTTCTATTGTAGTTCCAAACATTTTTGTATACATAAAAAAATTTCAAAAATAAAACTCATCAGAAAATTATAGCTACTTATTTTAGAAAACTATTTCATAAACTTACATATTTTTAAAAGTTTGCCATTGATTTGTAGAAACACGTAACAATCTGTTCACATAAATTTCACAAATAAATAAAATCTATACATAATACTATATAAATAAATTCCACAATTTACAATTTCTTGATGATAAGACATTTATATTCATAATTGTTTTTTATTTCTTTGGAAATCAATGATACAATCATCAAAGCCTTTTTGCAAAGGGATAGTTTGCCATTAGTCAGATTTTATAGTTCTCAATATTGAGATTGTTCATTTCATACAGTGAAGTTTTCTAATATAATTTTTCATTCTTATTTATTCATTGCCTGATTTGCTAGATAGAATATTTTGTTTTCCAGAAAGCCTCAGTCAAAATTCAGTATTGCATTTAATATGCTCTCTCACAATTATAGACTTACAATGTGTGACTACCTGCCATTTTCTCCATTATAATTTTTTTATAGCATAAATTGACTCAAATGTACCAATATTTTTATATTTTATTTCGGTGACGATTTTAAAATTCACTTTGGGATGTTAAGCAAAATTCTAGAAATAGAACATTGTCTTGGGGATTAATTAATTTCCTATTTTTATCTTATAATGCCAAATGTAATTTATGATAAACCCTGCAGTCATAGATATATTTATGCTTCAGCAATTACAATTCTATTATCCTAAAAACTTGGACTATGGCTAGTTTTTTGTTTTCTGAGATTATATAAATGACAACTTGAAACCATTATTTTTAAATTTTTTAAGCAATCTTCCATTTCTTGTTCTGCTTTCTTTCTTGTATCTTTTTTTATTTTTATGCATTTGGAGTTCTCAACTGTGTATTTGTGCTTTTTTTTTTTTTTTTTTTTTTTGACTTCTGGTATCAGAAAATTGTCCCTTGCAATTTTCAGCTTGATTAAACTTTGAAGACACTTGTTCCTGACTATTGTTACTGACCTTAACCTCATGATTATTTTTATCATTTGTTATAGAAAACCTGTGAGTCCGCAAACTTTCATTCTTCCTTTTATGCATTAATTTTATTCTAGCCTCTTTCTATGTTTTCTTCAAGATGCAAGCCTGGACCTAGAGAATTTCAGACTCTGAGACTAAACTGAACTCTGACTAGCTGCCTTCTCCACAGCCTCTTCTCCACATACCTGCCTCTTCAACCTCCTGCTTCTGATTCTCTTGCTTTTCCCTCTGAACTCTGCCCTCTCTCTCTTGTTACACTCTGCTTCTATTCTCTATTTCATCATGTAGGTAAATATATTTTATCTAGCTACATGGCTGCTCTGGGAAAGGATCAAAATCAAGGGCCTATATGAAGGGATCACATTCAGAGACCTATGTGATCCAGATGGTGTGCTACCATTGCCTTCTGAATTGGCTTACTAAATTGCCTTCAGAAGCAAAGTCTCATTAATGAAGAGGATCCTATAATTCACTTTGCAAACCTTGTTGCCACTAGATGAAGTTCAGACAGAAAGGCTTGGAGTGTTCCTAATATCTTTGTGTTAGACACTGGGGAGGAACCACAGATTTCCCTTTCATTTAGCATTAGCACAAACAGGGCAGGATTAGCCTGACCAACATTCTTTCTACCTAGAACAACCTTGCTGCTGGATCAAGTGTTCCTGTGGAGGATGGGATCTTAAATCAGTAGTTCTGAAAATGTCTTTGCTGGGAGCCAGGAGTAGCAAAAAAGAGTTGTAGTTCCTGATTCCAGTTTTCTTTTAACCTTCCCTAGTAACAATACATGAGGATATGACTAAAAACTACATGAGGCAACTGAATTTAGCACCTCATTTTTTCCCATAGTCCCATTAAAATACCCTAAACTAAAAATTCTGTTTTATGCCACTTCCGAGGACCCTCTTTTGCCATATGGAAGCTCTGTACCTTCTTTCTTTTAAGCTCTCTATAATGAAATAATTAGTTATAATATTCATTCTTTGTGGTGTAGGGCATGGCGTATTTGAAATCTGGAGAGAAGAACCCTTAATCTATTGGCTCAGGGTAGCCTCGGTTGATGAGGAATATTCTTACATCTTAGCTTCCTGAGTTAAGTTTCCTAAAAGACAAAAAAGTCTTTTGGAAATTCAGATACCTTTAAACTTTTCCATAAAATATTTATGTAGTTGCCACATTCTGCTTAGCTATTCATCCACTGATGATTATTTGAATTGCAGAAGTGGTTAGCTTTTGTGTATAAGGCTGCTATGTACATGTGTGCATACACACACATGTTCTTACATACACATGTTCTTGAGATTTTTCTTAGCATTTTCTTGTGTGTGTATCAAAATTTAGACATCTACTGGCAGGCAGTGGTAGTACATGTCTCTAATCCCAGCACTTGGGAGACAGAGGCAGGTGAATCTCTGTAAGTTTGAGTCCTGGTCTACAAAGTGAGTTACAGGATAGCCAGAGTTACAAAAAAGAAACATGTCTAAAAACAGGAAAAGTTAGAAATCCACAATGTTGTATGATGAAATGTGATGAAGGCTTACCATAACTATTTTTATGTGACAAGTATTTTTTCATAATTATAAAAATACTAAAATAAACATTTAATTTTCTTCAGAATATTATGGATTTTTTATTAAGAAAAGTATTAGCTGAGTAGCTCATATATGGTATTTTCTTTGAGGTTTTAGTAAAATGTTTGCAATAGCTGCATTAATCTCAATCTCAACAGATTTAAATGCATAAGACTGCTCTACCCTTGACAGGAAGGTTATATTGTTAGCAGCGAGCTAGTCAGTGGCCAATGATAGGAGAACACAAAAATCTCTTGGGCATAGACTTCCTTAAACAATGATGATTAGTCTACAGTCAAATTTTCTATGGGATAGTAAAAGGCTTTTGTAAATTTTCCAGTCTACAAAGTGAAAGCTATCCTGCATAATGATCAAGCTTCCAAAAATTATATAAGATAATCTCTATAGGACTCCACTGACCCAATAAATCACAAAACAACCCAACTCAAATTGTTATAACGTGTGTGGTTGAGATGGTACAGAAACCTACTCTCAATGAGAATAAAGTCAAAGGCTTTTCACTGAGTCTTTAAACCAACATAGGCAGAATGTTATGTTAAGGTTATCTAAAATGAGAACAATTTGGAGAATTTATACTTAGAATAGAGCAACTGGGGTTTGAGTTCATGCTCTTGCATTTAAATAGAGTGAAATCTGCACATCAATTGCTTTAAAATGAATAGTGTATAGGAGTGACAATGACCTCATCATGACCTTGTCATATAGGATCTTAAAAAGTTGGTAAAAATGTTTTTAAAATGTCAGATTAAAACATAAATCATAGAAATTATAACGCATTTGCACAAGGAATACTCTAACCATTATTATAATAAAATATACAAAAATATGATAGTGAATGATCAAATATACTAATATCATAGAAAACAAAACACTGTAAGAACCTTCAAGTTAAAAAGTAAGAATGTGAAGCATATTACAAGTAACCAAAATAAATTCAGAAAGGATGAAGCAACTAGATAAGAAACAGAGAGAAAATCCCAGAGTAAATCAGCATACTTTTGTTTTCAAAAGGTAAGACAATAAGGAAAAGCCAATTGTTAGTTTTTATGGTAATTAATCAAATACAAGTGTGTATGAGTATAAACAAATCTTCATTCATTAATTCTAATTAATTAGTAGTATGGGGGATTCAGATCAGGAGAAATAGCTCCATCTGCCAACCAAGATAGCTTAAGACATTCCCTTAATTTAATTTAATTTTATGTTATTTTTGAGGAAACATGTTTATGACTTTTTTTGATAGAAGAAAATATTTTTCTCGCAATCAACAATAATTGGATATTTCTAATTTTAACACTAAGAGAATAACAGCATATCTTTATTTTGAAAGAGTGGTAACTATTAATAACTATGTTACTACAAAATAATGGACAGATGATATACATGACCAGATATTAGTTTAAAATTAAGACATATAAAATATGTATAAGCTTCCTTTCACATAATAAATTTAAATATGTAATAAAGTTTATTTTATCAGATAATAATAATGCATATAAATAATATAATAATAAATATTAATAAATAAATAATAAAATAATACATATTTCTGTTGCATTTATCAGAACTGATATACATATATATTTATTTATATTACAAAGTGCCTTCGGAAATGAATATATACACGTTCATGAAGACCAAAGAGAAAGAAAGAGAAAGAAAGGATGCTTTATTTTCCAAGATTCTAAATTACAGAGTGTATCCTGAGGGGCACCAGATGGGATTATAACTCATAAGTTAAAGTCTTGATCAGAGAGAAGCAGGAAAGTAGGATATTCATTATGCAAACTGAGGTACCAGAATTGTTTGAGATTATCAGAAACTGTCATCAAATCTGAAAAGCCTTGCCTCTTAACACATACATCCTGTCTTGAGCGTGGTACATTGTGTTGTTACAGGGAACCCATCAGAGGTTACATTCACAACCAGTTTACAGGTAAATAAAAATTTTTATTTTAGCCAGCAGGGACAACACTCAGGTATTCAGAACCTAATTTTAGCCCTGAAGATTTAGATCAGAGGCTTTTAAAAGCAAAAACTACATCCTGGTTTCTCACTCATCTGCTGCAAGAGGGGAACTTTGCACAAGCAAGTAGTTTAGCAGAAGCTAGGATATGTTTGCTGGGATACCTTTGCCTCAGGTTCTAGAATAGAGTAATTTTCTATGGGATTCTCCATCAAAGATCAAATTCTAGTTAAACTTGTAATTGTCTCAGCAAGAATACAAGATGAATGATCCTCTGTACTTTGCTAGCTTGTCACAGTGTTAGAAATTAATTTTAGATCACATTGAAAGATGCTACCACCCAATTTCAATGTTTAAAAATAGCAGAATTTTAATCTAAAGAGGGTTTGCAGCTCTGCTTACCAAAGCAGAACTATCACAAAAGAACATGCTCTTGGTTTTTATTCTAATATTGTAGATGACCTTGTCTTTTCTCCCTTGGCCGTGGTCTCATATCAACATCTTTAGAGACTAGTTAATCTTAAAACAATCAGTGCACAGGAAATGAGGGGGAAAAGGCCCAGTCACTTAAAGTGAGAAAGAAAGAGGGCCTTTGTTTAAACAAAGGTTATTTTGGGTGGGATTGGTGGGATTAAAACAATTGCATAAATGTTTTCCAAATTGTTGAAGATAAAGATATTTGGATCCTTTGTGATAAGGACAAGTTTCACATTATTTGATAGAAAACTCATATTTAATTTTCCGAAAATCGTTACTTTAACATAGAATATCTGTATAAGAAAGAAATAGTGTCTCTGTTTCTGGTAACTTTGAAGCAAATATGCATTATGTTTATGAGAGGATTCAAAATTAGTCCCTGGTTGAACAGCAGTCTCTTACTTCCCCATCTCCCATCATCTTGCATCTTTCTATCCTGTCTTAGAATACTACAAAATTCAAATATCTATCTTATTTTATTGATATTTTTTTTAAATTCAATTTATAATCTTGAAGACATGGCTATAGATGGGATACACTTATAACTGTAGTATGCTTCTTACTAACTGATGATATCAGGTCAATGAGATCAGCATAAATATTATAGTATTGTGGACAATATTCAACTTTTAATATCAATAAACACAGAAAACATTTATTTATAGCATTGCTCAATGGATCTTTATATAGTAACAATCCTGAAATTATGTGATGATTTTGATGAAATTGATTCAATGTTTCATTTTAAACAAAAAAATCTAATTATGTTTTTCTATTACTGAAATTCCATCTACCTTGATAAATTCTCATAGTATTATGAAACATCTGTAAGATCTTCTTGCCTTTCTTCCTTCTTGCTCTGCAGTGCTATTTCCTGTTGTTCCTTGACTTCACTTGTTTCTGTTTTCTTTATCTGCTGCTATCCTTTGAGTGAATTTCTTAACTTAATTCAATTTTCTGACTGGGTCATAAACTATCTTCTATATCATTCTTAAAACTTTTTTTTTTTTAATCTTTAAGTTTGGGTGAAGTGCCACTTCCCAGTGTTTCCATGACAACTTGCATAAGTCTCATGGTAACACCAAGCTTTTCTAAACTATCTCACCACTGTTAACAAGAGGAAAACTTCAACTTTATACTGTAGACTTACTAAAAAACACAGCCAATCATTTTAAACTGTGTATTTATTCATTACTAGTTTTTAGAAGATCATAAGTTGCAAATGCTTTTCTGGTAATGCCATAGATAATATATTAATTCTCAGTTGGTGTTCAGCAAGGTAAATGATCTACCACAAAGGTATTCCCTTTATATGGATGCATATCTTATATGAATAATTCAATATTCTTTATTATCTGTTACTCCACAGCATATATCCAATATATGTGATATTATGTATTATGTACGCATGAATATGTGTCAGTTATCTTTACTGAAGAAATGACAAGTATTTATTTATCATTGTATATCTTATTCATCAAAAAAAAATCTAAATTACAGGCTCTATACCTTTAACTTGGCATTCAATGAAAATTTGTTGGACGGAACTATTCTGGATAAGGACCAGCTGTCATTTTTTATAGTGCCACTTACATACAGAGAAAACTCATATACACAGCCCAGAAACCTCATATTCATCCTCAAAAATTTTATGGAGACAATGAAGATAATGATTTTCATTATATTTCTATGAAAATGCAGATCTTTAACTTATTCATATTGATTTGTTCTACAAAAATCAACCATCAAGAATATAAAAAGAATTTAATATCAGTTGTTTTCTATTGTCTCTATCTGTCACTTAACTTAGTCTTTGTATTACATAGTCTTTGCAATGAAATCAAAACTCCTTTACTGTTACTACATCTACAACTCTGAACAGCAAAATAATAAGCTTTCAGAAGGGTCAAGAACATGTAAAGGCTTCAAAAACAATGCTGAAACAAGTTTTTTCTAGAACAATGCACTTTCTATAATCAAAACTGTCTAATTTTTTAAAGCTTCATTTTACTTATATGACATGACCAGCAATTGGAAATTTAAATGTTCTACAGCTTTACAGTTCATCTTTAATCTCTGTTTGAACTACTTTGTACTAATTTGTTGTACAAAAAACATAGCTTTCATATATATATATATATATATATATATATATATATATATATATTCTTATATATTAATATATGGTAATATAATAAAATAATTATATTTTTCTCAAGGAGCTCCTTATGGCAAGCTGAATCAGTAATCCTATATTGCTAGAGCTGTTTCCAATAAATACTGGCAAAAACCTGTAATAACCATTTCTTTCCATGAATTTGTAAGTGAAGAAACTTAAGCAATACTTTTAACTCAACATTATATTACTGTTGCAAAAGTAAATTTCTTTACTTAGTTATAATTAGGGGAAATTAGATATTTTTAAATGTGTCTGGCCATCAGACAATGCATTTATAGGAACTAAGTATAGGCACCATGACTTAGAACCTTCAGAACTAAAATAAATATTTTTACTTTTATATACTAAAGTTCATTACTTTGACTTGCAAGTGAATTGACTTTTCCATTTTAATGTAAAATTGTGAAGCTGCCAACACATTTGGAAAATTGGAAATGCAGTGAAAGTTTATAGCATACAAGAAAAGTAGAACTAAAAAACTGAACAAAAAATATATTTTGCATGATAAAATACAGATATGATATTGTAAATGACTTATTTCAGGCAACTTCACAAGTTTTTGAAGTAAATCGGTTTGTCTTTTACAACCAGAAAAGGTTTAACATTTGAAAACATGAATGTTAAAGAAGGATAAGGAAATTATGAAAAGTAGTAAAATTCTACATAATAAGAAGATTAATCTCTCACGAACTTCTTCTTACTAAAATTAGCATCAATTAAGAAATTATATTACTACAGAAGCTACAAGAGGACTAAAGTCCTCTTGAATCATAACTAGCTGGGAACTTTGGCAGATTTATTAATACCTGGCCTAGCAAGACAGGTTCACTAAAGTAATAAAGGCTTTCACAATGGTGGAGTAAGCAATTATTCTTTGGTTGGATAAGGCCTACTCTAAGAAATAACATTCATACAAGGCATCATTTTAAAAACATTATTTTAAAAACAAAAACTTATGAATATTCAGGTCACAGTCCCTAGAGTGATAATACGCCTATTATGCTGCTAAATAAAAGCAGAATTAAATCAATTCCTTATCTAGAGAAAAAAGTTCTTTTACATAAGAATTTGTTTGCAATAAATACCAAGGTGATTACCATAGATACCTACAACTGATCAAGTTATAGAATATGAGATTGTAGAATGTTCAAACTCAAATGGAACATATATAGTCGCTCCTTTACTCAAGCTCTAGGATCACTGTGGAATATAGGGAGAGATGAGTGTAAACCCTTGAGATACCAGCAGATAAGCCCGAACCCTCAGATTACACCCAACTACAATAACAGTTTTTCCCAGCTCTTCAGACAATACAGTACCCACGCCCCACCTTACAGAAAATAAGTCTATGATCACTCTACAAAACCCAACCAATTCCAGACCTTGCACGAAGTTCAGGCGATAGAATCCCACCAATTCCAGGCCACTCTAGAAAGTTGTTTCCTTCACCTGAAATCCCAAATAAGGCCTGATTCCAGTTCAGCTGCCTGCTGTTTCTCCCGCAAGCAGAGTCAGTCAGCCTTCTACCCACCTGTGTTTTGCTAATAATCTCTCAGGTGAAAATTGACTTTGGGGTATTCCTTTCCACCTGCCCTGTCACCAGACTGCCAGGAAAACTTTCCATTCAAGCTGTAACACTTACTTTGGTGCATTGATGCCGTGACTTGGGTAGGCTCTTGTTGGTCAGTTGGTTTGACTCTCTCTCACTCCCTCCATCCAATGCGGGTCTAGCTTCTCTGCAGCAGGGCTTGTTCCCCTCCCACTTGAAGCCAGCCAGGTGAGGGCCCTCTTCTTTTGACTGGCAGGAAGGAAACTCTTGAGAGACATGGGTCTGGATCTGCACCAGGAATCTGGTATGGGCTCTAGAGCTGGACAGGATAAAAATTACCCTGGGACTGCCCAGCGGAGGTAGTCAAAAAAGTCAGTTTATTGCAAAGGCTCAGGTGATTTATTGGGGGTACAGGAGCAGGGGGGGGAGGGGGGAAAGGGGGGGACACGGGGACGGGGAGGGACATGACAGATAGTGAATCTACCAATCACCACTGGCCTTTTAGAGCTGGCCAGGGCTCTGACCCAGTCAGTGACACAGGAGGGAGGGGCTGTGGTCTTCTTCCACTTTGAGGGCAGAAGACACTAGTGCCCTCTACTGACCATGTGAAGTTTTGACCGGTTTCCACAGTACCTCAGGCTCTTCCTTAAATTGATTCCCTTAGGGTCTGATCTGCACTGGAAATCTGTCCCTCATTTTCACTATGCCTGCAACAGATTCACCTTCTGTGTCATCAATCCCTTGAGACACCATCTACCAACAGCAGTTAGGTAAGTTTCCCCTTTGGTCAGTGTAAACACTTTTCTGAGTCAGAGGAAGTGACCATTGAGCATCTAGCACACATTCAGTATTCTTGGAGACAAAGATATCCCCAGCCACAATCTTTAAGGCCACTGCTGACCTCTTCATTTGACCCCATCCCCCCGCCTTTGGAGCTGCAATTTTTCAATGTCTTTAGGCTACAACTGGGCTATTGCACTCTTTCCTGCCCTCTTTTCTCACCAATCCTTCAGACGTGACCATAATACCACACATCTTCTAGGCCATTGCAAGCCTGTTCCCTGACCCTTTTCTGTGGACAAGAACTTTCTCAAAGAGCTCACTTTTTCCTTGCTTTCTGGCCTTTCTAAAAGCTCTCATACAAGATTCCTAGTCATTCTTGGCTTAGCCAGGCTAAGCTATGACCTCTGGTGAGTGCATGATGACCCCCTGATTGACTTATGTCATTAATCTGGTCCTCCTTTGGCACTGTACCCAGTCTGTGTTTCATGAGTAAAATGATAAGTGAGTTGCATAGAGAACATAATAAGAAAGACTTAAATAAGATTTTCCCTTGAGTGCACAAATCATTTGCAGTCATTTCTTTAGTAATAATTCTTTACTAATATTATATTACTACATACTTCTTTAGTAATTAATATCATAGGAAAATTTTTGTCTAATGTCTGATATGCATGAAGACTCTTGCTGATGATTTTTTAACATTAGTGGAACAATAAAGAGTCCTGAGTCTATTAATATTTTACTAAGAAATCTTGGGTATGATAAGTGTTTTCTGTGACCAAATAACTCTATAATCAAATATTAGATTCTCTACTGAGTATTTAAAACACCGATTATTGGAAAATTATAGGAGAAAAAAGAGAAACAAACTATCAGCTTATAATAGTAAGAATCATACTCTATTTTTAAAAGTATTTGTCCTCAAGATAACACAGTATATCTTAATAATGCAAAATTTCTTCGGCTTACAAATATTTGCTGATATATCACTGTTATCAATTTTATCAAAGAAGAAGATAACAAGTAAATGCAATCAACACTCCTTTTTTTCTTCTATGTTCACTAACCATTACAATAATCTAACAGATCACAGAAGAAAATTCTCATGAAATTGTAATTATATTAAAAATATGAATTTCAAATTATAGTAGTATTTAATGAGTCAATTAAAATTTTCCCATGGATTCAATGAACAAAGATCTGTTTTATCTTTAAATTTCTATAACATGAGATTATATTTAGTTAGCAGAAGATAGAGGAAACATGAGGAAAAGACATCAGCCTCTTCCTGACTTTTAAAGAGTGAAATCACTTTGTTCCTCTTTATTAATGAGAACAAGCCTCAGAGTACAATTTGGTAACTAGAGATGCATACAATAAAATGACTATACCATCTTAATAACAGATTCAAATACAGATCTGTGGTGAATGAGACATAAACAGATAACTGCAATTGCAATTTTCCAATCTTATGAGCTTCAAATATATTTTCCAAGTATCTTTGGAGAAGTGTACTGCATCATATGTTATATTTATTTCCTATTTTTGTTGGTGTGTGTGTGTTTAATTCCAGCATGGCTACAATCTCCATTGCTAGGGATGAAGGTATTACTTTCCTCACAAGCTTACCAGCATTTGTTGTCAATTGTTTTGTTGATCATAAGCATTCTGACTGAATGACTGAAGAGAGATGAAATTGCATAGTTGTTTGAAATTTTATTTCTCCAATTGTTAAAGATGTTAAATAATTTTATGTATTTCTTAACCATTTTTTGTCTTCTATTGAGAACTCTCTGTTTAAATCCATAGCCAATTAGTTGCTGTTATTTGTATACTCAGGGTATAAATACTCTGACAAATATGTAACTGGCAAAGATTATCTCTTATTCTTTAGGTTTCTCCTTCACTCAACTGATTGTTTCCTTAACAGTACAGAGATTTTGATTTGATCTCATTTTCAATTCTTGGGTAAGTAGGATCATGTTATTAAAGAGAGCATATAGGATACTACATATATTTTGTTATAATAGTTTTAGTGTTTTGGGCTTTAAATTGAGGTCATCAATCCACTTGGATCTAACTTTTTGTGCAAAATGATATATTTGGGTCTAACTTTCTTTTTCTGTGTATGAATATCAGGTCATCCTTGCACAATTTGTTGTAGATTCTGTATTTTCTCAAGTGTATATTTTTTGACCCTTTGTCAAATATCAGATGGCTGTTTTTACATATCCTCATGTTAGGATATTCTACATTGCTCCACTGGTCTACATTTGTATTTCTGTGCAGGTTCTATATTGTTTTTTATGACTACTGCTCTATAATACATCTTGAAGTCTGGAAATACAATCCTTCCAGTATGATTTTTTTTTCTTCAGGATTGTTCTCTATTCTCATTCCATAACAGATGAATGGTCATTGAAAATACAGTACATATACACAATGGAATAATAATTAGATGTAAAGAAACTGAAATCATAAAATTTGATGATAAATGGTTATAAGAAGACAAACACCACATGTTCTCTGTCATTTGCAGTTCCTAGTTAAAAATTTTCAGATGTGAATATACAACAAGAAGTAACTATAGAAATCAAGAAATTATAATGGGACCATAGGTGGGGGTACGAGATGGAGAGAGTTTGTGAGGGCAATAACAGGATACAGGTAATATGATAAGGAAACAAAAACCTGGATACTCTTTCAACTAAAGAGTCTATGTCAATACAGAGGTATGTCAATACAGAAGGAAAACAGGGATAAGGAACAAATAACACTAAAGTTATGAGGTAAAGCCTTAAGGAATTATATAAGTTTACATTTAACTAAAATTACACACACACACACACACACACACACACACACATGTATATATATATATACACACACACACACACACACACAATTAGAGTCTCTTTATAAATTACATGTGGATATATATATTTATATATTACATATATGTTAATATATTTATATATATTACATATGCATATATAATGTACATTAATATATTATATAATTATAAAATTTATTAAAATAAAAATATAATAATGAAAATATATTATATAGTGTTATATATAGGTATAATATATAATAACAACATGTACATAACATTTAGCATATTAACATTATATAGATATATAATTGTAAATAAGGTAGTAATATATAATTACATGTTATTACATGGTTATTATATATACTGTATTGCTATTATTACATAATTATCATATATATACTATACTATATGTTTTACATAATATTGTAAGTATAATAATATGATAGGTTTCTTTCCTGTTGTCCAGCTTCTATGGTACACCCAAAAAATTAATTTGCAACCTGGCAAGACAGAGAAGCAATTAAAAGTCCTACTCACTGAAACAAGTATGAACAACAATGAGCAGTATGGCAGGATAGCCAAACATGCCACTCACATAGTTGAAATAATGCATACGTATCTAATTGAACTTAAGTATTACTCAAATAGGCTTAAATCATTCCTGGGTCTAGAAACAAAGACTGTAGAACTAGTGAATTCATGAACCTTAGAAAACAATCTGCTATTGCCAGTCTGTTATAGCAATATAATTCCCACCTACATTTTAAATCTTACCCTTTTATACACAGATATAAGTAGATACCACCCCTCATTAAAGAAACTTCCATTTTTGTTTTTTATTTTATTTTACTTTATTTTTTTGTTTTTCAACACAAAGTTTCTCTGTTGTAACTTTGACTGTTAGGACCTCACTCTGTAAACTAATTGGCCTCAAATTCACAGAGATCCACCTGCTTCTGCCTCCCAAGTGCTGGAAATAAAGGTGTGTGCCACCACCACCTGGCAAAGAAGATTATCTTTACAAAAAGAGAACATTACAAAACCCCAAATCTCTGGAAATCAGGTATGAAACAGTATCTCCAAGAAATGGCTGCATAAAATAACCTAGAACAATGGCAAAATCCATAGACATGCTAAAGTAGAAAATAATCTGTTATGTTTCCACAAATCAGATTAGAACAATCTTTGATTTCTAAACACACATTTTTATTCTATTGCTTGTCATCACCAAATAATAAATATTAATAGGAAAAAAATTTTATATTTATATGCATATTTGAATAAATTCTTAATTATCACTGTTTTGAATTAGTACGACATCTTTTACTATTTTATTCAGGTGTGTGGCCTCCTTTGTCTGCCTCAGTCTATGGTAATTCTTCAATTTTAGTCATCCCTTTAAAGGTTCTTCTGAATATTGTATAAAATGTCTTCGATATTTTTGCATTTTTTTCCTATGGATTAAAGTCTGCATAGGTTGGGAGTGATACTTTTGCTCTCCATGTAGAATTATAACAGCAAATACATAGTATTAAGACCTTTTATTGCTAATATTGACTTAGAACATTTAATGTAGTGGTTCTTGTCAGGTTTCTCTACTCAAGTTATTGACTTTCCATTTGAAACTAGAGTTGCTATTTTGTAGGCAGCTATTTTGTGACAATAGAAGTATTTTTTTATCATTATATTTTGCCCATCAAATCAACATCATCAATTATTCTTGTTTACAATGATTATTGCTGCTGTAATTGTTATGATCAGGTATGAGGACATATACATCTTCAGAAAATACTTCCATGAAATATTCAAGGAATCAGGGAAAATGATTACAGCACAGTGGCTCACTCCTCCTTGTTTCCTAGATTAGCTTTAGCATGAATGGGCAAGTCCACTTTGTTCGTTTGTACTTTCTTCACTATTTCTTCATTCTCTTAAATATTTAACTGTATATCATAAAGTAGTTGTATTTATTTTATTCACATGATAATGCTATTATCAGAATATTATTTTATTATTGGAAAAGTCCAGATTGTTTCCTTTATTTGGCTTTCTAGAGATTCCTGTGAAATTTCCTTTTACAAGTGGATTTATTTATTTAGCAAATAAGTGTGCCTGTGTCAGTGCTCATGGGTACATATGGCCGCGGGTACCATGGTTAATTTGAATGTCAGAAAGAAACTTTCAGGAGACCAAAATATGCTTCCCTAGCATCAAACTTAAGGTATTGGCAATGAGTGACTTTAGCCACAGAGCCATGTTGCTGTTCCTCTAGCCTCACCCCTATTCGTTTTCTAGCAGCAGTGCAAGGTGTTAATACTTAGCAGATACTTGTCTGACCATAACAATAAGCTAACACTTTTGCCTAATAGTTTTGCTTTGCTCTATCTGGAAATGGTATTTAGAATCAATTTGTCGGTTCTAAATAGTGTTTTTAATCCTTGGAACTCCATTTTTACAGTAGCCATCATAGAGAATATTTATCTTAAATCAAACAGTTGTAGAGATGCTGGTAAATTATATAGCAATGTAATTCTGGGCTGGGGATAGTCCTATATTCTAGAAAACTTGTGTAGTAGTCAGATATTTGTATATGTTAATGTCATTTGTTAGATTGGTTTAAAAGGACTGTATATTCTGCTAATTACAATTCATTTGTGACTTATAATGGATCATGTTGAAAAAAAAATCATCCAAAATGTATTCCTATTTCTTGGTTATTTTAAACTCACAATTCTATTCCACTGTGGATAAATATTTAATAATGAAACAAAAATGTATGTATGTGAAGTAGTCTAATTAAAGACTCAGTAGAGAAAAAAAATCCAGGGCTATTTCAGTCTCAGTATCTCTTCACTTCTTGCTCTATTTTCTTGTTTCTACAAACTCACTCCAACCTATCCTCAGTTCCTATTGTATTCAAGATTTTCTGTAGTCATCTGATTGATCATCAAACCACATGAGAATGCTATCTCTGTTTGCTTTTTATGATTATCTGTATTTGTATATTTTTGTCATATTACATATCACTTAAACTTCATGAAGAGGAAAGTTTATTTGTGCCCTTCTTTTCTTTTCAATATGCAAATTATAAAGAATATTTCTAAATATGAAGTGATTCAAAAAGTTTACGTTGAATGAACAACTAAGAATTTTTTTTTCTAAAACAAACAATAATGATACTATGTTATGAATGAATGGTTCCTTGTTTTGAAATACACACACTTTAGTTCATTTAGTCTGGTGAGAATTTGCTCATTTACTTATGTACTTATTTTGCCCATTTGTAACTATGTTTTACTGTTCATAAAACAAGGCAACAGGCTATAATTTAAACACATTTTTGGTAGAATGCCTCAGTAAGAGATGAAATAACCACAATGTGCTGAACTCTCTTCAGAGAGAAATATGTTTCCTGTGCTATTTGACAGGCCTGACCTTTGACAGTCGGCAGCTAACTGATTCAAATAAATGATCATTAGGGCTGACTTGTTAAAATGGGACTCTGCATTACATTCTTCACTACATATTTTCAATATCTTAGGGAAAACAAAGAAGTCGAAGCTAATACCCTTCAAATCCATGGCCAAGAGTACATGCTTCCCTGAATTTAGCACTACTAATTAGCTGTGACTTATTTTACATATCAATCCATAGACCTTTCACATGAAAGGAATAAAAATATGAATCTCTTAAAGGCCAAGAATTGGCATTATAAAAATGCCTTGGGAGTCATAAAGATAACTTGTGGCATAATGCTGAAAAAAGTTAAAGCATCTCAGGCCATGTGATCCTAAGTACTCAGTCACTGACAGGATCTGGTAAGGACAGAGAGAAAGTGAATGGGTAACATTCAAACTATCTTTCCCACTTTGTCTAATATTGCACCACTCATTGAATTAAATGTGGAGCCTAAATGTCCTAAATGATTAAATTACTTTGTACTCATCCTGAATTTTCATAGCCTAATATGTAGAGTATTTTTACAATCACTTATTCAAGAAAAAGGTATATTTCACATTCATCACATTCATGATGAAGAACAAGAGTTAAATATTAGGAGTTATAGACAATAGTTAACTTAATTGGAATGATACTATTTTAAGTTTTAAAATAAAAGCAATTTAAATATTTTATTATAGTTGCAAATATGTTTGCTAAAAAGTGCTAAATTATAAACTTTATTCATCTATAAAGTATTGAAATGATTATTAAAAGTCATTTTAATGTAGCAACATTCACATATTTGTAATATTTGGCATTAATAGCTTTCTGAATGTTATTTTTCAGTTATATATAAAAATTAGTAGTTGTATACTTCTAAAATATTATGATTTTTGAGATTCCATAATTATAAACAATAGATAACAACTTTACTCATAAGCATGCTTCCTTGAAGTATTTATAATATTTCAAACACAGTTAAGCCTCATGTATGCCAGGTAAGTACTCTCCCAATTTAACTACATCATCAGTCCTACATGGTCTTTCTGTACATGTATGTGTTATAAATGAGCACTTTCTAGTCACAATTTGGACACTTATCTGTATGCTATCAGACATATTGACTGTCTGTACTCAAAGGAACACATACCAAATCTAAATTTGTAAAAGGTCATTCTCTCTATATTTCTGTTCTTCTCAGTAAATACATTCCAACCGCTTTACTTCAAAGGAGCGATCTTGAGCATGCTGCAATTCAAACTCACACTTATGAATTTAAAATGGCTATTTAGGCTGGTGGTAACTATTAATCAAGGACACAATTTTTATATGCCAGTGATGTCAAAGCAGAGTTTCTACTATTACAGAAGTCATGTTCAGACAGCAGCTAGGAGACAAACAATAATTGAACATATTTAAAAATCCACTTCATGGACTGAACAGATTTCAATGTTTTCTACATTTAAGGTCCACTGAGTTGTGAAATGGCTGTTTCATTCACACAGATGTTAATATCTCCAGGCCCTTCTTTAGCTCGGCATATCCTCATTTACATATCTGAAGTGAGTTTGGTTTGTATACTGCTACTTGTCGCAACATTTTTCTTCTAATAACTCATATTGAAGACAAAATATGAGTGACTGTAATTACATCTCATTAAGGCTTAAGGAGAAAAATATCAAGGAACATAGCAATAGGTATTCAGTCACCAGCTTCAGTAGTTCTTTTGCTGTTTAAATATCTGCAGCTGATGAATACAAATTACTCATGAAAATGTAGATTAGAAAGTTTTCCATTTTGATACTGTGAGAATTAAATTTTACTTTTGTAGAAGTCATACATGGAGTGCATTTTATGTAACTATGAAATACAATCCTTAATCTATCTAAAATTACTTGAGTGATTAGGTGGAAAACATATGGCTTATACGTAAGATTTGAAGAGACTTAGAAGAGATTCCACTACTTCATTCATTTCTTGACAGTCTTCTGTTTCAATTATGGTGCTATTTTCATATCCATAGTCAGCTATTTGTAACAGTGTCTCCCATCTAGGAAATTTAGTCCTGGCATTCATTACTTCATTTTTTGCCTTCATAAATAATAGTTAATACTGTTACTTTGGATTTTAGCCTCACAGAAATATGTTAAACAGTCTCTATAGCCCATCTGATACATTAATTAATTTGTGAGTATTTCCTAATTAATATTTAACATTGGATTAATCAATAATCACTTTAGAATACATCATATATACCAGTTTTTAAAATTAAGTAGTATTGATTCATTCTTTCACACTCATAAATAGTTCTCAGTGGGAATGTTCCTTTATTAAGTTTTTACTCTTACGTAGAGACAACATTTGACCTTAAATTAAGGAAGTAGGAAGTTACCAAAGGTCATCAGTAGACAGGCAAAAGTGGACAGGAAAACTCCATGAGATTTCAACACAAAGAAATGCAGGCAAGTAAGGAATGCTGAGAGTGGGAGACTAGTATTCTCCAGGGAAGAACATACCAACTTTTTATCACGTACCAAATGGTCAGCCTTATAAACACACATACAAGTAATATTATACAGATTGAACATTTTATATTTAGGAATATACCTATGTACACAAAAAAATCACACACACACACATTTGCACACACACATATACACAGACATATTTGTGTGTGTATTAACAACAATTAATGCAAAGGAAAATGTGCATTCGAAAAAGAGCAAAGAGGTATATTGGAGGGCTTGAGGGAGAAAAATAGAAGGAAGAAAAGACATAATTTCAAAGAGAAAAGTAAAAATAGAAAATTACCTAAGAGGAAATATTTCTACAGGTCATTACTTTATATATCCAAGTATAATTTTAAATATATATAATGTGTGCATATATTTAAAATTCATGTACTTAACCTATGTAAAGTACAAATATAGATAAGTAAGTAAATGCTTGTAATTAACAGGATAGGCCACATGCACACAAAAAATTTCAAAAAAATATTTTTTGATTTTTTCTTGTTTTTGAGAAAGGGTCTCTTTGTTGCAACTCTGGCTGTCCTAGAACTCACTCTGTAGACAAGGTTGGTCTCCAACTCACAAAGGTCCATATGCCTATGCCTCCCAACTGTTGGTATTAAAGATGTGTTCCAACACTGCCTGTCACAAGATCAAAAAAAAATTTAAGTGACATTAAATTTACATTTAGTAATTATCAACTCTTCCTAGTAATGGTCTTCTGGCATTATCTTAATTTTTTAAAAAAAGTTTGGTAGCCTCGTCCTCAGACTTTATAGTTTTTTATATAAATTCATATAATAATAGTAAAACAAATATAAAATCAAATATGTGTGTGTGTGTATGTGTGTGTAATCATTGCAACTAAGTGTGAGGTACTTCAGGTGAAGAAAAAAAATGTTAAAGATTCAAGAATTAAGGTAAAGAAAGTAGTAAAAAAACAGTCTTAGGATACAATTCTTTAGTAAGAAGAGTCTTCTTACATAATCCAGTTCTAGTCTATGTACAAGCTCTTCTTTGCAAAAGATATTTGGTAATGATACCTCTAATATTAGTGAGGTCAAATTCTGTTTTAGTGAATTATAACTCCATAAAATGAAAACACAGAGATAAATTCACATCTATGGACACCTGATTCTTGACAAAGTTGTCAAAAATACATACTGGAGAAAAGACAGAATAAATGATGCTGGTCAAATTGGATGGCTAAGTACAGAAGAATTAGAACAAATCCATATTTAAGACCACACCCTAAACTCAAAAGAAAGTTGATCACTGACTTCAACGTAAGTCCAAATACTCTGAATCTGATAGAAGAGAAAGTAGGAAATAGGCTTAAACCCATTGCCACAGGAAGAGGTTTAAGATTAGGACAGTGATAACCCAGCCACTAAGACCAACAATTTATAAAGAGTAACTCATGAAGCTAAAAAGATTTTGTGTAAAAAGGACAACATCATTTAGACAAAATGGCTGGATACACAATGAAAAAAAAAGTCCTTATCAATTATATAACTATTAGAGATTTATGATCTAGAATAAATAAAGAATTAAACACAAAACAAAATGAATATCAAGAAAACAAATAACCAAATTTAAACGACAGTGTACAAGAATAAGCAATGATTCTCAAAAAATGGAGCACAAATAAATAACTGAGAAATATTTTTTTAAATGTTCAATATTGTTAGTCATTAGAAAAATGCAAATTAAAATTATTTTGTGAGTTCAACTTACCTAGTCAGAATGTAAAAGATCAATAAAACAAATCAGATCTCATGTTGGAAATAATTTAGTGAAAGGAGAAGCCAATGAGGTAAATGAAGGCATCTATTCATTACTCGGAATAAGATCCAACTATACCATTATTGGCGTATAATCAACTCACATTATACAACTACAAGTTATCTTATTCCAGTTAAGTTAGGAAAAGTGCAAAATTTGGAGAAACAATATTTTTTATCTTTATTTCCAGAAACTGCCTCCTCTATGAGAACGTTAAAGCCACTTGCTTTTCATACTTGTTACATACAAATTTATCTAGCACTAGGTGAAGGGTCCAGTTTACTAAAAAATTAAGCAATATCAAGAAATTGTCATGATGACCTGTATATAATTTTATTTTACAGAAATCATTCAAGTTAGAATCAGCCCAAAGTAGATATTAATAAGAGTTTTGGTATAGCTGGATCTTATTCCAACGAGTAATGAATAGATGCCTTCTTTTTCCACATTGTCTTCTCCTTTCACTAAATTATTTCCAACATGAGATCTGATTTGTTTTAGTGATCTTTTACATTCTGACAAGGTAAATTGAACTCACAAAGTAATTTTAATTTGCATTTTTCTAATGACTAACAATATTGAACATTTAAAAAAATATTTCTCAGTTATTTATTTGTGCTCCATTTTTTGAAAATCGTTGCTGGTCTAGGACAGACAGAGCTACAACAAAGAAACCTTGCCTCAAAAACAAACAAAAAAACAAACAAACAAGATACCTTAAAGTTAATATTGCCTACTATCACTAGAATAAGCCTGCAAGAACAAGTCAGATTAAGTTTATGAGCACAACCATGACTATTAATAGTTTAGTTTAATTTTCATAAATACCCTAAGGTATAAATAATTTTATATATACATTTCATGGTCGATTTTGCCCAATGTTATTAAAGAAGAATAAAAACAAAATTAAGGTAAACATAGTTGAAAAATCAATTTCTATTATGTAAATGTAAAATAGGGACAAATTTTTATTAATATTGACAAATCTTAAAATTGGATTGTGGGTTCAAAATACTGTAATGGTTAGTTTTATGTTCACTTACTTTTAAACTATTCCTAGTTAACAACAACACAATCTACAGTGACTCAAGCATAATATCAAAATAACTCAAATCTTTTAAGACTTAAACATCTGACAAAACTCTTCTCATTTATGATCCCTTAATAATTTTGTCATTTTATAAGAATATACTTAACTATCCAAGTTAATATGCTACATATCATTAAATACTTAGGCATTTTAATGTTTCTTTTTAAAGTTCTCAACTGTCAGTGAGTTCTCATGAGTCAACATTTCATGAATCCCTGATATCTCTAGATAGGGTGGATGACAGAAAATCACCAACTATTCCAATGAAATAAAAATATTGTTTCAAAATGATGGCCTGATTTAAACTTTTATTTTGATTTTTATCATTAGAAAGATAATATTGTATACTTTGTGAAAACTTAATTGTTTTTAGGTTTATGTTGGAGAAAATATCCATATATTTACATATATATACATACATATATATATATACTGAGCAGATATTAATATATCTAGGGAAAGAAATATTCAATTGTTTCAAGAGTGAATTATCAGGCAATCTAATATCACTCCATACTTAAGCCTTGGTGTAATAAACAGCCTTCATCAATAATGAAGCTATTCTTTAGCTTTTGGGGTGGATTACATATTTTGTATGTATGTTTTAATACAAACTTCAGAATTTGGATCATGTATTTTCAAACTTGACAGTGAATACCTTTGCATAGTGTACCTGAGTTTCCATTGAGGCTTTCCTCTTCATGATTCTTTTATATCTTTATAAGCTTTTAAGTTTTATGTTTTATATAATATATATTTTTAGTATATATTTTTCAAGTTTTCTTCATATTTAATCTATACAGTTTTAGTTTTGATCTTCAGTTACAGTCACATTTACAACAAAGTAATTTTCACTTGTTAACCTCACACAGTTTTATTTGGTTATCATACTTAAAATATAAACTATACTAGGCATTTTTCTTTCCCTACAGAGCTAACTGATATTTCAATATATTTAGCTCTTTACTGTTCTCTGAGGACAAAGTTATTGCTCTCAAAGTAGGTTTTATAGTAAACTCTCAGTTTATCTCTGTGGGTGTTAATGTATTTTAGAAATTCAGAACACCATAACATTCAAAATAACATCAGGGCCAATTCCCACTAAAGTCACTTAAACTCAAGGTATGCTTTCAGAAAGTGCAGTGCCGCTTTGCTACAGTTTGTTGAGTAAGAGATAATGCCTTTTGTATACCATTTATTAGTTTTGTATGCTTTTATAGTTATAGATGACCTTTGAACACATTCTGTTTAACATTGCTCACTGATTCTACATAAGCTGAACAATGATAGCTCAGCTTTTCTCTACATGTGGGAAACTTTATGTCTCTTAGACTTTGTTTGAAATTACTTTGCTGTGCTATTTTTCCTTGAAAACACTTCCATATCCCATTAGTGTCACAATTGACTCTATGACCTGCATGATAAAATGTGAGTGAAAATAGCACAAGACTGCATTAGAACAAAAGCATCAAAATCTAACAGGCCCACTGCCAATTACCCATCCTCAGAATCACCAGTGTGGTTAATGATACTTCGTTACATGGGATTAAAGATTACAGGGGGCAGAGTTATGGCAAAATTGCCTAAGATAAGTTACATTACTGAGACCTTAACCTTAGTCATAGGAAGCTATAACAATTTAGTATTATTTATTTCTCTAACAAACTCTCACTGATTCTGAGAGAAATATTTGATTTCTCAATGAGAATATAACAGATCATTAAAATACTTCCCCAATTGTAGTTTTAGATACATGTATGATATATGCAGATATAGATTCACCAGATGTAGTCACTTGTTTGGGGCAAAGGACAGTTTATTCTTTTATATAATTAAATCACTGATTATTAGTCCCTGAGCCCTGGATCCTTAGAGCATTTCATCGTCTTTAGCTCTAGTCTTAAACCTTGAACTAGAAAGCTTCCAGCCTTTGTACATCCTAGAACATTTAAACAGATTGCTAAGACCTAGAAGGCCTTAACATCCCAAGACCTACTGCTGACTGAGCCACTCTGAATAGATCCTTCTGAATGAACTCTGACTTTTCTCATTCAACTTCGTCTTTAGCCTGCTTCTTAACTGTCTCTTCAACTCACTGCTTCAACTGACTCCTCTATTTGACTGTGCAACTGACACTTCTTAACTGACTCTGTTAACTGAATGAATCTAACTCCTATGTATTTCTCTTTTCCTGAGCTTTCCTGGTTTTTCTTATGAAAGTTGAACCTGTCCTTTCATTTTCTCTGTTAACTCTTTCTCTGATTAGTCACTTTGTCTGCCATTCATTCTGAATCTCTCTGATGTCACTTCTTTTGTGACACTGACTTCTGTGTTCTGCTTCCTGTATCCACTTCCTCTGTCTACCCTCCCCCACATGGATTAAAGGCATAGACCACCATTACTTTCTGAATACTGGATTGAAGGTGTGTCTGCATTCCATCCAGATGCATAGAGGCCTCTGAATATAGCCCCTGGAATGTAGACCTCAGCTTTTGCACAGTAATTTTCCTCTATATATTCCCCCTCTCTGTTTAATATATAAACTGTTTTTTTGAAAGTAACTTTTATACAGTTTGACAGTAGAAACAATCATTGATCCCATAAATCTATCAATCTGAATGTCCTTTTAAATATCCCCTTCATCCATCTATGCAATGATCCTCCTAAATTGCAGAAACTATCAGACCTGATCATCTGTTGAGTTTTCTTCAGCCAATGTCCATTTCAACCAACAAGGTTTTCCAGTCTGATGAACTATAGTCTGCCCTTCTTCAGCCAGCTTCTTGAGCTGTGTTCCTGCTAGGGAGCTTCTTGCACAAATCGAATCTTGATCAAAATTGATGAAACCCACAGCTTTTTGTCTCCTGTGGAAATAAAAGCAAACTCTCTTCTCCAAGGTAACACATTCCCTAACTTCCACGACTAACACATCCTTGTAGTATACAGGCTGATTTAATTCAAGAATTTTCTCTATAGTCTAATGTACTTGGCAGCCCTTATTCCTGTCTCATTGGCATTCAAAAAATTTCTGAGTGAGTCCTTATTGTTATTCCTTTTCTCTGATTCTGTTCTATGTCTAGGGCAGCACTTCCTTATGTAGCATGCATTAAATCTCTAAGACCAAGTTTTGGTTCCTCTAGTTGTTCTGTGGGTGACCTATTCCATTACTGACAGGGAATGCCTGGCTTGTGTTTTCTGTTTCTGGGGCCCCAGCAAGCTCCCTTAGGGAGTTTCCCATGGGTAAGGAATTATCTTGTAAATCTCTTGGTGATCTTCATTAATTAGCCCAATGTCTACCCTTACCACATGTTCTACAAATCCTGGGAGGTCTAGGCCTTCTTTTTGGTTTATCTTTAGCTCTACAAAAGCCTTGTTACAAGCCCTTTGCAAATGACCTTGTCACTCATAGTTAAAACAACAAACATTTTGAAATTCATGAACTTTAGCCATTGCTAGTCTAACTACATAAGCCTCAGGGTCAGTATCAGCAACAATTCTAATCCATTCATCCATAGGCAGTGATTGTGTTTTAAAGCTCAAATAAATGTTTTACAAGCTCCATTTGCATTTTCAAACACCAAAGAATCAATTAATACCTGTCTGCATCTAGATCTGATATTGCCCAGTTTATAGCTGATATTAATCTTTGTAAGAAAAAAATCAGTGAAAAGTTCTCCTGAGCTTTGCTTAATCTTTGTAAATGATGTAGACCTCTTTCCTGGTTCCTTAACATTTATCCCAGGCTTGTAAAGCTACAGCATGACATTGTACAGTAACAGAGTCATCAAATTGAATCTTCATTCATACATCAGCATATTGTCCTTTGCCTTTCTTGATATTAACACCTTTATACCTGACACAATTTTCCATAATTGTTACTTCTTCTCTTCACCATGTTAACCATTGAAGCTGAAGGCCAGATTCTAGTATAGCTGTGATCAAATCTCTCCAGTCTTGTGGCATAATTCTGTTTTAGATAGCCCAGGTATTTAACATCTGTTTCACTACTGCCTCTCTTAGGACTAGCATTTCTATGGGTTTCCAGCCTAACACATAATTTTGTGGATTTTGCCATTTTCAGTCATTGGTTCCACTGTAATTGGGAAAGCTAGTGGAGGCGGTCGGTAGCCTTTCCTCAATTTCCTTTTAAGGTGGCACCATAGGTTTGCAATTAAACATTTCTCTCAAAGAGGACTTTCTATCTTGATTAGTTTCCTCTTTATCTTGTAAACATTCTTCTCTTTCCTGTCTCTTAAACTACTTCATTTATATCTTTAATTCTTAATCCTACAATTACTATTTCTAACTTTTTTTTCAGAACAAATATAAAATCAAGATTGTTGAGTGCATGGTGGAGGACGTCACATTGGTCAAGATTGTTGACAACACTGTGGGGGATACCCCAGCTGTGATGAATATTGTTTTGATTTCTGTAACAAAGGTTTCTGATCTTTAAAGTTTCACCCCCTACCCTTGCCCTGAAGGCATCTGAAATAAAGTTCCTCATTTTTCAATGCAGGTAATATCTGTTTATATTATCAGAATTGACTTTGGAGATGGCTCATTTGAATTGCTGTCTTGGAGGCTATGGATGCTCCTCTTCCTTTTCCTTGCTCTGATCCACTTGCTCCTGCAGCGGAATCTCTCCAAGCATCTGGCCAAATGTGAAGAACAGGTGCAACTTCTTTGGAGATGATCCCACTGATTTTCTCATCTGCAACATTTCTGTCCTCTGCAATGTTTCTGTCAGACGTTTTCTGTCCTCTTAGAGGTTTCTTCTGTCCTCTGTGGTTTTGGGTGCACTGGCATGTTGGGCAAATTGTACCAACCACATTGGATGCCAGATGGAGTTGCAGATGTGTGTGTGGTTATAGGTTCACCAGATGTAGATGTTGGTTCAGGGCAACAGACAGTTTACTCTTTTATACAGTTAAATCACTGGTTCCTGGCTAAAGCCCTGGAGCCTTAGAGCATTTGCCCTCTTTACAATCTAGTATTAAACCTTGAACTGGAAGGCTTCAGCATTCATAAACTCTAGAACATTTAAACTGCTAGCCCGGACCTACAGGAGTATACAGAGTGATTCTGTAAACAGAGTCAGTTAAGAAGAGTCAGTTAACAGAAGCAGAGAGAAGAGTGGATTGAAACAGAGTCATATGGGAAGCAGGCTGAAGAGTCAGCTATAGAAGTCAGCAAAAGAGTCAGATTTTAGAAGGAATTAGAGCAGCTCAGTCAGCAGTAGGTTTTGGAGGCTAAGGCTGAAAGCACTCTAGTTCTGGGCTAGCAGTTTAAATGTTCTATATTGTAAGAAGGCTGAAGCCTTCCAAATCAAGGATTAAGACTAGATTGTAAAGAGGATGAAATGCTCTAGGACTCCAGGGTTCCAGGACTAATAACCAGTTATTTAATTAGATAAAAGAATAAACTGTCCTTTTTCCTGAAGCAAGTCAACATCTAGTAAACCACATCTGCAACTACATCCAACCTTTATAATACATGAAAATTATTACATCAGTACCTATTATGTAAGAGAAGTCATTCTCAATTCTATAACCACTGAAATCATTTTCAAAGTTTAGGTTAATTTTTGTATCCTATCAAGTTTTTCACAAAATAATTCACTGTTGTATATTTCATAAGAGTAATAAATGCAGAAAAATATGACTATGAAAGTTTATATGTCTATATGTGAATTTACAGACACATTCAATTCGTAATTTAAATATTTATTTTTATAGTTTAAAGGTGATATTTATAAACAATTTTATCTTCAATAACATAAATGAAAAATTCTGTTTTTATTGATATATTCCTGTTCATTTAAGTCATTTTGTGTAATTTATTATTGTTTTGTTTATTCAATATATTTTTGTAATGTCCCAATAGCTGTTGTTTCTTCTTAAATATCATTCTGTTTTAAACTTTTAAACACTTATTATCCTAAGGAAATATATAAACATTTTCTTTATGAAAATTGCTACAGTTAAATAATCTACATCAGAGAGATAGCTCATTTATTCAAAGGTGTTGGAGATTGACAATAATGGTGACATTTTGAGCTAATAATGAGTAATCAGAGTTCTCAAGACAAAGAAATGGAAGACACATCCTGCAATAATTGCCACAAAAGATGTGTGTTAATACTCACTATATATATCAACACAGAGCCAATTGGTTTCTCTTCCTATAACAGATACTCAATTATTAATAAATGTTTCCCTCTTATATGCCCAGAATTTGGTTTTGCAGCAATTTTGTTCAATATATTTTAAGCACTCATGATTGCTTCAAAACTGTCTTGAAAGATTTTCCTTTGTTAATCTTTTTGCTAAAATCTCAGACATTCTTTCAATTTCTGAAGCATTGGCATGATAAATGAGGCATCAAAATGAAGACAAAGCAGATGTTGAAATATATACTCATTATGGTTTTCAAGGCTTAGAATACATTTAAGAATTCTGAAAAATTGTGATACTTAAAATCTTTTCTGACTTCTAACATTATGCTAGGTTATTCTTTCTATAAGAAAGAAATCCTGGAAAAAATGCACCCAAATCATGTTCCATAATTACTATAATCTCTATTTCAAATATATTTTATAGTACATGTAGATGCAAATTTTGTGAGGAAACTTTCAGTAAAATATAGATGCACAGTGAAACAAATGAAAGCCATATCTTTTCTTGCTCCTCCTTCTTTCTCCAGAAACACCTTTCTAATTAAATAGGAAGCAATTACCAAGAGAGCTTTACAATGATTAGAATCATGCTTAACACTTTCATTTTAGATAATAAGGGCAAATATCAGTCTTGATGTACTTATATCAAGAAAATGATTAGTTTACTGTGACAAATTTTTAAAATAAAAAGTGAACATTAATTGATCTCTCAAATAATAATCACACATTGTCACAATTTTTCATATGTTTATATTTTCACCCCAAATTGTTATTATTTCATAAATATATCTAAATATATTTTACGTAACCTAAGGTCTTAGTCATTCTATATATATTGCCTTGACTTCTATTACTGAGGGAGAGACTAAAGGAGTTCAAATATAGCTTTTTATAATATATACAGTTGTAGAGGAATATTTGATTTTTCATTCCACCATCATGGTTGTTCTAGGGTAGAAAGAATATTGGTAAATATCTTTAATCTGAGTATACGTAAAGCAGTGGTTGCACGAACCATCAATCCCAGTATTCAGAGGAAAGTGGTGGTACACACTTTCAATCTCAGCATGTGGGAGATTAGAAGCAGAACTCAGAGTCAGAGTCAGACAGAAAGTAACTTCTGAGATGAGTCTGAGTGAAGAACAGGAAAAATGATGAATCAGAGGAAGAGTTAGAAGAGTGTGTCAGAGTGAAGACATGCCCAGCTCTAAGGAGAGAAAAGGCTCTTAGCTCAGAGTCAGAGGATAAGGAAGAGAAGCAGAGGAGTTGACTGAGGACCTGATACAGAGAATGAAACAGAATGAGGTTAGATATGGCAGAAAAGCAGAGAGCCTGACTGAGACAATATGGGGCAGTAAGAACTCACAGAGACAAAGTATTAATCTGAAAATTCCGAGGTTTAAATTGTATTGAGGCCAAAATGCTCCAGGAAGGCAAGACTATGAACGGAGATTCATTTAGACAATGAATAAAGTACTTTGCCTCAAAACTACAGCTACATATAGTTATACACAATTTATTATGTATACAAAATGATACATGTATACTTGCTAATATTATTTATTTTCAACTTAATTTCTAAACTTAATTTCTATATTTATATAGGGTCACTTTGATGAAGATAAAGCTATTTATCTTTAAAATGGTATCATGTGGCACTATTCTAGGGGAGACTTGAACAAATATCTACTCACACAAGGTAGAAAACCTACCACAGAACAAAGTAAAGATGCCAACAAAGTCCAAATTGATGAACCAGTGAGTTTTGTTGGTATTACTTACAGCAATATTCGTGAAGAGATTACTCATAGTAGAAATGACTAAAAAGCAGTAACATCACCAAAAGCCCACATCAGCATTGGTAAGGGCTAGATACCTTGAACTCAAAGTATGGCTCAGGCTACTTGACAGTTAGGAAACTTTCTTTTTCAGGTAGCTCATTTGGTTTGAACTGCTGTCAGGCAGTTAATCTGATCTATGTCTTCTAGGAAGTTTACCTGGTATATCTATTCCAGGGAGCTAGAATGATCAAGAAACTCTTCACAAATGGACTTTACTGAGAGTATCTTTAAATAATTATTATTATTTATACCAGGAAGACAAAGCAGGCTTAAGATATTAAGATAAGGGACTTCTTGAAGCTTCCACATTTTACATTTTATGATTTATAAAAAGTCTCCCAAGCCAGGTGGTGGTGACATAAGCCTTTAATCCCAGCACTCAGAGGCAGAGGCAGGTTGATCTCTGAGTTTGAGGCCTAACTGGTCACAGTGATAGTTCTAGGACAGCCATAGTACATAGAGAAACCCTGTAATGAAAAACCAAACACCAAAAAACAAAAAACTAAAAAGCCTCCCCTGAGGATATATTTAGTCCATTTTTAGATATGTTTGATATAATTTAACATGCATAATGACAAAATTTTAACTCTAAGTTACTGTAGATTTTAAACATTCTAAATTTCATAGAATGTAAAATATTTTAACTATAAAATATTAAGTAATTATCTCTTGATTCTGTCAGATAAATCAAAAAAGTACTTTCATGTGGCTCACGGTAGTAAAGAACAGATAAAAATATTATATGAGAAACTTAAATTTAATTATTTTCATACTGATGACATTATTTTCTTTGACATCAGTCATATCTTTTACCATAGATATCAATTAAAACTCTGATTCATAAGCAAATATATTTAATAAAATTGTATAGAACTTGTGTAAATCAAAACTCTCTATATCTGCCTATCTATCTAGACAGATGTGTTAAAATTAATGGAAATATTTTTGCATTGTAACTTTATATTTAATAATTTTCATCAGGCATATTATACTAATTATATCTTTACATTATTTTCACCACTCCTTTTCTTCCCTCAAACTAGTCCCATGTCTATCTTTACACCTTCTCAAATTCATAACCTCTTCTTCTTCATCATTGGTATATATGTACACATATGCACACACGCACACATACACATGTATATATAGACATCCATATCAATACATAAATACAATCTGCTGAGTCCATTTGATGTTACTTGTATGTATATGTTGTTTGTGATGACTATTTGGAATTGGCTGAACTATCAGGGTATTCATCCATGGGAAAAACTGATGGTCCCTTTCTTAGTAGTAATTTACCTGTAGGTCTTCATCTAGCAATGAAATTCAGTTATTATTCCCTGCATCTTTGCTGCACGTTAATTGTAGCTGGCATTGCTCAGGTCTTGTTTAGACAACCCTATTTGATATTTCATGGATGCAACTTTCTGTTTATATCTAAGATACATTCTTTTAGCAGATGTTCTGGTCCTCTGAAATGAATAGCCTTCCCACTGCTTCCTCCACAAAATCCCCTGAGCTTATTTGTAAGTGTTGTGTTGTAAAGGTAAAAATTAGAGTTTTGTAATACATAATAACTTGTTCTGTGCACTTTGATCAATTGTGGATATCTGTAATGCTCTCCATATGCTTCAAAAGAAGGTTCTTTGATGAGAGATGAGAACTAAACTTTCTTGTGCATATAAAAGTAAGTGTTTGGTGTATAGTTATAGATTATAATAATTTGTTCATTTTATAATCAGATGTCCATGTAATCCTAATATAGGCATCCATAGAACAGCATGATCAGGCTTTCGTCAAAATAAATCTTCATATCAGAATATAAGAGCTTATATTTTAATTTGAATTTGCATGAAACACTGTTTTCAAGATGGAAAAGTGGGGAGTGATAGTAATAGAGGAAGCGAGAAAGTAGGGCACAGTGCTATGCCCATTTTTACTCTCTGAAATTGAACTATAAACTCTTGAAATTCTGTCAAATTTATAAAAAAAAAAACAACCTGGAAATATGAAAGGAAAGAAGTTTTAGGGTAAAGCTAATTTCATACTCTACTGAAAAGCTATGCCTCACTACAATAAGGAATCATAAATTAAAAATTAAATAATTGTGTTTTACTCAGTTACCATTTTGTGAAGGTTCGGTCCTCATATGCCTCATTGATTTGACCTCTGGTATAAGCAATGGACATTGGTACTATATAACATAGGTGTGTGAAGCAGCAAATGATCACACACACACATCAAAGTAAAGGCAGATAAAAGACTAAGATTGCACAATCCCCATTGGACTAATGACCTCCAGTCACACAGGACCACCTACCATGAACAAATTTTATGGTCAAGAGCATCTGCAAATTCTATCATACTGAGTTCCAAACCTTATTTAGGACTTTTGGAGGAACTCAACATCCAAACCATACATCATTGATATTTAATGAAAAAAGGAAGAGAATGACCTTGAATGGAAAGTGACAAGTGGTGGTCTACAGCTGTGTTTATTTCAGCTATGGGTAGAAATGTTAACAACTATTCTTTAGAGATTATAGAGAAACACCAAAAGAAAATGGAGTGAGTTGGAGGGATATAATCAGAGCACAGGCATTGTATACTACAGGCTGAATGTTGTGTTTAATACACAGGTACTCATGAGAAGCTTTCACTGGCATGGAATTGAGGAAGTATCTGAAGAATGGAGGACTTCAAATTTTAAAGTTGAGGCATCCTGTCTCTTAATTCAGATCAGTGACCATAATGGGTTTTGGAATTCTACTTTGTATATAATCTAATTTTCTGAAATACTCTGAATGCTTATATATGGAAACATTCATAAAGTACATGAAATACAAAATAAAATAAATAAAATTAAATACAAAGAGGGATTATATGCTTTACAGACTTAACTGTGAAAATTGTGTTTCTTTGCACATCTCTGCCAAATTATCCTTAAATCATCTGAGTGACATTCAACAATGGCATGATTGGCATGATTGATTCTCCTCATTTTTATTTGCATTGTACTAGAATGGTATTTTGTATTGTAATATAAAATAAAAGTACTGATGTTTTTATCAGTTAAAACGCCAGGCTGATATTGAGTCCAGAGTTAATGGCTGCTAATAGCATTTGGAATCACTCAAGAACTTTGCTAACCCTTCAACCAGGAACTTTCAAGTTACTGTCTCCACTTGCTGCTCTATTGTTTCTGTAAATAACACAGAAACTGTGATTCTCAAATTCAGCATTAAAAGAACATATTTGCGGCTATCATATGTATGAAGTTAAGGGAACTGGGTTATAAGGTAAACAACATGAGACACAATGTTTTATTAAACACATCATAGCCATTCTTTCTATTTCTGAAAGACATATTTATCTTTCTTTGAGAATAAAAATGGTTTTATTACATCATTTTACACTGAGATTTTTTTGATCTGAACAAATACTTGTTCAAAATTACTTAAATAGTCTACATCTCAGTATAAACAAAGTTCAATCAGCTTCCAAGGGTTGTGGTATCATACTAAAATCTCCAGTCAATGATTGTACAGCGGGAAGATGGGAAGATACAATGTGTAATCTTGCTGTGCCTCAACTAGGAAGAGTGGTTATAGAATACCGAAAGAATTCTTTCATTGTATGTTTAAATCATCTATTTATTTGTGCATATACATGTATGTATATGTGTACAAATATGCACATATGTACATGTATGCTTCCATGCATACATATGTGTACATGATACATATATGTATCATGCTAAGTACTTCACAGAAACACACAGACACACAGAGAGACCTAAACGGCTATACATAGGTATGATAATTTTTCAAAAGCTACAAATAAAATGATGTGTCTAAATTTTTATAAACTAGTTAGAAAAACAGTGAAAACTTGAAGATGCCCATCTGTGTTTCCTGATGACAGATTATCATGACAGAAACAGAGTATCTTCTGTTCATGATTTTGAACACAGATAAATAGCGTGTCCTTACTTTCTCCTCTATCTGAAATGGTGTTAATGACTGCCCACGTTTTATATCCATCACAAGATGATTTGTACTCCACGAGTTAAGTGTTTCACAAATAATTCCTCATACTCCCTTTCGATGTTTGCGATGGACTTGTTATATAGACATTGTTATGTGTATTGAAAGCAAGTGGACATATTGGTTTGTTTTTTTTTATGTGTGATAAACTCATTGCCAGTGAAATTACTGCAGAAAAAACTTGTATCATTTGAAATGTTTCCTATGCAATGAACAATCTCACGTAAATCCCCATGTTATCCCATCTCAGACATGTTATTTTCTTGGTAAACTGGAGAATACTACATTTTTTTTCTGTTCAAGAAACATAATTAGTCATTAGTCTGTATATGTCTTTTCTCTTACTGTTTAACTTTATTTTATAAGAGATCACAGGATAAGTCATAATAAAACAAAAACTATTTCCAAAAGACTACATTTATTCCATATTAAAGATAGTAGTTTTTGACTATATATATTAAAACTGGATACAGGAATTTTGAGGGCACAGCCTCAGGTCCAGTTAATCTGATCTTACACAGAGCGAAACACATGCCGAGTATAATGCTTTCTGATAGATTTCAATTAGCTGTGCTTGGCCAGCTCTTCTTTACATTACTTCAGTCCACAGTCATTTATAAAACCAGATGGAATTTCTCCACACCCAGGGGTATGTCCATATGAGGTAAGGAATAATCACGGCAGCAGATTTCTCTTGTTTACCAACATTCACAATCTTCTGTTTTCCCCTGCTGCTTCGCCAGAACCAGTATACATTTTCTTCTAATGAAACCAGGAACAGTATCTGTTGACTCTTTTTTTTTTTTTGTGCTCATTCTAAGAGTTATTTCAGAAATAAATACATTATCCTTTAGGATACAGAAGTAAGACTGAATATCACCATGGATTTCACCTGGTGTTCCCTTCAGCTTTAGCGAAGAGCACATCTTATACTTACATGGGAATCAGAATTCTGTTCCTCATGCCCCAAGATGATCCCACAGCTTTTTCAAATCTCCCCTCTACTTATCAAACTGAAGTATTGACATCTTTCACTTGTTCCTGGATCTTAGATGTATCTTGATATCTGTACCTACTCTGTGAAAATGGGAAATAAATCTGTTTTATTTTTTAAATTGGACTTCTCTTCTTTATTAACGTTTCTGGAGCTATAATAATGCATTTAGTCTTTATTTTTCTTTTCTTTCCTTTCCTTATGTCATTGCTTTGATATGCCTAAAATACACTTGCAATCCCCTTTAGGAACAATAAAATGGGAGAGTAATAATTTTAATAAAGTCAATTAGAAATTTAAGTTTAAGAGGATGACTAAACAATAACATAAATTAGCTTGTAATGATACTTAATGGATTTTTTTCTTTGATGTGTCTTCTTGATTATAATTTTCTCAGAGAATTTATGGACATGAGGAGATGGATGCTCTGGCAGTGTTTGTTTCCACACTCTTGTTTCTGTTTTAGGGATTAAGTGTATGGAGCACCACTACCTTCTGAATACTGGGGTTAAAGGTGTTTGATACCACTGCTTTCTGAATGGTGGATTAAAGTGAGTGAGTGCTCAGCGTAGAAGCAGACAGTAGATGCAAGGTGGAGGCAGACAGCAGGACTCAGAGAGAAGCAAGGAAGAAGCAGAAACAAGAGCTTAGAGAGAGAAACAAGGTAGAAGCAGAAGTGAAAGCCGACAAGAAGGAGAGTGTAGATTAGTTCAGTCAAACAGTGTGAGTGCAATCAGCTCACAGACCGACAGTTCAGAAGGAGAAGCTTAGACATGTAGAGCCAGTCCAGAATAAGCTAAAAGAGAAAGCAGAGTTAGAAGCAGACAGTTTACAATTTACAGTTCTGAGTTCAGAAGACCACTAATAAGAATGAGCTCAGTCAGCAGTAAGTCTTAGAGGCTGATAGGTTCTAGGTTTAAGTTTGAAGATTAGATTGTACAGAGGCTGAAATCCTCTAGACTAGGGATTGAATTTAGCAAAAAATAAACTGTTCACTGTGATGAATCCATGAAAATACTTAAACAAATAAGAATATACATCTAAGCCTGCAGGAGGTTAATTGCTGTATTTAGTGAATCAATTTCTTTTTTAAAACAAAATATACATGTATTGTTATTTTTTAAGCAAATTACCCTTTTATTGAACATAGTTTCTTTCTCATATAATATATCCTTATTATTTTCCCCTTAGTCTACTCTTCCCAGTTCCTCCCCACCTCCCATTCCATCCAGATATACCCCATTTATGTCTCTCATTAGAAAAGTACCCATCTATTAAATAGGTAAGAATATTTTTGCCTCATGCTGAGCTGTGACATTTAATAGAAATCTACAGTCTTTTATGCAAACATTGGGTAAACAAACTGTACCTTACATCAATCTATCTCTTTCAGTATTTAAATCTGTATCTTCTATTATTTTTATCAACACAAAGAACTCTCAGCAAACTGAAAATATGTACAGAAAGAAAGATTTTATTTTCTCACACATAAGCACGTTATGTTTGCGTATTTACTTGAAGAAATCCTAGAATACTCCTGAATGAAACTCTATTATCTCTAAGTATTAAGTTAATTAAAGAACAGTGTGATTAAATGTCTTTTTAGAGACACAATGTTCTTAATAATTTTATGACTTAAACAAAATTAGATTTTTCTTCAATTGCTTACATTAGCTTGTGTTAGTCAAGCATTGGTATTAAAAGTTAATTATATAATTTTACATACATAAATCTCTGAGTATTTGTATCTTATTTTTAAACATAGATCTGTGAAATTTGAAATATATAACTAATACAAAGATATTCAACTAAATGCATAAGATAACAATGAGGATAACAACAAAAACACTAGTTTAAGTTTAGAACTTTGTGTTTGTTCACAGTGATGGTAGCTATGAATAAACAATATAATTATTTTATATCTATTGGCAGATAAAAAGGCTACTTTAAACTTTTTTCAAATTCATGAACTGATGACACATTTATGCATTACTACTATAATAGAAAGCACAAACATGCTGCATTTGCAAGGGTTTCTTTTTGTACTAAGTGAGGAGTTGTAGTAAATCAGTAAATTGTGATATGTGAGATACTAAAACATCTACATCATGTTAAAATCATCAATGTACTCTTACAGTATTTAACATCCAAGTGGACACTTTAGATTGAAGCACTAAAATTTCCCAAAGAATTCTATTTAATTATTGCATTTAGATACATAGCAAGCAAACACTAACATTTTTAGCTAAGTGGATTAAATGAAACAACTTCATATTTAAGATGATTAATAAGAAGAGGCTGGCATTGTAACTCACCATTGGCCCCCAATTTGGAGAACTGAATGGCATAGAAGAAAAAAAGAAAATACTGTTATGTTAGACTATACTATAGTAGTTACTTACTGTGGTGGCTCACCAAGGAAGACAGGGAGGCACTTTCAAAGATTGGAAACCTCACCAGACATCAGCAGAAGGAACCACCATCCTGGACAGCACCATATTGGACAATGGAACCCTGAGCATCTCTGTTCAGGTGTATTTATTGATACAGAACTTCTTAGATGTTATACTTATAGGACATGAAGCTCATCAGCAATCAAACAGGAGCCACATAAATCTAACACCTTCAGAAAGTACAAAACACCAAGACTTAGGTATGCCCTCACCAAAAAATGTACAAAAATATTATTTTATACATGATTAAAAATAAACATCCATAATACTATACTTTTTGCATATCTTATTGTAAATCAAATACAGATTCAATTTATGAATATAAGAAAATGAAACTAGTAATTGTTTAATCATGGAAAGTGTTTTCTTATCATGTACTTCACCAATACCCCATCCTAATTTAATTCTTACAAGGTTCTCAAGTAATAAGCATGTTATTGTTCTGTTCCAATTTTATAGGTAATGGAACATAACAACCACCCTCAGAAAGACAAGAAAACAATATGCTAATTAAGTAAAGCATAAATGTTGGTTACATGGGAAGGTTCTATGGACAACATCCCAAGGAATGGGATGTTTGAACTCGTATTCCAAGTGCTGGGATAAAATAATGTGCAGTCTGGTAGCAGAGCTATCTGAGAGTGCCCTTTGCTGTGCATATGCGAAACTGTAAGTCAAATCACTAGCAAGGCATCAAAGAAGGGGAGGTTTCTAGAAACTGGGATTTAAATGAGATTACTGGTATTGTCTATTAATCGAAGAGGGCATGACAAAATTAGGATGATAGTACTTTTGATGGGAAATGTGCCCAGATACATTATATACTTGGAAGACAAAAGTATAATTGGTTTTATTAGATGAATCTGAGTTCTGATAGAAATGAAGATGTTCAAAAATATAACTAAAAGTGTTTTTTTTTTTACTTTTTTTTAAGTCTCCATGTGTTTACCCAATGATCTACTTCTACAGATGAGAGATTAGTGATTAGCAGCTAATCGCTGTACCCCAGACTGGAATACAAAGGAAAGAATTTAATGAATGCAAATATTACTAAAATTGGGCAAACTTTCACTTCAAAGTTTTACAGATTGGATGGATCCATATTGTATTTATATAAAGTAATAAAGAATGGGATGACATAAAAACTCTAATACAGAAGTCAGGATGTTTATTTTCTACATTAAATTTCTTATTAATATAATAAGTAATGTATAATATTTCATAATGTTTTAACCCTATTCAATTCTGAAAAAAGTGTGAGATTGAAAATTAGCAATTGTACATTATTGTGACTGTTTCCTTGGTGTAGCACCTACCTTACATATGTGAGATATTGATACATAACCTTTAAAATCAAGAAAATGTTATCCCACGGGTGATTTTGATGAATACTTCACACTTATCTCACTAGAGTTGACTCTACACCTGGCTTTATCAAGTTCAGTGTCACTTATTAAGGTGGACAATTCACTGTTAAATGCTCTCAGCAAAGGAACAGAGAATGAAGTTTTTTTTTTTTGAAGTGGGGTTAAAAGTTATTGACTATTTTATTCTACAATAGTAGCTCAAAATGTCTTCTGGAGCTGTCTACTGAGTAGAGTATAAAATTATCAGTAGTTATGAAGAAAATAATCTTTTATGGACAGAGTAACTAGTTTTGTTTTTTTTATTAATTTATAACAATTCTTGCTGTGTTGTGACATTACTTTCAAGGCGATGACTTACCAGAATGAGGATTAATGGCTGTTCAAAAGCAGTTACCTGGAGGCCTGACTATGATATACTGTCTCATTTTTCAGAGCCTTGAGAGAAGATATATAGTATGTACATAACCCAACCATGTCACTCCTTAATTTGAGGAGAGTGATTATGAAGCTATATTAGGTGTCTTTTGCAGTTGAAGAATTTAGAGCTTCAATAAGGGAAGTTCATGATCTCAAAGGCCACAGTTAACAAATGTGGAAGGGGTTTGTTGATTCCTTTTCTTGAAGACTGATGTTACAGAATCTCATCAATCTGGTGATTGATTGGGCTTCCATGAAAAAAAAAATTCCAGAATGATTTCTCTATTTTATTTCATTTTTATATTGTTGTTGTTGTTGTTTGGAGGCAGGGTTTCTCTGTTGTAATTCTGGCTGTCCTAAAACTCACTCTGTTGACCAGACTGGCTGCCAAATCACAGAGATCCACCTGCTTCTGCCTCCTGAGTGCTGGAAGTAAAGATGTATGCCAACACCGCCCAGAGATTTCTCTATTTTAAATCTATAATTCAATTATGTATAAAAGTCCCTTTTTAGATAAAAAATGAAATATTTACATGTTTTGTTTGGATATTATTTGGGTAAACATTCTATTTCATGCTCAAATAAACATTGAGCCAGATGGTTTGAACAGAGAAGGGAGATTTTATTTGATGTCATTAATATAGTAAACACACCCTTGGAAAATTTAGATTTTCTAAAACAAACAGCAGGACATTTTTCCTTAATAAGTTTTCTTGTTACTTTTTATTTTTATTTTTTGTTTATTGCTAGAATTAAATAACAGAGTGTATTATAGGACAATAGTAGGGTTATTGACAACACAATTATATTATTTTTGCTCCTTAATTGGTAATAAGATAGACTACTATCTTCCTATAGAGACTGGTACATTGTGATTATTTTATCCTTGAATAGTTCATTTAAAAGGTACAACTCTCAGGTTTTTGAAAAAGAGAATTCAGACTGTAAGAATTTGACCCAAGGATGGGTCAAGATTTATTTCTACAAATAAGAGTTATAAAATATAATTGCAAGTTTGCTAAAAATGAATATTTTTAAACTCTGGAGGTCAAAACTTAGAAATTTTGACAAGAAGAAAGCTCACTAAATTTAGTTTAGTGCAGGGAATTCTCAGCTGCCTTAGTCACTCTTTCAGAGTATCAGAAGGTTTCACAGTATAAGGTACACAATATCAGATAGAATATGAAAAGCACATGCTGTGAGTCAGCAAAATCTCAACAAAGAAGATAAATGATTTTAAGGAAAATAGAAGAGCAGACAGAAATAGATAGAAATCTGGGTCCTTGAGCTGGGAATACAATTTTTTTTCCTGTATTTTCACAAAACTATAGAATTTGTCAAATTGAATGTCATTTTTTATTCATGTATCTATGATGATACATGTGATAAAAATGGAGATAATTATAAATATAAATAAATATAATAATATAAATATAAATAAATAGAATAAATCTGTCTCTAAATGTGTTATAGTCGTGGTGGTGGTCGTGTGTGTGTGTGTGTGTGTGTGTGTGTGTGTGTGTTGTCTGCTTTGTTTTGAACTTATTTCTGTGTGAAAATCACAACCATAAGGTAATTACAAAAGGGTGACAGTTTCTCACCTTAATTTTTTTTATTCTAATGTATTATCCTCCAACTCCCAATTTAAGTTTAAAAAGCATTATTAATTTTATGTAACATTTTTAACAACCCCAAAACACAGAGAGATACTAAACATAGAAATGAACAAAAGTACAAGAATTTTAATGATCCATTTATAATTGTCAGTCAGTTCTTCATTGAATTGTAAATAGAATTGGATTTGCCTGTTCTAAGATGCCCTCTTAGACTTTTGCCGATTTGCTGCCTTCTGCTCCTGTTTTAAAGTGTTACCATGCCCAAATCTTTCCTCTCAATACCCTACCCTTATGCATGTATCATTGAGACCATTTATCATCCACTTTAATGATCTTATATCTTACTGCCACAGTTTTGTTTTGCTTGTGTCTTTGTTTTTCTTTTTTCAAGAAAGGGTTTCTCTGTTGTACCTCTGACTGTCCTGGAACTCACTCTGAGGACCAAATTGTCCTGAAACTCACAGAGATCTGCCTACCTATGCTTCCTGAGTCCATGGATTAAAGGCTTTCACCACCACCACTGGTTTCCTTGTTTCCTTTGTCTTCACAATTTTAAGAGACAAAACCTTGATCTAATTCATTTCTAAATTCCTAGGGTCAACATAGTGACATGTATAAAGTAGGAATGGTGTATATGTAAATGAAGAATGGATTTAGAGATGTACTATGGATTTTCTCTTCCCACAGTCTCAGGACACTACCATACCCGAAGGTGAGTCCAGTAGGTTAATCAGTGTCAAAAGTAATTCTAATACATCCAGAGACATTGAAAATAGCAATTTGCATATCACAACAAACTTAATTTTATTTAAAAACTATACTACATGATACATAAAGCTAATTTATTTCATTTTCATATGCCACCTAAAATAGAATTTATTTATTTTTTTTCTGAAAATGTAATTTTATATGGATGTCAAGCCAAATAACACTTGACTCAAGCATAAATCACAATTCTTATTTCACTTTTCCATTTATTATCAAAATGGTCAATCTTTTCCATTGACCCTCAAGGTAGGGCCATTCTGCTCTTACCTAGGTAATGCTTTCATTTCATGCTGTCTGAAATGAAATATCTCTCCTACATATAACGGACAAGATGCACAATCCTGGTGGGATGATTTCTTTCATCTTGTTCTTTCTTATACCCTTGTGTTTCTTTCCCCTTCCCACTTTCTCCCAATGATACGGATTCTGTATTTACTCCTTGAGCTCAGCTTCTCTCTTTTGTCTTTCATTTATCAGTTTCCAGATACTTAATTGATATATCCCATTTAATTGTCTCTCCATTTATCTGAGTTTATCATCTTGTTATTTACTCCGAACAGGTATTCACCTTACTTTATAATCTACCCTATTCCTTTTTGTGTTAATATAATTATTAAATGTTATTTGACTATTTCTGTTCATTATTAATTTTCTCAAGTTTCTTACCTCATTGTTTACTAAATGTTTGATCCATTCTAGTCACTCTTATTATTTACAATTATTTATTTAAAGCATCCTATAAGTTTATATATGTATCCAACACTATATTATTCCTTGCCTTAATATGTCAACCATGCAAACTAACATACTTTCACATTTTAGCCACTGATATTTTTTCATTCTTGTGTGAAGGTTTTAAGATAATTTCACTGTTTTTTATTTTCTATCAAAATGAATGCAACAGGCTCATCAATTCCAGGGTAAGCTATTCTCCTAAAAAATAAATAAGAGGATATGTAAGAGATTTATAGTAGGATGTCTTGAATATATTTTCTTCTCTTGTGTAGCCTCTTTATGATTGGATATATTTGGACTTCTAGAAACTTTGCTAGAATATAAAGGAGGCAGTGGCAGTTGGCAGTTAGCAGTTGATAGTTGGTAGGTTGGTTTGATTGATGATAGTCCTCTAGCAGCTCCTGATCTTCAAGCTTCAGACAGTTAAGGACAGCCAAAAAAGGCAGTGAATATTTCTTCCTTTCTCTTTTTCTCTCTTTCAAGGATGTCTGCAAAAGTGGTGAAGATTTCTTTCTACCTTTATTTCTGTTTATAGAGAGTAAAAAGGCACAGTAGAAATCTGTTACAAGGTAGGAATCTGTTACAGTAGCATTCTACTATACAGCTTACTGTCAGAATTATGAGACAAATGAACACACCATTTATCTGTATTTAACCAGGTACCTGAATGGGAAAACCAAAATATACAAGGTGCTTATTCTATTCTAATCCTTTTCACTGATATAAAAAAATTAGATATTTGATAACTATTTTATTATTATCAATTTAAATGTATATATGTATATAATATATTACATGTATATAAATTATAGTTTACATAATATAAGTATACATAATATAAAATCATAATTATAAGTATATGTAACATATACTTACAATATATCATATATTTGTATAATTTTGTGCATAAGATGTTAATTAATAATTGATTACTTAATTAGACTATACCTGTTTAATTAATCAGAGATAATTATATATTATAAATAATATATATGGCAATGTACATACACAGAAATATGCATATCTATTATACACTTCCTTCTTAAAATACATGTTTTTAATCACATTTAATATATATTTTAAACATATTTAATATATACTTTAAATATACAATATATATTTAACATATATAGAGATAAACACCTTAAGAAGCTGATAAATCTAAAATTGTTTTGTTATCATGATACACTTGTAAATCTATGTATGTTATGTTAAATACACAAGAAAATTATGTGACAAATAAGTTATTCTCTGTCTTACAAGGGAAATAAATACTAGCACTTCAAAATATGATCCTACATAGCTTTGTTCTTAAATAAGATCAACGTTCTTTGTACTCATTTATACTCTATCTTGAAAATCATGAAAACATACCCTATCCTAAGTCCTTCTGACTGATTTCCTAGTTAGTTGTGCACTATGATCTTAGTTAACTTAGGAAACTAGTGTAATACTGTGACTATGTAAATCAGTGAAGTGTTTTATGGTAAAAGAGACTCTTGATATGAACTAACTCAGGTAATGCAGGTAATGCGGCAGGCAAGAATGAGGACACATTCCCATGCTAGAAGCATTCTGTAGAAGTAGGTAGCCTGCTGAATTGTAACTCCTACTGAAACAAATCAAACTCACAATTTTAATTTAAAAACTCAAAATTTTAATCAAAATTTGTAAGCTCGCAATTTTGATCACTGAAACTTGTTTCATACAAATTTTAATGTACACTATAAAATATTACTAATATATAGAAAGTTATTAAAAACTACTGCCAACTAATTATTAAATGCTGAGATGTTACACTATTATTGATATCTCAATATGAGAATACCATCCAAGCATAATCCTACTGCTGATAAAAATCTAGAGTAACTCATTAAGTTATATTTTCAATTAAAATTATTAAATTTTCAAGTATTTTAAGCAAATATTCTATCTGAAATGGAATGGAAAAACCTTCATTGTTTATGCTTTTATATTGACTACCATTAAATGTTAATGGCTAACATAAAAGCCAAGAAATACAAATCTCAAGATTATTTCAAACAGAAAGTAATGCATCCAAGAGTTACAACTCGGTAAATTTCAATCCATAACTTCTGATTTTGTATATTAAATTAATTCAATTTTGATTAAATAAATACATATTTAATTAAATTACACAATTAATTAATGATGAAAATGACTCCATCATTTGTTTTTAGAAACTGTTTGTAAAAGATAACAAGTTTTCATTGTTTTTATATTATCATCACAAAAATTTCACTTGTTTAAACTCTCTGTATTCAATGTCAATGAATTTTTTGCTTCTCTAGAGTTGTAAAATGAAAATATTTTCTGTGTTGTAAATGTACTTAACTCTGCAATGTATTCATGTTTACTGAAGTCATTATACACTCTTCATGCATTGACATGCAGTAGCATGGATGTCTCCCCAGTGAACAAGAAATATTTCGATTTTCAATCTTGACTATTATTAGCTTCACTTTTGCATTCTCCACCCTCTCCACATCACTAAACATAACTCTGTCAGTGTTTTGACTCTGTAATAAAATACAGAAGTTAAAGGAAGTCATATATATTTGCCACAGTCATGTCCTACTACCAATTCAGTGTCTTTCAAGTAAGAATAAAATACTACTTGAAAGAAAAGTTGGAATAATACATATGATGAATTATTATAACTATTACTCTTTGAGTTCTCCAAAAGCACAGCATGAGACAGTCTTCAGGGGCATTAATTTGCTTTGGGAGATAAAACAAAATGAAGCCATAAGAAAATGGAACATGCAGCATCCAAAAGACATGTAGAACATGTTATATATAATTGGAGATACAGTTCATTTCCACAGGCCCTCTGAACACCTTCAGGGGGTCCCCTTGATCCACACTAGTTTGAGGGACATGGCTAGAAGTGCTATCTAGTCCTCATTTTTCACTATCACCACTGGAGACGGGTTTCCCATGTCTTTCAGCAGAACATATCTGAACTAAGCACAAATAGAGGTTCATAGGAAAGCCATGATGTAGAGACTTGAGATCTATTATGCTAGTGTTTGAGATTTCACCATCAGCATTCCCAGATTTCTTCTGTATGTGGATGCTGTAAGTTAAGGACTCTGAGGATGAAAAGATTGTACCCCAAGCACATCTGTTGATATTCAAGTCTTTCTGCAGATAAGCTCATGACTTACATTAAAGCTTCTCTGTCTCTTTGGTAACAATGCAAGCCAGAGTCCTTGTAAAGCTGACTCTTCCATCCTTTCACTTTGTTTGGCTTAATCTCAACAGCATCACTTCTAAGATAATAGTGGAGAGTATCAGTAAAGGCCCTACAATGATACCTGGGTGGATCTGCAATGTTCATCTAGCTTACCATGGCAGTTCTGTTCCCAAAACCATTTCCCAAAGAGTGGGGTTCAGTAGCTATTGCACACTCAGCACATTTTATTTTTTTTTTTTTTGTGAGTATTAGGATATTTTCTGCTGAACAAGGCATAGCATCTGTTAAAGTTTGCTGTAGGTTTTAGTGCTCAGTGTGTTAATCTCTAGGAATGTTTCAGAATACTTGTTTGTTGTATCTCCGCACACAAAACATAAAGACTTCCCTACTTTTGTCATCAGCTTTCTTGAAATTTCCTTCCAATTACAGATAGGCACTAAGTATGCTGAATTCTTATGCAGCTTTTGAGGATACTTTCAGGAAGTAAATAGATGTACTCAGCCTTATGAGCTGTAACACTACTGAAATTTATTGGGAAGTTTAGTATCTGTATAGCCAAACTAAGAAAGGAGTTAGACGGATAGATATCGCTACAAAGATTTAAAGTTTTGTAGCCAAACTGTGTGGTTTTTCTTATTTAATGATACCATTGGAATTTTAATGATGATACCAAAGAATTATCTTCTATTGAAAGAAAATGAGGGTCTGAGGGACATTTTTTTGTGTAATGGTATACCAGTGTCATAAAGAAATTCTCAGTAAATTAAATATAAACTAATTCTAGGGAGTATGAAGGCTAAGGCTTACAAAAGCTTATCTTTATTTCAAACTTTATGCCATAATTAATTAAGCTAATCTTAATTAGTGTTATTTCCTTCATAGATAGATAGAATCATCAACTAAAGAAGTTCGGAATTGAGGTTGAAGTGGTTAGAAAAAAAATGGAACATTTAGTGCATAAAATATATATTCATCAAATTGTTTTCAGTTTGTAATACCAAAGTTTGATAAAGAATACTCAAGGAGATTTTAATATAGTCGTAGAGTAGAAAATGATATGAAAGTTGCTCAGCAGTACTAGTTAAAGTTAGGAGACAGAAGTTATTGTGTTCTATTGCTTAGCACAGCAAAAATAAAAAAGAAATGATTGCGAAGATTGATATGTTAGTCCTGGTTTGAAAACTATATACAATGGATATAGTAAAAGACACCAGGGTATCACATAAATAGGTATCATGTTAAAAATAAAATAATTAGGAATGAGAATAATGCAAAGCTTAGAATCCCTATTGAATCTGTGAATAAACTCTGCCAGTACTTTCTTAGTCATCTGTGTTAACAAATCCTCTCCTGCATATTAGTTCTTTTAACGTGGAATTTTTCCTTTTAATCCAATGGACCCACTTTGTCAATTGCTTTGTGGTTAACATTTTGTCATAAGTGATAAATTTTTCCCAGTTCCTATGAACTTGGTGCACTCCTCTTTGTAGCAGTAGAAATTACATAAGAGGTTTTTGTTTTTTTTTTCCTTAAAATATAATATACAGTATGCATGTGATTGTCTAAATGCAGAAGGCTCACATAGTTGAATATTTGGTTCCTAGTTAGTGGAAATGTGTGTGAAAAATTAGGAAATATGAACTTATTGGAGGAAGTGTGGTATTGTTGAGGAAAGTGTTTTGTTGAGGATTGGCTTTGAAGTTTCAAAAGTCCATGCCAGAATCTGTCTCTAGCTTGTATTCTTTCCGCAACTTGCAAAAATATGTGAAGTCTCTGCTACTGCTCCAGCACCATGCCAGCCTCCCTGTTTCCATACTCTCAATCACAAAGATCATGGCCTAACTTTCTGAAACTGTAAGCAAGCTCCCAGTTAAAGGCTTCCTCTTATACTTTGTTGTATCTCCTTCTAACATTAGAACAGTAACTAAGACAACAGGAATGAGGAAGGAACATAATAATAAGATTAGCAAGTAAACAGATGTTCATTACATCAAATTCAGCTTGATGTTAGCATATTAAATTTAGTGCATTTAAGTATTAATTTGCTAAATTGTACCTGAGACGCGTGAATTAATAGAGTGTGAAAATGTGCATTACTCATCCTGTCTTATGAAGTGGAAATAATCTGGGTCATTAAGTGCCTAAACATTCATGATGTGGTGATATCTATCATATGTGTATTAAAATTATAAGTATATGGTTTTTCACATTTACTTTGAATATCCATATTTCTAACTGTCTGTAATCTCATTTTAGGAAAAGGTAAAGGAAGGCAATAACACATTAGTAGGCCTTCCTAAAAGCTCTTGAAAACTGGATAAAATTATAGAATTGCAGTTATTCTTCAGTGAAGAGTTTTATTAATATTAAAAAACAGAATCAAACCTCATAGTTGTTAGCACAAAGCATGTCTTTATACCACAGGGGAACTTAAGACTCAAGAATGTTAGCTTAGACAACAACATCAAATATAGGCTCAAAATAGACAAATATTTTATTAGAGTGAAAATACATGAAAAATCTTTCTTCTCTCTTATGTATTTTTAGCTGCTATATCTCTTTGGGCAGAATCACAAATCACAGTGCTTAAATCCACACAATTCTACCTCAATCAAATTGCATAAAATTTATCTCTTGTGAGTTAAGCATAGAAAGCTGTTCTCAGAGCCTGGAAAGAACAAGGGAAGATACAGATGGGAAAGAGGTGAGTGCTACAGATAAACTTCAATTTAGTCATGATGAAGGCATTCTAGTGTGCTTTTGCAGTGTGAAGAGTCTGTGGTTAATAAAATAATATTCATTTCAGATGTCCATAAATTAATTTGAATGTTTTCATCATAATAAGTGTTCCTCAAATAAGTATTTGAGGAACTCCATATGCTAATCTTACATAATTACACAATATGTGAGTATTGAAACACCAAATAATTAAAACATTAGTATAGACAACTTATGTTTTTTGCCTGTTATAAATAAGCATAATTTAAATTGAGGTAAATACAATTAACCATCCCAGCAAATTCAGAAAAACAAGACTTGAAAATTCAAAGAAGTGTTCATTATTTAATATCAATCAGCATCTGTTTACAAAAATGACAAAAAAAATTTAAACCTGGATGTCCTTAAGTAAGAAAAAGATACTCCAAAGGTTATAAAATTATGTGAACAGAAGAAATAATTAGCATTAAATACCATTTTTGCTAATCAGAGTATTATAATTGTAAATTCAGCTGTATCTTCATACCATTACAAGAAACTTGATTCAGAAAGGACATGTGATTTCTATTCTGGATTAGAGATATGAGAAACTATCAATTTTAAAGTTAGACATGTCCACAGAATACTAAAGAATGTGCTTACTGAAAGTGTACTACAGAACATTCCTGCAGAGAAGTTTGTTGGTAGCAGTTATTGAATGAGCCTCTCTTTATGTTATGATTTATGCGAAAACTGAGGCAAAGGGAAATGCAGCTATTCAGAAGTGTAGCTGTGTTTATGAATTAGATATTTCTAATGTGCTTTGACAGATGTGAGGAAAGAATGAAATTTCTTTGTAATTATCTTAGCATAGTTTACTGTGTATAATTCTCATTTTTAGAGCTGTGCTGTTTGTCAGTATATTTTCTTTAACATGTTATATTCATAGCAATCACTAAGAAGATGATGAATAAGCATTGTATTTCATAAAGTTCTGACAACTCAAGATTATCTTATAAGTTCACTCATCCTAGATTCAGTTTTCAAATGTGCCTGATAAAACAATGGCGGTTCAAGCAACTGCATTAGAATTCATCTCCACTCACTGTCCACAAAGTTTCCTGGAGGATTAATCAACTGCAGTGGCTCCTGAATAAAATGCTCACAATATAATATTTTAAGCTGCAGCTAGTCATTAACACTCTCAGAGATGAACGGCACCCATGTTTCATGAAGATTTATATGAAGGACTGTACTGAAATATAAGAGATGCTGATAGAGAATTCACTAGGCTTCTAAATGAGGCAATTCTCTCCCTGAATGTATTTATTACCAATGTATTTCAATTGTGAGAGATGGTGTAAGAAGTTGGAACTTACAGTGTCTTGATAGAAATATGAAGACAGGTTGACCTTGCAGGTGATGAGTTATTTGCCAATGTTTTTTCGTACTGTTCCATATGCAGTAGGTAAACAGCGTGATATTGCCAACAGGGGGAGCTAAAGACAGAAGACAAATGAAGCATACTGTGTTTAGGAGTGTAATTTAGCTGAACTGACAATATATTATACCTTAATAGCCCCTCAGAGTGAGTTTAATTGATGACCCAACTTAGATATTCTCTTAGAGTATCTTTGTACTGGATTGAATGCAAGCTGGGCTCTTAAGTTTGCTTCCCTGCTGCTAATCGTGCGACTGCCATCTGGAGAAGATATCAGCTAATATGTTCCTGGAAGATTTCTCCCCATTGTTTCTGCTTATGCATACAATTCAGAAAGCTTCTGATAAGCTCTGAGAAATAGACGAATCTAATCCTTCTCTTACTGAGACCTAAGAAAGTTTAGCGGACAAACATCACTAAGACCTTAACTATGTTTGTACTTCCCTTTTCAGTCAGTTGAGGTGAAAATAAAGTCAAACTGGAGGCAAAGTTAAATTTTTTTGATGATGAGACTGTCAGAGTCTCTCACAGCTAAATAATCTTGCTCAAAAGCATAATATCAAATCTATATCAGGCATGAGAAGGATGTTCTTGTAAAATTGAACATAGATGCTTACCTCCAACCATATCAGGATGGAAAGAAAAGTTAAGAATATTCAATTTATTTACCTCTGAATACTGTAAATAATTTGAGGATGTAGTGCCATAAAATATTATAACAATCATGATGACAACTATGATACAGTCTCCTCTGTTGATATTGCCATGTACCTCGTGGCATATTCTGATGGGACACCACTTAACATATTTTTTCACTATAATTTGTAACATATATCCTTAATATGAACCACAACATTGTTAGTAAAAGAAACTGAGAAAGTTTTTGGTTATCAAAACATGTGTAGCTTAGTAGTTAGAGATGAGATATTTTAAAAATATGAGTATGAAAAACTTAGAGGTGACAAGTTAAAAATTTGATACCACAGGCAGAGCAGAGATAGAAAGCAAGAAAACTGATTCTATTGTGGAAGAGAGAAAATTTGAATATGTTGATCTTTTGTTGACCAAGAAGTGTCAACTGTGATCAATCGCAAGTATATTCATTAAAAGATGTACTTGACACATATCATGGCTAGGATGTGTGATTTTCTTCTAGAATGCAGATCATGGCTTGTCTTTCAGCAATCAAAAAAGCTTAGTGAAACAGCAAAAGCTTGGTGCATTTCCAAGTGTTAGTCACCCCTTTTTGCAATGACTATCTAAAATGTCAAAGTAATTCTTTACTGAACTGAACTTGTCTTTCTTCTAATGCTTTTCCCATACCTGCCTTTCATTATTCTAGTCTCAACATCTAGACAACTCAGAGATGTTTTCATCTCATTTATCACTCACATTCTCATTTGTGACCATGTTATCATTACATTTGTAAGGTCATGTAAACTAATCAGCTCCTATAACTTCTTTAACTTTTTCATTGCAAGTTCTACTAAAATCACTTTCCATTAAGGAAGGACTGCCCTGAATGTATTATTTTCCTTCACTTTCAATTTTCATGATTCTCCTAAACAGGCAGACAGGCAAGTGTCTCCTGTCCTGCTTTTACATAGTCTTTTATCTTTCTTTCTATCTATCTATCTATCTATTTATCTATTTATCTATTTATCTACCATCTATCTATCTTTTACTAAGCAATTTTTTAACGCACAGTTCAACAGAAAGGGAAATCAGCACGGAGACAAGATAAAAACTGGCTGTTCTAATTTGGCACATGACAGTGTTATTTTATTTGTGATACATTGATCATAAAAAATTACCATACTTTTTTCTCAAAATCTTGAACATATCCTTTCTAAAACTCACCATCCTATCGGTTTACAACCCAGAGTTTCTATTTTATGATTAATTGGGGTCTTGAATCTTCCCTTTTCACTAACCATGAGCTTAGTGACTTAGCAGACTACCTGTAACTTTCCAGTTCTTAATATTCTGAGATAACCCAGCATTAGCCACCAACTTGGAAAGATATGAGAACATAGTGCCTCCATTTACCTGTAGTTCTGATCCTTAAGATCACCTAATTCTGAAAATGGACCTAACAATTAGGGCAACGTCTTCTTTCTTTCACTCTTATTGGTCTGTTTCAGATTTGCTTAATTAATTATAAAGACAAAAGTGGTTAATAGGATACTAATTAAAAGGTGACAACTTGGGGACCGAAGAGATGGCTCACCAGTTAGGAATATACTGCTGTTACATAAAAAACAAATTCAGTTCCCAGTACTCATATCCAGCTGCTCAGAATTGTTTATAACTCCAGCACCTGAGGTTCCAATGCCTTCTTTAGGACTCCATGGGCATCTACACACATATCTCATACGCAATCACACACACACACACACACACACACACAAACACACCATAATTGTTAAAATAAAATAAATGTTAAAAAATAAAAGGCCACAAACAACTAATTTCAAAATATTTATTGAGTTCTCATTTTGGCACAGACAGTATGTGGTGGTAGAATCTAATTATTTTTCTTTCTATGTTAATCTAATAGCAGAAAAGAAAATATCCAAGATAAAACAAAACAAAAGAAAACAAACAAACAAACAAGCAAAAAAAAAAACATTTACCAAAGTAATATACCCTATCTTCACATTCTCACATTTCCTCATCTTACTCCATTGCAGACCTCATAAAAAGTTTCAATAAGTTTAAATATCTTGAAATCTCAAAATATAATAATTCTTAGATGGGAATCAGAAGAATGCATTTTCACAATCAAGGGACTACAAATGGCATTAAATAAGGAGAGGTGGTCATTTTTTTTATTTTATCTATTGATACATAAAACCTACATACAATAAAATATCATAATCACTCCTATTTATAGAGTCATACTCTCATTTATATCTAATAATGCAATTATAGAATGTCTAGAGCATTATTTTTGTTTCTTAAAAATGGAATGACATAGTAATAAAATTATATTGTTATTTATAGGAATATAGTCAAGTTATTTATAAAATTATCTACTGATTAAAGCCAAAAAGATGTTTTCTTTCTTTTTACCTTCTACCTGTTTCGTTGGAAAATAAAATCACTCTGAGAGCTGAATGTTCTTGATGAATACATGCCAGCACATGCTACTATTTTATATATTTCATAGCACTCATGTAAGCCATTTTATACACATTGATTGACCTCAGAGCAGCATGAATTTCACAAAGTCTGGTTTACTATAGTACCCTTCAAGAGTCTTTTCAGGGAATTATAGAAGTTATTGTCCAAAGGTTTCTTCTCTAGTTTAACCTTGTCTATCCATATATGTATATTTATATGCACATAAAAATATATACCCATATATATGCATAGGAATATATCTAGATAGATAGATATGCATATCTATTATTTATACAGATAAACATATCTCTATATATCGATATATATGTGTATGTATATGCATGTATATATATATTCAATGTTGTCTAAGAGATTTTCCCAGGTTAAACTATTAAGAGCAGTGAAAAAAATTCTTTTGATTTATTCTCATTCTGTTTCTGTTTCTTTTTCTTTCTCATTCTCTCCCTCTTTCTTGCTGTCCTTTCTCTCTTCTTATCCCTGCTCCCTCTCTTCCTTTTCAATTTTTTTCTCTTGTAATTTGTTTTTCTTTATAAGAAAAATATATAGTCACTCATACCCATTATTTATTTTGGTTTACAGTACGATCCAATTGATCTTTACAGATTTTTATACAGATACTACATACAATGTAAAGTGTCCTACGTGAAACCATGAAATATTAGCTAACTCTAAATATACTTGTAAATCTTAGTTTGAGTCAAATCATACAGTATAGATATAGTCATAAATATGATTTTTTTCTATAATGTAAATGAAAGAATAAAACAGATATTTTGAAGGAGTCAATGTTTAATCTAGATAAGTGACATTTCTCTCTATTATTTGAAGCTTCTCCATTTTTTTAAAAAAAAAATTGTTAGAATTATATAATGATTACTTGGGAGATGCATGTGGACACATGTTCTGATTTGTTTCTTTTTGACAAATTAGCACAAACACAGTTCACCTCATATTGACATAAGATAGGTAATGTACAAAAGAAGTGTCATACTCATTCTGAGTAGGTCATAAGATTTCAGTTAAAGCAATTCTTGTTTGGTAGGAAAGCAGTTCTTTCATGGCATGGAGATGTTTCAATATGAAAGGGCAACTGCTGCCAAACCTGATGGTCAGATTTGGATTCCCACGAACCATGTTATACAAGCAAAGAAGCAAGGCACAAGTTATACTCTAACTTCTATATGTACACTATTGCACACACCCATGTGTGTGCAATACATATTCATACACACACAAACAAATCCCAGCACTCGGGTAACAAAAGCAGGCAGATATCTGTGAGTTTGAGGTCAACAAAATGGTTTGCATGTTGTATTCCTGAGTATCTAGGATGATGCAGTGAAAGCATGTCTTATAATAATATTAAGAAGAATAAGAATAGGAGATGGATGTAAAATCAGTAAATTTTATATAGTTATTTATTTATTCACGTGTGTGTGTATGTGTGTGTGTGTGTGTGTGTGTTTGTGTGTGTGTTTGTGCACGTGTGTGTGTGTGAATATGCAGTAGCACCAATTTGGAAGTCAAAGGACAGTTTGTTGGAGTTAGTTCTTTTCCTGTCAACACGTGGGACCTGGGGATTAAACTCAGGTTATCAGGCAGGGGTGAAAGTGCTTTTACCCACTGTGTTCTCTGGCTGCTTTTAAAATCCATTTTTCTTTTCAATTATTGGCACACTTGTAATTTTTTGAGATGGATTTTAATATTATGTATGTTTTTATTTTAATATTTATACATTTTATATAGTAAATTCAAAGTTTGACTATCATTAAAGCAGTTTTCTAAAGGTAAGTCTGCTATTTGGCAACTGAAGTACAGCATTTATAACTAATAAATTGGCTCCATGAAGGACCCCTCAGGGATTAAAATATGTGTCTAAATAGCTTTATTTACAAACAAAATATGGTCATTTTATGTATATTTAAAGCTGTCTCTAAATATTTAGAATAAATAATATAAATGTCATATAACTGAACAATTCTACTATAAGAAACATTGACAAAGTGTTGTCTATGTTCACAACAAACATTATTTTGTCTTTTTTGTATTCAGTTCAGGCAGGTCCCTAACTTGCTATGGAGATGAGAATGACTTTGAACTAATCATTAAACAGCCTCAACCTATAAAGAAATGGAAATACATGTGTCCTTCATCATACACAGTTTATATAGTGCTTGAAATTATATCTACAGATTCACACATGCAGGCAAGCAGAATTCAAATGACTTACAGACACAGCCAACAAGCACATGCATTTTGTTGACTATTTTCTATCTGTTTATAGTTTTCTCCATAATATAGAACCAGGAGACTCAGATAGCAGCAGATTAAGCTTTTTAGAAGTAGTCAGCATACCTCAGTTTTTAATTTGAACAGTTTATTTTCCCTCTCATGGCATTGATACATATGTTTAAAATTTCAGGACATAAGGGAAAGCAGAGCAATACAATTGCTTGTATAATAGTTGATTAAGTATAATGATTAACAATTATAATTGATTCCCATAATTTTTTAAAATAATTTACTAATGAAACACACACAACATGAATGTATATGTATGCTTAGAACACTTTATAACTCACCTGAAAGTCAATTAAGAAATATCAGAAATGCTATACCAAGTAATAGTATATTTTATTTTACTATGTATATGCATACATACATGTATGTATATAATATATATGTACATTTACACATGAGTGTATATATATATATATATATATATGTATATATTCCTTTCTTTTTCTAATATGTAGAAAAATACTAAAAATTAATTGTAAATCTGTATTATCACCAATAGATATGAATAGAAAAATTAAGACTGTGTTCTTTTTATTGATAGAACTCCTCATTTTCTCTGTATTTACTGATCTTGAAGGTCATGTGTCAAATATTCAAGACATAGCATTTTCTTGATAGTTAGATTATTTAGCTGTCTGAAACCTTTATAATTATACAGTTGTATAGGTTGCTACTAATATTTTCAAATTCTGTTAAATTATGATTTTGAGTTATTTCTCATTTTTTAAAAATTTTCCACAAGTGAGTTAAGGAGTGGACACATTTTTAAAATCTCGTATAGGATAGTTACTGCAGAAAGATTTACCTATTAACCTGAGAATAAGACTAAATGGTAAGAGAACATCACAGTCAGGTAATTTTTAAATTTTATTTCTCTAATTCTTATACATACTGATTCATTTTGAAGTCTTATGCTTTTAAGCAGTTGCTTCATACAGCATGGTTTCAAAATCATTGATTATTTCAATCATTTGAGCTCATATTGTCCAGCAAAAGATTCATGTTTTGAGTGTTTGGTCATCAGCTCTTGAATTCAATGACAGTGAGAAGATAGGACTGGTACAATAACAGTGAGGTAGCTCAATGTTGGATTTAGTATTTTGTGGCACAACTAGGAGGTGTTGTGTTGTTAGGAAGTGGAAATTCTGTGGAGGCAGTAGTCAAATGGTAATGAAAATTCAGTAACAACAACAACAACAACAAAAGGTGATGTATATATACAACAGAGTGTGGTATATATTCATACCAGAATATATTTTAACTACAAAAAATAGTGAAATTCTGTCATTTAGAGGAAAATGGATGCAACCAGAGACTCTAATGTTAGATGAAATAAGCCAACACAGACATGAAACTACCATGAAGTTTTTGTTTTTTTTGTTTTGTTTTCATCTGAGATAATAAAATTGTCTGTATGAATTTAGAAGTTACCAGAAGTTGATAACGGTAGAGAGAAAAGTTAGATAAAGGAAGACTGGATTTGATCAGTGAATATGTTCTTTGCATTTTGAAATATTATATTGAAACCATTAATATATACAATTGTGAGGTATTTCTCAGAAAAAGTGAAATAATTTGACTTAGTAAAAATACCATTCCTTACTACTTACCTGCATGAGTATTAAACATATTCCTTATATAGTATGATAAATGCTATTTTTATATATTTATATATGCCCATACATACAATATTTGAGCTTACATTTTTATTTACTTTTCTAAATTAAAGCAAATATACATAAACAGTTTGTAAATTTCAGATAGTGACCCAAGTATTCAGTACATTAATTATATGATACTAGGAATTTAAACAAACTGTAACATTTATCTATCTATCTCTCACTGCTAATATTAAGTTTAATAATATACAATATTCTCCTTGGCTATCATGTGTTATTGAATGTTTGAGGATTGAAGTTATTTGTTGCTGAGTTCCTTTTTTAAAAATATACGACTACATCAAATTAAATCCAAGTCACCTTGCTGTCAATTTAACAGATAGCTGACATTTCAACACAATGTGAAATTTGTTCATCCAAAGTAGAATAAGGTGTGGGGAATGATGAGTTTTTAGATTATTTGTTGACAGAAATGGGACATGCTGGAAATGAATCTGATCTGTGCAGCCAAGAAAAGTCCTCACCTGATGTTTAATCAAATTTAGGACATCAGGAAAGGATACTGAAGTCATTATTAAATGAATTGAGCTTGACAGTCCTATATATATAGTGCTCTTAATGCATTTAAAAGCAATGGAATTAAGAAACAGGAAATGTCCTTTAAAAACTCAAATATACCGTACTTTATCCAGTAATAAAAGCCCACGATAAATTACTATGCCATTACTGATATGTAACAGACCTTCAATAGAACTATAGAAGATCATTTGTCATGAATTTAATATATTTTAGGAGTATGTTAATCTCTTGATGTTTTGGAAAAGTTTCTAGTTTATAAATTGTAAAATGTTTTCCTCAAATTCGTGAAGCTATAGTTTCCTTTCTTTGTCTTTATATATTGATTTATAAAGAAAAATAAGTTATTATTCATACATATGGTTTATGTAATTTTGTTTATTATGTGTACATTGTCATTTCAAGGGAATATCCAAGTGTTGAAATATTTGTCCAAAATAATGACATTTAGGTGAGAATTTTAGAAGTTATTATGACATAACTAGTGTTCTTTAATGGATTAATGGTGGTATAAGACATCTTTGTGCATTTTCTGCCTACTTCCATGGGGAAACATATAATATTTCTAATTATATGGAGTCATTTTGTAAACAGAGAACACCCCTTCAAGCAACTGAAACTTGTTTGGAATTTCCATTTCTCCTGAACTATATGATAAAGGAAATATACAATCAGTATTACTAATCTAGTCCTGATCATTTTATTTATAGTGACACAGTGGGATACAATGTTTTGTTTGTTAATTATCCTTCATATTGATGACTTTCTGATGGAATCTTGAGTTTCATACAGTGTATTTCTATCATTTTTCTGTTACTTCTTCATAATTGTCAAGTTTTAATGAAAATACATTATTTTGTTTATACTATGCTGTTTTTTTGAAAATGCTTAATTTCCCTTCATGCGAAATGATAGATAAATGCTAAAAACCATTCACTAATATAACTACAGAGATGGCATAGTAGTTAAAAGTGATTACTGCTCTTAAAAATGATCTAATTTGGCTCCCAGAACCTATGTCAAAAGACACATTATCCGGTAACTCCAGGTCAAGGAAATATGTTTTCCTCTTCTCTTCTATGTGGGCACCTACATTCATGTACACATATTCTTCCCATACATGCACACACACACATAAAACATAAAATAAAAATAAAACTGTACGTAATTATACACTAACTTTTGTCCTATTGGGTACTTAGGTAGTGTGTGTGTGTGTGTGTGTGTGTGTGTGTGTGTGTGTGTATATATATATATATATATATATATATATATATATATATATATATATATATATATTTAAAGCAATTTATAAACAGCAACCCATTGTAATTTAGAGAATTTGAAAATGATAATTTTTGCTAAACTTTGAGTTTAGCAAAATAAGCTATTTTACAAACCTAAAGATGTGTATTTATTTTATATTTTTCTATATTTGATAAATATTTTTTTAAATTTTATGCTCCCTGAAAATGAAAATATAATAAGTTCTAAAAGCATGATTTCAAAGATAAAAGATCTAATATAGAGGCTGCTCTCATAGATTAATCCATTTAGACCTAAATTTTAGGTACTGACGTGCCTTCATATATATTACAGTATCTGAGTTTAAGAATTCTACTCTCTTAGATGGAAACCTAATATTGTGAAGAAAACGTACACTCAAAACGAGGAAAACTGATCTAATTTTCCCAAATTGAGTGAGGAGACGACAGAAACTAGGAGAATGAGTTCTTTAAGCAATCAAAGGACCATTGTTAGTCTTTCGGTCTTAGGCTCATTATTTGAACACATGTAGAGAAGCTGAGAAGGACAGTATCATGACTGGACAGTGTTACAGACATTAGTGGAACAAGAGAACATGTTTGTTAATGTGGAGTAGATATTGCAATACAGGTAATAAACTGAATTGTACATAGAAGCTACTGTGGAAACTAGTGATCTTTAAATGTTCCCATCTAGGAAGAAAGTTTAATTGGGAAAACTTGGGTGTCAGGAACTATGAATTCCTATCCCTTTGACTATTTATTTGACTAGCAGGTTACATATTCCAATTTATAGTTCAACAGAAATATATAACAAATCTCATAAATATAACATATTATGGCTGTAAGATGGCTTAATACTTTTATTTCTGTTTTGTAACATTGGGCAACGTATTTAGTATAACAATAATAGGAAGAGTTAATACACATACATTACACAGACACACATACATTATATTATAGCATACTTTTGAGTTAATATGCAGGATTATGTTTACCAAAGTTTTAGATCAAAAATGGCCAAATGTCCTCTTATTGGGAAAATAAAAATGAAGAATTGTATCAATATTTTATTTTTGTTCTTAGGTACCCTCATTCCCACACCCACATCATCTTTCCACCACAGTGGAAAGTGGGTTACCATGTAACCCCTTAATGCTGAAATATATTGTCTTTCTAACCTGTTATAATATATTGACATTAGTACAGTTTTGGTTGATGACCTCACTGTTAGTCATTTGATTTAGATTATAGTGAACAATATCTTTGTGGTCTCAACTTCAGCAATGATTCCTTCTATCTAAGGTCCCACGGAGCCATTCTAGTGTGACCCTGTGTAAGTTCTCAGGCAACTTTACATAGTTTTACAAAGAATTTTGGAAGTTGATGTCCTAGAATTTCAATGAGCAATACACCTCTTATATAAAAAATAAACACGTTTAATGCATCTAAGAATTACTATCAATCTCAAAACTTTTAATTAAATATATTGGTACGATATGGGATTCTTAATTCATATTTCTCATTCATGTTTTTGCTTAATGTTCCTGTATGTGTTTTCTGTATTAATCATTTGTATTCATGAGGAGTAGTTTAATGGGATTTCAAAGTTTGTACATAGTATTTTAAATGATAGATTTTATTTAAAAGTTTGTTTCAGTGAAACCAAGATGAAAGAATGACAATTATAGTTACTGAAATTTAGATGTCCTTATGAAAAGAGAAAATAAAAATGTATTTTTTGAAAAGTGTATATTTGCTCTCCTGTAATTCACTGAAAACATTGACTTAATTTTTTTAATATATAGATCAAACAAGCTACATTTACTGTTTGTTCTGTATAAATTGATACCAATTATAAATTGATATAATTGATAGTCTTAATCAGTGATGATTATGACTTCGTTGTTGCATCAGTTATTTGTTGGTCATCTACTTCTGAACATGTTGCCTGTCCTGGTAACTGAAGTAGTTGATATCCTCAATGTCACTCTAATAGATAAAAGTGATTTTCCCACTCCCAACGAGATTAAGTGAAGGTTCAATTGTTAATCTTTACCCAGTGGCTTTGTTTTAGAACATGCATTTAGTCACTCATTTCCTTTTTTAAATTTACCAAAATAAAATAATATAAAGCAAAAAAAAAAAAAAAAGTTCACATCAAAGTAGGATCTGACAAACCTTCTTGAGGAAAAGAGCCTAAGAGAAGGCACAAAAGTCAGAGACCCACTCATTTGCATGGTCAGGAATCCCATAAGAACACTCAACTGGAAGCCATAACATAAGCACAGACGACTTGGTGAAGAATGGCACAGGCCCTGTGCATGATGCTTCAGTCACTGTGAGTTCATTATACGCTTTGTTCTTGTTGATTTAGAAAGCCTTGTTTTCTTGATAACCTCCATCCTCTCCATTTCTTACATTTTCTCCTTCTCCTGTCCTTCAAGGTTCTCTGAGCTCTGATTGGAGGAATTTGATGGAGATATCCCATTGAGACCCGAGTGTTTCAAAATGTGAAGTGTTTCTCACGCTCTGTATAATGTCAGGCTGCGGATCTATATGTTTGTTCCCATCTGCTGCTGGAAGAAGCTTCGCCTATATGGTTAAACAAGAGGTTACAGCTTGGTGTTTTTGTTTGTTTTTCATTGTCTTTTTGGGAGTGGTTTTATTTCATTTTCTTTGTTTTAGGGGATTTATTGATATTTTGTGTTTTGTTCATGTGTCTTTTTGTTTGTCTTTAGAGAAAACTTAAATTCAAGAGGATAGAGAGGGGATGAAGACCTGGAAGGACTTGGGGAATGACAACACTCTGATCAATATATTTTTAAATTTGGAAGTTGTTTTAAATAATAAAAAAATAATAAAAGAAGACTTCATAGTTAACCTGGATTTTTTTCATTTTTAAAATTATTTTTCCTTTTATTGAATATAGATTCTTCTCATACATAATATCTCCTGATCACATTTCCAATCCCTCTATTCCTCCCAGTTCTTCCCTACTTCACCTCTTCTAGATGGATTTTCTGTTTCTCATAAGAAAAGAACAGGGGACTAAAGGGTAACAATAAAATATAATAAGATAAAATAAGAGTTATTACATTGCAATTGGACAAAGCAAACAGAAGAAAAAGAACCCAGGAGAAGGCACAAGAGTCAGAAATGCCCTCTGGACCTTAGAGTCTTTATAACCCATTTTCTATGCAGGTCCCTTAGATTTGAGGGTAGATATTTGATTTGATGGAGGTCTCATTTATGGATGAATCTCCTAAGGTTTTTCACTCTCTGGAAAATGTCTGTCTTTGGATCTCTGTGTTTGCTCTCATCTGCTGCAGGAGAAAGCTTCTCTGATAATGGCTGAGTAAGATTCTGATTTTTGAGCATAGTAATATGTCACTAGGAATCATATTATCACTACAATTTTTTAAACCAGTAATATTTTAATTTTACCCTAGGACACTGGGCTTACTGGTCTCAAGCTCTTGGTCACCCAAGCAGTGTCCAGTGTGAGTTCCATCTTGTGGAGAGGTCCCTAAGTCAAATGAGATATTGGTTGGTTATCCCTGAAGCTTTCTGCCAGCACCGTAGCATATCATTCAAGCTGGATACCATTGTAGTTTAAAGTTTGTGGCTGGCTTGGTGTTTATGTTTCTCTTTTGGTGGCATTCAACGTACCTTCCTGTACCAAGGTTGCTAGAAAGTACAGGTGAAGGCTCTATGTGAACACCAATTCTACTTCTCCATATTATATGAGTTGTGTAGAGGTTGTCTTCAGCAATGGAGCTTTGCCATCAGTTTATAGAAAACAACTTAATTTGTCTTGGAAACAGTCTGGGTTGTTTAGAAATTCCCATGTGACCCTTCTGTCCAACATAACAATTAGATGTCCTGGAAGCTTCATTTGGTGACAAAAGATATTCAGTTGGAACACTGTATCTCGCATTATTTGAAGATTTCATTTCAATTGCCTTCATGTGTATATATTTTATGGAGTTTCTACAACATTATGTTTCCATACTACCCTTCAGTTGACCCTTAATTTTTGCTGTCACTCTCCATATTTCCTCATTAATCCCCCTTACTTAACCCTCCCACTCCCCATTTGATACTCCCAGCCCAGCCTTCTCACCTATCCATAATTATCAATTCTATCTTCCTTTACTAATGAGATCTCTCTGTCTGCTCTAGTCCCTTACTCTATACATATCCTCTGTGGGTGAATAGACTATAGCTTGATTATCATTGGATTTACAGCTAATAGTCACAATATAGATGAACATGTGTTTCTGTTTCTGGCACTGGGATACCCTACTTTGGATGATTTTTTTCTAGTTCTATCCATTTACCTGCAAATTTCATGATGTCATGAATGTGCCACTTTTCTTTTTCTATCCTTCAGTTGAGGGTCTAATTTCTGGCTATTAGTAATAGATCAGCAATGAACATGATTGAGAAAAAGTCTCTCCACTAGGATGAAGCAGCCTTTGACTATATGCCTGAACGGTTATAGCTGGATCTGCATGTAGATAAGTCCCCATCCTCCTGAGTAAGTACAAGACTGATTTCCATAGTAACTGTACAATTTTTACTCTTACAGGCTAGGATGAGTGCTTACCTTACTCCAAACCCTCACCATGATGACATCACTTGTTTTACTGATCATAGCCTTTCTGAAACCCAATTTCACTGGACAAGGGATGGTCAGTTCATTAATTTTACTTGTCTGGGACACACACAGATACACACAGAAAAGTAAAACAGAAGCACACTCAAAGTCATAGATAGGTTCACACAAATTGAGCAAGTTTTGGAATGAATTTTTCAAGCATTAATGTGACCATAGCTAGTACATTTTTTTCCTCAGGAATATATAGTGAAACTAAATGGAAGCAAATGAAATGATCTGTAAATTCTAGTTATTAATTGAGTTGCATTCTGTAACTTATCTTAATATTTGCTTATATTAATTAATTCCTGATAATACAGCTACTATTTAGCAATTTTTTAAGTAACTACTATTATGCAACTTTTTCCTTCTTCATTTTAATAGTAAAAATATTATCTTTCATGTAAGCTATCAGTGGTATGCTGAAAGCATTGAGCAACATATTGGAAATTAACATAATTATATCAAGAGTTCCCTAGTGGTCAGAAACATTATTATACAAATGGCTTTATGAATATGCATTTCAAGTTATTTTGATTTAGGTAATTTGTCACTGATATAAGAAACTTCAAGTCACTGATAGCCTATAAAATTTTGAAAGTTTCAGATGACCAGTGATAAAATTCAAAGAAATTATGTTCCAATAACATAGTACTTAAATGAAAAAAATTCATTTATTTTATATTTTAATCATATTTATGTATTAACATATTCATTCCCTTTGTCTCTTTCATAATTCTTAGTAACAGAACTGCACCAATTGATGAATCATTCTTCACAATTTTGTTTCATCAAAAGCAAAACACTTTGCAGTTCAGAATCAAACTTATATTCTCTTTGTTCTTCTAACTAGTGCTTATTTTTTATATGGGAAATATCATTGTTTTTAATAGAATGTTCATATTGTTACTTCATTAATTTTCATCTTTGATTTCAGATATTCACCTTGTAGCTGGGTTTAGATAGCCTGCAAGCTACATAACATTTAGAAATGTCGTAAGTGAACAAAAGCTGTGGCTAGATTCTTACTACAGGCCAAAATAAAGAGATGTGGCTAGATATGTTGTTAGGGGCAGATGGAAGGAGAACCCCGAGAAATCACCAAGACTCAAGATAGATGCAGAAGCAAGAGATTTATTTCCAACGCATTGGGGTCCATTCTTACAGATTCCTCAAACAAGGTAGATAATAGTGGCAATTAGCACATTCTAAATATGGCTTATATATGCTTTACAAAGGCAGAACTTAGTAACAGATTATCAGGCGTGAGTCTATTGGTTACATAGTGATGTGAGTATTAACCTTTAAACTGACTGGTGCTGGCATATAGCAAGGTTGTGGGCTCCTATAAAATGTAAACTTAGGGTCTTAGTCAATGTGGGTGGGAGGAGATCTTTAGCCCAAGGCTATTAATCAGGAGTCCATATCTTGTTTGTCTTAGAAATTGTTTTTCTTACTTTAGTTCTGGGAACTGTTCTGAGTCACCTTGCCCCTGACTTGGGCCTACCCAGTTTTGGTGCCTCTAGAAGCTTGACTAAAGTTTGGCTGCTTTGTTCTTGTCCTTTCAATGTGAGATGTTAGAATGCTGTATTATGTTACAATCTAATGACTGCAGTAAGATCAAGCAATTGTTTGTTGTATACTCAGCATTGTTATGAATTAATTCATTTCATATCAACAAAATATAAGAAATAATTAAAATAATGGAAGTGAAATGTGATCAATGTAAACAAATGAAACAGAGAAAAACTATTGGACACTGAGCTGACTAGTCTTAAGTCAACTTGTCACACAAGCTAGAGTTATCTGGTAGGAGGGAAATTTAATTGAGAAAATACCTCCATAAGATCTGACTGTAAGACATTTTCTTAATTAGCAATCTGTGGGGGATGTCCAAGTTTGTTGTGGGTGGTCCCATTCCTGGCAGTCCTGGTTTCTATAAGAAAGCAGGCTGAATGAGCCATGAGGAGCAAGCATATAGGCAGAACCCTTCCTTGTCCTCTGCCTCCAGGATCTAGCACTGTTTGAAGTTTTGTCATGACATACTCCAGTAAAAGAGTATGAAATGTAAGCCAAATAAACTCTTTCTTCCCCAAGTTTCTTTTGGTCATGTTGTTTTGTCACAACAATAGAAACCCTAATAAGGCAGGTCACTATAGTATAGTAACTTCACTAAATATGTGAACATTCTAAAGTTCATTCACAGAATAGTTAAAAGAAAGTATATTTTGATGAAGATACCTACTGCTGACTGAGCCCCTCTGACTAGTTCCTTCTGAAATCTGACCCTTTTGTTGACTTTTATAACGGACTTCTCCTCAGAATCTACAGCATGCTTTTCAACTGATTCTGCCTCAGCTTTTGTGATCTACTTCTGACTAAGCCATTCTATCGAGCTGCTTATGAACTCTGATGCTTCTGGTTCAAATTATTCTTCCCTTCTAATACTCACTTCTTCTGCTGACTTCTGTTGTGTCTCTGTGCCTTTCCCTGAGAATTCACTGCTCTGTCCTGCCACTGAAACTGACTCTTCTGTAAATGACACTACAATTAACTGCTCTGACTCCTCTGTAACTGCCTCTCTCTAAGCTAAGTAAGGGCCTATCTTATATATCATGAGAGTGGGACATGTACTCACTCTGACTTATTCACTGTGACTCATCTCAGATGTCACTTCCTGACTCCTGAGCTCTGCTTCCTGTGTCTGCTGCTGGCAAGTTCTATTTTTCCTAGGGATTAAAAGTATGTGTAGACTCCTAGAATACAGACACTTCCTAGCTTTCACACAGGCGTATTCCTCTACATGTTCTTATTATTACAAAATGCTCCAAACACATTGAAACAAAGATCTTTGTCCATTGTCCAGTAATTTCACTCTGACTTAGTTTTCTATCACAATTTTCTTTTTCACCAATACCCACTATGGTCACAATATTCTTGTACTTTGGACAGTTAGTGACTTTTTGTAGTAATTTTACATTCCCTACACTCTCTTATCTCTTAGGAAAGCATTAAGGTTGCCTTTAGAAGGATATGTCTTTTTTGATCATTTTGTCCAAATCAACTCTACACTATACTTTGTGTGGTTATATATTTTATTTTGTTGTTCTGTTTGTTTATTTCAGTTCAAACCTTACAAACTGCAGTTATCTTCCTTATTCGCTTAACCTTCATTCTTCCTTTTTCTAGCTAAATGACTCTTATTAGACATCGAACATATATTCTCTAACTTGCAATTAAATTTTATCTTTCAAAATGTGGACTTGAACTCAAAAAAAAATTTAAATGAATGAATACATACATTGTTGAAAAGCAGGTATAAAATATTCTCAAAATGCTATAAAGTAGAAAGCTACAAAAAGCTTTATAGATTAGATGACATTTAAGTTACTTGTGGTAGGAGGAATATAACATTTCCAGGTGAATGAAAATCATTCAAAACTTAGATAATTGTTAGGTCCAAAATCACTCAAGTAGACACTAAGAGACATGCATGACCATACAAAGGCAATTCCTGCAGAACTCAGACCAGCACACTGGGGTCTTGACTTCAAGATGGCTGTGACCTTGAAATGCATGCATGCAGGGTTTCTAAAGCAGACAGGCAGTCATTAGGAGATTCTAGGATGACTTTTAGTCCTATTGGTCAGGTCCAGAATGTTGTACATGGATCCTTGCTGGATTGGCTCCTTATATCCGGCAGAGAAGTGAAGGTACAAGAGGAACATGATCAAGCAGCTATCCCCAGAATTCAGCCCTCTTGCAGTCTAGCACCATTTTGATTCATCCTGGCTTTGGAATTTTCAGAGAACTACCATGATTTCTGAACAGCTGAGGTCAGGACCAGCCCACAGTGAGGGAGTAGAATGGAGCCTGGGACAAAGGTGGAATCGCAATGGTCCTCTAAATAACTAGCAGAAAAACCTATCATTTAGTGGAAATTCATTTGTTTTCCAATAAAGTACACATAAAGTATTTATTATATCAAAAATACAAAAATATAGTTAGAACCAAAACAATTCATGGTTTATCAAAAATAAAGATTTTACTTGCATGTATAAAAGTTGTGTTTACTATTTAAGCCATTTTAAGAAATTTCTTTGTGCTATGATTTTTGCTACTGCAAAAATTGAATTGTCATTCTTAAAGTCATATAATTGTAATATGACCAATTTTCTGGTAATTATCACCCCTGTGAAATTACTCCTTTTGGGAAATAAGAACCTCCTTAAAATGTGTTGTTTTCTATTCTGCCACCATCAGACATAATGGATGTGAAAAGACATTAGATTTTCTTCTTGAATATAATTACCAGGAGAGAGAATATTCCAGGTTGAATATTCAACATACCTGTTACTTAGAGAGTCTAATCTCTACTCAAAGAAGATAATGAGTGTTGAGCAGTCTTTGAAGGTTGAAAATCCAGACCTTGTCTTGTTTAGGGTCTCAGAATTGGGGTTCAAAAGAGAAACTGATGGAATGTTTTTTCTTTTATACAAGGGATGTATTTGGTGAGCTGTGACAACAGTATAGTGGGGACTTTGAGGAGAGTTCAATCTATGGGATAGAATAAGGGAGCCATTTTTATAGGTTTCAGGGAGACCAAACTACACAGTGAATGAGTAGACCATAGTTAGTGCCTATGATCAGGTAGTTTCTGATTCTGGAGAGCAAAAAAGGGGAGAAAGTTTTGATTCCTTAATTAATCTATGTCTATCATAAGAATATCACTGCTTAATCACTGTTGTTTATTATATTAATATAGTTTCTTATAAGAATAATGAATTGCATACTTACAGGAAGACTGTGTGGTGGGTAGTTGACATTCATTTCTCTGTAACAGTGAGAATGGCAGAGTCAACTTAAAAGTAGATGAAGAGGCTGCAGTAGGTGAGCATGGACTGAATTCCTTTAGACCAAACCTAACAATATTTCTTTATCTTCATAATTGAGCATGGTAGTAAAAACATAGTAGAAAATTTTATCTGCTAACTCCTGTCAGTATTGGAGTAGCTAAAGAAACTGCAATATACTCATTAAGAGTTTAATATGATTAAAAAGTAATGGCTCGGTTTTGTAATTCTTAATATATCTACACATTCAATAATTGATATAAGATAAGATAACAGACAATATAACATGAAAATCAAATTTACTTGCAATTGCAAAACAATTTTTGGGATTACAATATATATATATATATTATTTATGTTTATAATTATATAAATATGATAAATATGTTTATATTATATTTATATTTATATATAATATATATTATTGTCTATGTTATTTTTTATTTTGAGGAAATTACCTTTGAAATGGTTTCATAAGGAGGCTTAAGATATAAATTTTTTTTAAATTAGGAAATATTATTATGAGCCTATATTCAATAGTCATAAATAAGAAAACAGCACAAAAATTTGTCTCACTGGAATTAAAGTACTGCTGTCATCATATAAAACTAGGGCAGTGTTTGCACAAACAATACATTTCTACTGAAGTAAAGAGTTATTGCTGCATGACTGTGTCTTTGGCTTTCTTCATGCATATGGCTTTATCTGGAACAGATTAGCCAATGACCTATAAACTTGTGAACAATATTTAAAAGTAACTGACCTGATCAAGTGTATGTATTTTGCTTAGTACCTGCTCTTTATTAAAGCATTATTCACAGTGCCCAAGATATAAAGCCAACCTAATGTCTTTTCAAAAAACAAATGATAGATAAAATGTTTTATTCAAACATAATTAGATCATTTCACTCTTTGTTCTCCCAAACATTCTCATGACTACCCTTTCTCAAATCTATGGCTTCATTTTTTAATTGCTACATATATTATATCTACAAATATATAAATACAAACATTTGAGTTTATTTACTGTTGCCTGTATGAATATACTTAGTATTTAATAACCATTTAGGGAACATATCCATGGAGAAGATTAATGGCTCCTTTCTCAGAAGTTGTTAACTGCCTATAGCTCTTCATCTAAGGTAGGATATATGAGATTCTGTTTCTTCTACATCAGCATATCTATTGCATTGCCCTTGTTCAGGTCTTGTGTAGGCAGACATACTGTTGAGATATTATGAATGTAGTTTCTCATTCATATCTAGAAGATACAATTATATAACAGACTTTATGTCTCTCAGCCTACAAGTCATCTCAACCCTCTTTTGAGATATTTTTGGGCATTACGTGGAAGGGATGAGTTACAGAAGTACCAATCACAGCATTTTGTACATTTTGACCTGTTGTAACTTTCTGCAATGCTCTTTTTTTAATTTTTTTTACAAAAAATATGTCTCTTTGATGACATGTGAGAGAGCTACACTTATCTATGAGTGTACAAAAGATATTTGGAATTCATTCATGAATTATAATGTTTTAGAAAAGTAGTGGTAACACTTTCACCTTTACAACGCTTGACCTTGTTCATTACAAGTATATGCGAAGATTTACAGTGCTAAGGATAATTTAGCTCTTAATGAACAGGCCTTATGTCTAATTAGACAGGGTCTTGTTAATCCAAAGACATAACTGGCACTATTGTATCTTCAGAGACATCATGCCTTGCTATTCTTTATTGTGGCTCATAAATATTCTAGCTGGGATGACTATTGATTGCTTTCTTCAGATGTCAGTTTGTATAGCACCTCCAGTATTATGAAAATTAGTTCTCAGGGAGGAAATATTCAGGTGAGATCCAGTTCAAAAGTTCCAAACCTTGAGCGCAATGTGTGGTGTGTCTTCAGCTATAAGGACTTTTACATTCAACTAAGAGAAGTCAACCAAGGGCAATAGCAAAAAATTATATTTTGGGGGGATGTTTCTTGGATTCTTCTGACAAACAACTAAAAAGAACGTTTCTCTTGCCTGCTGATGGAATTTTTGATAGTATATGTCTCTTGCAGAAGGCTTTCTCATTGCAGTATTTTTAAAGAAGTTATTTCTTCCCATTTGTGACAGTATAGATAATGATGAACAACAATAACAATAAATGAAATAAGTAACACTTGAAAAATAGAAATATTTTATGACATCCTATATACCTTTGATATAAAGCATTCTAACTCATTGATAAAGATATGATGTTTTCTAGAGATATACAGAAAATACAGCAGTTAATAAGTTGCTTAGGTCAAAGAATGAAATATGTCAGTTATATAAAATAAATAAGATTTGAATATCTAGTATAAAGTTGGAGAAAGGACATTACAAACAATTCATTTATCTAATATTCTGAGATTAGACATCTTAAATAATGCATTAACATATACACACAAATTATGACTATGCAAAGAAAACAAGTATGATCATTTGCAAGAAAGTAATGTCTCCTGGTTAGTTTTTATTGCCAAATGAACATAAGCTATGGCTTCCTGGAAAGACTGAAACTCACTGAAGAATTACCTAGATCATTTTGGGCTGTAGGCATGTCTTGGGGATCGTCTTGCTTGGTAATTATTATGGAAGGTCCCTGTCTACTGTGAATAGCAAATCCCTTGACTGGTGCACATGTGGTGTAAAAGAAAACCAACTGAACATGAGACAGAGAGCAAGCCAGAAAGGGTGCCAAGAATCAGTTTTCTTCCATTGTTCATACTTCCATGTTCCTGCAACAAGGTCTTTATCTTCTCTTAGTGGTGGCTAATGCCTGGTGTAAGCAAAATAAACCACTCCCTCCCTGTATTGTTTTCAGTATGCGTTATGTCACAGCAGGAGCAGGAAGCTGCAACATGGTGATTATTTCAAAATTCTTATATATATTGTGTACATCAAACTGTGTATCTTATGTTTGCAATTTATGCACACTGGCATTAATAAGACTGATAGAATAAACTGTAAATATTTTAATTTTAATTGTGTTAGATAAATGTTCAAGTGGTTTATAACTGAATAGATAGATAAACAGAGAGGTAGGTTTCTTATTTTGTGGATAATTATAAACATATAGTAGATATTATATACTATGATGTAAAATTTATTTAAAATTTCCTGATAATAGGATTTTTTTAGAGTAACCACACAGAGAAAATAATACTCTTCTATTGAGCCTGTAGCTTACAGTGATATGTGCAGTATAAAGACAAAGGGAACCTAAAACAGAACTTTTAAAAGAGAAGAGAATGTTAATTTAAGATGAAATGACTGAAAATTTTCATCTGTGATGCAATCACTAAAATTGTACCAATGGTAAAGGGATACTTAGGAAACATATCCATAAGCCATGAATGAACTGTACACTAAACACTTGAAAGATGAACCAGACAACAGCATAATACGCTGTATAACTTTCCCCTTTGCTTTCAGCCACGGTGCTCAATAGGTTTCTCTTAAGAAATGTGTTTTGAATTTAGATATTATTATCACCATTAACCTATTAGATGACTCCATACTGAAACCCTCTGTGCCTTGCATGCATGGTTATAATTATCTTTAATCCCCTTAATTTCTGATTAGTTTCCATATATATAAACAGATTCTATTCTTTAAATAATAATAGTATACAAAAATGGCATTAATCCATGCCTTATTACTGAATAATAGTTTTTTAAAGACAAAATAAAACTAGAATTGCATGATCTTTATTTGTAAGCATACCAGGAACAATGTACTTGAAATGAATTGCGTAAGATTTAGCTGATTTAAGGCATTTAAGTATAACATAAGATGCATGACTTGAAAGTAGCTATTTAAAATGTTACAAACATAATTTTGAGGAGCAAGACACAAACTATAAAATATTTTTACTGTGATAAATCTAGAATCAATAGTCATATTTTCTTCACTGATTGATTTTTCTTTATAGTGCCACAGAATAAAAGATTTGGTGTTTAAGTAATGTCCTTTAAGATATATCCTAATTCTCTAACAGGACTAGTAAAACAGGAACAGATGGTAAATAAAAATCTTAATTAGAAAACTGACATTGTGAGAAATAAAGAAATATATATGTTTAGTACATTTCAAAATTAAAGTGAACATGTCCCTATTTAAATATCAGTATAAAAGTTAATTTAAAACTTCTGATTTTACATGAACTTGTTTATGTTTAGAGAAAGAAGCTGGCAACTAGATAACAAGATAGGTACAATGTTACTGAAGATTGCCATTTAATAATAATATCCCCACTCATTAAAATGAATTGCATATTTTTTTTCAAATTTCCTGTTGCCTAAAGGTGATAACAAATTCTTTTTTCTCACTGTCATTTATAGGGCAGGATTCCAGGTATCTTTATAGATTTAAAACCTACAGTTCCATTTTTTATTACCTCTGGAATTATTTCACTGGTAAGCGAAATAATACAAATATACAAATAACATATATTCTCTCTCTCTCTCTCTCTCTCATATATATATATATATATATATATATATATATATATATATATATATATATATATATATTAGAAGAATATAAGAGTGAAATTTAGAAAAAAGCCACTTCCTCCACTCCCTCCATTTATCTCCCCAGAAAAGAAGTCCTACCAGGGTTACTGCTCAAACAGGGAATGGCATAGCAAAACAGAACAAGGCTGGGCACTAGTCCCTACATCAAGAGTGGGCTATGTAACCCTTTGTTCATAATAGCCAGAATTTTGAAACAACATAGATACCACTCAACTGAGGAGTGGATAAATAAATTACTCAACTATTATAAAAAAGTGACCACATGAAGACTACTGGCAAATGGATGGAACTAGAAAAACATCATCCTGAGTTAAGTAACCCAGTCCTAGAAAGATAAACATGGTATGTACTCACTTTATATATGAATATTAAGTGTTTAGCAAAGGTAAAAGATGTTAATATCCACAGACCCAGAGAAACTATGCAACAAGGAGAACCCAATCAGAATACAGGGATCTCCCTGGTAAAGTGGAAATGGAAGAGATAGTGCAGATGGGCTGGGAGAGGAGGGGAATGGGAACAGAATGGACCAGAGGAGGAAATGTACAGAGGGAGGAAATATATGGAAAGATAACAAGATTTGGGGATAATTAAGGGTGATTGGGAGACCTAGTGCAATGGAAAGTCAATGTAATCTATGAGAGAGATCCTAGTATTGCAGATTTTACAGATAAGGAAACATATTACCTAATATTTTCCAGCTGATTATTTAATATAAAAATAGATCTAACTGTCAAGATATGACTTATCTTGAAATGCTTTGTGTGGTTGAATATAATTGCTTGTTTAAAATAAAGGCAAGTACCTACTGTGTGTGTTGCATGTTTACATATGTGAATGTGTGCTTGTGTCTGTGGTGAGTGTCTGTGTTTGTGTATATGTCTATATAATACTTCAATTGTTTAAACTATGACTGGGATACACAGATGTTTAGTAAATATTGGCTGATGAGTAGATGGAAGCTGCTTTAAGAATATTTGCAGGTGTGTTTGTATGTGTCTGTGATTGAAAATTTAATCCTTTCATTTTAACAAAGGTAAATGAACTTACCTTTAAGTTTTGTTATTGTGTGTTTAGAATTCCTACACAATTGTTCTGAAATTAATATAAAAATGTAAATATTCTCAAAATATGTTTATGAACATTTTCATAAAAACTAAACAGGTATAGAATGATAAGTTAGTTAAACTACCACTTATTCCTGAAAAGTGAAATTTCCTGTGATGCAAATTTTAGCAAAGTGGAAACAGCAGCAGAAGAAAATGATAAGACAAGGAGAAATGAAGGTAAATGTAATTTCAGTCTTACAACTTGATTGCAGTTATGAAAAGAATATTATTGATGTAACATCAGTAGATTTTTCCTTATGTAATTCTTAATGTTGTATAGCAATTTCACGTGCTTCACTTCATAGGATTTGCAAATGAGTATACCTGGAAATGAAGTACTGTGCCCTACTTATCCAATTACTTAAGTCCAAACATAAGCTTTCACCCTTATTTGTTTCAACCTCTTGTTTTTATTCTTTCTAATTACTGGGACACCTGCCCTTAATCTATTAATCTGTTACATGGCTACCACCTAAATTTTTTAGCTTGACACCAGGATATATGTGTATATATCTCACAAGTATAAATATACGTTTTTTGACAGACATTTCAATATTATATAAACATCTTAGTTACTTCTCTATTGAGTGGGAAGACACTACAGCCAGGGAAATTTATGGAATAGTTTATTGAAAGTTTATATTTTCAGAGAATAAATCCAAGACTAAAATGTCATGGGGAGGTCATGACACACCCAAGGCAAGTATGCAGCTGGAAAAGTAATTGAGAGCTTCCATCTTTATCTACAAGTAAGAGGCAGAGAGCTATCTGGGAAATGTGTGGACTTTTAAAACCTCAAAATCACCCTAGCAATATGCTTCTTTCTTCAAAATATTATATTCCATTCCCTAGTTCCACTTAGCTAGTGGTAATCATACCATAATGGAAAAGCCCATAATCCAATTTCAAAAGACCACGATCTTAATGTCGTTTCAAAGTCGAAAGTCTCTTCTGAAACTCAAGGTATTCTCTTAATTGTAACTTTTTCTAAAATTAAACAGCAAATTGCATATGTTCAACATAAAGTGGTATAGATTATACATTCCAAAAGTCAAGAATGCAACACAATGAGAAAACACTAGATCAAAGTAAGTCTGAAATACTCCTAATAATGTAGTTCTATGTCCAGTGTCAAAGAGCTTAGATGGTTCTTCCCTTCTGCATTGCTTACTACAATGCACTTTTCTCTCTTGTACTGGTTCCACTCCCTGAATGTAGTCTTCCCGGGCATGTACCTATGCCTCTGTCTTCTCCAACATCTTGAATGGCAAACACACAGAGACTTTATGTTCACAGTTTCATGCAATGGCCATTCTAGGCATTCAAAATACATATTTCCCTTGGCATTGCTGTCTTCTAAGCTTCTACTAGAATGGCCCATTAAGTCTCACTTAAAATATTCAACCACTTTTGTAGTTCAGAGTCTTACACATTCCTCCAAAGCAGAACAGTGAAACCCGTCACAGCAATATCCTGTTCCCTGGTATCAGTTTCAGACTTTGTCATTTTTCTATTGCATAGATAAGTGGTTATGATCAACACAACTTTTAAAAGACATAGTTTATGGGGGCTTGCAGTTTTAAATGAGAGTATATGATCTTCATGCCAAGAAGTATGGCAACAGGCAGGCAGGCCTGGTAAGATATAAGCTGAGAGCTTACATCTTTATCTGCAAATCGGAGTCAGAGAGCTAACTGGGAGTGGTGTGGTCTTATAAGCCTCGAAGACCATTTACAATGACATATCTCCAACAACAAGGACAAACCTCCTAATTCTTTTTAAACAGTTCCACCATCTGGGTTCTAACCATTGAAATATTGAGTGTGTGGGAGCCATTCTCATTCAAACAACCACAATAAACAAAGGTTATTTTGGCATTTATTCACACACACAAACACACACACACACACACACACACACACCACAAAGGATAAATATTCATTCTTAATTTAAAGACAATAAATTACAGAAATATAATGAAATTCATCTTTTTAAAGTAGGAGTATCAATATCTAAGAAAGATTTCAAATGACTATATAGATTAAATGTGGGAATCCCTAAGACTATTCTAACAAAATATGAAATAATGATGCTCATTCAAATAGTATACTAATTTAACTAAGTACATTTTAACAATATATTTTTAATATAGATAAAGAATATATGAATTTATATATTTATTTTGGAGATAGATGTTAATGAATTAATTCTATCCATTTGGTATCACTTGTCTGTGTTTGTGGTATGGTTAGGAAGCTCATAATCTTTTTCACTTTCTTCCAGTTATACAATATGAAAAGTGTGCTGACATTAATTCACTCTGATTTTTCCATTCAGTTTCAGTTTTTTTTGTTGCTATTTCTTTTTGTCACACTGTCTGAGGACAATGAAAATTGACACAATGTTGAAACTGCTAAGCTCATTTCACACAACAATAATCACAATAATCAAAATAAAATATGATAATCTATGGGAATAAATGCCTATCCATGAATCTAAATCCAACAGAAGTCAGTTTCCATATAAAGACAAATAAATGATTTTAAAGATACCAATTTTTTTTACTGCGTTTCTTGCTATGTTTTCATGAGCATCTGTCGTGTAGGAATCAATTTTGTTTCACAATTTTGTTTTTTTTATTAAAACAAATAAGTAGACAGAAGTTTATGTCTTTCTAGGCAAGAAGTTGGGAGAGCAATTAGCAAGATGTAGATGGAAATAGAAAAAGTTAGGCAAAATCTCTTGGTTAAGCTTAATGTCGAAGAAAGTATATATAAAACTGATTTTAAATATTTATCAAGGAAGAATAATTAAGAACACTTCTTTTTCACTGGCCCCAGGTTATCAATTCTCATGGCGAAATGGAGGTACGTCATTGTGAATGGACTTACTAGTCTTTAGTGTGGTCCAATAGACAGTATATTTAATATCTGTGGAGATTATCATTACTTTCTTATTGATTTGAAAATATAGAGTCTGAGGGGTTGCTTCAAGAGATAATAGGAAATATTGATGTGTTAGAATAAAATGTATTTAATTCTAAAATTTTTAAAATATAAACTTTTTTTTCAAATGGTTTACATATTCTGTTTTTTTCTCCTTCACAAATTTTCATGTATGTGTGTGCTATGACTCTGTTATGCATTTTCAGGAACTTCTCAACAATAGCTAAGTCTTCTCATTACCCAGTTTTGTCTGGGAATCTTTCTGAGGGTAGAATTACAGATAGGTCACTATGCCCACCTAGCATTTCTTGTGGGCTCTGGTGATTTTACCAATGGTAGTCATGTTTGTACAGCAACCACTTTGAACACCTAACCACTTTCCTGTCTAAATGTTCTATCTCTAACAGGACAAAGCATTTGATACAGGAAGGTGTACCATAAGATTAGAGACTTATGTCCTAGTAGTATGTGACATGTCACCCTTAAAACAAACCCAAACTCTAAGGCCCTGAGGTCTATCTTTATGACTTTCTAAATAATTAGTAATAAGACAATATGTTATACAAACACAAGCTAATACATTCATATTTACTGATTTGTATTTTGAATTTTATTTTTTTCAGAAACTGTCTTTATCCTCCCCAGTTTTCGTACCTATCTATTCAAGTTTTCCTAATGTAGATAAATTCCAAATCGTTACATTGTTTTAAGTAACTAAAACCTGCATTTACAATATGAACATTGTAGGAACAGGGGAGTAAGAAGGTTGGAAGACTGTTGGATTGGTTAATTCTCAGGTATTAAGTAAATAGAGTTTAGAAATAAATTTGGGAACCAGAGAGATTACAGTTTCAATGGAAATTCTTCTCAGATTCTGAGCAATGTATGCATTAAATTATGCTTGTTATTGCCAACGGTGTTGTATCTGAAGTGGAATTTTAGCAATTTCTCAGAAGTGACAGTTAACTTATAATCTCAGCATGTTCAGCATGCTTAATGAACTCCTTGGGGAGATGAGAATATCTGTAACACAATTAACTTCCCATTCTTATTTAAATGAGGAGTTTCAGAGTCCCTGATGGAAGCCTGCTTTTTGGCTACAGTTAGCAAATGTATGCTATTAAATGACACAGGGAGCCTTAAGCTGAAATTTAGACTTCACTAATTTGTGCTGTGACATGTGCAAAGTGCTTTGGAGAAAATGTGAAACCCAGTTGTTTAAATGTAGTTGATGAAATAGGGATTTTCACCCTTGGCTAAACTGTCATCTTCAGCTTGATTGTTCTCACTATTTTATACTTTTACAGAGGAGAACTTGACAAGTCCTTCCCTGGCAATATTTGCTTTAATTTTACTATTTTCTAATTACATAATAGACAATTTATCGCAGATAAAACAAGTAGAATGGGATGATTTTCTCCTCCAAAGCAAATTAGTCATCAAACCAATGCTTAGTAACTAAAATATACCACATTCTATAACAAATTAATTTGTATTTTAACACTTAACAATTCAAGTAAATTGATATAGGAATATTGAATATAAAAGTGTAATTAGTGACATGCATACCTTAGTGTTAACTAACATCTTTGTAATTGAACTTAAGAGAGATTCAACAAGAAGTTAATCATGCCTGTTACTAGAAGCCCAGTCAACTATCCAAGGCTAATGAAGTCAAAGATCTTGGAAGAGAAACTACAATCACCACATTACTAAACAATCATATTCTCTAAATACCCTCTAAATATTTGTCTTCATACCTACAGGTAAGTACAGTCCTTGTTCCTCACCAAAGGTGAGGACCATTACATAAAACCACATGTAATCAAAATACAGAGCTACGGACTCCTGTGCCTGTGGATAGCTCTACAAAACAATCCTATACCTAAGGCTTAAGATAACAAGATAAACCACAGGATTTGGCGCACTGAAAGACAGTGTCTCCTAGTAATGCCAGAAACTACAACTATAAATTCTTAACAGCAAGACCGTCAAATGGGGACAACAACAGAACAATTGACAAAGTGGATGGGAGACAGATCAGAAGAACATATAAACACCAACACCAAAAAACAAACAAACAAACAAACAAACAAAAAAACAACAAGTAACTAAGGAATTTGGAGAGTGGATGCAAGAGACTTGTCAAGTGAAGAATACACTCATTTCTTGCCAATACCAAACATTAGCCCTCAAAACCTGCAAGTATCATTATGCAGAGTAGTTTGTATTTAAAACATACATGTATGTAGACATACATAGATGCATAAAACAAAATTAACTTTTAAAAAGGCCATGAATTTGAAGGAGCACAGGCAGTGTCATATGGGGGTGTTGTTTAAAAGGAGGAGAAGGAAGAGAGTGATGCTGTAAAAATAATTTTAAAAGTCTTTCGGGGAATATTACTGCCACTTAACAAATAAGAACTCGTGAATTTGAAGATTTTTTTTACAGTAAATAGGTACATGAAGATACTGTCTATATAAAGTGGAGAAGAAACATTTTTAACTAGTTAGCTGTCAGAACATTATTGTGTTGTATATTCTTGGTTGACTACATCTAGAATCGACTAAAGCCCAAGAACTTGATAGGAATTTTTTTCAGTTGGATTATGTGAGGTTGGAGAGAGAGTCCATTTTAACCCTGATACACCTCTAGGTGACAGTCTGCATAAAAAGACCTTGGAAGAAGGAAGTTTTTTGTTTTTTGCCTGCTTACCCTCATTCTAACAAGTAATTTCATTGATCCTGTTGCTGAGACATTCCTTCAACGATCTAGAACTCTTCTTATTTGAGATTCCAATACAGACTGAAGACCAGCAAGTTTCTAGAAATCTCCTATGAATCCAGCAACAGATTGGGACTATTGATGTCCTGTGTACTGAACAATATTTTGGAACTACATAGTGTCTCTAAAACACCATGAATGTTCTCAATGTCACAGAAATGTTTCCTTTGAGTTGTTTAATTTATTAATTTGTAATCACAGTATTTATTTTCAAAAATAAATTTTCAATAAATATCAAAAATGATATTTTCAAAAATGAACTCAAAAGATGTAGTTTTGAAATAAATGTAGAATGTAAAACTAGCATATAACATGATGTTTTATAAATTGAAATTTTTTAGTTAAGTTCTCAAAGTCAAAGACAGTTCTTTATTTTCTAATTATTATCCCAGTCACAAATCTAAAGTCTTATTTCTTTCACACCAATTCTTAAAAGTACCAACAACCCAAACTGCCCCTCAGCTGCAAAGCTGGCTGATATATATATTATTTGTTTAAACATAGTCTTTGACATCATCATGTCTATCCCCAGACAGTTTGACGAAAGTCTTCAATTGATTTTACACTTAAGGGATCTATCAGATGTACAATGATTTTACTTTTAACAGTCCATCCATCAACTTCTTCCTAAGAATGTAAAATGTGAGAATTCACACTTAATATGGACTTAACATAATTTCATTTCTTTATTTGCATGATCTATTGTTTGGGTTAAATATGTCTTACATAATGAGAGTTGTTCAGCAATAGGAAATGTATACACAGAGCACATGTGTTTGCGAGTAAAGTTGTATATCAGTCAGCCCTTTGTGGGGAAGATCAACTCCTGTGTCTGGGCTCTGCTTCCTCACATTAATGTGATATGAGTGACCTGGCCACGCCTTCCTTCCTTTGGCTTAAGCGTTTTTTTGTTTGTAATTGGTTTCTCATTCCTTTATATTTTGCCATTGTAACTATGTGTAGTAAAACTGATGCATTATATTTCTCTTTTTACTGATTTAAGTTTCTGAAGAGGTAATTCTAAAGACACCAGTCATCCTGAATGAAAGAAGATTCAAAATTATATCACCATGCACCAATTTGTGACCAAAGTCCTTTTCATCTATTTTTTGCTTATTGATATTTTAAAAATTCTACAACAGTTCATAATCCCTTAAATGGTAACCCAACCTAATGAGATGACTTAGCGATTAAGAATACTGAGTCTGAGAAGTCAAGTTTGACTCCCAGAGCCCATATGATGCTTTACAACGGATCTATCTATATTACAATGCCAGTAGGCATTCATGTATTACACAGACATACACAAAAGAAAAACACTCATGCAAGTAAAATAAATTAGAATGAGGTGAATAAAGTGGAATTTCTAATGATCTAGTAAAACGGCCGCAGAAAATGCATTAAATGCAAATTATTTTCTTATTGCCTTATTTTAAAAAATGCAAGTTGATTTCCTAGATGTGACACACATTTGCGTGTTTATCCTGCCCTTTTTGCAGATTTGCTTTCTTTTGGTGATTAAATAATTAATCAGCATTCATATAGAATTATCTACATGAGCTATACTGATAAAATAGTTACCCTTATTAAAGCAATTGTTCCAGTCTCTTATTTTCAATAATTGGTAACAATATAATAAATAAGCAGATTATTTTATCTACTTATGGCAATTTTGAGCATCTATTATAAAATATATTTTTTTAATTTCATTTACTATTATTAGTATTGCCTGTGAGTTTACGATATATATGTATATAAATGATATATGTGAGGAGGAGGATCAAATATCATGGTATCATTTTTGACATCAGAGGAGTTTATTGTGGAGTTGATTCCCTTCTTGTCTCTTCCAGGAATCATGCTCATGTCTCCAAGCTTATATGGCAACATGTATCCCCACTGAGACATCTTCCAGGCATAATTTATTTTAATATATATGGATTAGCTAGAACCTAGATATAACTGTAAATTTGATGACAATCAGAGAGAAAAAAATAAAAGCACTAGCAGGTTAAAACAAATAAAAGAACTTTTTAGGAAAACCCATTCATTACCATTAGGGAACTATTAAAGTATAATATATAGTTTTAGGTAGATCTTATTTTCCCACTTTTTACTCTTTTTTCTGTACTATTATTGGTTTCAATGCTAATAACTCACTAGTGTGTAAATGGCTATCGCACCATCAAAAACAGGAATTTTGTGCAAGGTATAGTGCCACTGAGCTCCTCACTGCCACACATTCAGATAAAAAAGGAAGCTAGTTTCTCTTACAGATATCCCCAATGAAGCAATTATGACTGTTAATATTTTGCGGGGGTTTGGAGACAGGGTTTCTCTCTGTGTAGACCTCATTGTCCTAGAATTCACTCTGTAGCCTAGGCTGATTTTGAACTCTGAGGTCGGCCTGCCTCTGCCTTAATCAAAGTACTTTGATTAAAAGTATGCACCACTACTGCCAGGCAGACTGTAAAAATTATTGATATGCATTATATTGCTTTACCATTCAATGTAGAAAAAACGAATTGTGCATGAAACAATTTTCAGAAAGTGTTGAACTTGATATTCATCAAATGATTTTTTATTCAGAACTCAAACTTATATAAGAATGACTATTGTCAAAAGTAGTCATGAGAAATCATGTCACTTATAATGTAAGGAATATAGTAAATATAAAATTCTAAGCAATGTCATAATTTTCTGTATTTTATTATAATTACATAAAAATTGTAAAATGTGTATGTATTTAGATATTCTATCTTAATTTCCAATGTACTAAATTCTGACAGATATAAGCTACCTTAATACAATACCCCTTCAAACACTATAGACAATGTTTGGCAGAATTGAGGTCCAAGTAGTTGAGAAACATTGCTTGTGATCAGAAATGAAGAAAAACAGCAATACTGTAGAGTCATACTCTGAGCCCCCATTCTTTAATAATCCTTTACATTGTCCTGTCACATAACATCACAGCATCCCGTTTACTATGAGGGATGTCAAAATCTCTTTTCTTTCTCTATTTGACTAGATAATTTTGCACGAATGAAAATGTATCAGATCAGCTTAATTCTGAAACTTTATAAAAGTATGGGAAGAATGGTATTTGCTCTCCTTTGAGTTGAGGATTGCACAAATAACCTTGTATACTTTTACACTATATAGGAGGATGAAAGACTCTAGGGAGGAAGGCACCCAAGCTGAGCTCATCCATGAGACACTTATCTCCACTGAAAACTAAGATAAAATAAATCCACATGCATTTGCTGTATATAACTAAGACTTACTATGAAGCAACCGTAGCTAACAAGGGATAAACACTGAACAAAAGTAATGAACAGTTTTAGAAACTGAGTTTGCAAGATGAGGAGGAAAGGGAAATTAGGAAAGAAAATATAATAATATAAAATTAATAGGCAACTAAGGAAAATGGATAATTGCTTCTTCAGTCATTGATATTTCTTACTTTTTGAATGCGATAAATATATGACTATATTCATGAGATAGGATTTCTTCTCCTTTATAAATATCATCTCTATAAAGTATAGGTAAATTGGGGGAAGAAAAAAAGAATCAAGTGGAAATATAATTGAATTAAATATAGTTGAATTTGATAACACATGAGTATCTTGAAATTCATTTTGTTGCATTATGCTTTTTATTACCCTTGAAAATTACCATAGTAAACATGTAAAGAAAAATTTTGTTAGAATAAAGAAATCCTGCAATGATCACCATAGTTATACAGACCTGGTCATAGATAGAATAACTATGGGATTAATTCAATTACAGTCTTGTACAGCTTTTAAAACCCTATTGACTTTTCTTGAGCAAAATCTGAGAAATGCATATCATATTCATTCAAGGACACAGGGCAATATTTATGAATTCATTAGTAAGGTAACCACTTCATTATACTTAGAATTCTAAGGCAATCATAATTAGATGATGATTTTTTTTAGAACTATTAATGTGAGGCCACACTTGTATGTTGAAACCCTTTTAACAACACTAAAACAACAGTTTTAACATCTCATTCTTGTTAAAAATATGAAAGGGGACAAATATTAGGTATCTTAAGCTATAAACAAGAGAGCAACAGCCAATACATTTGATTAAGAACAAAGCATTAAATAACCAGTAAAATAAAATTATTTTAATAAATATAAGCCATTTGTTGTAACAAATATTACATATATTGTAATATTTAAGAAAAACAAGTTCAAAATTTACTAACTTCAAAGCAACTCTATCATTATGGATTTCATCAGACAATTTCACATATGCATATTATAAACTTGTTCAATATTAAAACATGTATAGTACATTTTTCAAAACATCTTATATTTTATATTAAGTTCAATAGGACTAAAAATAGTTATCCCATAGTGACACAGTCTATAGGACTAATCTCACAATTGCACCTTTGATTTCTTTTAGTACTTACTAATTGCATAATAAAAATCACTTAAGTAATGTCATTTTATTTTCTCCACACTTTTCATTTCTTCATTAAAATCCTAATGCCTCTTTTGTGGAAGATTATTTTAAGTCTCATTAGAATTATTACCCTTCTCAGCTGAGTATTTAGAAATGTGTCTCATGACAATTATGTAGCTGAAAAAAAATAAGGAAAATACAATAAACAGAATTTTTTCTTAAGTTCACTAAGATTCACTTTGATAAGGATACATTTCCTGCATAATTTTGCACAAACTGTATCAATGTACGCACACCTAATTACTAAGAAGGGAATATTTTACATATATTTTAAAAATATTTCCAAATAACTTTCCATAAAATAAATTCACTGTAGCACATTGCTCATACTCATTTTGCTGAATATGTTATAATTTGTTTTTAACAAACATGAACATAGAACTTTATGTCAGGAAATCCTGAAGAAGCATCTAAAGAACATGGGCACGTCAAGTTTTAATCACAACCAAGCAGCTGATTAGTTTTGCAGAGCAGTCATGACAAAGAAATATAGACAAGACTGCTTTAACAACAAATTTTTCCACATAATTCTAGAGTATTAGAGATCCAAGACAAAAAGTACTAGCAGCAATTACTTTCCCAGTTAAGTTTTACTTCCTTGGCATATAGATCCATTTTCTCCAAGACTCTTCAAAAGGTCTTTTCCCTTTCCATGGTAGTACAGACATTTCTTCATTTATGAACAACAAGATTTACACTGTTGCCCTAGCTCTTTTTCAGTCCCTTTAAAATCAGCCCCAAAAATTATTTTTGGAAACTTGAAATTTTAAACGCTCATATATTTTACTCTTTGTAAAAATTAAAATTGAATGTCTTGAACTTGCAGAAAATGATATAAAATCTAGTCTTTGAAACTCATTGAGAGATTTTTGCAATGATTGAAGGTCTTGATTCTATGATATATGTTTGGTCGAAGCAAATCAGTAGTCACTTTGTATATATACATATGTCTTATCTTCACCACTCTGTGTTAGAATTATTTTCATTTAGTGTTCACATATAATTTTATGCTTTCTAAATCAGTATAAAATATGATTTTTATGCAAAAATATTTGAAACAATTGTATTTTTACATGTTCATTTTAGTAAACACAGACTGGCTAATGTAACCACTTTGAAAAGCTGTGCTATTTTTGTTTGCATTATAAGCATTATTAGGATAATTATTATTTTCTACATCAAAGAAACTTAGGAGTACTCAGCATACCTAATATTGCAACCTGCATGCTCCAGTTATTTTAGGAAATAAGTCAGTTTAGAAAATTCCAAGACACTCTGAGTGAATAATATATACACAAAACTGACTCTCTGTAGAGCTATTTAACTCCAATAACCCCAGATGATGAAAAACATGATTTTGTGAAGGAAAAAAAAAAAAACCAGCAAAGATGATACATTGAAGTTCATAGGTACTAAGATCACTGTAGTAGTTTGAATTAGACTGGCCTCCATAAGCTCCTGGAATTTCATTTGCATACTTAGACCCCAGCTGATAGCCTATCAGGGAAGTATTAGAAGTGTGGACTTGTCAGAGATGTGTGGGTAGGGAGAGATTTGATGTTTCAAAAGCTTAAACCATTACCCAAACTCCCCTCCCTCCCTCTGCCTGCTGACTGAGGATCAGGATGTAAATCCCTCAGTTACTTCACCAGCACCATGCCTACCTTGTGTCTACAAGCCATGATGAAATTGTGCTAAGCTTATGAAACTATAAATCAGTTATATGCTTTCCTGTATAAGAGTTACCTTGATCATGATGTCTCTTCACAGCCATAGAACACTTCATAAGATAGACACACACATGACATTTATTTAATATGTGACAGTCAGGATAACGTGCTTTCACACTAAATTGTACTATTGGTTGCATTTTAAATAACTTTGGTTTGAATGAAGAATTTGTATATGCCAATGTTGAGAGCAAAATAATTTAATAAGAGTTCCTGTTTTCTTACTTAAAAAAGACACCTTAAGTGATTTCATTTTGCTGTTTCAGTTTCTAGCAACCTATCCAGATTGCTGGCTAACTGTCTCTAAATATATTTATATACCCTGCAGTTGTAGTTCAACCTTTCTAATTACCTTGAAAATCCCTGCCAATCTGGTATGCAGTTATTCTCTCAAACTCTACAAACTCAAACTGAGTTATCATATTTTGCCTACAAGATGCTTGAAAATAAATGTTATTATTTTATTAGGATTATATCCTTTGGCTCATTCATATCTCCAAACATGGAGTCATTTCTGAGATTTATAATAATCATTTCAAATACAATATTGCTGACATTGCAACATGCCAAGCAATGTTTTCTTTTTTAATTGCCTATTTGCATAATTTCAGTCTAGAGTCCTTTTCCATTTTCACATTTGAAAATCATAACAGGATTTTAAAGATAGGCTTAAATATCATAACCTACAACCTTCCTTTATTTGCTGCATAACACTAGTCTTAATATCCTTTTTATTCTTTATTCCACTCCAAATATCTTTTACTTTGATCATGCTTTCATTGTATATGATATTTTTCTCATTGGAGGCAGAGGATGCATTACTCTGAAAAAAAACATGTTCTCAAGTAAATGCAAAAAATCAATGTTGGTAAAAAGAGTACAGTGAAAAGATTTTCACTGTTTATTTTAGTAGTTTTCCAAAATGAAGATAAATGCTATACAAGGTGGGAAATTTGACATTTAAGCTAAAAGAAGTACACATAAAGTATATTGTCATTACAATATTGACTGACTGCCTGTAAAAAATTTCCTCTCATGAATGAGCACTGTTTAAATCAGTGCTTTTTACTAAAGAATTTGTAATTATAAACAAATTTTCTAAAAGTATCCAGTTACTAGGTAGAGAGCAGAGGGTTCAGATAATTCTCTCCCAGGCAAGCACTGAGGGAGGCTGGGTTGTTTCCTAGGTATTTAAACAATTTTCTGACTGGTAAACAGTAATCCGAGATAGTGTGTGCTTAGAGATTAACAGTAGGAACTTGCAGTTATTGCTGTTATTTTCCCTGCTGAGTGGAAACTAAACATCATCTTCCCATGTTAAAATAGGCCCATCCATGCAGTGCACAAGGTCTCTTAGATGTACTTTCCAAATTTTATGGATGCATTTCTCAAGTGTTAAACTATCATATACAATTGAATAATCTCTTCTACATGAAAAACTATTTTAAGAGTCTCTTTTGGCAAGTCTTCTAATTCTGAAAATTTCTGTAAGTGGCATTGGAGTTTGTTTTAGTTCTGGAATACTGGCATTCTAAGTTATGTCTCATAAACTAGCGATTTCTGAGTAAAAACAGGTCATGGAAATCTGTATTGAGACTATGGCTCCTTTTTAGGTCAGCATTAAAACTTGCAATAGTTATACTGCGTCTTAGATTTTAGTTTATTGTATTTTACTTTTGGTACTGAAGATCAAACACAGGTTTTCCCACTTGCTAGGCATGCACTTTACCACTCTGCTAAATCAACAACCCTAAAATTAGTATATTTTAAGCACTCAGTGACAATTATTAAAGGAAATGACCTTAGATTTTATTTTTATTATTTCCTAATCAAGAAATAATTGTAAAGTAGTATAAAGTAGTATAATTCAATTACAATGAAAGACAAGATTCAGGAAAACAAATAGATCTATAACGAAAGAGAAAAAACCAAAAGGACTGCAGAAATCACATAAAAAAAGAGCATTATGTACATGTAGAGAAAGGGGTGGGAAGGTAACTAATAATAAGCAAACACCTCTGGGCTTTTATTGACTAGCTCACCAATAAGAGGACAGGGAGCAGAAGTTTCATCCAGGAGGGATTTAGCCCTTGAGTAATGGTAATTCACTAGGAATACTCTCAAATAAAATTTTGCTGTTTAATTGGACATATTAGCCAACTACAGCAGAGATGTGATGTAGATGTAGATTCAGGGCAAAAGGCAGTTTATTTGTTTGCCTAATTCAATCACCATTTCTAGTTCTGGAGCCCTGGAGCCTTTTAGCCTCCATACACTCTGAAATGTTTAAGCACCTGAGACTTACTTTTAGGCATTTTGTGTCATTGGAAATGAGACTTATTCTCGAAGACAAAAGATATTTGGATCTTGTTTCTAATCTCCATGTTTACTGCATTTGTTTTAAATGTTTAACTCATTTAGAGTTGTTATTGGAAAGGTTATTGAATTTATCTGATTACTAATTGTTTTCCTGTGTATTTTATTAATGTTTGTTCATCTGTTCTCCCTATTATAGCTAGGGTTTGTTGTTTTATTGAGTTGGACATGGTCATTTCTCTCCCTGTTCATTTTTTCCTACTTTGACTTTTTTGCTCTTGTACAGTTTATCCATTCCAGGACTCTTGTGATTGTCATTATTTTTCTTTTGTATTCAGTGTTCCTTTAGGTATTTCCTGTAGTGCTGTCCTGACATTTCATGAACAGCTTCAGTAGGTATTTCTCTTGAATGTCTTTATTTCTACATCAATTTCAAAAGTTGAATGCCAGAAATAGAAATCTTAGTTGATGAGCTTTATTCTGATGTGTGGTATCTTTGTAAGATTTAAATACTATCTCTTGTATAGTTTGCATCTTCAGTATAAGACATCATTAAGTAATCTGTCTCTGATCAAATCTATTTGGAATTTTAAGTATGTTTTATTATTGAACTTCTATTTCATTTTTTAAAATTTTTATTTACTTATTTATTTTAATTTAGTTATTCTTTTCTCATACAGTATATCATGACCACAGTCTCCTTTCCCTCCACTCTTCCCAGCCACCTCTCCATGTCCCCTGTCCTCATATCCCACCCCTCTGCTTTCTCTTACAAAAGATAAGGTCTCCCATGATTACCAAAAAACAAAAAAACAAAAAAACAAAAAAAAAAAAGGCATACCAAGGTGTGAAAAGTCTTGGCACAAACACCAAAGTCAATCCAGTAGGAAGAAAAGGGTCCTAAGGGCAAGTGAGAGTCAGAGACCCCCTTCCTCTACAACTTTTATGCATTCCACAAGAACTCAAGCCAAATACCCTTAACCTATAGATAGAGGACCTAGTGCAGACCCATGCAAGTCCCGTGGTTCTCACATTGTCTCTGTGAGACCATATGAGTAGGAACTTCTATTTCTAAATGTATATTTGGTGAATTATCATAAAACGTTTTTTGATTATATTCTTCCATGCTCCATTCCCTAAATCCTCCCAAATTTATTACCTCACAAATTCATGATGTTTTATAAGAACAAGAAAATAAGCTTTTTAGTGCTGTGGATTTCTCATGAAGAGTTAGACCCACATTTCGCAAACAATATCCTAAAATGAAAAGAGATGAAATCCTTCCAAACTCACTTTGAGAATCCAGTATTTTGATGACTACAAAATAATATAATGATATAACCATCCAAACATAACAGCTGGACAAATTTTTATTAATATAGTAATAGAAATCACTTACACTGAAGCCTTTTTTATCATTTTATAAGTAAAATGTATAAGGAGTGCCTCAAAAACAAAGAAATCAATCTGCTTTAGAAAGATTTAAAGAATATAGATATATAATTCTTCAAGACAAATTGCAAAGAAATGATCTAGTAAAGTATGAAAAACTTGTAGACTATAAGAATTTTGGCTTTTTCATAAAACTATGAATCTTCTATAATTTTACTACTTTTAGTATAAAAACATATTAGATAAATAATAGAAAAACTGAGGTAATTTCAAGATACACAAGAATAAATCATTTAACAAAACACAGGAATTCACAGTAATTTAATATCAATGTCATATTACATAACATCTATAATTGTTTCTGTTATACTTCATAAGTTGGAGAGTTACAGAACCTCTAGCAAAACATTGCCACACACAAGTGATTACTGCCTTTTTCTACAACTTTAAATAGACTGCAACATCCCTGAGTTATAGGAAATTTTTTACTTTCACTATATTCTCTCAAGCAATCGTCTCATTAGAATTTCAGTTAGTCCTAACTAAAGCAGAATATCAGCTGCATCCTCAATTATCAAGGTGTTAGAATTAATTTCCCAAGTCTGAGTTTCTTATCCTTAAGTATATTTGGTTTTTCCTAATTCTTAGTTATTATAGTTTAGTTACAGTATGTTGAAACAATTCAAATTAAAAAAAATTCACTATTACGTAGTAAAAATTAAAGTTGTCTTGCACATAGAATACATTTTGAGCTCTGTTATATATCTTTAAGAATATCAATTCTTTTTGAACATTTTATTTTCATACTGAGTTGGTATATGAAAAAAAATAACTTCTCAACTGAAATGTTTTGCAAGTCTCACTTTTCATAGAAAACTGCATCTCTGTATCCTCTTTATCATTTCATGCACTGAAACTGAAATAGTTTTCAATACATAATTAAGGAAAATAAATGCATAACTGTTCAAGTGTAAAACACAATTAAAATAATAACAAGAATCTTGTCTTATATTCCTTTGTTGATACAATGAATGTGTACACATTTTTTAAATGTATGTTGATGCCCTTAGTTCTCATCTTTCATTGTATTCCTTGTAATTGTCTGCATTTCTATCCTAATAATTTTCTTAATTGTCTGTTCAGGAATGTGCACAGGGCTAATATGTACATGGAGCTTCAACTGCTTTATGTGTCAAGAATGCATTTTGCTACCTGTAGCCTATTTATGCCAAGCTATTTTCCCTCTTAAAATTTACTTTTTCACTGGTAGACAACATGATCTAAATGTCAACATAATTTGCTTATGTATGTTTTTTCAATATGTGTATGTACTGTGTAATATTTAATTAAGTTTAAATATAATATATCATCAGACATTTATTATTACTCTATGGTAAAGATACTTAAAACTTATTTCCTGTAGCATTTGGAAAACAATATTACATCATTATCTGCAATTGCCCTGCTGTTTGAGAGCACACAACAGCCTTCAAATTAGTATTTACACTTCAACATTATCCTTATCTTTCTGCAGTCTAACAGTATCCCCAAATACGTATAGGTAATAATTTGTGAGAAGTTTCTATATCCCCCACGGCACAGAGATTTCCAATACATGCCTTTCTCCATTTTGCTTAACTCAAAAACCTGCAGTTCTGTCCATGTATTGCTAAGGCAGCTGAAGATCATACATACTTCTTTTTGTTTTATCATCAACTCCCTGATGGACACACAGATTGGTTGTAAATATTACTTGTTATTGATACTAGTAAGTAAATATGGGCCTTGTAGTATTTATTTAGTGTCTATATTTTCTTTGACACATACTACTGAATTGTATGTTATCTTTACATAAACTCTTTTAATAAACCTTTATACTGTTTTTCCATAACCATTCTATTAATTTTTAATATAATCCACCAACATTGGTCTAAGATTTCTGGTCCTATACACCCTCGCTATTTTTTATTCTTGTTATAAACAGCTATACTCATCATGGTTTCAATTTGTGTTTACATGAAGAAATGGAAAACTGACCATTTTTCTGCATACTTTCCAGACATTAGCATGTCTTCTACTGAGGAATGTCTAGGTTTATGCTTCATTTTTTAAATTGAGTTATTGGTGAGGTTTTTTTGTTGCTTTTGAGTTTTTGGAATCGTCTAAAGGTTCTGGATTTTAGGTCATTCCCAGATGTAAAAGTTGCAAATATTTTCTCTCTATTATGTAAATTGTCCCTAATTCTGCTGTTTTCTTCACTGTAAACAGTAATATTACCCGGTTGAATAGAAGTCTAAAATACTGAGTGCATGAATCTACATGATATTACATCTAGCCCAGAGACCCTGACTATGTGTACTGATTTTATAATAAAGACCTTTAAGAAATCTTCAATACTAGGTTTCACCAATCTAAATTACATGGCAAAACCCTGTACTTAGTACTTTTCTACCAATAACAGAGTTCTTGCTTCACTCTTCTACTCTGCTCAAGGTTGGGGTAGTGTTGAAGTTCACTAAAGCTGATCATTCTTAAACTTCAGAGATACAAAGGTGTACAGAGGGATTTACTTAGAGCCATTTCATATCTGATTGGTAAATGAAGATGACAATGAATCCTTTCTAGTGTGATGTAGGTCTCTGTCTCACTGATGGTAGGGCCTGTTATGGAGACTCTGAGCACTGACTTGTGTGTCAATGTTTAACTTTATAGAAGGGCCTATTTCTTGTTTACCAAGGATTACGGTTATGTTGGTAAAACTTGAGTGTACCTGCCTTTGGAGCCTGTAGACTCATGGAGTAGAGAGTTAAAGTTCTATTTTATCTTTCCTTCTAAGCTATTTAGTAGATAGTCTCATCCCTTTCCAGTTATCATAGGTTGAAGGATGGTAAACAAAAGCAATCATGTAACTCCTAGATTGTTTGTTCTAATAGCCTGATCTATTACTACATGATACACTACTTTGGTTCATCGTGGCAAGCTTGGTACTGTATTTCATGACTAAGACTATATTTATAACATCTTGTTCCATTAAGTGTGAGATGTCTGATCAGGAGGTTTGTGGTGTTAGGAGGGTGTAATACGAGGAATTCTTACCTCTCTATCTTTTTCAATGTGTCTGTTCTTATTACAAAATAGTACCTCACTTGTTCCTTTAGCTCTTGCCAATCACTTTGTTATCTAAATATCTGTTCAAGTTGGTGTCTATTTGAGAAGTTAATGGTAAGGATATTGTAAATATAGATGACTTGGTTTAAAATTCTTAATTTCATTATCAATTTTTACCTAAATATTCTTCTATAGGATATTACTGAGTTTCATGTTGGGCCATTTTCTGACTCTATATTGTTATAAAAATTCAACTTATAAGCTAGAAAGACAAGTATTTGTAGTTTGGCAGTGATAGTCCTTAGATTGTATTCTTCAGATATTTTTATTTTTATATATAATTTATTACAATTTAACCTTACCTTTATGTCTATGTATAATCTAATGCATTCATTTCCCCCTTCATAGCCAACTTGTACTTAAGTCAAGTGAAAAAATAAATATTTGCTTGGACACTCCAAGCTTGACAACTGTAAATGTAGTGTCTACTTAGTAAAACCCCAAGGCTATTTCTTAACTCAGCACTTTAAACTTCACATGAGCAATTTCTTTCAGTTCTATAAAATGAAAAATTGAACTACCCAAGATTTGGTCCACAGTAGAAAATCCTTAAGTTGCAAGCAATTTCCTTACAGCTCCAGAAATGTAATGACACTTTGAATCAATAAAGATACATGAGAAGGGAATCTCTAAAAATAGCTCTCCAATAACTCTAAACCAAGATTCTTAAATCTCTCCTCAAGGACAGGATTGCTTCAGTGTCTGGTGCCTTTTGTCAAGGGCTTTTTAATAAGAGTGAAAGAGCTTGTGTCAACGGTTGGGCTGTATCACTCTACTGAAAATAGAAAAATCATCAGTCCAGTGGACATACTTTCCTCTTGAACTCAAATAGTGATTTTTTTTTAATTAGAAGATTGGAATACTACTCATATGAATGCTATGTCATTTGTAAAAGAAAAAAAAATATGACAGCATTGATTCATAGAACATGGATATTTTTAGTATTTACCTTTTTGTGCATGAAGTTTTCATAGTTATTGTTATCATTATTCAAAAGTCTGTGTTTCCTATTTCTCTGCTTTTATATTTTAAAATATATTATTTTAAGAAAAAACAGAGTAATATTCTAGATTCTACTTTTAAAATATTATTAGAATAAAACCTACCTACAAAAGTGTGTGTTCAACAGTATCAGCCAACACTAAAAAACATTTCCATAATTAAAATGAAGCACAGTTTCACTTTTTTAAATATACAGGATCGTTTCCTGTTTTTCTTTACCAACTCTATATAAACGATTGTTCAGACCTTTAAATATAAACCACCTGGTTTTCCTCTGAGTAAATTACTGAGCTAGTACATGGGTGATGAGTAATGTCTTCATTTCCAAGAAAAAGTAAATGAATAAAATGTTTAGAATTACTTTCCAGTGGTATAACCTACACCAGAAAACTATGTGGTCTGTGATATGCTTCCCACACACTCTGTCCTTCAATTTTCAGATCTGCAAACTAGAGATAGCAGTGCTAACCTCATGAGGTTGTTATTAGGGTATTAAGTAGAATAACATGTCAAGTTCAGCTGCCCAAGCTGTTATTAAAAGAAGTTAATCTTTGTCAAATTCATCTGGGTATAAACAAATACACATAGAGAACAAATAAAGCCATCAGGTTTGTCTTATTATTTTTTTTAATTAACTCAGTATATGTTTAAAATACAGAGATATTTTGAAAATAGAAGTTAAGCATAAGAATTTTGAAAAACAATGAGGTTAGTTTGCAACTCACTGAATAGTCATTCTTCATGAAATTATGATTTATTTTAATGTTAATTCTTGGTTGAGACCAGGTATTTCTACTTAACCAGCAAATACTCAAATGTACATGAAACTAAGTGTATTGGTTAATAGTCCGGCTAAGTAGTGTGACAGAATGCCCAACTACACAATTTTCATGAATTACATCCATTACTAAGAAAGACAAGGGCAACAGAAGGTTAAGAATGGATGTAGTGCAGGCTCCAAAAACTTAGGAATTCCAAAAGGGGGCAGATAGTGTCGCTCTTATGCATGCGATTCTTGTTTCACAAGTGATGAATTCTGACAAGCTGATTCCCCTGTTTCAGAGCTTGAAATGATGTGAATTCCTAGGATAAAATATTAAGAGCATTTTGATTGGAGAGATTTTGGAAGAGATTGACAAGACTCTTTGGCAGGTACATTCTTATTTCAGGATTTTGCATTTCAAACATACTCTACAGTCATTATTAGGGATTCCATGAAGAACAAAGGGGATAATATAGATGCCTGAAGCTACCTAGAAAACAGTCCATCAGGATAGATCCAAATACCACATCTAAGATTCCTGACCTTGGAAGAAAATCACATAACTCTCCAGTAAATTGAAATTTGTGACTAATATGAAAAGTCCTTAACAGTTAAGACCATTTATGTCAATATTCTATAGTTGAATGTTGATAAATTGAAAGCTAAAAATATGTTAATATTTGATTTATAGAACTTATTGGATTGTAAAAGAGTTATAGAAGGAAGATGAAAATAATAAAATTCAAAACGTAAATACAAATAGGAGTATTTGTGTTTATTTAATTCAAATAATTTCTAGATTATAAATATAAAATATATCAGAATAAAAGTAAAGTAAATATACTACTGTGCTCTCAAAAAAATTTTAAGGTACTCTTTTTTAATAAAAGCCATAGAATATCATTCTGAGTTCAGTGAAAAGTTTATTCATTCATACTAATTTCTAAGCTTAATCACTAAATTTGCTATTGTACTAGAAATTGTAGTTCCTGATGTTTACTTGTTGTCCCATATGTTTTGGCTGATGCTGTCCTTTTTCCATATTATCTTACAGTTATTTTGTGGGGGATGTTATGTCACCAAATTCAGGACAATTATGGAATCAATACTATTAGCATATGAAGAATTTCACTAGTCTGAGATTGCTTTTGCCTCAAGATCATTTTTCTTTAACCACTTGGAGATGCAGATAACAAAGTATGTATCCCTGATTTAGTTATCCTCTGTGAAGATAATTTATAATATATTTCTTCAGCTGAAGCTAATATGAGGGCAGCAGTTCCAATGAATAAGAGGTGGCCTTTTCTCATTTATGAATGGGGAATAATTCAATCTATGTATTTTCTCAAGAAATCATTATAATTTCTAGTAGCTCAAATCTCTCAGATGAGGCAATACACTCTATACGGTGTAGTTAGGAGAACTAAGAACTTGGAGCTTTCCAGTGAAAGGTACTTATTTAACACATTTACCATTTCATACATAGCATCGTCAAATGCTACAAAATACAGTTTTAAACTGTATTTAATTTAAACAATGAAATGAAAACATGTGTTTGAGTTTCTTAGTTGAAAACCATAAAGTTTCTTAATTGCTGATAGTGTTAAGTAAAACTATTGTGTAGAATCCATGGCTACTTTTGTTTGTTATGATAATTCTACTTGCAACTCATAAAATTCTCTACTCAGTACATCAATGTGTCTGTAGTTGCTTAGAGCACAATATTGTTCTAATTTTCTGAATATCCTTACTCCATGTGGAATACAATAGTAATCATATATTTGTTTTAGAGATTTTGAGGTTTATATAATTATAATTGTAGAGTAGAAATAAATATACATACATTGGATGTATCACAACCATTTCAATAAGTATGAGAAGTATCATTTTAGTTGTTTAGAATTACTTATTAATAAGACAAATATTCCAATCTAATGTGTCCATCTATAAAACACATTTTCAACTGTTCTATACTGCTCAAAACATATAAATATGTTTTTATGAAAAGATAATACGTACTTACCACATTTGGTAAGCATGCCTAAATTTTCAGCACTTGAGATGCCTGTGATAGAAAATCCAGATTTCAGAGAGTCCTAGGGTACATAGCAAGATTTTGTTGCAAAAAAAAAAGGAAATGCAAACCAGAATAATTTGACTTCTAAAGAGAGAGAGAGAGAGAAATGAAATGGAGTTGGATGGGTGCGAAAGAGGGTGGATAGAATATGAGAGTCTTTGGGACAGAAAAACATGATTGTAATATAAGAATTACTGTTTTTTCAATAAAAAGAATAATTTGGTTTCTAATGAAAAGTTTTCACTTTGAGAGGTATAATTAATGAATTCAAGTGTCATTGTGAGATTTTGTTAATATATTAGTGCTCAATGTTTATGGTATCATAATAAACAATACAAAAAAAGTGAACCAACATTTTCTCAATCAATGGAAACTTCTTTATATCAGTTTCTGATACCAATAACCTGAGCATCATTCTTTAACTTTGTCAATAAATTAGTGTTCTTTAATCAAACTTGATTATAGATCACAGATATAAAATCATAGCATAACCATAGATCACAGATCATTTCACTTTAAAGCAACTCATCACTTTACTTAATTGCTGCTACAAAATTGCTGTATACTTCAACATCTCTTGCATGGGACACTGTGATTACTTCTAAATGGCTATCTTTAATTTTTAACACCAAGTTCATTTAATCTATTTTCTGGAAAACAAATGGGTTTCTTAATCAGAATTATATTGAGGAAAAGAAAGACCAATCAGCAGGGAAACAGGAGGCATTTGTGAGGAGTACTAGGTAGGAAACTGAAAATGAAAAAAAAGTGTTCTGACTCATAGATATGAAATTACTAATATAGAACCCAAATATTATATGTATTCTGAAATATAATAATAAAAAATAGATATGATGGTCTCTACTCAATATTTTTCTTCCGTGAAACCCATTTTTACCTAGCAGATACCTAGAACATCCTGTATTCTTTTTCCAGATCCTTCTTTTCTCTGACAAGTGACATTAATCTCAGTTTTTCTCAAAAATAAAACAACTTAGCATGTCAGTGAATCAGATCTTTGAATTTGCTTTATTTTCACCCTAAGGTTTGTTCCTGGGCCAGACTTGACTAATCTTTCCACATAATGCAATTCCTCAAATGGTCTCTCATCGGAAATGACAGCCTTGAACACTGCCTTTTCATCATTTCTCTGGTCCATTCTTGTCTTTAGTACTTACCACTGTTAGAAAAAATTCAATTATTTATATAAGAACATTTTGGATATTTGGTTATAATAGTAAATGAAAGCCAGGAAACACTTAAATTGAGAAAAAGGCCAACTTCCATGTACGTTTAAAAGGTGTTTTATAGACTTATGCCACATAAAGTATGTGTTTCACACTTTGCAAGTCCTGTGAAATTTATGAACACATAGGACAGATTATTTAGCAACTAATAATGGTAAATGAATGATTCTTCATTTAAAATGAAGAAAACTATCGAAAATCAGATATAATCTTAATTTGCTCTGAGAACAAGTTAATGTCTTCACTTCAGGATTTTGTTTTTGTTTTTGTTTTTTTTTTTTTTTTTCTGTTCAGACTGTGATTTTATAACCTTGACTGAAACTATTATTCATTGGAGAAGTCCTTGAAATGTAATTGCAAAGGCAGGAACCCACAGGGAAATGGGGATCAAAAGCTCTCCTAGCTCCAGATGCTACAAAGCCTTCCCTTCCAGATGCTGCCAATTTTGCTCCCCAGGTGTTTTTAAATTAGGAATCTGTCTTAGCTGGTGCAGGAAGACAAGAGGTCAAGCTCAATAAGATGATTCACCTAAACCTATTTAAAAAGAAAGCGGCCTAGAAAGTCTTGTTGCTTGTGTAAAGGATTATTTAGTGAATACTGTAGCTGAGTTTCTAAATGTCTCAGCAGTTCGAGAAAACTTCCTGTCCTGACTTGATCAGGCCAGACAGTGAAAATAGAGAAACCTTTATCAGACAGGCTGAAATCCCAGGGCTAAGGCAAAATACTGATGAGTGCTTTGTGTGGAAAAAAGAGAGGTATCCCATGGCTAGAATGGCATCAGTATGTTTTAAATTCACTTCTTGCCAGGAAACAAAGCAACATAATTAGATTCTTGCTGTAAGAGTAAGAGCTTAAGGAAAAAATTAAAAATTTCTATATTTTTGGGTGGCTTTTTAGAAGAGTGACATATGATCTTTTTAATTCTCATTGCCATAAATAAGATTCATCAGTAAACTTTTATTCACTACATAAAATTTATGAGGAAAGTGGATAGATAAGAAAATATGTGAATTATAGCATCCCTTCCTAATTCTGAAATACATAATTATTGACAAATACTAAGGATTGTTCTTATACATTTATGTTAAAGAACATTAATAGGACTGGGAATTTTATGGCTGTGTATTCCGAATACTCCTAAGTGTTCCAGATTATTATGACAAATAAGCAGTACTAAAATGAAACATTGGCTAGTCCACATGATAATAAATTCATACAAAGAGAAGTATAAGAGAGGAAGAGAGGGAGAAAGGGAGATTAAGACAAATGCCGTTTAAAATCAGGGTAGTCCAGGTGCAGAATACTATTCAGAGAAGAATAATATAATTTCCAGGAGAGCTCTAACTATTTATAGCCAAAACCAAATTATAAATATTGGCACATTTTGTAATTCTTGGTACCTATGTATTCTAATTTATTAAACTATCAAAGCCAGTGTGAAGTAATTAAAGATACAGCAACTGAATCAATTCATTCATTGGAGTGTTGTAGCCTAAAATAAGAAAATGTTGAATAGAACTTATGTGGCCGTTATTCTATGAATTACGAAAGCTAAATATTTACAAACAGACTTATTGGAGAAGCTAAATTAAATACTGCATCTTTTTTTCAAAAGGTACAATAAAGCTAATTTAAAAGCAGTGAATATATTTCATAATACCTTGAAACTGAAGGATTTGTTGTTGTGATAAATTATACAAATTATCAGTTTTACTGATGCTGACATCTACCATCATGATAGTTTCATAAAACTATTCACATGTGAATCAAGGGATGCTGCAGTCCTTCTAATGCTTTTTGTCCCAGTGGATTTTTCTAGAAATAATTCAAACATAGAAGATTATTCTAATAAATGAAACCATCCCAAGCTTCTAAAAGTAATTATTCCAAAATTATTGGGAAATACAGACTTCTTTGTTCATTATTAAACTTGAAAGTAAGATTGAAAGAAAAGTGCACAATACCACACAACAAACAAGCAGTAGGGTCTCACGCAAGAGGTGTATTGGGGTGGGGAGAGACACAAAGCCTCCACTTCCTAGTGGAGGGAAGAAGAAAAAGAGAGAGGGGAGAGAGGGAGAGGGAGAGAGAGAGAAAGAAAGAGAGAGAGAGGGAGACAGTGAGGGACAGAGTGAGACAGATAGAGAGAGAGATCCAAAGAGGAGGAGCTCAAAGCTCACCAAGATTATTATATGGGACTGATGATACAGGACAGGTACCTGTCTGGGGGCAGGTAGAGCAGCAGTATCTGGCCAGAGGGTGGGGAATATCAGGAGCTTGGGCGATGGGTGAGCTCCAGGGAGGGAGCTCTGGCCAATTCACAATATTTCCCACTTTTTGTTATTAAAAAGGCAAGGAGCCTGACTGGTAAGGTAGGAATGGTTGGAAGTTGTTTGATTTGCTCTGTGGCTAGACAAAAAAATCAGGAATGGGCAATTTACTGTATCCAATTAGGGCAATAGTGATGTAGCCCTTTGATGGTTGACATTAGACAAAACCATATGAGCTAATGAATCTATCCATTGATAGATCTAGATCTATTTGGCTTTTAAATAAGTACCCCTTTTGATAAGCCAATAGGCATCACACAAGTTATATCCCCCCAATGTCAGGGAGTTTTATTTTGACTAAAAGTTCCAGCATGAGGGAATTGGACATCTTTCTCTTAGACTCTTCCTGCTGAAATTGGGTCATAGTGGTCAAGGCCCCAGAAGGCTGGTAATTTAGTCAAAAGTTGGGGAGGGGGTCAACCAGTTGGGTATTTGTTAGAAGTATCTGGTCCACTGATCCAGCTGAGTGGACAGGAGTAGTCATTACATCTGCTGAACTGGTCTGGTCTGTATCAGTTCTCAGCAAGTCCAGCGCTTGTAGCTGTTTGGAGTGCAGAGCTGATTTTGTGCAGTCAGTCACCCAAATAGAAATTTGTTGAAAGATATACTTGGAACACAGGTTATGTTCAGGAGACTTAAAGGAAAATCTTATATTTGGAACTTTATGTCCATAGTCTTGGCATTTGGGAGGGGAAGGGTTCCCAAATCCAGGGAAGAGAGAGATAAATCATACCCTTCTGAGTGAGCAGATAGCGACTTAAGTCTGGAGTCTGACTTGTGGGAGGTGGATGGAAATCGACTTCCTAAAGCTCACAAGAAATTTAAATTTATAAAAAGAGAGAAACTTTAGGCTGCCATTATCATTTGTACTGAAGTGATGACACACACCTTCAAGTCATAGCAAATATCATGTACTGAAATACATACTATAGAGAAAGCAGCTAATAAAACAGTTGGAACAGATTTATAAATGGAGCAGATCCATACCTTTGAGTCATCAAAAGTCATGATTCTAGGACAGAATCATGAGCATTTTGTGCATTTAGAGTGTTGGGTATACAAACTGGACAGAAACATTATAGCCTGGTGAGAAGCATCCAAAAGTCTGTATGTTGAAGACAAACAACCAAAGGAAATTTGAAATCCTGTAATAGTGGTACCAGCTTATCAGAAAGATTAAGAACACTTATACAGAGTTTTGTCAATTTTAAACCTTTGAGCCTTTAATATCCAAAATAACCAATCATTTATATATCTTAATACCTTTATAAATTATATCTATATATCTTTTTTTTTGATCTTTAGAATTTGTATGGACTTTAATCATGGAGCTGGTAAATGTTTGGTACTCCTAAAACTATAGTTAGTTGTCAAACCATCAGAGATCTGAGGAAGGATAAACTATAGGATCTAGTTGGTCTGTGTATTAATTAAAAATGACAGAGATCCATCACCTAGCAGTCCCCTGAGGCTCCGTTGGTTCACTGGGGGCAGATGTCATCTGATGCGCAGGAGCAGAATAATATTTGATCTCCAGCTGTCAGAATGGTATAGGCCTCTGGCTGCCCAAGTCTGATATGTTTTTTCCTGTGGGAAGGAACTAGGAGAAACTGGTCTTACCCTCGCTAGGCACAGTAAAGCAGCTAACCCAAACGTGTCCACAGTTAGTGTAGAGTCTGGTAGCAGGTGAGGCATAGGGCAGTGTTTCCCAGTGGTTACCTTTACCATGATCCAGATGGATTCTTCATTGTAGAGCCCCCTTAACTTCTTGAATACCTTGAGGTTATCATTAGGAATGGCCGCTGTTTATTGTGAAAATTTTAAATACTTAAATGCCATACTCAGCAGATCTCTGGAAGATTTGTGAATCACAATCTATCTCTCGAATATGTCTATAATATACTAAGTATATCTATAATAGTAAGCATATAGTGACTTTCAGTTGCTTGTTTTAGACTTAAAACTAAAAACATACATAGGGAGCCAAATGAAGTTCACTTTTGGAATTATTTAATACAGCATGATTAAAATATATATGTATCACAAGAGGCTGAATAAAACTTATTTTTGGAATTAATTGTATGTATCAGTACTCTGCATAATTATAAGTATATATTTCAACACACTGAATAATCTTAGCGCTCTGTATTATAGGTATGTCTGTGCCTGAACACATTAAAAGATCTTAGCACTTTGTATGATTATAAGCATATATAACCAATTATAAATTATATTAATAACCACTATTAGTAATAACCATTAACTACCATATATTATATGACCAATAACTATAATATCAATTAAATAAAATTTAATAATAAATATTAAATGTCTCATATCAATTATTTATTAAGTATATATGTGATAGTGTATGAACTATCTAGCAATTATATATTAAATAGCATGTAGTCTTATAAAGAATAGAATTAGGATGTTATAGATAATAATATCAATTTAATAGCACCAATAGTGTACAACTATAGAACAATTTGTTGTATAAGTCAGATTATAACCTGAATAGACTGAAGGAATTTGTAAGCCTTATTTGTCAAACATACCTGTTTTTTAATCATATAATTTTTTAGAAGCTTTATGTTGGACAGTCGGTAAAGCATAGGTGGTTATAAACATACTTTTAAGGCTGACCTTAAACGTGGGAAGAGAATAATAAATGCATCATAATATTAAACAGTTTTAAAATAGTTCATAGTTTTAAAATGTCCCACAGTTTTATAAATTTAAAAGTTGTTAATCTTTAAGAATAGTAATGTCACCATTTACTCTTAAAATCTAAAGTCTCTCAGCTGTGTTTCTGTAATATCAAAAGTAAAATACCTTTTACTTAAACAGAGAAAGAGTAATCACAATTCAATAAGATCTATTATCCTTTGATTCTTATATTAAAAGTATGTTGTTTCTTTAAGAATAGTAATTTCACCATTTACTCTTAAAATCTAAAATCTTTCAGCTGAATTCCTATAATATCAAAAGTAAAATACCCTTTTACTTTAAGAGAGAAACAGTAACCACAATCAATCCAAACCTTCTGTTGATTCTTGCATTAAGAGCATTCTTTTATTTTTAAAAGGTTGGAAAAGCCAAGATGGTGTTGGTCCACGTGGGTGGTGTTAGAATCACAAAAATAGCTAAGGAAGAATTTTAAAGTTAGAATAGAACAAAAGGAAAGAGAAAGATTTTAAAGGAGAGAGAAAAACAGGACTGAATAGGTTTTTTGTTTATTTTAGAGGATTACTATCTGAGGGCCAGCCAGCTGAATAGTGGCAGGAGGAAGAGGTTTGGAGCAGCCAGCTGGGGGTTGGAGTATAGCCTCATTAACATGGGTAGGAAATAGGGGATAGGGAGTCCCAGGGGGATTGAGTCTGGTAAGGGGGCAGCTCACAAAGGGGTCAAAGAAGTGAAACAGTCATCTGGTTTGGACTTAATAGCTAGGAGGACTTGGGTAGGGGAATAAGAAGAGCAGAGGGAGGAGTTAGAACATAGGTAAGAAAATGCTTGTATATAGGGGACCTCTATCCAGTTGCCGGATCACTGGTACAAATTAAACAGAACCCAAATAATATTGGGATCCAAAGTGCCATTACATGGCCATTTAGACTGATTTTCTAAGGAATATTGAGGCCAGATTTTTAGGGAAAGTCTGATAAGTGACATCCCAGGAGGGTGTCAGACGGTATAGACAGCTTGTTCCCATGGGTAGGAGACAGTTCGGCTCAGGGCCTAAGTGGGGCATCCCCCAAGCTTAGGATGAACCATGAGAAAGAGACCTGCGATGTCCTAGTTGTCGTCACAGCTAGGCTTGAGGTCGAGAGGAGGCCCCAGTTTGCCTGGCACCAGGACTTTATACACCTGGGCAGAGAGAGGTCTCCTGCCCAAGTGAAGGAGCGGAGAGAATGGTCAGTTATGAGGGCCAGCCATAGTCTTAAAGTCCATGGCTGGGGTACCTCCGTCCCCAAGAGTACCAAAGGGATGCCATACAATCAAGGGTCACTTCCTGGGACTCAGGGGTCTGTTTACACTGACTCAGAGGAGAAACTTACTAATTGGCCGGTGGTGTTGCATGTGGGGCCCAGCGATCCATCAGGTGAAAGGTGAGCCTGTGCTGGTGCAGCAGACAGCTAGGTTCCTGGTGTAGCTCAGATCCCAAAGGGATCAGAGACATCAGGAGAGCCTGCCTCAGAGAGGGCACCAATGAAAGAAAAGTGCACAGCACCATGCAACAGGCAGTAGGGCCTCAAGCAATAGGATTATTGGGATGGGGTGAGACAGGACGTGTCCACTTCTGAGTGGAGGGAAGAAGACAGAGAGAGAGGGGAGAAGGGGAGAGGGAGAGAGACAACAGAGGAAGAGGGGCAAAGAGAGAGCGAGAGAAAAAAAGAGAGGGGGGAGGGAGGGAGGGACAGAGAGAGAGATCCAAAAAGGAGGAGCTCAAAGCTCACTGGGGTTATATGGAATTGATGATACAGGACAGGTACTCTCTGGGGCAGGTACAGGGGTGGTATCTGGCCAGAGGGTGGAGAGTGTCAGGAGTGTGGGTGATGGGCGAGCTCCAGGGAGGGAGCTCTGGCCAATTTACAGCAAAGATGCTTTGAGATAGTAGTTAAGTCTTTATGTACATTTTAGTGTATATTATTTCCTTTTTTGGCCAAATATTTAATAATTTCAAACCTTATTTTTCAGGAAAACTGAAGATTATACATGCTAGGCATCCTTATACATGATAGGCAAGTACATGGATGAATATTTGCAACCTAGCATTATATATTTATTTTTGAAGATATATTTAGGATTTAATTTTTGCATATGTTTTTGTGTCTGTGTGAAATATTTACAAATACACTGTACTGATTTTTCTCAAGACAAAGAATTCCCATTTGGAGGGAAGTTCTTTAATATTAAAAATTTTCTTAGTAAAGTAAACAGTCTGTACTGCAGGGTAACTTGATAAAACTAATGAAGTATACATCTCAAATGTCTGTAGAAGATCCTGAAACTTATGAGAAACACTAGGCACTCTCCAAATTGTAGCTGTGTTCAAGTTACATACTTACTTCCAGCTTTCCAGCTTTCTTGAGGCTTCAGAAATGCTGTTTTAGTGGAATCTTAGTGATTTAGCTCTCTTTGAGTTATTTCTGCTTCTGTAAGTAGCCATACATCCCTACTACTGTAGGTAATCCGTTAAAACTCATCAGTTCACCAAATTGAACATTGATGGTATTCTTACTTTGGTTTGTCATCAGTTTCTTATGTGTGGTGAGTAGATATGTATTTATGTCCCCAGAAATAGTGTCAAACAATAGCACATTATTGCAATGCCCATGGAGGCAAGAAGATGGTATCTGATTCCTGATTCCTAATAACAAGTTGTTGTGAGTTACTAGACTTGGGTACTCAGAAATATACTTTTGTGCTCTTAAGTGCACTGCAAACTCTGAGCTGCTGAGCCTTCTCTCTACCCAGTGTATGTCATGCCCAGGAACTCTACCTGTTTGTTTTAAAATGAAGGAAAATTGCAGTAAAAATATAAGCCTTTATAATAAAAAATGCCCATGCTCTTGTAAATATAAAAAATTAATTAATTAATGAAAAAAATCATATATTTTATATTATCTGTATTTTATTTTTATTTAAGTAAAATATATATCCTAGTAATTTCATGGGAATAGTCATTTAGGATTTATTTGTATTCCCAAGTAATTTGTTTCTGATTTGAGAAGTAATTTGGGATACCTGCTCATTGTTCTTCATAATATAAGAACTTTTATCTCCTGTCAGAAAATATCATAACATTAATAATTCATTCATTTTGTTGGTTCCACATTTTTATAACATCTACAGTCTTCATTAACTTTAGAATGACAAAATGTCAAGTAATCTTCTGATTGAGTGAAACCAAATTTGTCAGGATGGCAGCATGAAAAGTGCTGTATGATTTATGAAAATCAATTATCTTCTACCCAGAGAGATTATGATCAAAGCTTTAGCTCCGAATATGTTTTAAAATGGTTAATCAGTATCAAAATACTTAGCAAAATTTAAATGGCAGTGAATTTTACAACTCATAACTGAGTCACTAAAATGTACAGATCAATGTTTATATTCCATATAATGCATATAAAATTCACATTTTTATTGACTGGAATTTCTCTATGAATGAGCTTTTTATGCTGTTTGTTTATCATATTTATTTGTTGTTTTTTTCTCTAATCAGTATAGTTTTGTAATTATTAATTTTACCATTATTAATTTACCATTCAGCAACTCTAGGAATGTTAACTGCAATCTGTTAGGTTAGTCTTGAAATTTAAAATAGTGCAGTTTAATATATTTTTGATTGCAAGGTTAAAGAAATGGCTCATGAATTAAAAGTTCATGTTGTCCTCATCCAGAGGATCAGAATTTGGTTCCTGGCACACTCATCTAGTGGTTGGCAAGTACTTGGGATTCCATCTCCAGGAAATATACACACACAAACACACACACATACACACACACACAGACACTAAAATAGTGGCTGCAAATATGGCTCAGCAGTTAAGAACTCTGAATGTTCCTCAGAGCACATAGGTTCAATTTCCAAAACACACTTGACAGCTCATACAATCTGTAACTCCAGTCCCTGGGGAAACTGATGCCCTCTTCTGGACTGGACATGTATGATTCAAAGGAGTACATATAGACAAAAAACACACTTACAATAAAATGAATAAATATCAAAAAAATTTAAATAGTTTAGATATAACTTTTATTATATAATATTCTGAAATCAGCTAAATTTCCAACAGTTCTAGCTTAATGAGAAACTTGTAAACCAAATTGTTGTATAAAGGTTGTGAATTATGATACAGGAAATAACTACATGGGACAACAGTATAGAATCAAGGAACAAATAGAGAATGAAATCCTCCTCTCATACATTCACAGAAAAGAAAATATTAAAATTATCTTTAAGATATTTTCATTTATGTCAATGAATTATATCATATGCATTTTTGAATGATATGAATATGAAACCACCATGCCTTACATTATAAATTGCTGTTGGTTTACCAAGGCTTACTATTTTTAAATAGTTAACACAAGAGAATAATTTTATAATGTCACAAATAAGTGATTCCCTACTTACATATAGTAATGATAAATAATTTATTTATTTTTATTATTTATTTATTTATAAATTATTTATTTTTCAGGTTACAGACTATTCAGAAGCAATTTTAAATTATTTGCTTGTCAGCTAATTAAATCAGTGCATTGAATGGTAGTTTGGTGGTTATAATAACATTGTCTTTGGAATAAATTTTTGAGTGGCTGTTTCCAAAAATGCAATATACTTAAAGTATTGTCTTTATTAAATTTACATTGTATGAGGAATTTATGAAATATGCTCAATTGTAACTATATACTCTTATTTTGAATTAAAATGCAAAGAATTTCACTGTAAAAATGTTTCTTGTTTTGAATATCAAATGTAATTAATAGCTGATTTGAGAGGCAAATGAAATATTAATAACTCAATAAATCCATGTAGAATCCTTTAAAAAGAAACATTTTTATTATAAATTCTTTCCATTAGTATTTTAAATTTTGAGGACTTTTAAATTTAATTTTTAAAGGAGATTTCAAAAGTTGCTCACTTTGTATATATTATATAAACTATCATTCATAGCCATTTTAACCAGATTCCATTTGCATTCCTTAAGCAAGTGTATTATTTTCTTCTAATATAATTGCAAAATCTATGATACATTAAATCTTTGGTGTAGTAAAATTACTGAAGCTAAAACTTGTAAAATCTGTTCATGGCCCGCATAATGAAAACACTGAACTTCCTAATATCTTTAAATTAGACCTTGGATAAATCATGCATTTTTGATCATTACTATGAACAAATGTTACATCTCTTATTATGGTTAGAAACACTTACGTTCACACCCCTGATTATTTAGACCTATTGAACATAGACGCAATCTTAGAAGTACATATATTAGAGACTATATGAAGTTAAACTGTAACAATAACTGTTAGAAGATTTCAGGAGATTGCATTCAGAAATGCAATTCAGTTATTTGTTACTGTGCATTTCTAAAATATTATCAGAGTATTATAATATAGTACATATTATATAAGAATAAACTCTTGCTTGATACATACACATGCCCAATTTAATCTATTATAATTAAATGGGTTGTTTGTAGTCACAACTCTTTTAACAATTAGCATAGATATGCATATTTCCTTGCCTTTATGATTAAAATTTTCTGGGCTTGTTTTCAGAAGCACATGCTATTTTCACAAATACTTATCAAAGTATGTCAATTCTTTAAAGAATTCTGTTCTTTGGAAAGAAAAAACATCAGCAATTCTTATAAGTTATTCTTTTCATAATTTATAATCCATGATAGAGTATAATTAATGTGAGTTCCTTTAAATGTAACTGTTATGAAAATGAATTATGTATCAGTAGAAAATTTATAAGAGTTTTGAATATAGAGCTATCCATTACTGGAAGGTACAATTTTATATCATAAATGTATTCGTAGTAAATATAACTACAATTTTTAATTTGTCTTTGCTTTTATGAACTGGCCACTCATATTTTTATTATGTTTCTTATAATCATATGAGCTTGCATGTGTTCTATAGAGGAATAAGCCTTAGTGAAAGCTAGGAAGGTTTATATTCCAATGGATCTCGGTTAAGGTATCACATCCAAACCTGTGTGGTCTGGATGGAATGTAAAAAGACTGTTAGGAATGTTGGCAAAAGTAGAGGAATAAGACTGTGCAAAAGCTAGGAATGGACTATATTTAAGGAAACTACATTCAGAGGAATATGTTATCTGGATGGAATGTAGTAATACAGGATGGAAAGGGTAATACAGTATTCAGAAAGCAGTGGCGACCAATGTCTTTAATTTCTAAGACAGAAACAGAGTGTGGAAGCAGACACAGAAAGCAGAACTCAGGAGTCAGTGCACACAGAAAGTGACTTCGGAGAAAAGTCAAAGTAAGGACAGGAAAAGTTAGAAGAGTGAAGGGAGACTCAAAGATCACACGACAAAGGCTGGCTCTCAGCACAGAGCAGAGTCAGTCCCTTACAGTTATAATCAATTACAGAGTCAGTTACAGCAGTTCATTACAGAAGACACAGACACAGGAAGTATCAGAGGGCAGTATGAGCAAAGAATATGAAGAGGTCTGACTGTGGAGCAGAGAGACTGACTGAGGCATTCTGGAGCAATGAAAGCTTAGGGAGAGACATAGAAATGCAGAGGCAGCACGGTAGAAGTCTGGGGTGGATACTTCGTGTCTCACCCCACCCCAATAAACCTCTTGTATGAGACCCTGTTATGTGGTGTTGTGCACTTTTCTTTCAAAAGGGTAATACAGGATGGAAAGAGAAAAGGATTTTATGGAGATGCATTGAATGAAACTCAAATTATTAATAAAAGTATTATAAGAAAACAAAAATTACATTTATATATTATTTTATACATTAAAGAATAATTGAATAAATGAAAACCTAATGAAATTTTATAGTGTATTGAATCCTACTTTCACTTTTTAAGTTATTAACATTGAATATGGGTAACAAATAACTCAAATTACCTTTTATAATCTGTTTTCCTTATCTCCATGGTACAGCTTGATATTTCTTGTTAAATTAGTTTTAAATTGATCATTTTAATTATTTAAGTAATAATCAGTGAGAGATATTTGATTTCACTGATTATCAATAATAATACCTGGTTAAATTTTAAAACATGTCCACAAGGAAATTTTTTATCTTTAGCACCTTCTTTTTCCAGACAAACTTACATATATGCTACAAACCTCTGAACAAAGACGAGAAATTATTTTATGCTGGTAACATATTTATTTACTGTAAAGTTGTATTATTATTATCTATAGTTATGATATTCAATTGATAAACACAATTGAAATGTCAGTTTCAAAATAATAGAAAACACCATTATAGTCATTAGCACTTGAAACAAATGAAAAGTACCTAACTATAGAAATTTGAAATGTCTGAAGCATAACAGTTAAATGTTTAAAATCAGGTAAGTAACTGGTTTACATATCATTAGAAAAGACTAGTCCATGTTGTCAAAAAGTTTGGGATTAGAAAATGTTACAGTCTGAAATTTAAAAATATTTTATCTTTATCATCTGTCTAAAAAAATAAATATTTTGGGCATGTACGAGGTATCTTATAGCCCACAGAGGCCACAAATTCAATGAGTATTCAAGGCTGGTCTTAAAAATTATTAAATGTAATATTTAAATACATATAATTCAGCTATTGAACTATTTAGGATTCATTATCTATTTTATACTCCACAATAATTGTATATATCTTCCAATTTGAAAGGATAGTGAATGTTTCAAATATTGCCATTTTCAAGGAAGATTAAAGTACAGAAAGAAAAATACACAAAAGAATTAATATTTTTATTAGTTATGATGTTTTGCTATTTAGATTAAATTTTCTACTTGAGACCACATACTAACTCTAACCAGTCTGCACTGAAGTCATTAAATCCTGAGAATTAGTAAAAGGAAGGGTTGTTCCCACGAACTGGTATTAGAACCATGCTGTAAAGTCATATGAGGAAATTGCTGTGAGGTAAGCAGCTTGGTTTTAGATGCTTCTTGTTCATGATGTTGTACCTCGTCACAGACCTGGAAACAATGAACCCACTACACATGAACTGAAACATGAAGATGAATCTTTCTTTTCTACCTTAAGTATTTTGTCATAGCAATGGAACACACTATGGTTACAAACACTAATTGGGAGTGTGATTGGAGCTAAGTGGTAGAGGGCTTGCCTAGCATGCCTAAGACTGAGTATGAATCTCAGGAAGAATAAAGTAATAATAAATAAAAAAACTTCCTTTTCATTTTATTAATATCATTAAGTTCAGTTGATGATTGTTTTTAATTAATTATTTATTTAGATGAGTTTTGCATAAATACACAGCTTCTAAGTCCTTGTGGGAGATAATACATAACTCTAAATAAGCCAAACAAACAAACAAACAAAAAATTTGTAAACAAACTTAATTTGTACTCTCAATTGTAACATACCTTCTCCTTTCCGATTCATGAAACTGTCATTGTTGTATAAGCCATTATTCAAATTTCATTTTGGCTTAAAATAGCTCAATTTATTTAATTCGATTTCACAGGACAGCAAAGACGTGGTTGGTCCTATGTTTTGCATACATTTTGTAGGTCAGCTAGTTGGTTAGCTAAAAATTGGTTTACCAAGTTTGAGTGGCCTTTCTAGCTTTTGAAGTATGTGTATTTGATGGACATGTTGTTGATTCAGCTATGCTCCATATATCTGACTTTCACTTTTACTTCTTGTTATATTTTATATCTAACCTGTTCCCATAGACTACTTTTCAAATTATAGTTCTTTTGTTGTCCTCGCTATTCTGAGGGTTGTGAAATATTTCAAAGATGATACTAACCTTTTGGATACACATTTTAAGAAGCTGGAACTTATAAGGTTATAACATGATTATTGTTTCCCATTTGCACATTTTGCTTCCTGAAATGTTGATGTGAAGATTCTCTAATTCATGATAATACCACCAAAACCTCCACTCTTCCTTCTCCACCATAATGGATCAAACCATCTGAAATAATCTTTTCCATTCTTCAGTTGTTATTTCAAGAATTGTGGCCCAAAACCAAATAAGAGGAAATATAGAGATTATTCCCCAAAGAATTCTTCAGTATTAAAAAGAAATAACACTGTTTCACAGGGATCATAAGATAAAGGTACAGAACACACATAGTGTTAATATGATATAGTCTGCTTACCAAAACATTCCACAAGACCAGTTTAGGGGAACTGCAAGTGAATTTAATGAAAGCATTGCGTAAGGAAAATGAGATAAATTACTACTTGAGAAAAATCTATGAAGGTAGATGTTACATACAACGAGGATTTAAAAAGTTATAGCACATTTTTTCAATATTAAACTTAACAGCATAAAGCATAAATTCATTAGAGTGTTAATTATATTTTGAATAAACTTAATAACAATGTTAAACTTTTTACTTGAATCAATGATTGTATCTCAACAATTGATAGTAATGTTTTGAAATTAACTGATGCTACATTGGAGAAATGACTTATAGATTAAAATGAGTGCCACTCTTACAGGTCACCAGAATTTCATACCAAAAATCCACAATTGGTGGCACAAAATGCTTATAGGCCCAGCTGCTGGGGATCCAAAACATCTGATCAATTTTTTTTTTTCTTTTAATGAAAATTTTCCACACAGTGTAGCTGTAGCTTTTCAAGATAGACATTGATTCCAGTTCAAACACTTTTTTTCTAATTCAATCCCTATTTCTGTTTCTGGAGTCCTGGAACATTTCAGCCTCATTATAATCTAGTTTTCAGTATAGAACTAGAAGGCTTAATCCCGACTGAACCACTTTGACTAGCTCCTTCTGAACTCTGACTTTTCTGGTTAAACCCACTCTGGCTCAAACTCTGCTCAAAGCTCACTGGTTCAAACTGGTATTCTCAACTAGCTTAGTATTTCTGAATGAACTCTTCTAACTCCAGCTTACTCTGGCTGAACTGCTCTGCTCCATTTCAAATTGACTCAGTCTTCCCATTTGACACTAACTTCTTCTGCCTAGCTGACTCTGTGTCTCTGTATCTCTCCCTGAGCTCTCATTCTTCCATATTGCTTCAGTCAGCCTTTCTGCTACTCAGACTGATTTATTTTTCAGCTGAGAGCCTAACTTTCTATTATAAGAGTTGAGTGAGACTGACCTTTTGCCTTTCCTTCACTGACTCACCTCAGATGTCACTTCCCATCTGACTCTGACTCCTTCTGAGGTCTGCCTCCTGTATCTGCTTCCACACTCTGTTCTGTCTTATGGATTAAAGGTATGGACTACCACTGCCTTCTAAAAATATTGGGTGTAAAAGATGTTTGTTACCACTGCTTTACTAGGATTAAAGGTGTGTACCAACATTCTTAACATTCTGTATACATTCCATCTGGAATACACATGCCTCTGGATGTGATACCTTCATATAGACTCCTGGGATTTAGATCCTTCCTTGCTTTAACAATGGCCTTTTCCTGTACAACACAATATATTTAGATAATATGACTTCCTCTTCCCCAACTTCTCCCACATCCTTCTTATTTCCTTATCCATTCAACTACATTTTGTCTCTTAGAAAAAAATAAACAGGAAAAAAATACAAATAACAACAAAACAAAGAAACATAAATAAATAGAAAATAAATAAGAAAAAACCCAACGAAATAAAAAAAAAAAAAAACAGTAGCAACTTGCTTGCACACACACACACACACACACATACACACACAATGAAGTCTGCTTTATTTCTGTAAACTACCTCTTGGCTTGCCCTGGCAGGTGGTTGATATTTCCAGAGACACTGGTTTAGAGAAAACTGATCTTTCTGATGTCATCTGGTATATATTGCAAAAGTTTTTACCAAAGGCAATCTAAGTAATTAATTGGAAATACCTACAACCAAAGGGAATTTGTAGATTCATCACATCTTCACAGAAATTGAAAAATATATCTTCAATTTCATTTAAAATTACATGTGTACATGGTCTCATAGACAAACACACACACACACACACACACACTCACACACACACACACACACACACACACACACACACTTACCAGGATAGGTAAAAACAAATACAATTAATGAAAGATCTGCTGGTAGTATCAGCAGATGGAGGTATCACAGATTTCTACTTGTGTCAAAGACTTATAGTATGTAAAACAACATGGTATTGGCATAAAAATACTTATATAAAATGAATGTAATATAATTGATGGCTGAGACATAAATTCACATATGTAGATATACTTGCTTTTTGACAAAGAAATTAAGAATGCATAGTGGAGAAAACACAGCACTTTCATCAAATGGCAATGGTCACACTGGATGATATCTGTAAAGGAAAATGAAAATACACCCACCATATATACCACCCTTTTACAAAACTCAACTCAAAATGGATTAAGGACCTCAAATTAAAACAAAATGATTTCCTAAACCATATTATAGATTATAGATTATAGGCTTGCACTTGTCTTAGTATAGGCATTTCTGGACAATTTACTGTCCAGAACAATTAAAATAGGATCTCAGTCTACTTAAAAAACATAATCCAGAAAAGAAATAATGCAATTTTAAAAATAAGGCATAGAATGAAACTAAGATATCTTAAAGGATGAAACACACATATCTAAGAATTCAATAAAGGAATGTTTAGTATCCTTAATCATCAGGGAAATACAAACTAAAATTACTTTGAGATTTCCTCTTACTCAGTCAAAATGGCCAAGATCAATAAGAGATTGAGAGCTCATGCTGGTTATGATGCAAGGTAGGGGAGTAAATCTACAACCACTTAGGAAATCAATGTGGTATATTCTGATAATAATGACAATAGAACTACAAGATTCAAGATTATCATTCTTCAGTATTGCAATGGCTATCATTGGTTGTCAAGTTAAATACATCTGAAATTAACCAAAACTCAAAGTTGGGATACATATATGAGGAATTTTTGCTTAGTTTGTAATGGGAAGACGCACTTCTAGATAATTTAGATGGGAACACCCTCCTCTTATATGAGCCATGTCTTGTGCTAGAAGCCTACATAAGGGGAGGAAAGAATGAAGCATTTATCTATTTCATGTTTGTTTCACTAGCTATCAAGTCCATTCCTTCATTGGCAATAGAGCCTACTACTTTGGGACCCAGATATAAACTGAAGATCACCTGACACATATAGCTTTGTGGACTGAACAGTTACTGGATTCTGGGACCTTCTGTTTGTAACCAATAATTATTGGATTAGCTAGAGCATGGCTTCTAAGTCATTCTAATAAATAACTTATCTATATTAATAGATAAATTCATTCTATAACTTCTATTACTATAGAGAACCTTGACTAATACAGGCCTATATTGAAATATGTCTCCCTGTTAACAGAGGTATTTGCTTATCCATATTCATTGGTGATCTGTTCAAAAACCTGGGTATCTAAATAGCCTAGATGTTCATCAAATTGTGAATATATAATAAACATGGGGAAATTAAAACAATGGAATTTGGTTGCTAATAAAAGAATAAAATTATTTAAATTTGTAGGTAAATGTATGACACTAGATAAAACTATCCAGAATGAATTTACCCAGATCCAGAAGGAAAACTGTCATATATTCTGCCTTATATGTAGGTCTTAACTGTAGCAGTATGCTTTTTACCATCTTTTTATAGAAGAACAAAGGAAAGATAGAAATGTTCACCACTTTTACAAGCAGCCTTAATACAGAGAGAAAGGTAGAAATCCTCACAGCCTCTTTTTTAGGCTGTTCTAAGCTTGAATCTCTCCAACCTTTGTTCTCACACTAATGAACAACAGCAACACAACCAACAAACCACCAACCAATGCACATAACAACTCTCATGGCTTCAGACCTTTTATGCCCTAAGCCAAAAGTTCCCATAAACCCTTGTAGCATGCAATCCCAAAGACAAGTTGCAGGTGCCAGAACAATTATATCCAACCAAATTATAGCCACCTGCATCAAACATGCTAATTCTAACTCCAATTACTTCCACTTGAAGCAATATCTTGCACAAAGTACACTTTGTCATTAATATTATTTTATTTAGACAGAGACAGAGAAAAAATAATTATTTAAAACAATCAATTAAAATACGTTTTCAGTTTTTTCACAGTAAATAAATAGTATTTAAAGGAAATTAAAGCAAAAAAGGTAGATATTTTCAACATTGGGGAAGTTGAGTTAGAAGGATAAGAGTTTCAAGGTCAATTTTATTTACATAGCAAGTTCAAACCAGCATAAGCTACATGACACCTTGCTTCAAAGATAAAACTGCTTTGGGGTTTATCCTTCAACAGATTACACGTCCTTTCTGGTCTTTTATGATTAAACATACATGTTTGACAATTAAGGAATTATGCCCTAATAACTTATATTAAAACTGCTGACAGTCCTCTGTTTTCCTTCAATTATAATTTGCATAATTCTTTATTAAACAAATATTTATTGAGTCAGTACATTTTGCTAGATAGGAAGAATTCATTATTAAGCAAAATATAATTCTCTTAACCCTGTGTTGACATAAGGATTTTAAATATATCATTTAAACACACATTATTTGACTTTAACTAAAGTTGTCTTTCAAAAATGATCTAGTTTTTATTGAGTTTTGATAGAGAATCTCTTTCTTCCATTTAAGAGAATAAAGAACATTTGTATTTTGCTTTAATGATAATAAAGAGTATTTTAGGACAAAAAGCACTTCCTTCCAAAAAGGTTCAGGAACAGAGATAAATGATCCCAGAAAAAATCTGAGTTCATAATGTAGATGACCTTGATTCTATAGTTACTTACAAAATATTGGATTTAGTTTAAAAAAAAAGAGAGAGAGATAGTGCCAGTAGCCTGGAGTAAACATGTTTGCAGTGATTCACTATTTCATAATTGAGGACTTTGAACTTGTAAAATGTACTATGTAAAAATTAATTCAGTAATGCAATTCATAACTTCTGTTCATTGTTTAAAAGTTTCAATAACACTGTACAAATTGAATACAAATTTTCTTTACTCATCCCTGAACATTAATCATCTAAAATAAATTGCAGCTTTAAAATAAATATTCCCACTTCTTTAAAACATTATATGTTTTCACATGAAAGAATGCCATAATATTTGATTATAATAGATAATGTCATTCATAATTTTAAGTTAAATTTAAAAGGTGTACTATGCTGTTTACTTTTATTTTAATATACTATGATTATAAAATAGTTTCTGTAATTATATAACTTGTATAAATTTTATGTGTAAAGGAAGCATAGGAAATTGATATCATTTTGTTTTGTTTGTAATTATACTACCATATTTTAATATACTGAACTATGGTTAATTTATGTCATTTGAAGATATTGATAAATATTGTTATTATAGTTTTATTTATTAACTGAATTATCTTGACTCTTCGTTGATTAAGAGTTATTTTCATATAAGTCATTACTTAAAGTTCTTAACTCAAAATTCCAACCACAACCTAACACATTTTCTGAACTTAAGGATAATTCTGTTGCTCATAATTTAACTTTAAGTCTTCACATATTCTTTATGCTTTGTAATTTATTTAAAAACTTTGTGCCTAAGACATAGTTATTCCATATATTTTTAGTTTACTAATCCTGATTATCAATCTCAGCAAAATGGTGATGGTTTTTATTCATCTCTGGACAAAAGCATCAACAGTGGCAAACAAACAATTAAAATGGCAAACTTCCAAGAAAATGTTGTAACAAACTATGAACTGAAAGAGGGCTTCAGTAACTTGTATCAATATATACATCAGGGTCATCATACAGAGATTAAGACAAATTGTGGATAATAAAACATAAGGAAGTTATTTAACAATAAATGTGTTTGGAGACATAGGAAAATTAATATGCAGTTTTGCTGGTTTTATACCCATATCCATAGAACAACGAGCACATTCATTTGGCACATTCAGTCACACACACCAAGCATTTGGTAGCTACCATTACCTTCATACAGTGTACCAGAGAAAAACACATCATCATCCACACACACAGACAAACCTTTAGAGACATAGAAAACCAGGCCTGGAAGAACAACAGACTTCTTTTTATATTTTGCCTGCTTTTTGAAAAAACACAAGCAAAAATAGGACAGTTTGGCACTATATCCTCCAAAAGGCCACTTTTACAGCCATGCAAGCACATGGTATGGGGTAATAGAGGTTGCTGGGGCAGGCAGATGGAACCAGTTTTGGAACCCTGCCTCAAATCTGGCCAACTAGCATCTAGGACAGTGATATTTAAATGAACAAAGAACATATATACATTCTCATACATTTAAACACCATCCATGCACATGAAACAGACAGAACAACATTAAGACATTTGTGATCACCAAGATAAAAATTAATCAGGCCTGAAAAAGAAAAAAATAAGAGGCACTAGAAGATCTCCAGACATAGGTGTGCACCCAGTTATAATTTAGAGAAAAAGGCAGAGCTCTCCACACAGTTGTTTCAGAGGATCCGGAGATCATGGTGTCCTGTGAATTGAAAAGAAAAATTCCCTCTCCTGGGGCCATCGTTAATAAAGTAGTTTAGCAAGGAAGAATTTTGTGAACCCAGTGTGACCATGAGCAATCGTTATTACAAACAGAGGCCTCACGGATTTCTGAGAGCCAGGCCTGAATCACCTCTTTGGGCAGACCTTTGTTTGGGCCTTTTAGAGTCATGAGCACCTGCAGGATTCTCTGAGTGCTACCTAACATCTATATCTAAGTCTGTTTCTTGTGAGGAGTAAGGGGAGTTGCAGGGCCTGGAGTGGCCCTTTTCCTACACCAGGAACCTCACCAGAGGGTTATATATGCTTTCCAGCCCAGCTCCTACCAGGCCTGACAGTAGGTGCTGGAGCCTGCTGGGCAGAGGCCTTGCAGCCACAGAGGCTTGCACACACTTTTCCACACAGCTCCCAAGGTCCCCGCGGGCCCCCCAAGGCCCAACTGAGCCACTGGCACCATAGACCACTGGGCAGAGGCCCTGCAGCCACTGAAGCACCTCCCATGTTGTTCTGCTGTTTCTCCTGGTAGAACTTAGCATGTGGAAGCCTCATGCCTGCCCAGCAGGTGAATTCTGTCTAGGCTGATTGTTCTGTCTTGAGCTGGTTCACCCCTTCTTAGTCAATCTGGTGATCCCCTGCACAGGGGATGTCACTATCTGTCTCCCAGGTATCTGAGACTGAAGGCAGTTGCTGCCAAGCCTGGCAGGGCATGCAAGTTCCGGCCTCCCCGGTTTCTGGGACCACAGGTGTGTGTCACGGAGCCTGGCCAGTGCAAACAAGGCTGCTGCAAGCACTGGAGAGCAAGGAGGGGTGGGAAGTTTAGTTTGGTGATACTCTTAGACCTCCAGGGCAGCCTCTGGAGGATCAGGACCTTGCTTTTGATAACGCACACACACAAACTGGAGAAAAGAGAAAGAGAAAGGAGAGATGTGTACACCACGACCTGATGCCTACAAGGTGTCTCTGGTCTCGAAAATCCACTTGGGAAGGCTGATCGTGATTTTGTTTCCTGGGGGGGGGGTCACCCCTCATATGGAAACACCAGATGAACCAAAAGTGTAAGCTGGTATACCTGCCTAGTGGGACAAATGAACCAACAAACAGAAGAGAAAGACAGCACCCTACACTCACATCTGGCAGGGGCAAAGAACACAGAATATGTAGGGGCCAACTCCCTGAAATACTTTTATGGGACACATGCGCATGCCGAGGGGGTAAACTCACCAGAGAGATACTGAACGAGGGGACACATTCCAGTGCCTGGGAACACATTCTGAGTGCCTGGGGTGAGGAAGGGACCAGGAGGACAATCTACAAGCACTGCTCGATGTAAGGGCCCAAGAAGAAACGGCTTGATCCTGACGCAAGCATGCTCAATATCTGTGCCCGCATGGGAAGGGAGCCCCACATTGTGGTGCCATATGTTGCTTGTACCCATAAATGGAACCCTTCAGGCTCCGGGTAGAGTTAGTGTGGAACCAAGACTTTTGTTATTATTTCGGTTTCCCGGGCACTTTCGCCAAAGCCCTATTCCAGCCCTGGGCTGGCTGGGAAGCCGCTTGTTTCCCTCCCTGGCCAGGGGCAAAGGACTCAAGCCAAAAGCCGTAGGAAAGCACGGGGAGCCGCGATGGATGTGGGTTCCTCGGACCTCATGGCCCGCCTGACACCACTTGCTGAGAACGGATGGGACACGAAAGAAATCCCGGGAGTCCTGAATCTGATGGAAGCAAGACTCGTTTATTTATGTGCCCTCCCCAATAAATAACTTCTCTCCCCCATAAGGGCATGGCTTATCCCTTGACTGGGGAAGCCTTAATTAGCATGGCAGGGGAGGGGCGTACCTGGCCAACCTTCACAATATTCATGGCCTTTGCAGAGACAAAGGTGTATAATTCACCACAGGGCAGGCAGAAATTTTGCCAAACTGCTTACTAAATAGCAGCTTCCAGGACTTCAAAGAAAAGGAGTCTGTGTAGCATCCTGTTAGCCCTGGGGGGCGAGGAAGGCTCGTGCTTCAACTTAACTCTGTGGCCCAGAGCCCTACACAAGACACACAGGCTCTGGGAGTCACGTGAGTGGCAAAAGGCAGACTCAGTTTATTACAGGGCGGGAAGCCTATTATACCCTCCACCCAGCCAAACATCCCATCAGCTGCCAGACTGCAGCTGCTGATCCCTGGGCGTGTCCGGGTAGTTCTGTCTCTGGGCATGTCTGGGCAAATCCATCTCTGGATATGTCCACCTGGCTCTCAGGTCAAGTCAAGTTTTCTCCTACACTATGTTTCAGGGTTTGTGCTCCATGCTTTATAGGTATTAACTCATGGTAGAAATATTCCCATTTTAAAATGCCTTTAACTTTATCTTCCTCTACACTTGGGAATGTTTTTTGACATTTTGTAGAGGAATAACCCTGTGTGAAAGCTAAGGTCTACATTCCAGAGGCAATATTCAGAGGTCTTTGGGGTCTGCATGGACTGTAGACATACTTTATATACAGTATACAGAAAGCAGCAGTAGCAAACACCTTTAATCCCAGTATTCAGAAAGCAATGGTGGTCCACACCTTTAATCCCTATGGGTGGGGGGTGGCAGTTGAAGCAGAAGCAAGAAGCAGATACAAAAGTCAATAAGAAAAGTCAATTGAGAGGGCAGGCTTTAAGAATGAGTTGAGGAGCAATTACAAGTAAATTAGAGAGTCAGAAAGTCAGAACAGTCAGTTATAGAAGAGTTACAGAAGTTGAGGCTGGAGTGAGTTATAGAGAACTTAGTTGTAGCAGTCAGCAACAGAGGCACAACAGAACTTGGCAGAAGAAGCCCAGAACAGTGAATGAGTTGAACCAGAAGAGTAAGTGTTCAGAAAGAGCTACTCAGAGTGGTTCAGTCAGCAGTATGTCTTGGAAGGCTAAGTCTGAAAGCCTTCAAGGTCCAGGCATCAGTGTTCTAGATTGTAAGAAGGCTAACATACTCAAGTTCAAGAATTAAGAGTATATTGTAAAAGAAGCTAAAATGTTCTAGGGCTCCAGGGTTTAGGCCAAGAACTAGTGATTTAATTAGGCAAAAGAATAAACTGTCTCTGCCATGAACCAATATCTATTTCTGGTGAATCTACATATACTTCTAGAGATTGTCATCAGCAGAGGTATTCACATATGAACTTATTTTGTGATAAGTCCATTTCTTTCATGAAATTTTTTGAATACAACCATGGGAGAATGTGCTACTAACATTTGTTTTTCATCAACAGAGAAAGAAATTTCATGTTTGTATCTAGAAAAAATATCATATTAAACACTGAGTGAGGCTTTTAATGAATTGAAAATATTAGGTAATATAATTGATATTTAAAATTGGTTGTTTTATATTAATAAAAATGACAATGCTAGTCTTAAAATGATTTGTAATAAAACAATGAGCCATGATAAAACACATGCAAAACAAATGTTTTTATTTTTAAACATATTTTTATGTTTTCACAAAAATTTGCATATCATCGACATACATGGATAAACTTTTAAACTGATATTTCTCAAAATGTAGCAAACTCTAAAGTTCTTCATTTTATAAATTGGTTATGTACTAAGGGAAGAATATGTTGTCTATGTATAGGAAAATAAAGACATCTCCTTCAAACACACACACACAGACACACACACACACAGACACACACACACACATACACACACTACACTATACACTATTCACATACAAATCAGCAGTTTTTGTATACTTGTGTATATATTGGCACTACATATCACTGGAAAATATACATGTTTGGAAAAATAAAGCAGATTTAAACTTGTTTCATAATTTGAGTGCTATTCTATTTTACAAACACAACTTTCATTGGTACAAAACTGCAAATCTTTCTGCTTTTGGAAGGCAACAAGAAAGTGAGAAGATGACAGTTGCCTTTTTATGCAATCAGAATTTAGTTGGGATAAAAGTGAAAATTTTCCTGAACAAAAATGCTGTTTGTTAATGTCTACAAAATACTGTTTAGGCTTTAACTTAAATATCTATAGTTTCCTGAAAAATATTCCTGGTTATACTGAGATCTATTCATATATTCAGATTATCTTCATTGGCTTATTATTTTCTGCATAGCAAGGACACCTGGGGACTTTATATAATGCAGGTGCCTGACTCCTACTCACAGAAGTTCTGATTTAATTGGAGTGGTTTGCATCCAGGGCATCAGGATTTTTAAGAGATTCCAGGTGATAACAAATTGTAGCCAAGGGAGAAAAACTCCTATCACACTCTTTCTTGTAAATAGTAGGCATAATTGAGTCATTTAAAATCTTTACATTTGTGATATTTTATCATTTCTGCCCATATCCATATACTTACCTTAAAATTACTAGCTAGTGACCCTTAAATATGTGAGGCTAGAAAGACAAGTTTATTATACCACCTGCATGATCAAAATGGATTATTACAATTTAGAAGCAGTTGATAGTGATGATCATTTCTCCAAACTCAACATGTATATATTGTGCATTTGCTTCCTTTTCATTTCTGAAAGGAATTAAACAAATCAAAATTAGGGCTACATTCATGTCTGTATAACATTGCTTCATATAGAACTCTATACTGTTTTTGGTGAGGCATCTCCCAGTGGGAGGTTGTCTCCTGCTTCATTAGTATTAGGTACTCGTGTTAATGTAAGTGTAGCATCTGTTCACATAAGGCTTCAGAAGAAAGTACTGCTAGAGACCCCAAATTACTTTTTTACTTAGGTACTGGTTTACTGATGGCAACTATCTCTGATAGTAATATGACTACTTCTTAGGAGCTAAAGTAAACAGTCTGTCATTGTGGAATGTAAGACAGCTCATAATGGTTCATATTATTGAAATAGCCTTATAATCTTGTCAGATGAACTTTAACACCTTGTAAGACTATTAGGACTGTGTTCACTTGGATTTCTTCTTATTTACTTAACCTCTTTTAATTTATGTCATGTAAATTTTCCACACTGACTCAGAGTGAGGTCATCTTTGGATACTGATATTCACACAGTTCCATCAGAACACCCATGAGATCTGGAACTCTGAACTTGACCATCTAAGACACACACACACACACACACACACACACACACACACTCTACTTACATTCTAGAAACACCAGGAAACATGTGAGTAATTGTAGCCAATAATGTACCACAAATGTAACCAAATGAGACTACCAAGATAATAAGAAAGTGTAACCTCAATGTGAGCAGTACAACTCATCAGACAGAGAATCAAAATATAAAGAAAGGCTAAGGACATTGTGTTGACCTGGAAAACTAAATGAATATAAGCTGTGCTAGCATCAAAATGGATTGCATACTCTAGTTGTTTTAATAAATGATTATGTTGTCAAATTGCCTTCTAAATATATATACACTTATAGATTTGTGCTGTTCTCCACTTTGGTCAGAGGAATTTGTTTTCACAATGTGAAGTGGTTAATGCAGAGACTCATAACTGCCCAAAGTTTTAGGCACAAGTAACTATGAGTAGTCAACTATATGGGGGTCATCTATATCAATTTCCTCTATTTAAGGATAAGGGGATATCAGAGAAGAGGAGGCAGAAAGAATGTAAGAGTTCACAGATAGGGTAGAAAACTATGAAATGCTGACTTTTGAACAGGAAATAGCTCTTGAAGACACCAGCTTACAGCTGGTAATACTTAGGTATATGAGACCTGCCCAAGGTTAAGTCAGACAACATTCCAGCATTTAAGCTATGAGTGTGTGCTCATAGGGATCCACCCTTTCTCAGCTGTCAAATCTTCTGGCTGTTCTGTTGCTTTGGTGGCTGTGCTTATGGTTGCTTAGCTTTCAAGACAGTTTGCTGTCACAGTTGTCTTTAATCTTTTCTTTCAGTCAGCAACTCAATCTTCTTTAATTAAAGTAGCAGAACCGGCTACTTGACTGCCACTTCTTTGACCAAGGCTGCTGGTATTCTGGGAAAGAGTCTAACAGCTGTCAGTGAAGGAGACTTACTGGTTCACCACTAAATACATTTTTCTTATTTACTCACAAAACAGCTCAGAAAGAATAATATCAGAAGAATTTGTTATTAATATAAATACCGATTTTTAAGAATTTAAAAGCCACTTAACAGTTCTCCATGCCTGATCAATAACTAAGGGAGAGGTTGATCTCCTTGATTGTGTCATAATTATGTTTAATGTTATTCATAAGAAAAGAAAACAGTGTTCTTCACTTTTCCAAAATCATCAGCTATTCTACAGTCAAGCATATACATTGTCCATTTTCAACATAAATTTTAAGTTTAACCCTCTTTAGTAGTAGATGTTTCTGTCATTCAAATTTTTGTCTTTCTCTCCAAAACCATTGCTATGATGTATGGTTTCCATGAATTAAAGATATGCATATACTATGCTTTCAGTATTCACCAAGGCAAGTGATGCCTTAGAGAATTATCCTCCAATGGTCATATAACTTTTATCAATTCACTATATTTTCAAATCATAGCAGTATCTTGAAGAGTAGGTTCATGACATCTTCTAAACAGCTCATTCCTATAACTGCATTTTCACTCATCACTATGTACCATATTACTCTTCTAAACACAAATGACTTACAGTTCATAACTGTAATCCCTCTTGTTTGTGCACAAAACCTCAATATTATTAATAATAGTTTATCTTAGTTTATTTTATTGAAAAATCCCCCTTTTTCAACATTTATTTCCTCTAAGCTATCAAATACATCAACTGAAAAGATCTTTTTTTTATTTTGAGTTGAATTATCTCATTTTATTTCTTGATTCTTGGCCCTACCAGAGTCCTTAAAGTTGTCTGCAGTATTATTTCAGATGAATACTCCATCCACCCTTCTATTACTCTGCATAAACTTCCCATTTATTTTTTTCTCATTATAAAACTATAGAACTGCACATTTTCTCCTTAGTGGCATATTAGTGACTCTTTCTTTTTTCTGAAAAAAGTAAAGAATTCTTGAAATAGAAAAAAGTTCCTTGCATACACCCATTAGCCTATTTATAAAACTTTAAGATTACTGACCTTTTCCCACAGTGAAGGAATTTTATGTTCTCTTATAAGGCTTAGGCCTGCATTTATATTCCACTTATAAAAATCTGTTCTAGAAAATTCCTTATACCCAAGCTACTCTAGAAGATTCATAGATTATCATCGTACTCCAGAATCCCCTCTGGCATAGAAAAATACAACTTTTCTTACTTACTAACAGAATACAATAGCAAAATGAAAGTCACAAACTATAGCTAGGTCCCACCTCTTTAATGTTCCACAGTCTTTTAAAATAGTATCCTGATCTGGGTACTGTGTATTCAAAAACATGTTTAAACCATAGCATAATTCTGAATCTCATAGCTTCAGAAGTATCTCACAAGTTAAAATGAATACAGTCCAATTCCAAAACGTCTAACGGCATCAAGATGACCAACCACCAGAACTTCCTCTAGATAAGCTCATGTTTGAACCATTCTACAAGCTACTAAATCAGTGACATCCTCTGGGCCCCAATTTTCAAATCATAACTCTATGAAGGAGAAGTTCCATTCAAACCACAGAACCATTATCATCTCTATTCACATGATCCATGGATGAGTTAGCATTTAAGTTCATTTTGTAGAATCTTTCACTTATTCTTACTCTACACTTTCTAGACTAATAACTAACTAGGCCACAAATATAGACTACTTTTTCATTACAGCTATTCCTCATTTCCCTTTGCATATTTTTTATACTTTATGATTCTCAAGTCTTCTGAATATGCACAAACTTCATGTTCACATTACTTCTCTACTGTTTCTGTATCCCATCATCAATTATCTTATGTAGTTCAATAACATCATTTGTATTTGATTTTGCATGTAAGAATTGAAGAACAACTTTGTGGACTTGGTTCATTATTTTACATGGATTACCAGCACTGAATTACCTTCTTCAGGCTTATAGGGACATTATACCTACTAATCTAGTTACCTTCCTATTTATTTGCTTGCTTATTTATTTTTTTGTTTGTTTTCAACATGGGATTTTTCTGTATGTAGTCATCATTGTCCTGGAACTCAATGTGTAGTTCAGGCTGACCTCAAACTCACAGAGATCTGCAAGCCTCTGCCTCCTGAGTGCTAGGAATAAAAGTGTGCACCACTAAGACCTGGCTGATTTTTTAAATTTTTTAAAAGATCCTTTTAAACATTAGTTTTTTGAATTTTATGATAGTGTCATATTTTTCTGTAGGTTATAAGTTTTAATTAAATGCAATAAGGATATTTGAAAAACTAAAATATATTAATGAATGTTGGGGACTACATACACTCTTTTGGCATGCACACAGGTATAGGTTTGATTTAAAGCATATAAAAGAAAAGATGTTTAAGATTATCAAGATATCTTAAAATGAGTTACAGAGCAAAATAACAAGGCACAAAACATGTACTCCCAGATCCCTTTTCAATTTTTTTCTTTCATTACTAAGTATGTTTTTCATTCTACAAATTTATTTTACTCATAGAATTATCATTTACATCCAGAATAAGGCATTTCTGGTTCCCCTCCTAATTATTGGAGGAATAACCTCCTACATATTTTATGTTATGATTTTTTTTAATATTCTATTAGTATCCGCTTATCCATTGTGTTCTTTGGTACATTACTATAACATGTATACTTGAGTGCCTATATAATTTACTACAATTTCTTTACATGAAAATTTATTAATTGACTTCGCATAGTTTTGTGTTTGCTACATGATTCAACTTTATTCATGTGTTCCTATTTTTTATATACACCTTCACAGATCCAGGCATGAATAAAATGTTTAACTCAAGTGAGAATTCAGAAATTGAATACTTGGGAAACTTGCCAAAGAGCTTGCATCAAGCAACTCCATTAAGGCAGCATTAAAAAAAAGTCAGTTCATCAAGCTGTGTCAACAGCTTTTTTCCCTTATCTATTCCATAAGGCAATTGAAAATCCACGAGATTTGTAATGTATTAGGCCATAACACTTGCATCTTCTATATTTTAATGAAATTATTTCTCTGTTTCATGTGTTCTACAAAAACAAAATCATCATAATCTATGTTAAGACTTATCTCATTTTCAAACCTGAAACTTTTCTTTTATCTTAATACTTTAAAGACATTTATTCTGTAATGCTAGAAACTATAACACATGAAAACATATATATATATAAAGTTTTTAGTGACCTGATTTTATTATATTTGAAAAAATAAAATTTTAAATTTTTGTCTGATATCATTAAAAAATAAAAAAAAGTGATAAGCTATTCAACATGTAACTAGAATTGAATAATGAAAGGAACCTAGTTCAAGATTTTAAAAACATATTATTTTTATTTCTCCTATACTGTGTACAAAGTAACTTCATAAAAGCATCCACTATCTTAATATCCAAGAGGGAGAGATGGTCTAACCATTCTGAAACTATGATCTTTTCAACAAAATAAGTAACAACACATAAAAAAAAATCTTGTCACATATATATGAAGAAAAGTGTTATATTTGCCTAATTATGTTATTAGTTGAATAAAATATGTGAAATAGAAATGTATAAGAAATAGGGAAAAGATTAGAAAATTCAGGCTAATTCTCTGAAGTTAAAGAAGAATAGACCAGTAAAAGTAGGTTCTATTCATAAGTTTTTATTTATAAATTGCTAAGGACCAGTAATCTGTTTAATATATAGCCACACAACTCTAATTAAGTCACCAACATGACATTATTCAGTCATAATTATGATAGACAAAATGTCCTGTAGGTGATTTTCACAGATAAAAGTTTGTAATTTTAATTTTATGCTACACAAAAGTAAGTACATTTGTATAAACATTGGTATAGAAGTATTTTAAGACTTTGAGAAGCACCATAAACATTCAACTAAATAATCTTATGCTTGAATAAATAATACTTCCTGGAAGTGGTGATTTAGGATTTAAAAGAATCAGAAATGGTAAGTTTTCATGCTATTTCGCTGACTCAGTGATGATTGATCAATGTTATTCCATGTGTTGTAATGATATCCAGGTGTGTTTTGGGGTTTCACATGTTCAGCATTTACTGTAACTGAATTTTCCTTCACATAAGAAAACTTCTGACACAAGAGGTTGAATGAGTAATTAGAAGCAAGGTGAGAATGGGTAAGCATAATCTAAGTACAGAATGATGCCTCAAGACATTCTGTTAAGGCATATTTAATATGACCCTTTTACTGCTTATATAAGCACATATCTGTTGTGTGCTCAGTTAGCTGAAATATTTAAAGGGATATTTAAAACTTAATTCAACACCTAAATTTCTCTTAAATAGCTCTTAACGCATTTGTTTATAGTTTATATGCAAAAGTCTGTAATTTTAGACCCTGAGAAAGTCTATGTTTCTAGAGAATTGTTTTTCTATACTATTACCTTTTCCACAGTTTTATAGGAAGCATCTAGCTTATAAATTTCCAATCTTATCTTTTAAATTTAGTTCACTTTGGAATGCATCATTAACTAGTCAAAATTTTAAATACTGAAGAAGGAAAAATAAATGAGGTAATACTTTTTTAACTTAAGTGTTATTTAATTGCTTAAAATGAATATTTCTCCTAACTTGATGCAGTAATTACAGCTCTCAAATCCATCTAAATGTGACACACTTTTTTCCATCTTCCATATTGACTGCCTTTTAAATCTATCATGTTAATCTTTATGCTTTCTTGCATTATGTTCCTGACACATTTTTCATATGAACAAAACTATTGCATTTAATCATATATAGTACCAACATATTATAAACTATCATGAATTGTATGTGATCTCTGAACATGCTAATATCTTTATGTGATTGCAAGATTCGTCTTGTGGGGTATATGTACGTTAATCACCAGTGATCCCTATTCTTAAGTTGTGAAATTACTAGATGGTTCACATATGTCTCTTTTCATCAAAAATAGTCACCATTTCTAATTTCTTCATTAAACCATACATTTTAACATATAATTAATATTAATATTCAAAATAGTCTTTAGCATTATTGTGTACAAGCCCTGATAATTTTCCACAAATTAAATATTAATGAATAAAAGTGTGAATAATTTGTTGGATAAACAATAGAGAACCTATATGAGCTGATTGCTTCAAATAAGTCTTCAAATAAGGAAGATATATTTTCCCAACTATTTTGACTTATTTTTTCTTATATCTAATACTTCTCTAAATTTGACATTATTAAACATCAATAAGTATTTGTTGTTAACTCTTCAATTTTAATTTCCTTGAACTAATTTCATTTTTCTGGGTGTGGAATCTCTGTATTAAGAGGATATTCATTTCTACTTTCTACCTTTCTCTCTCTCTATCTTTCTGTTTCCCATTCCTTTATATGTTGTTCTGACTGTCTTTCACTCATTACAAACACACACACACACACACACACACACACACACACACCTACACACTTCCATGATAACTATTTAAATAAAGTTCCAGGAAATTTTCTTACCATAAGTGATATTGTCATAATTCTGTTGAAAAATCTAACATAACTCTCAAATGCATTTTCCCTTTCCAAAATTTCTCTTATCACCCCATTTAAATTCTCAGCAAATCATCTATCTTCCCTCTACTTCTGTCTTTGATAGGTTTCTGAATATGAATATTTTTTTCAAACTACAGAATCACAGAAGTGTTTCTGTATTTTGCAAATAGTAACACCATTTCATTGTTTCTGCCACTAACACCTAACAACATTAAGTGGGATTATACTTCTCTTAAATTGAAACTAAACATTTTCTTTTCAAGTTTCAACTTTATTCTTCATTGGATCTTTATTACGTATATGTCAATTTCAAAAAAATAGGCCTTCATATAGTGTTTAAGCAATGACCATAAGATACTTCATATTTGATTGCAGCAAAGGAATAACTTTCAGTTGCTTGTTCGTTTTTATTACTTCCTGTCTTTTTTGAGATTATAATTAGTTCATTTTACCTTTATTTTTGTCCCTCCAAATCCTCCTATATAGCCCTGCTTGATCTGCCTCAAACTCACTGTTTTTTTCATTAGTTTTTGTTACATTCTTATATACATATATTTAAATAAAATTGCTCAGTCTATATGTTTTTATTTGAATGTTTGTCTTCAGGACTGAATAGCATTTGTATTTTACACAGAGACTACACTTAGGTTCTACTTCTTTTGGTGGTATTCAAATAAGGTAATTATTATATATATATATATGTGTGTGTGTGTGTGTGTGTGTGTGTAGTGATTTCAACAATTCTTAATATAACATGATCAATTATATGTTTTAATATCTTATAAGATGATTTTGCAAATATAACTTTATTTTATGCTGCATTTTTTTCCTGAAAAAGGAAAATGAAGTTTAAGTAAAAAAATGTACTTACATACTAGTTTAGACATTGTTATCATTTAATTATTGTTTTATATTTAGGAATTAGGTTTCTTGTTCCCCAGTGATAACTTCATCAAGAAGTGACAACTAGATTTTATCCTCACAGAGGGAAATTTCAGAAATTCCTTTACACATCTTTAACCAGGAACATCCAGCAACACAGTGATTTACTGATAGAAGGAGTCAGAAAAGTGGTTCAGAATACTTGTGAGTCAGGCAATCAGGAGTTTTGTGAGACTTGAGGTGAGAATTCTCACAGTCTCCAAAGCATGAGGGGAACTCTGAAACCTCATTCACAGAGGTGCACTTTCAATAAGCAGACAGAAACAAATACCCAATTCCACTCCTCTACATACCCTGGTACTTCTAAGAAAATTTAGCCTAATACTCATTGTGAAGGAGAAATATGCTAAGGAGGTATTGTTCCCAGTTTATCAAAACATAGAGTAATTAGTACATTTTGAGTTGGAAGATAATAAAATTGTTTACTCTAAAGTGTCTCATATGCCAAGGACAAGGTATTAAAGTGTCATAGAAGATAAAAGATAAAATTATTGTCCTTATATAAATTAAAGTCTTATAGAAGATATATTATCCAAAGAGTGATTATATAATTACATATGCAATAAAACAATAAAGGATTTTGAAACAAAAATAGAGTGCTATAAAACACTGAAGTTGAAAGGTGTGAATTACAGGTTTAGGGGACTTAGCATTTATGATTCCTCCTGGAGATATGAGTGTGAGGTACGAATATTCCAATGAAACATGAACATAAATTTATGCTAACGGTATTATTGATTGGGTGTTATTGGTAAAATGGTGATACATCAAATATACTTATGAGTGAGAATGATTGGGAAAGCAGAGAAATATAAATGTGAGGAGGGTTCACCCTATATATCACTAGTACAGTTTATCTGTACTATCAGTTCAAATGAAAGGTTATAAATATTTAAAAGGTGCCTCATTAGTCATTGACAATCCACAATTTTTGTGGAGTTAAGGGGGCAGAATTCAGATTATGGGGAGTAGAGAATAATCTGGAAGGAGAAAAATTAGAAGCTTCAGACTGAAAATTTATTGCATCTTTCAATTCCTGTGTAGTTAAAATTCAAAGTTTGTTATAGAAATTGAATTTATGGCTCCTGTTGAGAGACTGGAAGATGTATTATTCTCAACCTACATTTGCTGCACACAACATAAGTCCATTACATCCCCACATGAGATTACTCGAACAGTGAATTCCCTGCTTCATCAATAGGTGTTCTGTAAGCTGCATTTTCAATACTGTTACTTGTCTTTGGTAAGCATTTAGATTTATAACCGTTATAATATGCTACTTTTTGAGGAGTTGATATGGAAAAGAGAAAGTGTTTTTTTTTTTAATTTAATTTTCTCCTCTCCCTCCAATCCTCAGTTCCTTCCTTCACTCTTCATTGTCTCTTGACATTCACATTTTTTAAAAATGTGTAAATTTTCAAAATACTTATACTTACACCTATAGTTATAACTTTCTTCAGAGAAGCTTCTTTTCCCAGGAAACAGTGGATAGCCAGAAGCTTGGCAGGACTTGGAAGACTTTCACTTCTGGGAAGACCTATCCTTTAAACTCCTAAGCTCATAGAAGATAGTATTTTCTGTACAAGACCAACACCTACACATTCAATCCTGAATTGTGGAAGGTCCTGAGGTCACAACTTCAATTTAGGAGTCACAGGCAGGTACTGCTATTGAGGAGGTTAATTCAGTTGTCTTCAATAGGTGCAATCCTTCCAAGGTGGCTCCTGCTCCAAAGAACACATCTAAATTCAGCATTTTAGTGCACCAGTAAGTGGACCCAGTTCATAGCAAAACACACACACACACAGACACACCACAGGGCGGGGAAGAAATGGGGGAACGGAGCTTACTTGAGTGCGGAGGGTTGTTCCTGAAAGAGCTGGAAGCAGTAGTATGGTCAAACTACATTGTATATATGTATGGAGTCACAATAAAATCTCAAAGAGTAGATAAATACAAGTTTTGTTTGTTTTTAATGTGAGTAAATTCCTGTTAACAATAGTAAGTAAAGACTGACTGGTATGAACCCACACATAGGAAGAAGCAATACATTTGATGTAGTAAAACATATTCTTTGTCTCCTTTTATTATTTTAATGTCAACTATCAAATTGCTTATTCTCTGCTACTGAATCACTTAATTTTTGAAACATGAGCTAATACCTACTTTCTGAAGTTATTCTGCTCAAAGGAAACCAACTTCCCAAAGCAGATAACCAACTTTTAATATAAAAATGAGTTAGTGTGTATTATAGCAAAGATTAAAAGTACATGTCATTAGTACAATATCCAAAATACTACAGAGTCTGTAAAACAACTAAACTTCAAGTCATTCATTTCCCATAGATGTCCTTAGGCCATCACCTTTTTTTTTGTAGAATCCTGATGGTTAGTGTGGAATGAAAGGCAAAAAGAGGGCATGAAAAAAAATCAAATGTTATGCAGTGGCTTTACTAATCAGAAAATAAACATGCTTTTATTTATTATTTTATATCTGGTCTTACACATACTTGTTCATTTGCTATTTGTAATTTGTTCATTTGAAATGACTAAGTGTATTTTGAAATTCTGGTAAGCTATGTGCTGTCAGTACTAAGAAATCCTTGGGAGAGTTTGAAGAGTTAATAAACCCCTATAGAAAAACTCAATACTCAATTACTTCTACATGCATAGTAATAATGTTTTAGTTATTCTAATGGCAAATTTTAGACTTAGAGAAAATATGAGCATAAAAATCTTTAATTAATTATCAAATTGTATTCTTTTATCACTTTGACTAAATTATGATAATTATTATATTTTTCTTTTTTGTTTATGACAAAATATTATATCATTACACATGTAATAAATATACTTACACAAAAAGAAGCACAAAACTAGCAGCATAATTTTATAGCCTAACAATGACTTTGATGAAAGACTAGGGAGGAATTCCTTCTTCTTTGCAACATTTAATATATATTAAAACACAGGACACAGCAAAGGTCTCTAAATTTTCTTAATCCTAGAAATATGTAGATTGAGAAACATGCACTTTTGATCATGTTCTTTTCTTTTAAATTTGGCATGCAAATCTGAGTTTTCACCTAGGATTTTAAGTGTAGGAATCCAAGCTACATCTTCACAGATTAAACTGCACTCTAAGAAGATTCCTGGCTGAGTGACAGAACCTATAGAAATCAAGAGGAAGAAAATTTGTTACAGTAGATTGTGGAAGAGGGAAGTAATATTTACAGGATTCAAAAGAAACTAGGTTTAGTGATTTTGGCAAATACTATACCTTAGGCCTCTTAAATCTGTTTTATGCCATTAATCTTCATGCAGTCTCATACTTCACAGCCAAAAGTATATGAAATTCAATTATTTAGGGACTGAAAATTTAAGAAATTAAGAATTATGAAAAAAAAAGAGTTTAAGAGCCCCAGGACACAATGACACAATGTCTCTCTCTCTGTGTTTGAAAGTTTGTATCAGCCTTTCAAACCTAAGAATTTAAGATATTTATGCTTTTACAGTCTTAGGTTTGTACTGATACAAGTAAACTCATAGGTTTTTGCTTGTTACTTTTATTAACTTACCTATGACATAGGAATTTCAATAGAGGTAAGGAAATGGGATTTCTGTAAAAAGTAAGAAAGAAAAGTGGTAAAGGGTTAGTTCATGCCTTACTTGATGTATGTAGAGGCCAATGTTGAAGATATGATTATGAGTTTTATAGGAAATGCTCGTTTGTTGATGTATTACAAATAATAAATTAAACTTTAACAAAATTAGAATATTAATTTTTGTATTTCAATCTTAGTTGAGGAGGCCCTTAGAATAATGACTTATATTTCCTTTCTTTTACTTCAAAATTACATTGTTCTTAATGCTCAAGGATTTCATCAAAATGAGAAAATGGACCGAAATTAATTATTAATGCTTATGTCTTCAATTCTGAAAACTGAGAACATTTCACTGCCCTTGTCAAGATTGTATGCTGGGACTGACTAAAATATAGTTGACAGTTAATAATCTGGTGTGATTTCCTTTGAAAACTGTCAGTTACTTACACATAACACTATATTAAAAAGTTATTTTATTCTTCTTAAATTTAAGTAATATTTTATACTGTTTCTAAAACATAAATAAATGTTATTTCCTACTTTAGGAAAATAAATCTGATTATGAATCAGTTCATTGTCATGTCATGCCATGCCATTGTCACGTTCTGCTTTTCGCTGTGAAATTAGCTGCAAAATTTGAAAACATATATGGAAAATGTTTGTATAACAGTTTAAAATACTTGCATTTTAAATAACAGTGAATTTATATTGCAACACAGTGGAAGGATGTAAATAAGTATCAAGTCTAATATTTACAGATTACATGTAATAATATGTAACATATTATTTTAATATATGATATATGATGTATAATATATAATCCAAATAAATATTACTTACTAAAGTACTCTAGTTCAAAATATTGCCGTTTGTTGGTGTGCAATTATTAATTTTTATTAGTAGTCAATAATGAATTTTAACATAATTATTATATATATACATACATATAAGAAATATTTAATATCTTTACTAACCAGAAATATTAAATGTGCCACATTTGTATAATATCACATCTTTAAACAGTTCTAAGAATACATTCAATTAGTAAATGAAAACAAATATGTAGAATACATATTCTTATATTTTATAGAGAAATTTACATTTTACTTATATCAAATATTCTTATATTCTACCTTGCTATATATAACTAAGTCTAATTTGATGAAGGATAGTGTTTCTTGAATCTTTTAAAATATAACTTAATAAATGCAAGCATTTTGATTTATTTACATTTACATTGATGTTTCTAATTTGACATACTTATAGCAAAGTATATCCAATTTTATGAGTAAACTGTTTTTTTTAATGATGTTGCTACTGAATCATATGGTCTCATTAAATATATTTTTATAGACATAATCTCTCTCTTCTTTATTTAATTATCTTCTGATTACCTTAATATTTATTTTCTTAATGTTTGTTTTCAATAAACTGAAAATATTTCCCCTTATTATACATGAAGTAAGATCTTATACCATAATTTCCCAAGAGAAAATTAAAGGATAATTTTCATAAAAGTGAATAATTGCTATCTTTTCATTTTCTACTTAAAGTAGATTATTATTATTATTATTATTATTATTATTATTATTATTAATGATTATTTAGAAAAAGATTAGGCTGTTGATCCTCGTGCTTTGGGAGTTTGCTTTAAGGCAACCCTGATTGCACTAGTTCAAGAACAACAAACAGCAGGAGCCATAAACTCTGATCTGGGTTGATAGAATATTGTCCTTTATCTTTTTTCTCATAAACACAAAGATAAAGTAGAGACTCAGCTGGATACACCTTTAAGCAATTATTTCTTCTGTGATCTAAACACCTAGATACAAGGGCACATTCTAAGAGACGTATGCTCTCTGATAGAAAGATTCACAGTATGCAGTCAGCCTTGCTGCATTTCATTCTGACATTTCCAACACAGATGTTTTTCAATGTCTTTTTCATTTAAAAAGTGCCACTTCTTTTAAATGGTTAACTATTAAAATTTTCAAAGATTTAGTTATTTGTGGACATAATCAAAGAAAGAATAAAGACGTCTGACCGGGGTGATAATTGAACCATGTACATATCCTGAAAATTTAAAGGACATTTAGCTGATTGTCTAATATAAGGGCATTACAGTGAACAAATATGTAGAATAATGATATTTAATAATATATTTATAAATAAATGCTGTGAATCCCATATCCGATATCATTCTTTTGTATACAACAGAGTCTGAATGTAGAGATATTTACCCATTATTGGAAAAAAGTTTATCCAGTGTAAAGTGAGCAAACATTCCATCATTTCATTCTATTTACCCCTCAGGTCACAATGTAGCTTAGAAAATAAATTGAACTATTGTTAGTCTTATTGTTTTATTGATAAGTAATCTCCTTATTTACAAATTCATACATTTATTATATAAGAATTCCTACTGAATCCTTCCACATTTTGCTTTTGAAGAAAAATGAAAAGTTTGACATTACCTTTACTTGAATGTAACTAGTAAAGTATTATAAAACTATTTCCAATTCATGACATTTGCCATGTTCAATGTCAATGATATTGATTATTTTTAGTGTTTCACAACTGAGTTGTAATAGAAAATGGACATAATTAATAATATGGAGGCAGGAAAATTCAAGCAAAAATAGCACCTTAAAATAGAGATCTGAAAGTAAAAGAAAATTAATGACCACACAGGAGACCCTGGTTTTCTATAACCAGATAGTTTCTAATTTAAACTTTTTTGTTAAGAGGTCACTTCCTACAGGGCTCCAGATTTATATCATGCTGGCCTCTGTCTCTCTAAGAAGAGTATTTGTGACAGAGTGCCACTCTGTCAGCAGTGAACACAGCAAGAGAGATAATTTTGTTTTCTAAGATAATTAAATGATTTCTGCCACAAAGCACTGGGCTCAAAGATATTCAAGCAGATCCCATTACAGTCACAGTCAAAAGACCTGTGTTGAAATTCCAACTTTTTCACTCATTTTATGCAGATAAATAATCAACTTTCACCTGTAAAAATGAGTAAAATAATACCTATATTTCTTCAGGAGTTTATAACATTTTCATAAAATTCAATAAAATTACAATTTACCTTCTTAAAAATCAATTAAAGTAGATGAATGATTTATAAATATCGCAAACATACTATGCAGAGAAAAACAAAAATAAAAAGAGGAAATTGTTCTCACTCAACCTTTATTCTTGTCATCAGGATGCCTCGACTCTGCTGTGTCACTGGAAATGAAACATTTTGTCCACCAAGGAAGCTTTCTTGAACAATTAGGAGCCAGTTTAAAATGTAAGCATTTGTTTGTCTTGCTTGAGTAGGTGCATATAGCAAATATACTTTTTCTTACTGTGTAAGTATTCTGAATCATCAAATTCAGAGAAATTACTGGAAACTTACAAAGCATTCTAAGAGGTTAGAATGCACTTGACAAGACCTCTTGAGTCATCTTAGTGACTTGGTATTATTTGTATAACAATTTATTGGCCAGAGTGCATCATTAACCACTTTATACTTAATTAATAGAAAGATCAAGTACTATGATTTGCCTATCAATTCCAACTTATATGCAAGTATTATTATTAAAGGAAATGATGAATTGTGATTTGATCATATTTTCAATAGGATGTGCCTATACTCATCCTATTATTCCTCTTAAATGTAATATTTTCCTTATTTTAACCTTACACAATTTACATGTTATAAATCTCAACTTGGTTTTGTTATATATTGTTAGTTTTTTTTTTTCTGGTTATCAAATTATTGTCCTGCCAAACAATTATTTTTTTATTTTAATTAAAGTATCACAGAGGTATTTAGTGGATCCTAAACATTCCAAGTCTATGGATTGTATTTCTGTTGACCCCTAAGATTACTAGTTAGTTGACAATGTGTGTTTGTTCTGCTAGTGTCCTCATTCCCTCTGGTTTTTGCCATCCTTCCTCTCCCTCTTCCCTGGGGTTCCCTGATCTCTGCATGATGTTTGGCCCTGGGCCATCTCCAGATGAGCCTCTCAGCTGATAAGAGAGTCTTTTCTGGTGAAGACTTGGTTAGGTTAGGTACTCCTGATGTATGAGCAGAGCATGCTATCCTTAGAAATTACTTCCAGGTTATCCAGCCTCTAGTTCCTGGCTTTCCAACAGTTTCAAGCAGGAGCTCCCTCCTTTGGCATGGAGTTTTGACTTTCAGTTGTCAATAAGGATCTTGCAGGGCAGATAGGCCATAAGTCAGCACTTTTGTGTCTGGGATGGTGTCCCAGTCTCTTAACTGGAAACTTTGTCTGGCCAGAGAAGATGGCCTGTTCAGGCTATCTATCCCTGGTTACTAGAGATCCTTGCTAGGAATCTCCATCATAGATTCCTGTGAGTTACCACTACACTAGGTCTCCCAATCGCCCTCTAATTGCCTACCAATTCTTATGGTCTTTTCATATTATCCCCTTTTTCCATTCGTTGCTCTCCTCCTCCTGGTCCTCTCATCTCCCATTTCCATCCTCCCCAACCCCACCTACAACTTTTGCTCAATTTCGACCCTGTGTTCCATTTGGGACCTCTCTTGTTGTTTAGTTTTTCTATGCCTGTGGATGGTAGTACCTTCCTCCAATTACTTAGCAGTTAGTATCCAAATATAAGTGAGTGCATACCATGTTTTTCTTTCTGTGACTGGTTTATCTCATTCAGGATGATTTTTTTTTCTAATTCCATTCATTTGACTGTAAAGTTCATGTAGTCTTTCTTTTAATAACAGATTAATACTCCATTGTGTAAGTGTACCATAATTTATTTATACATTCCTCAGTTGAAGTTGAAAGGCATCCAGGATATTTCCAACTTCTGGCTAATATGAATAAAGCAGCTATGAACAAGGCTGAGCAAGTGTTCTTCTGGTAGGATGGAGTGTCTTTTGAGTATATGCCCAGGAGTGGTACAGCTGGATCTTGAGGCAGGTTGATATCCAATTTACTAAAGATTCCCATATTGATTATCATAGTAGCTGTACAATTTACATTCTCTCTAGCAATGAAGGAGTGTTCCTCTTGCTCCACATCCAATTTACATTCTCTCTAGCAATGAAGGAGTGTTCCTCTTGTTCCACATCCTTGCCAGCATAAGCTGCCCTTTGCATTATTGACCTTAGCCATTCTGACAGGTATAAGATGGAATCTCAAGCACTATCATATTCACTGTGTCTGGATTTATGTTGAGGTCTTTTATCTCCTTGAACTTGAGATTTTTACATAGTGATAGATATGGATCAATTTAGATTTTTCTACATGTAGACAGATAGAGCAGCACCATTTATTAAAGATACTTTCTTTGTTCCATTGTATATTTCTGGCTTCTTTATCAAAGATCAGGTGTCCATATGTATGTATTTTGTCTGGATCTTTCATTTGGCTCCATTGATCAACATGTTTGTTTTTATGCCAATACCATGCAGTTTTATTACTATAGCTCTGTAGTACAGCTTGAGGTCAGGAATACTGATACCCCTGAAGTTCTTTTATTTTTCAGCATTGTTTTGTCTATGCTGGGCTTTTTGTTTTTCCATATGAAGTAGAGTATTACCCTTTCAAGATCTGTTACATCACATAGCTATCTAGATTGAGGTCCTTAAAAAACTCCTACAGGCTTGAGTGGGGTATATCTGATCATATTACTGGCCCTTGAGACACTTTTACTTCTGTTGGGCTGCCAGACCCACCACTGATATAGGGACTGATGCCTGGCATCTTTCCTTCCTGCCATGTCATGGCCTGATTTTCCTGTAACCCTGAGGGGTGGCTCTTTTCTTGGGTAGGAGGGGAGTGTTAGTAGTTGTTGATGGGGGTTAGATCTGAGGGAGATGGGAGAAGATAGGAAGTGGAGGGAGAGGAGGAGGGGTCCTGGGATGTGTTCTATAAGTTGTATGAGAGGAGGAGAAGAAGGAGAAGGAGAAGGAGAAGGAGAAGGAGAAGGAGAAGGAGAAGGAGAAGGAGAGGCAGAGGGAGAGGGAGAGGGAGAGGGAGAGGAAGAAGAAGAAGAAGAAGAAGAAGAAGAAGAAGAAGAAGAAGAAGAAGAATTAAAAAACAAAATGGTTTCCTTGCATTCTTCCAAATGGTAAATAAAGAGATTAATTCAAAATGTAAAAAAACAAAAACAAACAAAAAAGTAGCGAAGAGGGAGATTTTAGAAACAAATTTGAGATCTATTTTTAGTCCACCAGCATATTTTCCTCACTACTGAAATTGAGGGTGCTCTAGCACATGCCTGTTGATTATTTGACACTGTTAGAGAATATGTGATATAATACCTTGATTAGCAAGGCCCACGAGAAAAGGAAAAAGATGTATCAGTGGAAAACTAGTAGTTTCCAACTGTCTTTATCTGTTTATGTGTTACATTTGCTTGTTCCCTAAAAAATATTATTGATTGTGATTTATATTTTATAAGTCCTAACAATAGAAAGGTAGAAAGCATATACATAGTCATTTATGAAATTTGAAAAAATAATATATAATGCCTTTTCCAGAATATTAAATACTATATGAGTAATTCACTGTTTTTTAGATCACTGTCTATTGCATTTTTAATTTGAGAAATAAAAAAATTGTTACAAATCTATATACCCCAAAGCATAATATGCTACATTTAAGATCAAGTGCTTTTAACTGCAGAAGTTATTAGTATTTATTAAGACAAATATTATTAAGATAAAATTATTAACATCAAACAATTTTAATTAAATATTTACAAAGATGGACAAAGGAGTGTTATTAGATTAGAAAAATAAAGAACTTCAAAATTACAAATGGTAGAAACATGTTCTATAACTAAGCCTGCAACATGAGCTAAATTTTGAAATTATTTGGGAAAGCCAATTACTTGACATATCTTATGAAAGGAAATAAGTCAACAAATAGATGATAGAGATCCAACTTTTTTATGTATGATTGCTTGAGTTAGAGAGATGAAAATAAAACATATCTAATAATATACAATCTCTATCATTTAGGGGAAAAAAAACTACCTAGTTCACACAGTAACACACACATTATTCTCCCCAGACTCTTTAGAAAACAAAGTAGACTGTTAAAGAGAATAGTCAAAAATAATTTCAAGACAAATAGATATAAGATGATCCCAATAGCAAGCCAGTGGTGCCTGCGTAGCAAAATAATAGAATGTGTCAGAAAAGTTGAAATACAAATTCTCACCCCTAGCATGGTTGTCATTAGATTTTCGCATGGTAAACAAAATGGAGGAAGTGTGTCTGAGAGTTAGGGCAGCAGATGTCAGAGTCTGGTCCCTGTTATGGTGTAACAAAATACTTTAGTAATGAAGGGAAATGAAGTTACATAATTGCACATAATCTCTCCAGAACGATATTGTCCAGCTGTGTTAACAATGTCCTCAAGTGTGATATCCATTTACATGGTGGGAATGGAACCACTCTGGCTCACTCTGACTCAGTGGTTAATGATAATTTCAGGAAAGACTGAGAACAGTCCTAGAACCCTTAGATGAAACGATACTCCAAGGCAGTATAACAAAGTTTAGTTTCCCTGATGTTCATCCTCTAAAAATGGGAAGGAGAACTACTCTTCACTGGTACATGTCTTGCCAATGGATAAAATTGACAAAGAAACAATTATTAACTTTAAGCCATCAGTTAAGAGTTTTCTTAAAGCAGAGTACTGTGTTTTTAGAAGCACAAATACTTGAGACAACACAGTAAGAACATTCTATTTAAATAATGGAGTGTGAAAGACTGAGTTTAGTAATATGGGAAATTAGATGCACACAGACATAGGATGATTCTGTTTCTCATCCTTCCTATTCACAATTGATTTATGTGATTCCAACATTTCAAGATCTCCATTTAAAAGTAGACAATTTTGTTGTTAGATATATTTGGCATCATGTGCATGTTAGATGCAGCAGAGGTCAAAATGTATAGGATTCTCCAGAACTGCAGGTATATAGAGCTGCACAACAGCATGAAGGTACTGGGAAGTGATCCTGGTTCCTCTGCAAGAGCACCAGTAAATATTATACAATTATTTCCAGCAAATAATCTTCAATCAACTGGCATTCAAAAAAAATCTGGAAAGTTACCTAAGCCCAAAATATCACTCAAATGTCATTGAGATGGGACTCAAAACATATGTTATCTAAAACTCCATAAATTCTTAAACTTTGAGGTTAGGTTTGGGTACTCTTTATCTGGAAGAAGTTTTTATGCTTTAGTTAAATAATGTATCTCATTCTTTTGAATTAGCCTCTTGGCTGACAGAATGATTCATAAAATGTTAAAACTCCCATAGTAGAATTCCACTTAACTATACTAAGTAATAGAAGTATGTTTACATACATATGAGAAGTTTCTATTCCTTGAGTGAGTTACGTTAGTCCTTGGGTAGCTATTTGCTATAGAATGAATTACAGGAGTTGTTTGCTGTATTTACTTAGGAAGTTAGAGTCTTCAAAAAAGATATTACTAATAAAAGGTAATAGTGTGTTAGAGGAAGGCACAATAGAGTATGCTGAAGGCAAAGTTTAACAGCTGTGATTATTAAAGGCCATAATTTAACATATAAACTGAAGTAAGTATTCACTCAGTAATTTCTCAGTCTACATTGTTTCCAAGCCATACTACTTTCTTCTCAGTCCTCCCTCTTGACAAATGAATAGATAATATTCAGTGGTCACTTGTGCAAAATTTTGATGTTCATTTTGTTACTGAAAATTTAACTAAGATAACCCTTTAAGCTGATAAAAGACTGGCATGGAGGCAGCTTATAGCTCTTAATTTCTCTTATTTCCCTATTCTTAGGAGTTTAGCTTTCTAAAATCTCAAGAGTGAAGAGCTACAGATTGTCTAAGAGGATACAATGATTATCCTGTAATACTGACCTGAGTTAGATCCCAGAAATCTAGAATGGAGGAGTCAAAGACTTCCTAATGTAGTCGTCACACACACACACACACACACACACACACACACACACACACACACACACACACACACTCCAAACAGCAATAATAAAACTAAAACATTTTTAATTTGTGAGAAAAGGTAATCTATTTGGAAATACTTTAAAATGATACAGAGTGAAGTGCTGTCAGGTATAAAGGGGGGAAAAAAGAAAGGTAAGATCAGAAACAGACAAAATTTAAAATAGGAAAAAGAACTAGGGATTGATTGCAGCATGAAACAGGCAGAGGAGAGAGCGAGCCTCTCCAAAAAAAACCTGTGCAAACCAGTTTAAGTCCCAAACTTCATTTGGACAATCCAGTTCAGAGAGGGATCTTTATTTACCAACAGAAGTATTAAAGACTGTACTTGTAAACGTGAAAAATTTGCCAATCGCTTTTGAGTCACAACCAGATTTCCAACTAAATAATATCCTGAGGCATTACTAAATAATGATTCACTCTGGGTAGTTCATATCCTCTCAGAATCATCATTTTCAAAGTCAATGATTATGCTGCATGCTTAACTTCTTATCAAATGTAATTACATTAGTTTATTTTATAGTTTGTTAAGCCAGTGCCATAATAACTTTTCATCCCTAGATTAATTTCTTTTACACACAGCAACAAGCCATGCTCCAAGCAGCACAGCTTTTGAGACTGTTATTATGCATGCACAGATGCATCCTGCCTTTGCCAGTGTCTGTGATTACCCACTAAAGAATTCTGCATATCCTCATTATCCACATGAGAGTGTTCTTCTGATTTTTTGTACTACTCAGGAGTTAGACCTCCTATAAATTACAATTTATATGTAAAAGGAGTTTATTTTGGGAATGATCATTTTTCAACACCAAGAGGTACATATTTTGGTATAGTGCATACATAACAACGACAGTGTTAATGAGAGTTCTGTGTATACATCAATAGATAACCTTTGGTCACAGACAAAGCATCCAGCAGTGAGAAAGGCATATTCACTTTCTGATCCAGCAGTTATCAAAATCAGCATGAACTCTCCTTTCTCAGGTAAGAACTGCGGGATTGGGAATCCGATTCTGGCCCCTCAGGGAATGTAATAAGGAAGAAAGTCAGCCAGGAGAGATCATAAAATATTTATGAAGAGCTCACATCTATATTGTGCCTTACTATGTTCTGTGATACAAACAATGTAGAGAACAGAATGTATTCATTTTACATGTGCATAATATGAAGGAAAGAAAAGGAATATAATATATATATATATATATATATATATATATATATATATATATATATATCTGCAATTGTAATTTTATCTAACAAAGAGAATAGATATTTTGAAAACAAGTTATTATTAATTTCCACTTAATTTTCTTTGAACATTTCCCATTTAACAACACATATATTTATACCTCTGAAATAACCAAAAAGTAAAATAAATCAAAACATTTTTGTGACCAAAATCTGATTAGAAAAATACATTCACAGGTTCAAGAAAGATATGTAATATATGTCTTTTAAGAAATAGGAAAAAAAAGTACACATATGACATTTTGTGGAGAAAGGATTTTTAGTTGTGAATTTATTACATATTTGGATTTAAGAAAATTGAAGTATGAAAATTCACCATTTAAGAAGAATATTACTCAAGCTTTAAAATTGGAAGTGAAATGAATTTTGAATTTCTCCTTGAGATACTATTTCAAATACGCATATTTATTCTACATGACCACAGGGACAAACTGAGAAGTTTAGGGCTTGATTTTGAGAATGTCAGGACTCAGAAGTATATGAATGAAATCCCATTAATGATATTATATATATATATATATATATATATATATATATATATATAATGATTTTTAGATGACAGTGAAAACATAATTCATTATATATAAAACAACAAAAATTTTAAAATGTGTTCCATGAAATGATAATTGAGTAACAAATATGAAAAATCCTACTTATGAATTATGGTGTATGATGATGTTTCTCAAAACCTAGTACAATGATTAAAATGCATTATATGAAATTCTCAGAGAACTAAGGGCCAGATGTCGTCTCACAATACTTTAAGTTCAAGGGCAGTCTCTTCTACAGAGCAAGTTCCAGTACATCTACTGCTGCACTGGGAGTCCCATTCTCAAAAACAAACAAAACAGAACTAATGAAAAATATTTCTTATTCGTCCTAAAATAGTAATGGGTATTGAAATAGAATAAAATACACATTAATTCCATAAATTCACATCTATATGCTTTTGTAAGTAGACGATTGAAAAGATAAACACAAACTTTAACATTTCTAGATTGAATTTCAGGGATGCTTGACTCATTTGTCTACAAAAGAATCTTTAGTGAATGTTTGACTGATAATCATTGAAAGTTAAGAACTAATCAATTATTAAGAATCCAAAAACATGTAATAGTCCACAAGTAGCCCTAATGAAAATGAGAAAAAGTCACAGTTTTTCATAAACTGCTTAGTATATTAGAATTGCAACAAAGAATTTTTTAAAGATTTATTTATTTTTATGTGCTTTGGTGTTTGTCTGCTAATACATCTGTGTGAAGGTGCCAGATCCCCTCAAACTGGACCTACAGACAGCTGTGAGTTGTCATGTAGGTGTTGACATTTGAGCCTGAGTTCTCTTTAAGAGCAATAAATCTTAACTACTGAGACATCTCTCCAGCCTCACAACAAAGAAATTAATTCTGAAATTAGCTGTTTTGATTCATAATAGTTGTGTGTGTGTGTGTGTGTGTGCATGTGCGCGTGTGTGTGTGTTCATTTAAGTTTAGTAGTAAAAATAAAGATCTCGTTGAAAGAGAGAACATCTGCTACAAAATTAAGTAATCTTCAGCTTCTAGTTAGAGGGTTCCATAACTGACATCACTATCTTCTGGTTTTAATGTTGAAATGAAGAAAAGTCCTTTCTCCTGATGCCTAAACAAGTAGAAAATTCAAGGAAATGTCTGAAATCTATTCAGAATGTATTAAATTTGATATGAATTTTGTCTTTAAAACAATATGACTTCATATCTTCATTTTCTACAGATCATAATAGTAACTGAAGGCACCTGTTCTCTTGCTTTAAAAGCTGTTCTCTTGCTCTGTGTTGGAGTGCTTCTTGTATCTGAATTCCGTAGCCTGATTTCTTGCTCCAATTGCCACTGTGACAAATTCCTATCTTGTAATTGATTCCTAACTTGTAACAGGTTCACATTGTGCCATTTTTTAACCTTCTGGCTCTGAAAAGAGACACGAAAGATGGAAAGAATTCTTGACCACTTGTAGGTGGCCTTTAAAGAGAGAAAGAAATAGAAATCTACTGCCCCTTTCGGCTAACCTTATCTGTCTGAAGTTTGGAGAACAGGAACTCATAGGGAACTGAACAATTCCACCAATTCTACCATCCCATCAACTGTCACTGCCAACTGCCACTGCCTCCAATACATTCTAAGCTATTCTCAGACATCCAAGCAGCTTGTAACCATAAGGAAGACTGCATAGGGCAAAAAACTTCTTGGCAAAACAGCCTGCTGCAAATATATTTTATATAGAGTTCAGAATATCTAGACTAGGTATCAAAACCTGAGATAAATGAGAAATGAATGCCACTATACCTTTACTTATTCATTAGCTCTATTGTTTAAGAATTTATTACTTAGAATATAAATTAAATTGTTGTAAGTTGCTAAGAATTTGAGCAACATAAATTTCCTGTGCATGCTTTGACAGTTATAGTTTATTCAAACTGTAAACATAACCAAATTAGAGTTTCATGTGAAGAAATTCTTTTAATTATTTTTTTCATTTTATTGAAAATAGATTCTTTCTTCATACACTATATCCTGATTAGAGTTTTACCTCTCTCCCAGTTTCTCTCCACCTACCCTCTCCTATGGATCTACTGCCTTTCTACCTCTCACCAGACCAAAAACCAAACAAACACAAAAAAATATAAAGCACACAAACAAACAAACAAAAAAGGATTCTAAGAGTGAACAAACATAACAAAATAAAATTTAAATTATCAAACAAAATCCATTACATCAAGGCTGGACAAGGCAAAAAAAAAAAAAAAAAAAAAAAAAAAAAAACCAGAGCTCCCAAAGCAGGAACAGGAATCAGAGACCCATTCATCCCAGGAATCCCATGAAGAATATCAAACTGAATACTGTAATATATATACAGAGAATTTGGTACAGACCTGTGTGGACCCCATGTTTGTGTCCTTAACCTTTGTGAGTTCATGTGAGATTTGCTCAGTTGATTCAAAGAACCTTGTTCTCCGGGTGTTCTCCACCATCTCAGGCCCTGACACTCATTCCACTCCCATTTCCATGGCATTTCCTGAGCTCTGAGAGGAGGGATCTGATGGAGATACCACATTTAGAGTGTGTGTGTGTGTGTGTGTGTGTGTGTGTGTGTGTGTATGTGATGGATTTTCTCTCTGAGTAATGTCTGGCTGTCAGTCTCTGTATCTATTCCATTTTCCTACAGGAGAATGATTCTCTGATGATAACAAAAAAAGGCTCTAATCTATGAGTATAGCAAAATATTATTAGAAGTCATTTTATTGATGCTTTTTTTAAAAATCCTATATCATTGTGATCTCTAGTCTCAAGTTCTTGGTCACCAAGCAGTATCAAGTATGGGTCCATCTCATGATGTGGTCCAAAAATCAAATCAAACATTGGATACTCTTACAAGTTCTGTGACAAATTTACTCTAGCACATCTTGAATGAAGGACAGATTGTAGTTCAAAAGTTTTGTGGCTGAGATGTTGTTTATGTTTATCCTTTGGTAGTCTGCAGAGTGCCATCTTACATCAAAGAAACTAGAACATAGAGGTGAATGTTCCGTATAAGCTTCAGACAGATTTCTCCCGCTGGGAGATGGGTTGTGTGGGTGCTGTCCTTGGCAATGGAGCCACACTGTCATTTTGGGGAGTGTAACCCCACCTAGTTTGTTTTCGAATTTTCATGGGAGGTCAACAACTCAATTGAATAAAATCCAGTCCTGGTACTTGAAGCCTATTTAGGTGACAAGGGTAACTATTTAGGAGTCCTTATCCTCCATTATTAGGGGACTGTGTTAGGATAGGCTTCATATATTTTAGAAAGTTTCTAATGCACTGGATTTCTTTATCATCTCTCAAATGCCTCTCAATTTCATCTGTCTCTCACTACATAGCTTTCCTCACTTCAACTGCCCCTACCCGATCCTCCTGTTTCCAATCTCACCAACCCATCCCAATCCAACCACAAAAATCTCTAATACTCTTTCCTTTCCTTTATACTTAACCTCTCTGGATCTATAAATTTTAAGTTGGTTATCATTTATCTAATGGTTAATATCCACAAATAAATGAATACATATCATATTTAGCTTTCTGAGTCTGGGTTACCTAATTCAAAATGGCTTTTCCTAGTTTCATCTATTTGAAGGAAAACTTCCTCTCTAGCACAAAGATCTTCTCCCCAAAGCTTCCTTCCATCAACTCATCCTATTATCCCAGTCTTGAACATTATCAGGTATTCACTTGGAATATATTAACTAGGTCATCAGGCCAAGGAATTAGGTAAGCTAACTGAAGACCTTCACCTCTCCTTACTTTGCTCCAAATCCAATATCCCAGTCCCATCCCTAACAATACATTAAAACATTAGACACAGATGTTCCCCTATGCACACATCTCTTGTGGATCCCAAAGACCATTTACCTTTAACCTCACCTCTGACTCTTTGCGATTTCCCAGCCCCCAAATATAACAGGCAGCCTCTGCTAACTCACAGCCCACTCCTGCCAGAAAATCGGGTAGACTACCTGGAGATTTTCTCTTATCCCTCTTTTCTCCCAGATCTAAAGCCACAGTGTCATCCCCAGCTCTATCCCAGAACACATGTATCAATCTTCTCAGCCCCTCTATTCCCAAAAGCAGTGTATCCCATAGATCTCCCCTTCTAACCTAGTGATTTCAATCCATTGCTTTGTTCCAGTCTCCAACCCCAGTACTCACTCTAAGCTAATCTAAGCCTCTTCTGCCAGGGAAACAAGTAGGCTGACTGTAGAGCCACACTTCTCCTGAGAAGATATTCTCCACTGAAGGATAGTCCAGACCAGATTTAGTTCTAGGAAAGTCTTTGGGGGAGTAATCTTAATTACTATTTCATGTAGGAGGCCCACCCCAATGTTGACAGTTGAATCTCATGTGTGTCATCCTTAAACATTCAAGAATATTGTTAGGTACAAAATCCAGAGCTTTGTATGTGCTATACAAACACTCTACCAACTGCAGAAGGACAATCATTCAGCTAATGTTATTGATTAGTTGGCAGTCTATTTGCTGCTGGCAGATTTTTACTGATTGGCTCTCTTACTTACAGCTCATTTGTATTAGCTTTATTGTAAGGATGGCTTTTAAGAGTATATTATTTGATCATTGTTTCTACTGATTGAGTTTATAAGAGTTTCCTTCTTATTATGGCTACAAAAACTACAGGCTTCTTCTTATTCCCCCTGAGGTAGTGGGGTTTTAAAAGCTAGTAAAAGCATCCATATACAACAGCTATGTTACAAAATATAGAAAAACACTGAGGATATGGATAGGAAATAATTCAAACAAAGCTCTGGATATTGTATCTAACCCCCATTAAGGTAGAAAAGGTGCTATGTATGTAACTCTAACAATATCCTTTTTTCTCTTATTCTGTTAGCGACATTTTTTGATTAATAGAGAAATTGCATGGAAAATGTTAGAAATAAACTACAGTTAAAAGTGCTATTCAAGGAAGAAAGCATTATTTCAGTTATAATTTATTTTACCTAAAATGTGTTTCTTATCCTAAAACAATGACTTTTCCATTTTTGTACATACTTTTAGCATTTTCTTATTTTAATTCAATGGTCTATTATTTAATCCATTATATTTTATTTACATTTTCTTGTACTGTACATTTCGTGACTTCATATTTCTAGTACTTTTTGCCAGAATGTCTTTCTTTTCCTATTTAACATTAGAGTACTTTGTCAAAATCATGTGTGCATGAATGAATGGGCGGTGTGTGTCCTGGACTGAGTCCTTTCTACCTCTTAGAATACTTTATTCATTGTGATTTTATTACTATGGCTAACAGGTAGAATATTTTCTTTCACCTTGTGCATTTCAATTTAAAATTTTTGTGGTTATACTTAGAGCTATTTAAAACAATCTACAGAAATCACACTAGAAGCTTTGCAATTTGGATAAATTATACAACTGACTCAGAAACTAAGATCTTTCCAATTAGTTTTGGTTGGGAATACATTTATATTACAGGCACATATATACATATGATTACATTTATATGTGAATCTGTACATAAATAAAAAATAAAATTTTATACATTATGTATATTTTTCAACATATATTTGAGTTTAGTGAATAAAGAAAGGAATTGAAAGATTGTGAATTTAATATTTTTCTGTATATATATTTCATTATATTTTCCTTTTATTGAAAATAGACTCATTTCTTACACAATATATCCTAATTATGGGTTTCCCCTTCCTCTACTCCAGTTCTTCAACCTCCCTTACCAACTATATATACTCCCATCTTGTCTCTCATTTGAAAACAAAACAAAACAAAACAAAACAGGCTTCTAAGAGAAAATAATAAAATATAATATAATAAAATATAAGATAACACAAAACCTAATACCTCAGAATTGAAATACAAACAGAAGAAAAGGTATCAAAAAGAAGGTAGAAGCATAAGAGTCACTCATTTACACACCCAGTAATTCCATATAAATACTAAAGCAGAAGCTGTACTATATACTCAAAGTAGACCTAGGCATGTTCTGTGAACATGCTGATGTATATATAAGTCCTGGTTTTCCTGGTGTGCTCTATAAACTCTGGTTATTAAACTATTTTCTCTTCCTTTGTCTAGATTCCCCAGCTCTGAGAGGAGGGATTTGATAGGGATACCACATTTTCAATTGAGTGTTCCAAGGTCTTTCACACTCTGCATAATATTTGACTGTTTGTCTCTATATTCCTACTGGTAAAGGAGGAAGCTTCCCTAATGATGGGTGAATAAAGTATTGATCTATGAGCATAGCAGAATATCATTTGAAATCATTTTATCCTTTTTTAAAGAAAAATATTATTTAGTTTTACATTTCGAATTGCCAGCATCTAGTCTCTGTATTTTTTTTTTTTTTTTTTTTGCCACCCAAGCAGTGTTTGGTGTGGGTTCCATTTTCTGAAGTGAGCCTTGGGTCAAATCAGATATTGAATGGTTATTCCACAAGGGATGTGACACTACTTCCTATAGATGTAGAAATATTCATTTATTTAACTATTTCTGTGCATTACTGGCTGAGGATAGTTTATTCTTTTCTAATTTAATCCCTGGTCCTAGAGGGTTTCAGCCTCCATACAATCTAACATTGATATAAGCCAGGACCTAGAAGCCTTCAGCTTCTGTACAATCTAATCTATAAACCTAAACCAAGAAATTTCAGCTTCCAAGACTGATACCTGAGTTCACTCTGACTAACTGTCTTCAGAACTACTTCTTTTCACTGTGAGTTGTGTCATAAACCATCTGCTTCTGACTCTTTGCTTGTTCTGGACTGCCTCTGCTTTTCTCGGCTTCTCCTTCTGTCTTCTCTCTCTCTTTCCATATCAACTGTCTGCTGGAACTGAATTCTCACTCCCTCTTCTCTCTCTAACTGAACTTCTGAACCAACAACTGCCTGTCTCTTCTGTCCTCTTCTCTGCTTCTACCTCTGTTTCTACTTGCTTCTTCTGCCACTTCCTCTCTCAGATTCCTCTTTTCGAGCTCTGCTTTTTGTCTCTGCTTGCACACTCCCAGGATTAAAGGCATATGACACAACTGCCTTCTGAGTTGGGATTAAAGGCATGTAATTCACTGCCTTAACCACAGAAATCTCTTTCACCTAGCATTAGAACAAACATGTTTTGTTTGACTAACATTATTTCTGCATATCATCCAGATCACACAGGTCTTTGAATGTGATTCCTTCATACAGGCTTTTGGATGTGATCACTTCCTAGCTATCACACAGACCTTTCAATGTGATTCTTTGCCAGAGCAGCCTTGCTACTGGATTAAAAGACTAAATGTTTCTCTACAGCTTCCCTAACATAACTTGCAGGCAGGAAATCACTTTAGATTGGAAAGTTTGTGGCTGTCCTGGTGATCAGGTTTCTCTTTTGTTGGTAAACACAGTATCTTCTTGTACCAAAATGCTAAGATGTGGAAGTGAAAGCTCTATGTATGTGCCAGCTTGATTTTTCCATGTACAATGAGTTGTGGAAGTGTTGTCTTCAGCAAAGGGGACTTATTGACAGTTCTTAGAAAAGAACCTATAATATTGGCAACAGCCTGGGTTGCTTGAGGAGTCTCATGGGACACCTTTGACCAACAACTTAATTATATATCCCGATTCTGATACTGGAAGATTTGTTTGGTGACAAGAATTGACCAGGTGTGACTCTGACTTCAACATTATTTGGTAACTTCTTTAGATCCTCTTCATACATGTGTATATGTTAGAAAGTTTCTACTCTGTTAGGTTTCCATACTGTTCCTCAAACATACCTTAATTTGAGCTTTCTCTCCCCATATCATCTCCCTCGACTCCCTATCCCCTTTCACTCTCTTCAATTGTTCTTCATGTTCCAGCTCCACTGTCCCCATACATACGTAATTATTTATTCTATTTTCCTTTCATAATAAGAACTATCTGTATATAGTTTAGTCTGTAGAGGAATATTTAATCTTTTAATCCAACAACATGGTTGCTCTGGGGAAAGATCATATTTAAGGCCTGTGTGATCTGGTTGGAATGCAGATCATGTCTTTAAGTAACTCAGAGTGCAATGGTGGCACAGACCTTTGATCCCAGCTCTCACAATATTAAAAGGAAGCTGTCAGTTCAAATGTAGGTCATGGTTCTTATTTCAGAGTTCATAGTAGTTCAGAGTTAAAAGTGGATCAGTAGGGATTGAAAGAGTGGAAGAAGATTGAGGCAGAGCATTCTAGTCAACTGTGAAGTGAAAAATCAGAGGCAGAGTGAAATGCAGAGTAAGTACAAGCTTTTAATCCCAAGTCTGAGAGTGAATCAGAGTGAAGAGAAGGCAAAGTGATGAATCAAAGAAAAAGTTAGCAGAATGAGTCAGAATGAGGGCACTCCCAACACTCAATATAAAAGCAGGCTCTCAGCTCAGAGAAGCATTCAATTAGAGAATCAGACAGATAAAATATGGAGACAATCAATTAAAGAATTATATAAGACACAGAGGCAGGTCAACAAAAGAAGGAGGAGTTTGAAAGAATCATCTAACTGGGACAGTCTGAAGCCTAGCATACCAGTTCAGTCAGAGAAGTCGCAGGAGTCAGACAGTTAGAAGAGTTCAGTCAGAAACAGTCATCTATCTCTAAAAGTCTTTTTAAACATGTCAGCTTGGAGAAGAATTTGAGCCAGAACAGTGGATGAGTTTTATCAGACAACTAGAAGAGTCAGTTGAATTCAGTACAGCTCTTAGTTCAGTTAGTAGCTAATCTGATTAGGCCAGTCAGCAATAAGTCTCAGATGCTGCAGTGTTCTAGGTTTGAAGATTAGATAGTATGGAAGATTAAGCCTTAAAAATCCTAGGTTTGAAGATGAGATTGTATGAAGGGTCAATCCTTCTAAGGACCAGGAATTGAATTACCAAAGAATAAACTACATCTTGCCCTGAATCTACATCTATACTAGTCCTTTAATGTATTCCTAATCTCCATGATTCTATGCATTGATGCTTGGTTGTCATTAATTTTGTATCTAATATCTACATACAAGCAAATACAAAGCATATTTTTCATATTTTTCTTTCTGGATCTAGAATATCTCATTCAGTATTCAGGATGATTTTTCAATATGGCTTTTTTTTTCTTTCTGAGTAATATTCTCTTGTAGAAATGTAACACATTTTCTTTATCCATTCTTCTAGTAAGGGAAATAGGGGTTGTTTTCAATTTATTGTTATGATAAATAGAGCAACTGTGAACATGGTTGTACAATTGTCTGTGGTAGGGTGAGGGGCCCATTCTATATATGTCCAAAAGTTTTGAAGCTAGTTCTTGAATTAGATGGTTTCTCATCATTCAGAGGAACCACCATGTTGATTTTGATAGTAGATATACAAGTCTGCACTCCCACTAACAATGGAAGAGTGTTCCCCTTGCTCCATATATTTGCAAACATGAGCTGTCACTTGTACTATTGATCTTAGCCATTCTGATGATTGTAAGATGGAATCTCAAAGTAATTTTGATTTGCATTTCCCGATAGATAAGAATACCATATTTCTCCATTATTTGAATTCTCTCTATTGAGAAATCTGCTTAGATTTGTACCCCATTTTTAATTGGGTTATTTGCTTTATTGATATCTAGTTTTCTGAGTTATAATAATATATTTTTATATTAGCCCTCTTTCTGAAGTTCAGAGAATAAATATGTATGTAATATGAAACACTGTTTTATATCATCATTATATTTAATATTACTATATATTTTAATTGCTTTAAGGTTTTTTTAAACTACTGTGATAATTGATATGTATTGGTTTGTAACCAACTACCTCTTCAGATTCATTTACTAATTTTTACTATTTTATTATAGATACTTTTGTATTCTTATCAGTCTTTAGAGATTGCCAATATTTATTTCTAAATATTGATATTTTATAAAACATATGGATAGATTAATTGACTCATAGATGACATATATTTGTATACATCATTTGTTGATTATTTTATTTATTTATCATTATTTCACCAAAATATAGACTAGAGATATTGCAAATTTTGATTCTTTTATCTACACATATACATAGAAAAAAATCTTTATTTCTTGTTCTATACCACATGTCTGAATTATGTTTGTCTACTGTAATGTCAGGGAATGTTTACACTATAATTATGATTCTCTTGTGATTTTTTTCATTCTATGGTCAATAAGTATGCAAACCATGTAATATACTTTGTAAATCATTAGCTAAGTATGTGTCATGATTCTCATCACAATGTCTGTTAAATTTTTAACTCGAAGTGATTAAAGCAAAATGGAAAATATTGCTCAAATTTTACAGCAATAATCACAGCAGCCAAGTATATAACTTGCTTCTAGAAACATAAAACAAGGAAAAAGATGGCATAGATTATAATTTCTCTTTGACATAAAATTCAGTGGTAGATGGATAAGGAAATATTAAGAATGTATTTCTTTTGGGCTTTTTGTGACTTCATTGTATATCTGAGAGAAGATAAGAGTGGCAATAGATCACATTAAATGTGATACAGACTTCTTATATGCCTCACAAAACAATTTCCCAGCTCTCAAAACTCTCAAATATGACAAAATTAGACCTCACCATATTTTTTCTAAAATTCAAACTTCATATAACATTCCATCTTTTTATACATACATATTTTCTTATGTTTGAAAGAATAGAAAATTTCAACCACATAATTCCCAATGAAATGAAATGACCTAATTTTAAATTTCTTATCATACAATTAATTAAAATTTTACATGTCATAAAATTGATAGAAGTTAACAAATCATCTTGAAGAACTAAGTGAATTTACCCCCAAATATTTGTGTCATCTGTCAGTGAGAGTCTATATGGTAGTTTATGTACAAAACTGCACCTTTCATCAATCAAGAGTAAATTCTGCAGTTACATTTGCTTCTGACAGTGTAGAGAAGCAAGTAGATAAATACCTTGAACATATTCATGACTTGTGATACCAAACACACATATAGTAATTTGTGTCATAATGATTCGCTCTGACTTGTGTGATTTTCAATATGCTGTTAGAAACCTTGTAGGGCTGAACACTGACATAGCTGTGATTAATCATTTAGCTACATGGCTAAGAGGAACAGAGAGTGATATAAATAACCTTTTCAAATACAGCATAACCTTGGGGCTTTTTCTACAATAAATAAGATTTAAGTACATATTTTTACAACATAAAATTTTGATTTTTCACTCAAAAATCAGGCTTTTTGTTTCCCCCATGAAAGGTACATGAGAGAGAAGAAAAAATTAGTCTCTCACATTACTGGAAATATTTTGCCTAAGATGCAGCTCCAAGCTAATATTATGTTATTGTAGCAGTACCTTGTCAGTGCTGGAATAATTTACAATGAGACAAAAATAAGCCCAGAAAGTATGGAGTTTATTAATAACTTTTTAAGTCTAAAAGTGTAAACTGATTATTGTCATATAAAACAAAAGTGAAATTTTCTTGGTGCAGAAAAATTCACAGTGTTTTATTTATGTTCTTGTATTATATACCATTACTCATGGCAATAAATAATTACAATGTAGCCACGAGGCGCATACACACAGGATTCAATTATGTTTGAGAGAGAGGAAGCAGTCAGCAGTTGTACCAAACTTAAAGGCCATATTATTTTTACAAATATGTAACTTATATTTATAATATTCCCCTTTGGAATACTTCAAATTGGTAGCACTGAAAACAAAATCCAAGGTTACAACTAAGAAATACTAGATTTTTCATGGTAAATTCTGTTCTACAGATGACCACAATATTAAAATACGGTCCAAAAATACAGTTTTTAATGTTTTCAAAACAAATTAAGGAATTTATGAGTAAAATATAAAGAACTGATGCACTGTGCAGAAGAGATGATAAAAATACTTCATTGTTTAAAAAATATATATGTATATATACATGCAGAAATATATACATATGTCATATATATGTATATAAGACACATAATATATATATATATACATGTACATATATATATGCATATATCTTATGTATATGACTTATCTGGAATAAAAAAATATATGTAACTGAGGCTCAAAGTTTGATTCCCAGTACTGTTTCCCTCCTGATAAATAATTTTGTTGTTGAATTGAAAGAAAGAAATAAAAGAAAGGAGAACAAGAAGTAAATATAGAATAGGAGGGGAAGAAAGAATGGAAGGCAAGGAAAGGGGGAATCTGGAAAAGGAGAAAAAATTGATGATAGCCAACAAGTTCTAAATTGTTGGTGTCATGATGAAGCACTAATGAAAGACATGAGTAATAAATGTCTGTTCCTAATAAATTGCCCATTAGTGTCAATATGCAATAACCATACAAACAGGTCCAAACAACAATAATAGAATAAGCATGTAGATGTAGATTCAGGGCAAAAGGCAATTTAATCTTTGTCTAATTTAATAACTGATTCTAGTCCTTTAACCATGGAGTATTTTGGCTGCTGTACAATCTGAAACATTTAAATCCCTAAGACTTATTTCAACTGAGCCACACTGACTACAGCCTTCAGAACTCTGCCTCTTCTGATTAGACTCACTTGCTGTTCTGGCTCAAACACCTCTCTATGCTGACTTGTTTAAACTCATCTTCTGAGCTGGCTTGCTGTTTCTGTCAGAATTCTTCAGACTCTGGCAGACTCTAGCTGATTGACTGATTCAGACTGAACTGTTCTGTTCTTCTCTGTTTCAAATTGACTTATTCTTTCTGTCTGATACTGACTTCTGCGGAGATGCCTGTGTATCTCTGCCTCAGACTCAACAGACAGCTTCTGTGTCTCAATGAGCTCTCCCTGCCCCATACTGCCTTAGTCAGCCTCTCTGGCTCTCTGACTTCTCCTCCTATTGTGTCATTCTGATGGCTTCATTGTCTCTGTGTCTTGTCCTGACTTTCTGTCCCAACTCTCTGCTCTAAGCCTGCTTTTATAACATGAGAGTTTAGCCAGGAGGTGGTTGCACATATCTTTAATCCCAGCACTTGGGAGACAGAGGCTGGCAGATCTATGTGAGTTCAAGGCCAAACTGGTCTATAGAGTGAGTTCCAGGACAGCCAGAGTTACACCAGAATAACTCTGTCTCATAAACAAGACAAAACAAAATAACAACAAAAACAACAATAACAAAACCAACAACAACAATAACAACAACAACAACTAACCTGGGAGTTGATTATGTCCTCACACTGACTCACTCTGCCTACTCTTCCTCTGATTCATCACTTTGCCTGTCCTTTATTCTAACTCATCTCAGACATTACTTCCTGTCTGACACTGACTCCTTCTGAGCTCTGCTTCCTGTCTTCAAGTGCTGGGATTAATGGTATCCAATACCACTACCTTCTAATACTTGGATTAAAGGTGTGGACCAACATTCTTTCTACTCTAGAGCAGCTATACTGAGAGAATAAAAGATTAAACATCCCTCAATATAAGTATTTTAAAAATAAGATACAAAACTAAAGTTAGTTAATGTTTAGAAATATTGGAATAAAAAGTTAACTTTTTATAAATATGATACATTTTCACTAGATTAAAATATTAGTGAGTTAAAACAACTTTAAAAATATAAAATAAGACATTGGTGTAGAAAATACAAAAATTAAATAAATTCAACAAAGTATTGTAAAAATTAAGGCAGAGAATTGAAAATTTCACACCAAATTCAAATATCATACTCAGAAAAGGGATAGAAGAAATAAAAGTATAAAACGGACATATATAATGGAGAACTCAATTTTGGAAGACATGATTAAAAGTTAACAAATTTAAAGTATTTAGAGAAACTTTAGATGTGACGAAGAGTAAACAATTTATTGAGGAAAAAATTGTCCATTACTATTATCTGAGAAGAAAAATTTACATTTATATGTTCAGCTGTGTTAGATATGTTCATGTGTGTGATAGCTGGTTAGATATGCAGGTAGATGTAAAATAGGAAAAGATAAATACACAGAAATAAATACATTCCTTTATGTAATATATATATATATATATATATATATATATATATATATATATATATATATATATATCAAGGAAAGATAAGAGAGTTTTATAATCATAAATATGTTAAGCTGTGATTTATTGTTTGTCTTTTATAAGAATGCATTTTCCAAATGGTGACAACTTCCTGACAAGTTTATGACAAAACAACACAGCTGGACAAGTTGGGAAAGGATGACCCTTAGAAAATTGTCCCTGAAAATTAAGCTGACACAACATGTGTCTGGTATTTCTTGAGAAACAGAATAGGGCTTAAAATAGGCATCTACATGGTCAAACCAGAATCGACAATTTCGAGCAATAATTATTTTCAAAAACTTTTGTAGGCATTTCTTATTTACTAATACACTACGACGGATTCATAAAAGAATACACTATAATACTTGCAAGAAGAAAAGCAAAGACAAGTATGGTTTTTATATTCAGCTTATATCATAATGATACTGAATTCTGGAAATCAAGATGACAGCACATTAGTGCAGTGTTTGCAGTATATTTTCCTAGCAAATAATACTACTTTGATTTCCCATTTCACTGACATAGATGTCTCATCACAGAAAATAAGATAATAGTTTTTTTCTGAATAATTCTTCTGAGATAATTGGTATATTCATGTCAGTTAGGGTCAACTCATTAAAGATAAAATTGCAGAATTCAGAATACCAACTTACAGACAAGAATCACTGGCTTATTAAGACAGAGTATCAAAACAAATGGCTTAGTTATTTTTAAAGCTCTATGTACCTGAGGTGTAATCATAGGTTACTAATAAGGCAGATTTAACAGAAGATATTGACCTCAAAACAAATTTGATGTTTTGTCATGACCCCTAGACAATGAGAATCCCTGTAATTTCACATGCAATTTCAAGAGCTGAACAGATGATGAAAAAATACCATATACCAATGAATGATGATTCTAACATGGACAAATTTTTGCATATCCATGCAGTAAGATATGCAATATAATCAATTGTGCTGGAGGTTCGCTCTCTGTGTCAAGAAAAATGCTGTCAATCATGATGAGTTAAGAATGATTGGAACAAGTAGGAATGGAAGAACTTTCAAAAATTGTTCTGACCTCAAAAGCACACTGTGGCTCAGCTTAACAAACATTCATATGCACATGCATATGTGCACACACACACACACACACACACACACACACACGGACACACACGGACACACACATACACATCACATACAGAATTATTAAGAAATTGTAGAGGGACTTTTAATCTTTTAATCCATCCAAATGGGTGCTCTAGGACAGAAAGAATGTTAGTATACCCCTTTTATCCCAGTATTCAGGAGGCAGTGGTAGCACATACTTTTAATCCCCAGGAGAGAACCAAGTAGAAGCAGAAGAAGAAGTAGAGATAGAAAGTAGAGATCAGACAGTCTCAGTGTCAGAGAGGAAGTGAAATCTGAGATGAATCAGAATAAAATTCAGGCAAATTAAAGAATCAGATTCAGTAGTAACAGAGTGAATCAGAGTGAGGACATGTCCACTCCTCCCAATATGAAAGCCCTTTTGGCCTGAATCAACCTATGAACATAGACTCATAGATTTGAATGCCTGGTCATTAGCGAGTGGCACTATTTGAAAGGATTCTGAGGTGTGACATTACTTGAGTATTTATGACATTTTTAAAGGATTTGTTGCTATTTTGGAGGAGGTGTGCCACTGGGAATAGGCTTTGAGTTTTCAAAAGCCCATTCCAGGCCCAGTCTCTCTCTCTAATCCTATGGGAGTAATTTGTCATTCAAACCACCATATTTCAGTTTCTAGACTCCTTAGGCTTGTAGCTGTACCATAATGCAAAATGTAAATAGTCCAAAATTAAATATCAGTAGACGTTCTTATAATAATGAGAATTACAATTTTAAACACATATGTTTATTGATAATACTGTAGTCAACATTATTTTTAAATCATAAGGAAGATATAAATATGTTATAGTAGATTATCATATTTATTTCAAATATTTACTATTAAAATATATAGATATGAAAACAAATAAACTCAGTATTATGGTAACATGGTAATATGGGAATGATCTTATTATATTTCATGAATGTTATCAAATATGAATTATAAATAGCAATGTTTCATAATCTAAGTATAAATTTAATGCTCTATGCAATTTTCTTATCTGTGAATGATTTTAGAGGATTCTAAAAACTATGAATATGTACATTATATGATTATAGTCCAAGGCAATACTGTACCAGATTATTCACCTTTCAATAAAATGCTGAACTAATAACATTAGAAGTGAGAGAAAGCTATTTTGGGGTTTGTTTTTGATAAAGTCTATCGAAAACCACAGAAATCTCTCTATGTTCATCAAAATTCAAGCAATTAACAATTGTGCATTATCTCTAGAGTAACTATGAATGGGGCAATGTTCTTCTCACATCTTCTTACTGAGCAGAAGTGCCCATGAATGTGTCTTGTGACACTGATGATAAATCTATTGGAACAGCTTTGTCTGTTCCAGTGGTAGAAATTACTGAATGTATATTCCAAATAGATTATCTATCTAATTTAAAGTAAATGGCAATATAATTATCGGTATAGAAGAAAGTATAATTTGACATTGATAAAGAGAAATATCTCCTCTATCAAATCAAACTGATTGCTTACTTTGATTTCATATTAATCTGAATTATATATATATATATATATATATATATATATATATATATACACACACACACACATCCACATACATACACACATGTGTGTATGTGAGTGTGTGTGTGTGTGTGTGTGTGTGTGTGTGTGTGTGTGTGTTTCTGTTTTAATGACGTTGATGTTTCCTCCATGCTGGCTAGATCTGTTAATACTAGAAGGTTTTAAGCCACCTCTAGGGAAGAAATCTCATCAACAATCTTAGCTATTTGCGAATACTGCCAGCTGCAACAATGACTACCCTATCCAGTTATTCTCATTTGTACAAAAATGGAATAAATATGATTGGGGAAGTTAACTACTTTATGATTGGATTTAAAGCAAATTCTATTGAAGGGAATTCATGTCTTCTGTTATAAATTTGGACAAGAACACCTGGCTTGGTATTGCTCACCCTAGTAAAGAATTTACTATGATTTTGCTTAGTAGACACATCAAACTGCTTATCTACATGCTCATCTTTATGTTCTTAGACTAGTGAAACTGTCAGAATTATTAGAGAAGCTTCCTTGTGCAGTGTAGAGTATTTATAACAGAGATAACTGCTCAATGTGCAGAAAATAAATGCATGTGAAATGTTTAGCCATATATGGAACATCTCTATCACACCCCATCATCCATGACTCAGGAAATTTCTAAGAAAAACATGTGAAAATATAAGAACAAAGTTGAGAAGTACTTTTTAAAATATTATCTTCTAGGAAAATCATGCTTGTTACACACATAAATAACAGTGGCTTTTGTTGCCTACCTAAAACCTATATGAGATTAAGCCCATCAGTGTTCTAATAGAGGTGATAAAAGGACTCATTAGGCCTCACCATAGCTGAGAATATTGATAGTTGACAGATGTTAGAAGAGGGGAAGTCAGTTTTCACCATAGATGTAGACACCAGGAAGTTTCTCATGCTCTACTACTAGGTGGCCTGAGGCTGGTGTGCATACAGACAGCAGTAACTGTACTTGATAGTCTACCAAATAAACAAAATTACCAAAAGTAAAACAAGAAGAGGTAATAATTTTGGGAGAGGGAGGCAAGAGAGTTCTAGAAAGAGTTAGAAAGAGAGCACAGTGAGTGGATATGATACAAAGCATTGTATACATATATGAAATTTTTAAATAATAAATAAAAATATCAGAAAACCAGGCAGACTACTCACAGGCCATTTCTTCTTACTCTGTTCCTCAAGATCTAACCCCCAGTTTCATCGCTAGCTCTACAGCAGAACATCCATGACAACCTTCCATTCCTGGCCCTCTCTATCTTCTCTAGATCCTATAGAGCTTCCCCTGCTAACCTTACACCCCCTTCTTATTGTTTGGTCCCAGACCCCAACCTCACTAGGTACCTCCTGGTAACCCAAGGGCTTCTACTCTGATGACAACAAGTATGCTAAAGGCAGATTCCCACCATCCCACTGCTCCTGTGATGTAGCACCAACCACCAGTCTTGTTCCAACTCACTGAGGTCTTCCTTACTTCTCTGCCTCCATCTCCAATAGAGCAGAAAGATCTCCCGAACCTTCCTTTGCCCAAACCATACCATTATTCTAGCCTCTAAAACCAGCAGGCTTTCACTAGGAACACACTAGAGAAGCAGAACATGGAAACAGGAAAACTAAACTAACACTTCCTTCCCCCGTCCAATTCTAGTCCACCCAGTCGTGTCCATACAGCTGCAACAGAACACCAGCTGCATCCTCCTACCTATATCTCTTGTGGATTATATAGTGGAATATTTGAATTAAATATTTTTTAGTTGTATGCTCTATCTTTTTGAAGCAATGTTCCTCTAGCTTTTTGTGCTTTATTGGGTAAGGGGATTTCCTAATGCTTTGCAGCTTGCTTTGCTCTGTAAGACTTGCTTCCTGCACCTGGTCACAATTCTGTGCTAAAAACAATGGATGTAGCTCTCTAAAATCTTCACATAAAAGAGGCCATTTGTTTATCTTACTGCAAATGAAATATCCTTATGGCCTTTGCAATTCTGCAGCAGGAAAACAGAGAAGACTCTTGCTTTCCATATCTTGGACCCCTGCCTGCATAGGCAACTCCCATTGGCAGACTCTATGGGGTGTTAGGTTCAACTCATTTGTGTAAATAAGGCCTTTTTGTGAGTAGGAGGGAGCTTTGAATGAATAAAGCACCTAGAGGCAGAAGAAGAAAGAAGCCATATGAGGCTAGACCTTTGCCTAAGCTGTCCAGGTTTTACGTCTCAGAGAGCTGTCCATGCTCTTTATTGAAACCATTGTATATATAAATATTACTTGTACAAAATCCCACTGACCATTTCCTTCTAGAAACCTTGACCCCACTCAGGTTGCTGTATCCCAGCTCTCAAGTCCATCAGGAACCCCTAGCTAAATTTCAGGCCACTTCTGCCAGAGCACAAGGTAGTCTGCCTAAAGAACTTTTCTTTTTCTGTTCTTGTAGATCCAATCTCCCAGTATCAATCCTAGCTCTACAGCAGAATATGCTTGGGGGTCTTTCTAGCCCCCTGTGGATCCCACAGACCTCTTCCTTCTACTCCCCCCACCACACACACACTTATTTTTTTCCCAAGTTTCAAATTCAGCAGATACCCCCAGCTAAACCAATGGCTGCTCCTCGCAGGGCAACAAGTAGACAGAAGGCATGCCCACACTTCTAGTGCTCCTGAGATTCAAGTTCTCCAATCACATCCCTATCTCAATAGCAGGGAATCTGCTGTGGTCTATCTTTCTTCTTTGACCCCATTTCCAAAAATCTCAAACATTTTCTCCCCCAAACCTCCCTACACCAACTCATGCCAATATCCCAGCCTGTAATACCAGCAGACATTTTCTATGAACACAATAGCTGAACAAGACAGGAAAAGCAATTTACAACCATCACATTTCCTGAAAATCCAGGGAGAAAACTCAAACTAAGAAACAAAATACCCACCCAACAAAAACAAATCCAGAAGTCAGAACTACTAGCGCTATAATCATCCCAAACCTAGGTACTTAGACAGTGCCTTAAAAACACAATAAATTAAAAGTCAGGACACTATGTCCCCATTAAAGCCCACCTATCTTACCACAGCAGGCAATGAATATTCTAACATATATGAAGCACAAGAAAAACAGCTTAATATCAACTATGTAAGAGGTAATAGAGGTCCTCAAAGAAGAAAACAAACAGTTGGAAGAAATAAACAATCTCCTTTAAGAAATACAAGAAAACACAAACACTTGAAGGAGATGAATAAAACTGATCAATCTTAAAGAAGTCTTGAGTTGCATTTCATAGACAGCTAAAATGTTGAAGCTTTCTTTAAGTGTTTTACTAGCATTTGATTTTCCTCTATTGAGAATCCCCTGTTTAGATCTGTATATCATTTTGTAATTGAATTATTTGTTTTTTGTTTTGTGTTTTTGTTTTATTTTGTTTTGTTTTTGTTTGTTTTTTCTCTATACAGAATTTCTCTGTTATAACTCTGGCTATCCTGGAACTTACTCTGTAGACCAGGCTGGCCTCCAACTCACAGAGATCCACCTGCCTCTGCCTTCCCAGTGGAATGCTGAGATTAAAGGTGAGCACAACCACTGCCAAACTTATTTCTTTTTTTTTCCTTCTTTTTTTAATAAATGGCTTTTTTATTTTGGATATTAGTCCTCTGTTGGATGTGGATTTGGTAAAAGTCATTTCCAATTTTGTAGGCTGCCACTTTGTCTGATTGACGATATCTTTTCTCTTAGAGATACTTTTCAGTTTCATGACATCCCATTTATTAATTATTGATCTTAGTACCCATACTATCAATGTTATGTTTAGAAAGTCATCCTGTGCTAACACATTCAACACTATTTCCCAGTTTCCCTTCTATCAGATTCAATGTATCTGTTTTATTTTTTATTTTTATTTAGTATAATACTTCCTGACTGCAGTTTCTCCTCCCTCCACAGTTCCCAAGGCCCCCAACCCCTGCAACTGCCACATTCCTGCATTTTCACTCTCCTCTCCTTCCCTTTGGAAAAGAGCAGGCCTCACATGGATATCAAACAAACATGGCACAACACTATAAAATAAGACTAGGAGCAAACCCTTGTATCAGGCTTGGGGAGGTAACCCAGTAGAAAGAAGAGTACCAAGAGCAGGTAAAAGAGTCAGAGACATACCCACTCCTAATATTAACAATACCAAAGGAATGCCAAGCTATGAAACATAACATTTAGGTAGAGCACTTGGTGCAGTTCCCTATGGGCTCCTTGATTGACACCTCAGTCTCTGTGAGCTCTGATGAGCCCTGCTTAGTTGATTCTGCTTGTGGAAATATGGTATGCATTCATTCACTTATAAGTCAATGTTAAATATAACCAATCTACAGTCAATAGATTCAGAGAGGTTAGGTAAAGAGGAATAATCTAGGGTAGATGAGTGATTCCCCCCAAGGAGAGGAAAATAAAATGTATTTTACAGGTGGACTGGGGATGGGTGGGGACCCAAAGCAAAGGGGTAGGGTGCTTTTATGGAAGAGAAGGGGTGAAAGGAGAAAGTTCTGCAGACAGCTGATGAATTGTTGGTGCTTTGGCAAGGTAATATAGATTCATTGGAAACTCTGGAATCTATGAAGGATTTCTAGAATCTATGAGGACTTTTAGAAATGGTGTAGAGTCTTAACAGGCCATCCCTTGTTCCCAGAAGATGCTTGCAGAGGCAGAATTGGGTTGATTTCAATTGAGTTGTTTGGCAATGGACCTTGTGGAGATCCCTAACAACCCATACTATTGCCAATACAATGGGTTGCTCTCTGGAAACAGACAGTGGGAGCCCGTTGACAAGGACAACAACCATACAACTCATTGAACATAGAGAAGCCCAGTTTGTGCCTACACGGATATGGAGCCTTCACCCTTAAATTCTAGTCTCTTTTAGGTGGGAAGGTACTCTGAAGGCCACTAAAAAAGAGGTACAGAAACCAACCCAGACACAAACCTTTGACCTAAAATCTGTCCTACCTATAAGATATACTAGGGCAACAGTAGCACAGAACTGGTTGGAATAGCCAATCAATGTCTGATCTGACCTGACACCTATTCCGCAAGACTGAACTCATGCCTGACACTACTTGTGTAAACAAGAAGTAGACACTAGGTAGACCAGATAGCCAGGGTAAAACCAAACACTGCTCTTTTGTTTTGAGAAAACAAAAACAACAACAAAAAACTAGCAATAAAATAGACTCCTAATGATATTCTGTTACACTCATAGATCAGTGACTTATCCAGTCATCATCAGAGTGGCTTCTTCTGGCAGCAGATAGAACAGTTGCAGAGACTCACAGCCAGATAATATGTGGAAAGAGAGAGTTTAAATGGGAGGTCTTCATCAAATACCGCCATTCAGAACTTAGAGAATTTCTGCAGAAGAGGAGGCAGAAGATTCCAAGTATCAAAGAAGGTGGAGGAAACCAGGAGAGGAAGGCCCTTTAAATCAACTAAGCAGGGCATATGTGAGTTCACAGAGAGCAAAGAAGCAAGCACAGCACAGGGCCTAAATAAACTGCCTCAAGTACTCCACATATATTACAGCTATATTCTTAGTTTTATGGGACTCTTGACTATGAGAACAAGTGCATCTCTGATTCTTATACCTACTCTTGGGACTCTTCCTGTTGGGCTGCTGAGTCCAACTTCTGTATTACAGTTTCTGCTTCATCATATAATATTTTGTTTTTTCATATTTGGTTGTTTTCTCTTGGAAGCCTGTTTTTATCCTAATAAAAGACAGAAAAGGAGTGGATCTGGAGGGAGGGGAGATAGGGAGGAAGTTGGAGGAGTGGAGATATGGAAAGCAAAAACAACAAAATAAACTCTACATTGGATGTCTCCATCAAATCCCTCCTCTTGGAGCTCAGGGAACTCTACAGAAGTAGAGGTGGAAACAGTGTAAGAGCCAGAGGGAACAGAGAACTGCAGGAAAATCAGGCCCTCTGAATTAACTAAGAAAAAAGCTCATATAAGTTTGTATTTTATAAGAAATGAATTTTTTATTTTGTATTTGTAAATAAAAATGCTCTTTTAATTATAATGGATCCATTAGTGATATATATATATATATATGTATATATATATATATATATATGATTTTATCATGTTTTCTTGATTTTAGATAATCAGAACCAGAAGTTTCTTTTAGTATCCCAGCGTTAGTAAGTGATTACACAACAAATTAAAATCTAAAACTTTCCTAAAGGTTTTAGGATTTTTCTCAATATTACTTTGTCAATTAAAATGATATTGAGCTATATCCTTTACGTGACTTCTTCATTTTTAATTATAAAAAAGTATATATAAAGATGTATAATGTTATCTCCAATGAGCATGCATTAAATAGTGAAATTGCCCCCTAATTAGCACATCACATAAAATGTGTGTATGTGAGTATATGTGTGTCTGTGTATGTGTCTCTGTGTGTGTTTCTGTGTTCCCATGTGATAAATGCACTAGGAATTTTCTCACCTATCAAATTTTAGGAAACAATACAGTTTCATGAAAAAGTTACTATGATACACATTAGATTCACAGCAAGTGTTTATTTTATGAGCAATTCTTTATACTGTACCTGATCCATGAATCTTATTCAACCCCCTGGTGTTCCAGCAATGTGCTTATATCTTTCAGATATTAGAAGCATAACACTTTATGCAATTAATTATATTTTTATTTTATAACATCCACTGAATAGCATGTTCTCTGCTTACTAGCTTGTACTCGAAACAGTAGAATCCTGAATGAGAGTTGTGTTTGTTCTTTCTAGTCCAGCCTCCTTTTATTTTGCCTTTTTTCCCACCAATTGACATATGGAGAGTGATATGAAAAGAATTCATAGCACCTTAATTACAGTTTATGACAGATTGACCTTGATGCTGCCACACTCCTTGATTTGACTAGTTGCTCCAGATGCCCAGGGACCTATGTGAGTATTTTCTTGAGATATGAAATGCATTTTCTGATGATATATTGTTACTTCTCCTTTGACTTATGCCTGTGCATGAACTAAGATCAGTGTATTTTGCCTGGAAACATTTTTACCACGACAGCAGAAACTCTCTTGATTGAGATACTTTCAAGATCATCCTATTAAAACTAATGTCATTAGAATCTACTTAATGAATGACAAAATTTAACTTTGTCATGCTGTATTCAGAAGTATTAGCAGTCACAGCTGTTTCCAGCACATCTTAGTTGGTCACCAAATGCTAGAGTGCATAGTTTACCTTGCTTTAAGAAACAACTCACATTACTGCTCGGTGGTATTTTAGGGTCATCTATCCTTGCCTTACCTAGATATTATTTAAGTGAACAGAATGAAAAGAGGAGAACTTGTAATTTTCTACAGAGACATTATTTCCTTTGCAGCTACATTATTTGTTTCTCTTGTATACAGAGACCTTTCATCACAGAAGTCTTATTGACCATATTTTAGACAAGAATATTAGGTAATTTGAGAAATTTTACTTATCATGTGTGGATGAATGTTTTAATTTTCCTATATTTTGAAAGTAAGGAAATAGGTCAACATTTTTTTTTGCAAAAAGTTAATAATTCATGAAAATTATATTCAGTGAGGAGATAAATTGAAGAAATATCTTTTCCATCAATGTTGAATTGGTGATTTGTTAATATTGTAAAATTTCTTCTTTTTTTTTTGAGGAAGCAACAATAGCCTTATAAATTACTTCATTTTATCAGTGAATACTCAAATAAATAATTATATTTGGAGATATTCAAAATTATAGGTATCATAGTAAGTCTATATATCCCATGACACCTTGGATTACTGTGAAATCTTATGAAAGATTATTCAGTTTGTCTCTCAATTATTTTGACATAGCACAGATATAGCATAAATTATATTAATATAAAATAAAATAGCTACATGTACAAGTGAGATACATTTAAAACAAACATAAATAGCTGTTTAAATTACTTTGATAATAATGTCTACTTTTAAATGAGACTTGTCTACTATTGTCTAATTTCATTGAGACTTAGAATTAGTAAAAATTTTATTATATTGGGATAATGCTCTTTCTTACTCTTAATTACTGTGTATTTTGTAAAATGTATCTATTATGCTTTGCATTTCCTGACTGACTATACTTTACAAGAACCTTTGAAACCCTTGAGTGTAAATGCAGACTACGGATGACTCTGTACCATGTGATGTATTAAAACATCACAACCTGGGAAGCAAAACCAATGATCACACACTTATGAATATCTTACTTTTAACAGGACAAATTTGCCATCTATAAGCTTATCAAAGTAGAAGGGGAAGAGAAGAGCATTTAAGCATATTAAAATCATGAATATCACAGATAAAAAAGTTTTTGAACATTTAAGACCAGGGAAAGTCCTCCGCTGGACTATACAGGGGAGAAAAATCAACACTTTAATGGGGAAAGTCCCCTTTGACATACTGTCTGGTAACTTCGAATGTGTCATGGGACCAAGAGGCATAAAACTCCCAATTGTCCTTAAGCCTCAACTTCACTAAGTTTCCCCTGCTAACACTGTCCTTCCACTTATCCATTCATCCATTCTTAGTTTCTGCACAATGGGGGCCTACACTTCCCCTCCATAGTCCTGTCATTTGTACCCTGCCTCTGGAGCTTGATTCATCCTTGATGCTCTATTAACTTTTGACCCTGAGATTTTGCTCTGGCATCATCTCAAGAAGCATTCCTTGCTATATGAAATAATCATATGAAATCATTCAATTTTCTGTATTACAGTCATAGAATATGTTATTATTTCAAAAAATTTCAATTTAAACTTAAGATATTTCTTCTGTCTTTTTTATTCCCTCCCCAAATATTTCAATTATTATTAGTTACAAAATATTAAAGGTATATGAGTTCAAGACATTGGTCTTTCAGAAATGACTCATTCATCTCACATTATTCCTCTTTTTGCTGTTTTGTTTTATCAGTCCCAATTTTTTTTCAAGAACATTCCAAGTGAATAGGAACTGAACATATGGTCAACCACTGGACTTGGGAAAATATGGCCAGCAACTGGTATTGTTATTTTGGGTGGATATTCTCTTCAGTAGTTTCTGTTATTCTCTCTAATTAACAGAAGAGCTTAGTGACTGTGGACTTCCTGCTAATAAATGCTTCTGAGATTGTTCTAAGTGTAGCCGTGGGGGTTGGGTAGGTGGCTGGGTATTTCTAGGTATTGGAAGCTGATAGTAAAGACTGAGAATGCGCTATGGTAGGGGTTAATAGGGTCCGTGGGAAAGAAGAAATGTGGGTGTGCCACCAGGATCTTCATAGACCACTGAGAATAGAGACAAAGAGGAAGAAATATGGTCTGATAGAAAGTTGGTAATACAACTCAGTGGTTGAAGTTGGAGGACAGAGTGAAGATAACCTTCTTGATTCCATTTCCTTCATGTCTGACAGGTTTCCAGAAGTGCCTCCTTGGATTGACTCCAGAGACAAAGTACTGGGATGGTGGAGGAAGGCTGTAGGAGAAGGTCAGCCTAGGGAAAAGGGGACTTGAGTTGATAAAAGAACCCCTACTATAGCTAAAATCCCATATTGACCCTCACACAGTGGCAGTGGATGACTTAAATATCCCAAGATAGCCAAAAGACAGGTCATCCAGACAAAAACTAAATAGAATTAAATAACATCATAAAGCAAATATAAAATTAAAAACTTCTTAGTATTGAATGAAAATGAAACACAACATACCCAAACTTGTTGAACACAATGAAGGTGGTACCAAAAGATAAGCTCATAGCACCAAGTGTCTTTATAAATAAAACAAAGCAAAACATAAAAATGGAGAGGTTTCATATTACTCACCTAATGGCACACATGAAAGCTCAAGAACCAAATAAGAAAAAACAAAAAAAGAAAAAGAAAAGAGAATAGAAGAAAAAGGAAGTAGAAATAGAACTGGCACTAAAAAGAAGTAGAAGGCAAGAAATAATCAGACTCAAAAGTTGAAATCAATGAAATAGAAACAAACAGAAAATACAAGGAATCAATGAAACAAAGAGGCATTTCTTGGAGAAAATCAGTAAGATTGAGAAATGCTTAGCCAATTTAACTGAAAGGCAAATTTAGAGGTAGAAAGGAGGACATAGAAACATATCAACAAGTACTGAGAACTAATCATAAGGATACAATTTAAAAACCTCTACTTCACCAAAGTGTAAAATCTAAAATAAATAATTTTCTTGATATATACCACCAACCAAAATTTGAATCAAGTTCAAATAAACAGTTTAAATAAACTTGTGTTCCCTAATGAAATAAAAAAAAAATTATGAAGACTATCTCAATTAAAAAAAAAAGTTTAACATGATATTTTATCCCAGGAACACATCAAAAAGATCTTCTACCTTGAGCTAGTGGAACTCATCCCAGAGATGGGGGGGGGGGTTTCAACAAACGTAAATCAATAAATGTAATCCACTATATGAACTAACTGAAAGGCAAAAAACATAGGATCATCTCACGGTATGCTAATGCAACAGTGTGCAAAGATTGTGAGAGTAACCAAGCAATATCTGGATTTAAGGCCCACTTCATGAGATAGAACCCATTCCTGGCATTGCTATGGTTGCCAGAACCTGAGAATAAATAGGCCAGAGCCTAGGGGGAAACCAAATACTACTGTTCTGTTAATGGAACACAGTCATAGTATGATTCCTAGGGATATTTCTATATTCATAGTTCAGTGCAAAAAAATCTCTCACAGGCATTTCCAGGTACTTGAAACTTCCATATGTAATCAAATTGATAACCAAGATTAGGCACCTCATCCCTTATTCTACTTAGAAACTCTAACTGTCCTCAGTCATAAATATCTCTTCTTGATTTTCTCTTGCTTTCCCATTTTTATCTTTGTAAATTCACATATTTTGTTTCTTGTACCTCATCTGTCATTGAGCATCCCAAATGTCTTCACCTACATATAATTACTTTATATATTTCAAACTTAAAATAAAGTCTCTTGATATACAAAATATTTAACAAATTTTGGTCAAATCATTGACAAAAAGCTGATGAAGGAGGTTTACATTTCAAGCTAGACAAGTAGATTAAATTGACCATTTAAGATAAGAAGTCACAATATTTTGCACTTGTAGGTATTTTCAAAAACATTCTTTTTTTCTATATCACCTTCATCCTTTGATTATAAAAAAGATTATTGGTGTTTACTCAAGTGTAATGTATTCCTTACCATCTATTAATTAACTTCCTTCTTTGAATCTTTTGAACATTATTCACAAGGAAGTAAAAGGATAAAAGGTTTAAGTGGTTTTAAATATTTAACTTGAAATTTTAATGGTAAAGTAATTAAATGTCAAGTCTTTGGTAGAAATCATGAGACTTAGACAATTCCTCAATTTCCAGTATTTTCCAAAATCCATAGATATAAAATTTTCTGATGACAAAACTCCATGGTAAAGAGCTTACCTTGTAACTGAATTCTGATGTTTTTTTTTTTTTTTTCTTTTGCCTCAACTGCTACTGTGACAGATTCCTAACTTGTAACTGATTCCCACAGTGCCATTTTTACCCTCTAGCTCTAAGAGGAGAAAGGAAAAAAAATAAACCTTCACCACTCTTGTGAGTGGATTTAATGAAAGACAGAAAGAGAGAACATTCTACTGCCCCTTTTGGATGCCCTTATCTGTCTGAAGCTTGGAGAACAGGAGCTCATAGGGAAATGAACTATCATTTATATAACCATTCAACCAACTGTCAATTGCCAACTGGCCACTGCCTCCCATATATCCTAAGATGTTCCCAGGAGTCCAAGTGGGATCTAACCATAAGGAAAACTACATGGAGCAAACAACTTCTTTGCAAAGTATCCTGCTACATTGCCTAATATACAAAGATTTAGACCTCAAGAACACAGCATTGAAAATATAGGAGAAAAGTGAAGGTGGCTAAATATTATCGTATATATTTGAGAACATAGACAGTCTATATTCATATATGAACATTTATTACATTCTTTGAAAATATACTTTTCTCAGGGTTGGAGAGATGGCTCAGCAGATAAGAGCAGTGACTGCTCTTCCAGAGGACCTGAGTTCAATTCCCAGCAACTATATGTTGGCTCACAATTATCTATAATAGAATCAAATGTCCTCTGCTGGCATGAAAATGTACATGCAGATAGAGCAATCATATAAATTTAAAAAAGAAAAGACAAATAACACTTTAGCGTGGCAGTGCGAGTAGACACCTTGCCTTTAGAACCAACACTTAGGAGACAGAGGCAGATGTATCTCCATGATATTGAGGCCAGCCTTGTCTACAAGGTGAGTTCCAGGACAGCCAGAGTTTCAACAGAAAAACCTACACTAAAAAAAAGAGAGAAAAAAATATTTTTCTCAAATCTAATATTTGTGTATCAATGCTTGGCAAGATTGTATTCCCTGTATGATTCCTAATATGTTATGAAAGTTTAATAAGTGTGAAGAATAATGTTAGTCTTTATTCTAAATTGTTATTGAGAAATGAAAATATTGCAATTTCAAGTTTAGAGCATGAAAATTAAAAGTAGGAAAAAAGTTAATTGCTGTTTTGTATGCTGAGTTATTATATTGTAAGATGAATTATTATGTTCCATTAAATATTCATATATTTAAGAAACAAGGAAACTGAAATATATGTGCTTGAATTATTTTGAAGAACAATTTGTATTTGAAGAACAAGTATGTTTCAGAAATACTAATGGCAGATCTGGATGTCATTATAATTCTTAATTAACATTTAAAATTACCATGCATGTATTTGTTATTTATAGTACAAATGATCCTTATAAGATGTAAAATACAAAAGAAAAACATATAAATAATCAGTACATGAAAAATATATCCACTTAAAAATGTCATAGTACACATTAAAATCAATAATGTAATTAAAAACACCAATTTGTTATTTACTACATATTCCACACATAAAATTAAAAATTAATTGATTGAAGGCTATTTGAAAAAAAAATCAACCACGTGTATAAAAACAAAAATAATTCAATACTATGGTGTATTAGTTACTTCTGTATATTTTCACATCCAGTTTCCTCTTTGTTTTGTTTAGTCATATATAATACCTATGATTGAGAGTGATGAGTCACCAAAAATAAATAAATGTAGAGGAATAGGTCTGTGTGAAAGCTAGGATACGTATTCCAGGGATTACTTCAGAGACCTGTGTGGCTTGGATGGAATGTAGGCATACCTTTAATTCAGAATTCAGAAATCAGTGGTATTCCGTGCATTTTATCCTTAGAAAAAAAGAGTGGAAGAGGACACAGGAAGTCAAACTCAGAAGTCAGTCACAGGAAGTGACATCTGAGATGAATCAAAGTGACTGACAGACAAAATGACTAATCAAAGGAAGAGTTAGCAGAATAAGGACATGCCCAACTCTACAACTCCAACTACAAATAAATATTAACTTAAAATATGAAAGGAAGAAGAAACAAGGAAACAACAGTAATTTAAATAACAATGGCTGAGTTAAGAACAGGGTAGCAATAAATGGGATTGAAATATTGGATACCAGGAAAGAGTAAATTTAAAATGTTTAATCTAAAATGATAAGAAATAAACAGGACCAAATAGTGGACAAGATGAAGGGGCTACTTTTTTAAAAAAATTGGATCCTTGGAAATTTAGCAAAGAGCTGATTCAAAAGCACCCACATCTTCCCCCTTCCAAATGCCTCCATACAGGCCTATCAAACTGAGGAAACTTTCCTCTGCCTACTTGCTTGAGTTGGGGAATTGGTATCTTTCTGGAAACCAGAAAAAGGAAATGAACTATTTCTAAACAGACAGATATTGCTAACTTCTACTAAATTCTAATTAAATTATAATATATAAATCATGTAATTATATAATAAATTATAAATTCTCATTAAATTATGTGTCTTTCTTTAATTAGAGAAATCATTTTTTACCACAGACTATTAGAAATCCCACTTTAAACATATTTTATAATATTTTGCTGCTAATTTCTTGTGTTATATAAATCTTCAACATGTCACTTGCTATGGATATGAAAAGATATTAGTATTTCTCTTTACTGTTTGATATTTCCTAGGAAAACTTGAACATTCAACTATTTGTCTTATGAAGAGAAATGATAACATACCAAAAAATAATTCCACCCAATTCTAACTTGCCTAACCAATTTGAGGAACAAGGACTTATCAAGTCAACATCACTGGAAAGCATATTTCAGCAATAGTGACAGTGTTGCAAATATATCGAGTTCCCTAATAAAGAGCTTTCAGAGAGCCTAACAGCAAGCCCTGTGGACACAGGATCCACAAAGCATCAGCTTCCAAAAGCCCTTGATGCAGCACCAGCATCCACTAAAGAAACAACACTGTCCTGGTAGCAAGACAGGTATGGGCAGAGAAAGTCATGTGGAAGCATGAGGCAGCATCCATATTCTCAGGAGCCACGAGAAACAGACAGTAAGGATTTTACTAGTTTCCCTATCTTTGGAAAAGGAAACACTCTGTGGACTTTTTCTTTGTTTTTTGTGGGGGGGGGGCGGCAACTTTTTTTGGACTCAGGGATCTCCCACTCCACAAGTTTGATAGCTCATCACAAGTTAGTCGTATGTTCACCATACATATTCAGCTACTCAGGCTCAGCGGGCATCCTGGTGACTCTGTAAGTTTGAGCCTTCTGGTGCCTCAAGGCCAGCAATGTCTATCTGAGACCAAAAAGGAAGACTTTACTTCTAACTCTACCCCAGGAGCTCCTGCTATATTTGGGAGAAGTAGCTTGAAGATTTCAGAACCTGGTTTCAGTATGTTTTCTCATCTGAGAGTAAAGGGCTTGCCAGAAGCAGCTCATAGAGACTCCCATCATTTGAGGCTTCTGAAGAGTCAGGGAGCTGGTACTGAGAGTTCAAATCTGTTTTATTTAAATATCACATAGAAATTTATTATTAATTGTTTTATCCCACTTAAAGGCTGTCAATTTGAATTGTCAAATAAAATACTTTCCCTTTCTAGTCTTTGCTGTCCCATTCCATTCTTGGAGAAGGGCAGGACAAGAACCCATTTAAGACATAATAGTTTCTACCCATCTCTTTAGGAATTAATGAAATTTGCATTTTTGGATACATTCTATTTATGATACTATCACCAGGGAATCTCTTCTGCCCTGGCAATACTTCACAATATAAACTTGGCAAGGGGTGTCATCCATGTTTTAACTTTCTGAGCCTTTTCAATGTTAGAATTTCTGCAATCTGGCTGAGTTTTGTTAACTCCCCAAGGCTTGTAAGCCACTCTCCTCCCTCTAGGAAAGAGTGATTTAATTTGAAATAGATACACAACACTAATTTGTAGTGCCTTCAGCAAAAATACTACTTTCATGAAAAGCTTAAAATCTTTGTCAATGCTCCTTAAAGAACAGGGAGTAAATGTCCAACAAAATAAAATCCAGAGAGTATTAATCAAAGTGACTTGGAGTCATTCCACCAAGATGGTAGAGAAGATGAGGAGGTAAGTTCCTGTCCTTTCAAAACCCTAATTAAAAAAAAAGTCTTTGGTGGCCAAGAATTCATTGCAAAGAGATACTTTCATTACAAGAAAAGGAAGAGGGAGAGAGGGAAGGGGAAGGAGAGAAAGAGAGAGGGGGAATATTATCAACTTTTGACTTCTGCTATATTGTAAGATATTATTTTTCTAACTGATGCCCAAAGAAAACCATCATAAGTGAACATAATCATGTTGTTAGTTATGTCAAGGCCAATAACCATCAAACCAAACAGGCTATAGTGTAACTCTATGACACTGATGTGTCATAATCACCAAGATAATCACCATAAAGGCCTGATGGACAGAAATCAGATTTGGGTTTTCTTGTCCTTCCCACCCCCCATATGTGAACTGGAAAAATATAACAATTGTTTCCATAACATGATGTGGTAGTTTGAATGAGAATGGCCTCCATATATTTGAATGTTTTGTTTTTAGTTGGTGGACTGTTTAGGAAGGATTCAGAGGTGTGGCCTTGATGGAGGAAGCATGGCACTGTGGGTAGTCTTTAAGATTCCAAAAGAACACACCAGAACTAGTCTCACTCTTTCTGTCTCGATCTTGTGGGTAAGTTATAAGTTCTCAGATACTGCTCCCACACATTTTTGCTTGCCAGCTGCCATGTTCCTTGCCATGATGGACATGAACTCACCTTTTGAAACTGTGAGCAATAACTTCCCTGCAAATGAATTCTTCCTTTTATAAGTTGATGTGGTCATGATGTCTCATCACAACAATAGTAACTAAGACACATGGTAAATAATATCTCAATTTTTATATAAGAAATTAGCATCATATTTCTTCCCACTTTTGATAATTATCACTCAGTTTTACAGATAGTCATTCTGGTTTTCTTATTAAAATCTTCATCCATCATCATTTATGAGAGAATAGTAATGATGCTAAAACAGAAACTGCCTTTCAGGGCATTAGTTTATATTCAGTAGTTTAACACGATCTTCAAATTTTTATGCACATCCAAGAATCTGTTAAATAACAGGTCATCAGTCCAACATAAGGTCTGTTTCAGTTTAAAAAGCAGAAACTAACAAGCATGCTTTTGCTAACTAGAGAAATACCTCACAATGCAGAAATAAGGAACATTTTCTTATTCTGATAAAATGTCACATTTTGTCTAGTTCATGTGGTCACATGCAGGAATTGAGTTTAAATCATAAAGAGAATTATTTTCCTACACTTTAATGTTCAGTGTTGTTCTCTTTAATGTATATGTGTCTTATGTGATGGTATTAAATAATAATAACACATGTTAAATTAAGTTTTTATACTGCTCTAAAAAATGTTGCTGGTTAAGAAAATGTTTAAGGAGCAAGATGCAATCCATCCTTGCTGTAGGAAATGAAGAGTTGGCATTATTTTTGAGACTAAGCAAATGCATCTTTTATGTAAAATCTAGCTTTTAGTTTTATAAAACTGTTCATGTAAATTGGCTAAAAGCAAATGAGCAAATCAACTTGATGTTTTTCTCTTGTGTAATTTTATATACCAATTTCCCAAATAAAGATCCTCCGGTGTACAACAAAACTTCTTGAATACACACACACACACACTCAATTACTTTATCCTAGAAGTATATAATTATCATATTATCTAATTTATATTCCACAATATTGTGGAATATATTAGCAGTGTATCTCTTAAAATTATAGATACATTATTACCTATATGTGATTCAAAACAAAGTAAGAAACTAATAAGCTGCCTGACAGTTTTCTTCTAATGGGTTTCCCTAATATTTTCTCTTTGTTTACTGTCTGTAAATTTTCTGTAATTTCAATTTGGAAAGACATAATTTTTTAGAAAATAATCCCACTAATAAATTTAAAGGCAATAATTTAAATTTCAATTAGGAAAATTAAAAAAAACTGTAATAATAATTAAAATTCAAATTTTTCAATCTGAATAAAGTACATAAAGAACGTATGTTGTTCTTCAGGCATACAATCTTGTTCCTAATAGATTTTTATTAGCATCCTCACTATAAACTATGTTTGGTTTTTCTAAGAAACTTGGTGTTTAAAAATCTAACCCTAATGTTATCTCTCTTATTATTGCCAGGCTCCCATCAGAAGAAATATACCCTAGCTGAGCTTTAGCCAGCAGTTCACTGAAGGGAACACTAATGGAACCAACAGAAAGCAGGCACTTATTTCTCCAGAGGGTGACGTGTTACAAACTAGTGTCCATGAAGTAGTTAAGGAAGAAGACAAATGTGATAGCATCTTTACAGGCTGAGACTGTATCATACTGAGAACAAATCTCTATGAGAAGTCAGAGCTCTGCTTTGATAAATGCTATCTAGAAAGGCCTCACTTTGATTGCTGCCTTATTTCAAGGGTAGGCACACTTAATGAGTGTCAGTCTCCCCTCCATGTGAATAGGCACTGGGAATTAAGAGCTTCCAGCCATGTGCATCAGTATCATTTTTCTAATGTTCAATTTTTGGTCACAGTTCGTAGATGAACTGCCTGGAGCAGAAGTTACACAACTTGTTCCAATGAAATTTAGGAGCATACAGAGATCTGTGATTTATTCTATCCAAGTTATAATCTAAAGTTGCCTCATGTACTATTTATTCCATGTAGTTGCTGTACCAAGTATATCAAGTCACCTGCCACACTACCAAAGGCTTTTGCAAGAGAACTGAAATAGGAAAAAATTTAAAATATTTAGTATATTTCTAACACAGAAAATGGTTTTAATAATTTTTAAATAAATATTGTGTTGAGTACACTGCATCTTTAAGTTAATTGTCATCTTTGGTTTTAAAGACTCCTGAGTTGAGAGGCAGAAATAATGTACTTCATCAATATAGAGGCCAGGATAACCAGCACATTCAGTTTGATAAGTGAAAATTAATACAAAGTCATTATTAATTTGTGTTTTTAGATATACTTTCAACTTCAATCATTTTTATGTTTTTATTTTATGTTTATATTTTAATATATTATATTATGTCATTTATATCTTATATTCCCCTTGTAGTAAGTAAACTGTCAACAAATTAGAATGTTCTATATATCTAAAATAAATCTTAAGAATATTTTTTTGTGTACTCACATACAAATACATATTGAATTAAGTTGAATTCTTTATAGAATATAACTTTATTATCAATGAAAAGGTAATCAAAGATGCAATTAATTACGTAGTTTTCTTAGTTATAGGGATGAGAAACCTATATCCATTAGATGCGATAAGTTTCTATCTATGTACATTTTATAATAATAACAAAATTACAGTTTTTTCGTTAAATTTGGTCAGAAAATAAATAGCATTGACTAAAATCACAATTATTTTAGTTGCACAGTTTTTTTTGTTAATGACATACTATAAAATTTAATCTATTTTAAAATACATAAGAAGATTTCTCGAAATATTTACTTGTTGGAACACGGTCTTCTTATGTAGATAACACTTGCATAAGACTTGCTTTATTCTTTAGGCAGGATTTGAACATAAGATCATCATTTTTCAATCTCCTGGATTCTGTAATTAAATGGCTGTTGTAGCAAGCCTAATGAATCTGTGATTTTATTTCTAGTAATACTTTGTTATATTGATTATAATGACTCATTTATTAATAAGTGTAATTTCCTTTTAACAGAGAAGATAATTCAAATAACTATGCAAGGTATTTGGAAATTATAGGTTGATAACAGGAAAAGATAATGAATAAAATTTGGACAATGAGAAAGTTATAAGGAGATCTATTTCAATTGATTTAATAACTCTTTAAATTGAATAGACAAACTTGTGGCATACTCTGAATTATTTTTGTAAATATTTTCTCTCTTATTTTAAAGGCCTAATCGTTACTTTTTTCATTAAAATTTGCAGACAAAAATATCTTAAAATTTTCTTTTGAGGTAAAAGAAAAACTCTCTTTAAAATTTTTAATGGTGTATATTTTAAGAACATAGAAATTAACTAACTTAGATTCTACTAGCATTTCAATTTAATTCTAAGTGTTGGAGTTTCTAAATGGTCTCATTTATGCTAATGCAACCCCAGATACATAGCAGAATAAATCATTGTGGACAATTAAAAGTAGCTGGGTATGCTGCTCATTAATGAACTAATGGTTCTTAAAATTACTAAAGTGTTCATTCCTTAAATCTTAAGTATTTAAATTACTTCAGAATTTATATCAGTTCCAAAAAGTTATACCAAAAGTCATTTATGTTGTGATATTAATGATTAAAATTAAATTTTACTTCACAAAGGATTGAGTACCTGAGACTTTCTATAAATATGAAAGGATTATTATATTATAATTGCAATTAACATGTGTTTGCTTCATCACACCTAATTAGTTATGACATTGCATGTCTAAAATATATAATGGAGTGCTAACGCAAAACAAGCCAACTGTGTTAAAATATCTAATATTTTAAATATTAATGGAATTGCCATGAAAACTTAATGGGAATAAGCAGCACAGATTTTCAAATCATGTAACGAAGTCTAACATTCAAATAAATATCTATACAAAGTATATTAAGGTTCATTAAAGAAACTAGTGATAGTACTGAAAAGGTTGGTAGACTGACTTTTGTAAACTATCTTTTTTATTTTATTCTATTTACTTTATTTTTTGAGACAGGGTTTCTTTCTTGTTATTCTGGTTGTCCTGAAACTCATTCTGTAGACCATGCTGGCCTCGAACTCACAGAAATCTGTATTCTTCTGCCTCCCAAGTACTAGGATTAAAGGTGTGCAATACCACTGCCTTCTGAACACTGAAATTAAAGGTGTGTGCTACCATTGCTTTCTGAATATTGTGATTGAAGGTGAGTACCAACATTCTTTCAACCCTAGAGCAGTCATACTGATGGATTAAAAGATAAAACATTATTCTACAAATAATAGAAATATTATAGATTACAAAAATATAAAGCCCCAGGAAAAAATGCAAAATGTAGCTTTTCAAAACAACAGATATTGCTGGAAATCTTCTAAAAATCTTAATGATACAAGTTATTGATATATAATGAATTATAAACCTGAAAGGACAACTTTAAAAAAAATAAGAAATGGATAACAGAAATAAAAGGCATAAGTAAAAGTTTACAGTGTAATAAAATAAAATATGTTAAGAAAATTCTCATTAACTGAACAGAGAAAAAAACAGGATGTCATAGTTGAGAAAATTGAGAAAAACAAACTAAACAAAAACAAACATTAAATCTAGTAACAAAACTTATCATCCAATGATGAGTATTTCTTTTCCTGTTGCTGTGATAAAATATCATGACCTGAATTAGCTTAAATATGACTGGGTTATTTTGCCACACAGTTCCACGGGGAGAGCATCTATCATGGTGGGAGGGTATCGTAGCACTCATGAAAAGCTTGACAATGAAATCAGAACACTGGGTGATCACATATTTATTCACATACAGGAAATAGAGGGAGAACAGGAAGTGAGGCAAGAATATAAACCCTGAAAGGCTGCCTCAGTGACTTACTTCCTCTAGTAAGTTTTCATTTCCAAAATATTTTGTTACCTTCTCACACATCACTAAAAACTGACATGATGTTTAAATATGTCCAAACTGTCATATAGAGTAAATCCAGAAAAGGCTCCTCTAAATTGACAGATTGACAAATACATGACTATTTGTTTTTAAAATGTACACATATATACACAGTTTTAATATTCTAAGTGGAAGTTATAGACTTGTCAGATTTAGGGAACATAAATGATGTGAAATTTCATATAAGGGATATTTCTTATTTTATTTGTCCTCACTAAAATGATCTTGGAAGCAGTGAGACAGAAAATGTATCAAGGGTCTGTGAAAATGGATAAACAGACAAGAGCACATGGGCCCTTTCAAATAACAGAACCCATAAGACTCTTTAATTACAGTGCCAGACATTTTGATGCCCTCTTCTGGCCTTGAAGACAATCACTCCATAAATGCAGACAAACACTCAGATAGAAATGTAAAGACATCTTTTTAAAAAATAAACATTTGTATCAAATGATAATAGCATTTGGTGACTATTAGCGTTTTTAGAAAATTCAAATGACAGATTTAAAGACACCATCGAAAAAGTGATATCCAGTAATGCTAAGATGAATAGAAAAATATGAATATCATTCTACACTTGATTTAAATAAATTTGAAAATTGTACTTTAATTCTTGTGCAAGTCTTGCATTTACTTGCATTTGGTTAAATATAGCATCATGTCTGGTATCTTTCAATGTATAGGAGATATTTAAAGCAACCTTTTTCAGATATGCTTATGTGTCACAGAGAATTCTAATTATGCACTCCCTTAAGCCATCCTACATTTGCAGATAAAACTAATTTCCTAGTTTGAACTTGTAGTTCAAGTTCAGACTTGAACTACAGTTATCATTTTATTATTTTATAATTAACACTATGTATAGAATCTACCTAGGGCATTTCTCCAGGTCAGAAACGTACTCTTCTACATTGCTATAGTCTATTTTTTAAGTCTATAGCCTATATAAATAAATTTAATATTCTTGTATGCTGTTCAAATCAGATAGGTCTTTGTATACTGTAATTTATACAATAGCTTATGTATTTACATACAAACAATTCATGTGGTAGAAAATTCTACTATGGTAGAAATCTAGTATCCATTACTCAGAATTAGTCAAACTTTCTTATACATAAAAAAGCAGCATATAACTGGGCAGTGGTGGTACACTCATTTAATCCAGCACTCAAGAGATAGAGGCAAGCAGAATTAGACTTAAAAGGCAGCCTGGTCTACAGAGTGAATTCCAGGACAGCCAGGGTCATAGGGCCATTAAAAAAATACATAAAACCAAAATTTGCTCTAATTTTCATGAGACACAAAATGCCTAGAGAATAAGAAAAATAGATAAAATCTAAATAAGGAAATTTAACTATAAGAAATATACCTTCAGTGTAGAAAACCAGCTTTTCAGTAACACACAGTAAGCATGCCTGCAAGAAAAATCAATATTTTTCAAGTCTGTTATCAATCCTTTTGTTGCACTAGAGGAAGAAATTATCTTGATCTACCAAAGGTTGTACGATAAAAACATACTTTACAAATAACCTGGAATAAACACAATCACCCATTCTTTTCATAACTTATGCAGATATAGCAAATTCCTGAGATATGTCTCTCAGCAAAATCCACTCAGTATTTACAAAGTAGATTAAAGATATGCAGAGAAAGGAGGACAAACACATCAGGTGAGATTAATTGTCCTCATGTCAGTGCTGCAAAAATAAGTATTAGATTCACTTACTCTAACCTACATTTGAGAATGTTCCACCCAGAATACACTTGGTCATTAGATAAGCTTCACAAATAAGTAATGAACTCAATGTTTACAGCTACACTTCAGTAAATGGCCTTTAACATGAGAGTTATCCAATTATAAAAGATGTTTGAAAAGCATGCTGCCTTCGCTTTAGAGATCAGAGGTTGAAATTATTTAGGAACTATTTCTTCAGCCTCATGTCATTGTGGTTTGTATGAATGATTGGAAGATTTGTTTTAAAATTTTTGCAGATTATAGAAATGCTTTAAATTTTCTCTTTAGAGAAACTAATTTTATTATTTTGTCATTTTTATCCTAATGTGTAAAGAGATTTGAGCAGCTCAGACTTTGCTGGATATAACTATGGCTAATAATTTTATTTGGAGTACAACTGAAAATACCATTAAATGAGCAATGAGATAATTTGATGTAATGCAATATCCATTGTTTTGTTGGGGACAGAGAAATAGTATTACTAATTATAGTTTATCCACAGAATACATCTCATTATTATTAACAGAAAGGTACGTTATGTGTACCTGAATGGGAAAATATATCTTAGAGAAAAGTTTTTTTCTTTGTTATTTTTCTTACGATGTACTATTTATTTATTTATTCATTTATTCATTTATTTGGTGTTTTTCCTGCATGTATGTCTGTGTGCCCTGGAACTGATGTTACACATAGTTATGAGCTGCCATATGAGTGCTGGGTATTGAACTCAGCTCACGGGAAAAGTAGCCAGTCTCTTAATTCTGAGCTATCTCTCTGGCCTTTTTCTTTGTTGTTTTAAAAAGAAAAAGAATCTTATGTGGTGTGCATGTCTTTAATTCCGTAACTGGTAGGACAGAGACAAAAAGATCTCTGTGAGTTCAAGACCAGCTTGCTCTACAAAGCAAGATCCAGCCCAGTTGAAGATACAGAGTACTTGTTTCAGTTTTTTTCTTTTTTCTCTGTATTTTTTTTTTGTTGTTGTTGCTGTTGTTTTAGAATATTTTAGACACACATGCTGTACTGTCTTACTAATGTTTTTGTTCGAACAAACTTTTATATATCAACATCATATTGTTAGTTCTGACATATTAATGAAATTGAGCTTAAGAAGAAACATAATGATTCAAAAAACTTATTTTTTAATAAATTAGTTTTTATTAGTTTTGCACCATAGCATCATGGAATACACTACAGGTAACTATACTAATAACTCAATGTGGCTCAACCTGTCATTTGATCTGTTTGCATTTTATAGTTTCTTATCTTTTTCTATTTGACATATTGATAAAAGTTTCACCTTAGCCCTTTTTTTCCTGAGAATTTTTATCAGTTTTTATCTATTTAGAGGAAGGCAAAATGTGTTGAAGGTAAATTTCCGAATAATGCTGAACATTTGTTCCAGGTTGAATCAATTGTTCTGATTCTTGCAGTGATGAAGTGTGAATGATGAATACATTGATTACTTAATGGGCTCTCAAGTTACAAACATTTTGTTCAGTCAAGCAGTTGCATGTTTTCAATTTTCTAACATATGCCAATCTCTTAATATTGAAATGTTTATTTATAAATGGATTATATTTCTTCCACAGAGTCAACGTATTTGGGCCCTAGACACAAATCTGTCCTTGAAAGATTTTGCTAGGAAATTGAACCAAGCTGAATCATGGATAGTATAAATGAGAACAGGATCAGCAAGGGCAGAAGCAATCTTCATAATGGCCTGGAAGTTATAGCCCATGGGAGATGAGATGGTCAGAAAACATACTCTCTCACATGTTAAAGCTGATACAAAGGTAGTCAGTGTGAGCCTTAAGGGCTGAGTGGGTTATGTTCTCATTAAGTGATTGCATTTTACTTTCTGCTTGATTAGAAATAAAAGGAAAATAAAAGTGCATGCATTTAAATGCTTAGCAAATTATCTAATCAGAAAAATTCATTTGAGAACCAGAAGAAGTGAGGAACTTCAAATATAGTTTAAAATTAACAACATAATGGTGTCTAAGGAAAAACTATTTTTTTCTGGTAATACTAAGCATAAGTTAGATACTCTTGACTTTTTAAAAACTCAGTTTAGGCTTATAAGAGCAGTTGAAATGAGTTTACACTGGGTAGTCCAGAAAATAAAGGACCATTGTTTGACAAGCTCAACAATGTAATATAGGGAACTTCAGATGACTTGCTAAGAAAACAGGAATATGCTCTTCCTGGAGAAGGATACTGAAATTAAGGGAGCTATTTTCATGACAAATACCCTGCTCACTGAGTTTGTATGAAGCCTAGGTCATGTTAACAATAACCTCTTTGTGATATTTCAGCTTAATACATTGTTCTAATGAAAGAATATAATGAAAGAAAAATCCTTAGAACATGGTGGCTGAATATTTCACATAAAAAAAACATATGGAGAAAGATAATGGTCATTTTGTTGTTGCAGTTTATTACTTATTTTATTTTTTTGCGATTACAGTTATATAATTTCCCATTTTCCCTTTTCTCTTTCCAAATCCTCACATATATTTTTCCTTAATCTCTTCCAAATTCATGGCCCTTTTTCATTAAGTGTTGTTGTGTGCTTATATGAATATAATCAGACATATTCCTAAATATAACCTTCTCAGTCTGTGTAATGATACTTATGTACATTTTCAGGCCTGATCATTTGTTAACCGATAACCAATTAGTGTGATCTTGCTTGGAAAAATTTATTCCTTCAATCTCAGAATTCCTTAGTTGCTTATTTTTCTTTGTATAGGGTTGAAGCCTCCCCAAATTTTCCTTATTTACTTTGGCATATCAATTAGTTATCCCTGTTCAGATCAGTTTTATACAGTCTTCTTGGTGAGATCTTATGGATATAGCTTCAGTAATTACTATAAGACACAGTATCATAGAAAATTTCCTTATTTTCTGGCTCTTACCATTTTTCTTTTCCTCTCATTCTTTCTGAAATGCTTCATAGATGTATCTGTTAGGAGTAGGCTTTATAACTTTGCATTCTGAAGTTAAGCATTTTTTTCTTTTAAGAATAATACTCATTTATCATGATCTAGTGAAACTTTACTTATAAATACACCTTTTTCAATAGTGGCAATAGTTTTTTTCATCCACTTTAGAACACCATACTCAAATTTGCACAATGGTACATTTTTAATGATTTGTAAAATGCTTAACTTCAGAATGTTGCTCCTTTTTGGAAACATTACTTCTCTTTTCAAAGGACTGATAGCATTATTGATCAAATTCAGACTGCCTTTAGGTAGATCTAGAAATATCTTTTTAATATTATTTTAATTTATTTTTTCTTCTCTTGTACAATACATTCCAACACCAGCAACCCTAGCTCCTCTACTCTCAAAGTAATCAATCAAACAGGGCATAACAAGATGGAACAAGGTTGAACATAGCTTCCCTATATCATGACTGGAAGAGGCCATTGAGGACTAGGAAAACAGTTCCAAGTGCAGGTAAAAGTGTCAGAGACCCCCTCACTACAACTTTTAGGAGTTCTATATATCTCAGAAACTTGCAGACTTTGTGTCTGCTCCTTTAGTCTCTGTGAGAACATAAGAATCCTGGTCATTTTATTTCTTGAGGTGTGTTCTCCTCCTGTCTTCAACCCCTCTGGTCCCCTGCAGTCCCTACTTCCCTCTTCCTTGTGGTATCCTGAACTTTGATGTTTGGCCATAGGGTTTTGCCTCTGCTCCCTTCTGCTGCTGGAAGAGACAAGATTGAGTTAGGCACCAATCTATGATCATAACAGGATATCTTTAGAACCACCTCCAGGCTATCCAGTCTCTGATTCTTGGCCAGCCCTGCAGTGTCTGTCATGGGCTTCCTCCCTAGGCATGGGGATCTACCCCTGCATGGCTCAGCAGATTCTGCAGGTAGGATAGATTATAGAGGTCAGAAAATTTGTACCTGAATTGGTGTCCTGTCCTATCACTCGAAGCCTTGTCTGGATGATGGTCTGTTCAAGCTCCCCATCCCTCATTACAAGAGGTCCTCGCTAGGGTTGCTCTTGTAGATTCCAGAGTTTCCAATGCACTTAGTCCCTAGATCACTCCCTAAATGTACTCCAATTCAAGTGCTCTCTCCCTCCATTCTCTCCCTCTATCCCTCTCCTCAACCCTTATCCCTCCTGTTCCTCTTCCCACCCTCCCCCAGCCTACCTGCAACAGTTATTTTCCCCTTCCAGGGATACATGGATACAAAACATCTCTAGTGGTACTGCTTTTATAAGTGTCAAAGAAAAGAGTGTTAGAATATTTTCCAAGCTTACACATTTAAATCTCTTGATCTTTTATCAGACCATGAGAGAGAAGACAAGTAAAGAGTGCTTAAGAATTGTGTGTACAATGAGCTTAAAATAAAATCTGAAGACATTTTTTTCCACAAAGAAGGAGACAGAGGGAGAAGAAAGCAGGATTGAGGGAAGGCTAGGAGGAATTCAATGCTTAATTGTCAAATAAGCATTGGACCAAACTGCATGCTAGGTTATCCGACCTGTTATATACTGTGTAGATATACTGAGAATGAATTATAACTAGGCCCCATGCAGGTGAACTTGGAGCTACTACTATGACACTCATTTTTTCCTCATTAAAAAATCCTTATGTTTATTATTTATGCACAGTCATGAGGTTCATGTGGTAAAGTTCACTGAGAAATATCAGACTTTGAAGAAAACAAAAATTTAAAATACAAATAAAAATCATTCATCCAAAGTCAACAGATGTGGAAGGTAGAAGAAAAAGAGGTTGTAAATAAAAGTAACTTTTTTGGTTTCTTCGAGGCAAAGTTTCTCTGTTGTAACTCTGTAACCTGGCTGTCCTGGAATTCATTCTTTAGACCAGGCTGGCCTCAAACAAATAGAGATCTGCCTTCCTCTGCCTCCCAGGTGCTGAGATTAAAGGCCTATGCTACCAACAATGGCTCAAAGTAACTTTTTCCTGATTCTTATGCTATTTAAAGTACTTACTTTTAAATTATTGAAAGTAACATGGATTCATCACTGTTTTAATTGAAATAATATTGTACTTCTTTAAGTATTATTTCCTTAATATTTTTACAATTATAATATAATTGTATTATTTCTCCCTTCTCTTTCCTCACTACAAATCCTCCAGAATATTGCTGCTTACTATTTTTAAAATTTATGGCCTTTTTAATTTAATTAGTTTCTGTTACATATATAAATGTATATACATATATATGTATATGTATGTGTATATATATATGTGTGTGTGTACACATAAACACACATACATATGTCTTGTATACATACACACACACATATATGTGTGTGTGTGTGTGTGTGTGTAGATAGATGATAAATAGATAGATACATACATACATACATAAATCATAGATAAATAGAGATAGAAATATAGGCAATAGCCATCAAAGACATTTTTCTATGCAAAAGATGAAAAGAATTACAGAAAACTACAACCTTACAAATTCAGAGTTCAAGAGTCCAGTCTCCATGAATACATCTACAAAATTTCTGTACCTGAGGCTCAGGAACCATAGTGAATGATACTCAAACTATCATTAATATTTTACTTATATTTCCAATATTTAGTACATACATAGATATAAATAAAATTATTGTAATAAAGTTCATAGAGATTATGTTATAAAATCTTTTTAAGACAGATGAAATCTAAAGAAAAGAAACATAACAATATACTGACAAGATAATTTCTATGAGAGATTAACTCTAGAGTATAACAATTATTGTACTTAAGTAGTCATCTTTTAAGTATTTCAGGATATGTCACAATTCAGATTTAGTGACATTGAGTCCTCTTTTATTCTGAAACAATTGACTGAAAGAAAATTTTAGGCAAAACTTTATTTTTTCTAAAAAAAAATTGTGGATTGTCTTATTAAACATTAAAGTTTTTAAAGTGAGTCATTGGAAATATTCTAAGAGTAAATCATCTTAAGTTATTCCTGCCAAATGCCGTTGAAATTTTTTTTTTCTTTTCGTAATATATTGTAAATCCTTTCAAGAGATTTTCATCATGACCCCCGCAAAAATATTATTCTGGTTTAATATTCAATGGTTTTTATAAAAGAACTCATCTACACGATTTGTCTGAAAAGTATGCTCTTTTGAAACCTGGTCATTACCCCCTACATTATAAAGAAAGAAAACAAGGCAGTGTTTAAATGAACAATTATAATTATGTGGTATTTTTGTAACATTTCTAATAGTTGAGAAATAAATGCTTTTTTGTTTTGTTTTATTTTTGTGTTTTTGAGACAATGCTTCACTATGTATGTATCTCTGGTTGGCCTGAAACTCACTATGTAGACCAGAAAGATTAGTGCACCTGCCTATTTTTGTTTTCCAAGTTTTGGGATTAGAAGTATGCATCACTATACACAGCTAATAAATGTTTTTTTTGGGGGGGGGGTGTTTTCTTTTTTGTTTGTTTGTTTTGTTTCTAGACAGGGTTTCCCTGTTGTAACTCTGACTGTACTGGAACTCAATCTGCAGATTAGGCTGGCCTTGAACTCACAGATCTGTCTCTGCCTCTCAAGTGCTGGAATTAAACATGTGTGCCATTGTCCAGCTTTACAAAAACCTAGTACTTCAACAACATCATTTATTAGAGAGAGAGAGAGAGAGAGAGAGAGAGAGAGAGAGAGAGAGAGGGATTGAGAATCACAAGGTGGGTGGTGCTCTCAGCTCATGTGACAAGGCTTATTTTTTTAATTTGGTTACAAATTAAAGAAATATTTTGTAAGCATTACAAGAGTAGACTGTTGAATAGATGCTGAATGTTATACAAGAACTCCATAACAATCATTAACTGGTATAGTTATCTGAAGGGCCTTAAAATCTGTAAAACATCTATAAACAGAGGGGCTTTGAGCACTGCGACATCTTTCTTTGGCATCTGTAAAGTCTTCCTCGTTTACTTGGATCTCAAAGCCAATATGTGCTAGAATCTCACTGTCTAACTTTCCAATGTCTTCTGACACAGGTTCTTCAGCTCTGATGCCGTAGCTCTTGATATAATTTGCCATATAATAATTTGCTAATAGGAGAACATGAATTTACTTTACATTAAACCTACCATTTGAGTTTAAGAAAAGTTCTAAAAAATGAACAACCCCCCCTGCCTCTTTGTTTTGAATTTAATAGTGTAGAGCTTGACAGGTGTTCTTATGGGATTCCCACACTAGCTTTAGTTCTAGTTCATCTCCTGATCTCCCAATTTCCCTATCTTCCTGTCTCCCTCACCATATATACCTCTCACCCAGTAGTCACAGTTCCCTTGTCAAATCATTTCACACCGAACATACTTGAAGTCTTGTTCTCCATCTCATGAGCTCTTTTATAGTTTTCTGACCTTTACCCCACACACATACCGACATAATTAAGCGCGCGCAAGCGCGCGCACACACACACACACACACACACACACACACACATAGAAACTAGGTTACACACAATTGTAGACATTATATAGTATTTGCCTCTACTACCTCACTTAATTTAATATTTTTAATTCCAACTCTTTATAAATACATTGTATAATATTATTTTTCTTTACAATTAAATAAAATTCTGTGTTGTAGTATAACACATTTTCATGATCTATTCATTTAAAACTTGATGTCTGGGCTAGTCCATTTTACTGCTCTGAGGAATAAGCAGCAACAGGGTGGGTTGTACAAGAATGTGGTAAGACAGAGTTGTTGCTTTATGTGCTTGGGATTGGTAAAGTTGGGTAGTAAGGTAGCTGTATTTTTTATATTGTGTGAAGATACTCCCCTGCACTGATTTCCACAGTGTCCACACTAGTTTACAAACCTAACCATGAGTAACGCTTGTACTTTCTTCACCAGCATTTGTTGCCATTTGCTTTCTAAAATAAAGATCAACAAGTTTAGAGACTGTCTGAAATTTTGTTAAGCTGAGAGGAAAATAAAATTCCCTTTCATATATAGACTTGTACCCAACAATAATATGGTTCATGAAACTCATTAGCTTTACATAAATCTAAAATAAGGTGATAGAACACATATTCAAACTCTGATTTGTTGAATAAGCTATACTGTTTTCACCCTGAACATCTTGGATTCTTTCTAAACCAGAAAATCCATGATGATACTTTTCAATCAATAAACATTTTACAATGGACGTAGCAGTGACTTCAGTTTTACAGTGGGAATAACATAAATCTAAAAGATCAAGTGTAGTGTTTTACACTGAATGTTACTACATACTATAATCAAAATTAAAGCAAAATCTCAATTTTGTCTAATAGACTGTGAATAATTAAGTTTTATTAAAATGCCTAATTTGTTTAGGTACATGCATTGCCTAGTTATCCAATTATTCTGGCAAAATTACAAACTGAGAAGTTAAATCTCTTAAATTAAGAAGGTCATTGAAGTAATTAAATTTGGTGAAGCATATTATTAATACTTTACAGAGGAGTATAAAATTGTGAAAGGAACCTGCTACCCTATGTTCTTGCTTTTGTTCTCAATAGCATTTAATTCTGAGTATAAGAGCTCAGGAAAGTAATGGTGCTCTTTCTTTCTCTCTCTTTCTCATGTACATATGGTAAGCTCTACTAAAATATAGTTAAATTATACTAAATTATGAAACATCATATTGAAACAATGTTTGTCAATTATTGTCTCCGATATGTAATATTCCTTCTTGGAGGTAGGAGACATATAAATCTCAGGAACCCAATGAAAGTTACTAGCACTAGGAAGCTAATGAAATTTACAAAATGCAGGAAATTATAAATTTCTCAAGCCTCCCTAAGATTATTTAAACAAAATCACTATGGAAAATGGAACAGTAAGACTCTAAGAAGCAGATATAATAGACATCTACAGAGAAACAATATTTGGCAGAAATGGCAAGGCTGTTGCATACATGAACTCAGAGGATATGTGACTGCAGGCATAAAACATTTTCAATAATAAGCTTGCCAAACTCATAGCATGGGTAGTGGAGGGGTTTCATAAAGTCCCAATCAAACTGATAATTCTTTGGCAAGTGATGGCTTGTGGGAGAGGTAGAGTCAGTTTCCTTCAGGAATGGGTCCTCTGACAAATTATCTATGTTTCAGTAGATAATTCCATACCAATGCAATACTATTAACTTTAAGTAGACTCAGGAAATCTAACAACAACAACAACTGAAAAAACAAAACAAAACAAAACAAAAAAAAAACCTCACATGGAGTCAGTGGAAACATACTGTGGCAGAGGGGAGGAATTAAGAAGGGAAGTACTGGATTCCAACATATGATAGCATGTATAGTTAAAATTGGCCTATGAAATTTTAAAGTATTATTATTAAGCATTGTTTTTGTTGTTGGACAATTTTTTGTCAACTTGACACAAGGTAAAGTCATTCAAGAAGAACGACCCTCAATTAAGAGTACCATTGTTGATGGGGCCATCCCTGGTCTTATCGCTCTGTGTCTATAAGAATGTAAATAGAGAAAGCCATGAGGAGCAAGCCTGTAAACAGCATTCTTCTGTGGCCTCTACATTAGCTCTTGCCTCCAGGTTCCTGCCCTGTGCGAATTCCTGCTGTCACTGCTTTTGATGATGAACGTTTATGTGAAAAAGTGAATAAAATAAATCCTTTCCTCTACAACTTGCTTTAGGTCATAGTGTTTCATCACAGCAATTGTAACCCTAACTAAGACATTTACATTAATGATAAATTAACTTCTGCTCATGAGCAGTATAATGGTAATATATGTGAAGTGCTCTGGGAATATTTTTGGCCAGAATATGTGTTGATACACAATGACTCTGATGGTTAATCTTTACTGTAAATTTCTAGTTGCCTTGGTAATAACCCTTTGAACAGCTCTGCAAGGGATCAGTTAAATTTTGTTAACCGTTGGTCATATATTAAAGGAGTTACTTAGATTAGGTTAATTGTTTAGGAAAATCCACTTTAACTGGAATTGTGAACCTGAATAAAACTTTTTCCTCAAGTTGTTTTTGCTAGTTATGTTTTTCTCAGCAAAATCTCATACAGTTAATTACTCATGTGTGTTATAATTAGGATCCTGATACTTCTATCCTTAAAATAAAATCTGAGCTAATAGAGGAAAATAAGAATGGTTCATCAGATAATGAAGATAAAAATAAATCTGAAAAAAGGAGATATACAAAAACATGCAAAACAGATGTATATGTGAGGTATTTTCAACAAATTTCAAGTGTACAAGACATAGCTGTATCTTGAAGTAATGAAGAAAGAGAAAATATTTTCAAGATTGAAATTAATTATAAAAATTCAGATCCTTGTTGTGATATTTATAAACAGCTCAAATGTTAGATTAGAAAGGCAAATCATTAATCTATAATTTAAAATGTTTTATCCACTACAAGTTTTGAGTAAAATATTGTATTTCATGTTAGTATGTTGCAGGAGTCATTTAAATCATTTAACATTAACATCATTATGATGAAACATAGAAAAGTTAAAAACTACTCATTAACACTGATGCTATTGTATATTTTAAATCTAAAGTATGTAGGGAATACTTGGCTAAATTAACAGATATCATTAAATCATCATGAAATTATTTATATTTCCATCCAAGTTCCTCTTGTTTATAGATGTACTACTATTTCCTCTAGAGTCAATACCAAGCTAATGACATTATAGTGATGATATCTTCATCTGTCAGCCTTCTCTGTAATTCTTTCCAGGCTCTGGCAAATATATTTTTACATGCTATAAAAAAATTAAATATATAAACAATATAAAAATAACTCTAAGGGCTGATAAAAGAGGCTAATGCAAGGACATTGAAACTTAATGCATCTCTTTCTGTCTAAACTTGTCTTATTCAATTTCACAGGTTTTACAAAATATGATAATTCTTAAAAAGTTATAGAGGATAAATCAAAAGGAATCTCCTAAAAAGAAATGTGAATCCTAGTGAAAAAGAGGCTATGTATCAGTTATATAACACCAAATATGTTTGTGTTTCTTAGATTACTTCTGCAGAAAATAACTAGTACTCATAGCAAGAATATCACAAGTATAACCAGAGCATGCAAAGGTCAGCATCTATCATACATTTGTCTGGATTTGTATGTGAGTTTCTAAATGCACCTGAATACTTATACTATTATTCTACCAGTTTTGTTTCTCATGAATTCACAAATATAGAAAAATTTAATTCCAAAATTTTCAACAAGAATTAAAAATAATTTTATTTCCATCAAGAATTTGATCTATACCAGGTGGCAGTGGTATATGCCTTTAATTCCAGCACTTGGGAAGAAGAGGCAGGCAAATCTCTGTGAATTTGTCACCAACCTGGTCTACAGAGTGAGTTCCAGGACAGCCAGTGTTACACCATAGAAACTCTGTCTCCAAAATACAAAACAAAACCAAGTAAATAAACAAATAAATAAAAGAAGAAAGAAAGAAAATAATTTGATCTGTGCTTGATTGATGTACACAAACTATTGTTTACGCCTATATCGATTTATTTCTCCAGTTGAGGATGTGCTCAGTTTCCTCTGGGTCACAAGTGGTATATAGTAAAAGAGAATTCATGAACAAAATTGTGTTACTGTTAGGACAGTACAAAAATAAATAAGGCTTTATAGGCAATTAATTATGTATATTCATCAAAAACATTGAAATGACTTTGTCTTTTTTCAGTTATACAAAATTTATCTCCTTAAGCTTTGTGAAGTTTCAATATCATTTAGTTTTATATGTTATATGTGGACGCCCGCCTTGCCTGCAAGGAAGACGCCGCACACAGGATTCTTCTGGTTCACGCTTTATTGAGGACAGCAGTTCAATTAAGTGTTGAGAGCAAAAGACCCTGATTGCAAAAAGCACCCTGCTTATATAGAGCATAGGGCTACGTGACCGTCAATGATTGGATACTCGTCCAGACCCTCATTAGCATGGAGGGAGGCGGCAAGGACTGCTCACCTGCGCCTGCGCTGTAACTTGTTTACTCCAAAGGCAAGCAATTACTCCAAATGCGAGCAAGAAGAACCTGGAAGCAGGAAACCGGCGCAATCTTGTAATGGCGTTTCAACTCGGCTCCCAACATCTCCCCCTTTTATATTAAATTAAAGAAAAAGGAACATGCTAAGTCACCGATCAACCCCCTCCATCTACGGAGGTGAGGATCAAGGAAGTTAAGCATGTCCTAAATACCCAGTTTACCTTATCTCGTGCAATGAGGAGAATCTCTGAGATGTGCAAAGGCTAACCTTGGGTCGAATAAGGGATGTGCCTATTCTTGGTGCAATGGAAGCAAGTCCTCAAGGAGCAAAGGCCACATGCCCTAAATTGTCTAAAAGGGAGACATGTGGTGGAGATGAACTTCTGTTGCATTGGTTCTGACAACATACAGCTCAACAATCAAAAGGAGGGTTGGATATTACATACCAACCATCGACCTAACGATAGCCTATTGTTTAAGTGTTGTTAACCAGGCTGCAGGGGAATGTCTCACATCAAGGGCAGCAAATGCTTGAATAATCATGGCATTATCTCGCATTATTATTATGTCTCTGTCTATACATTTTACAAAAGCATATTAATACAGAAGCAATCATCATAATTCCCATAGTTCCCAGACCAGCCCATTCTTTGAGATACATGGTAGCATCTTTAATCCAACCCCAGAGTCCAGTTGCCATGTATAAGTCCACACGAGTTGAATTGACATGTGTAATGGCTTAGGTCCCTCATAGTAGCATCAAATTGTGATGACCAATCCGTCTTGAAATATTGAGAAAGTTCCCGTGACAAATTTACAGCAACAGTATAATTATGATATTGAACAGATGTCACACATAAACCAAGCATCCTCCATTTACAACCTAATTGAGCCAATTGCCATAGTACGATTTTCCCCTATACCACTATTTTGAGAGTCATAAGGCAAATCTAAGGGCTGTTTCACCGTTCTCGTCAGACAGCAGGCACCCAAATGGGGTTTTCTTGATAGTGGCCATGTGCCAGCGCGGAGACCTTCCTTTTCCTTTTCTCTTTTTCTACCCTTTTTATCTCTTTTTTAGGCCTCTCCCTCTTTTCTGTTTCTGACATGCTGTCTTGATGTTCTGCCAATGTACGCTGTCCTTCTTTTACCCTTTAGACAAGAGCAACAAGCAAGAACAACAATAACCATACAAGCAAAAATGACCGCGCCTAGTGCAGGGTCAATCTCATAAAACAGCATACCTCTCAGAAAGAGTCTGGATCCACTTTCGTCCCGCGCTCCAGATCTGAATCCTCCTGAAAACAGGGGTCTTCGCCGGTGCTCAGCTGATGGTCAGGTTCCCGGGTTTCGGCACCAAATGTGGACGCCCACCTCGCCTGCAAGGAAGACGCCGCACACAGGATTCTTCTGGTTCACGCTTTATTGAGGACAGCAGTTCAATTAAGTGTTGAGAGCAAAAGACCCTGATTGCTAAAAGCACCCTGCTTATATAGAGCATAGGGCTACGTGACCGTCAATGATTGGATACTCGTCCAGACCCTCATTAGCATGGAGGGAGGCGGCAAGGACTGCTCACCTGCGCCTGCGCTGTAACTTGTTTACTCCAAAGGCAAGCAATTACTCCAAATGCGAGCAAGAAGAACCTGGAAGCAGGAAACCAGCTCCATCTTGTAATGGCGTTTCAACTCGGCTCCCAACAGTTATATATCTCACATATGATAATATGTTCTTTATAGGCCACAGGCCACATTAGATTTTCTTTTAATTTTTTTTTCAGGAAATTATAGAAACTCAACAACCAATTAAATTCAGCTAAATTGGTGTCCAAAATGTCCAAATGTTTCTTTTTATTTATTTTACTCTTGAGAATTTCATACATGCATACCACATGTTGGAATCCAATACTTCCCTTCTGAATTCCTCCTCTCTGCCACATCCATCATGTTTCCACGGACTTCACATGATTTTTGTTGTTGTTGTTAGACTTTCTGAGTCTACTTAAAGTTAATAGTTAGTATTGCATTGGTATTGAATAATCTACTGGAAACATGAGTAACTTCTCAGAGGACTTAATCCTGAAGGAAACTGACTCTACTTCTCCTAAAAGCCATTACTTGCCAACAGATTATCAGTTCAACTGGGACTTTATGACTCCTCCACAACCCGTGCTGTGAGTATGGCCATCTTACTATTGAAAAAGATTTATGACTGTAGTCACATGTCCTCTGAGTTCATGTATGCAATAGCCCTACCATATCTGCCAAATACTGTTTCTCTGTGGATGTCTAATATATCTGCCTCTTAGAGTCTTACTCTCCCATTTTTATAATGATTTTGAATTTTGTAAGAATGGTTATGATACAGATGCCCCATTTAGAACAGAGCTGATGTGTTTATTTTCTACACACTGACAAATTGTGGATCTCTATATTAATTGTCATCTACTGAAAAAATAAGCTTCTCTGATGAGGGGTGTTAGATTTACTAACTTATGAGTGTAAAGATAAGGAATTTAGGATGAAGCCTTTCCCTATGTCCATTTGGCAGAATGATAATATCAGTTTCCCTTCTTGGGCCTATGGTCTAGCTGCCACTGGGTTTTGAAGAAGATAATGATGGCAGTCTCTACTTTTTCTTGTGTAGCAGGTTTTAATCTAATCATAAAGTGGCCACTCCCATAATATCTGTGCTATTGGACAAATAGGCATACATCATCGGGCTATGTATATTTAAGCTCACAGTATTAATAGCTGATAGGACTTTTGGTTACCTTTTTCCACCAGAAGCATGCATAGAACTTTTCAGCACAGTAAACACTAGGAAGTGGAATGAAGTTTCCAGGTCAGTACTAGCTTGCTTTCCTCATTTCCTATGACTCAAGTATGTAGTGTTTTAGCAATAAGGTCTTACCATCAAGTTATGGAGAATAAACAAAAGCAATAACAATTCCCTGTAGTATTTGGAGAGATCTATAGTATCCCAGTAACCAAAAGCTATTGAAGATGTAACTCATATCTGGCAGTGTACTCTGTTGTTGATAGCCCATGGTATATGGGAGGCAGTGTCTACCCTTAACAGGGTAATTCCACTTAATTTTCTTACATATGTGTATGTACATATTTTAATAAACCTCTACAGTATTTTTGTTTCCATTTAGCATTTTCAAAGGTTTTTAGTTTCACTTATCCATCCCCATTCTCCTTTCTCTATTTTTACTTCCTAACTCTAAATGCACTGCACATTTTCTGTTTGATTACCCACCTCCCCACTTGATATCATCCACTTTCTATCCCCACTATCTCATAATCAAACCTTTGGGCCTTTCATAGTTTCTTAAATTCTATGGGTATTCCAAATTATACACTGTTATGTAAAGATAAAAGCTAACATCAACATATGACGTAGAACACTGTGGATTTAATCTTTGTTAGTCAAGGTTACTTCACTTTGAATGACTATGTGTAGACACATCCATATTGCAAGCTTCACTTTTCTTTACAACAAAATACTATTCCATTATACACTTATCAGTTGATGGAAGTAAGGCCTGCTTTGATTTTATGGATATTGTGACTTTAGAAGCAACAAACATTGACAAGCAAATGTCTCTGTCGTAAGATACAGAGTCTGCTTAAAAATGCCAAATAGTGACATAGCTGGTTTATATGGCAGACTGACTTCATACTTAAGTAGCAACCTAACATTCCCACCAATAATGTTTTATTTTCCCATTATTCACCTTACCATTTATCATTTCAAATGATTACTCGTTTGAAATGAGAAAAAATAATTCCAAGCAGTTATATTTGCATGTTTTCTCAGCCATTTCTATTTCATCTTTTGAGAACTCCTTGTTTAGTTCCACAGTACAATCTTAATAAAATTACTAGTTTTCTTGTTTGGTTTTTAGTTCTTTGTATTTTCTAATCAGCACTCTGTCAGATATATTGCTATTAAATGTTTTCCCATCTGCAAATTTCATCATCACTAACTGTGGGTGTCCTTTTCTGAACAGAATCCTTTTTGTTTCGTGAATTTCTTTTGCAAATGGCAGGTACTAACACCAAAGCTACTGAGATCCTGTTCAGAAGGATATTTGCAGTGGCTATATGTTGAACCATATTCCCTTCTTCCTCTCTAGAAGATTCAGGTCATGAGGTTTTACTTTGAAGTCCTTGATTCATTTAGAGATGAGTAAATTACAGGGTGAGAGATACAGATTCAAATATTTATTGTTTAACATGTAACTACCGTTTTCTCTAGGAAAGTATTCCCTTTTCAAAAAATTATATATGGGTTATATTTTTTCTTTTACACTGTTTTTAAAGATTACATTTCAGTTTATATCAATATTTCTCTATATATACTTCCTTGCTCCATTTAAAATTCATGAAAACATTTTAATTAATTTTATTACAAATATTCATACATACATATATACATATTTACACATATACATATTCCTAAGGCTCATCTGTGTAATAATACTGGTAGATAAATTTTCTAGGCTAATCATTTGTTGTAAGATCACTAATAGGTGTGCTCTTCTGTAGACTATTTCTCCCACTTTAAACAGTATTTAGTTGCCCATACTTCTTTTTGTAGGTTTGAGGCCTTCTGGGTTTTCAACTTTGGCATGTCTATTGGTATTATTCATGTTCAGCTCATATTATGCAGTTATGCTAGTGATATTTTTGTGAGTATTTGCTGGACTTCCTATGAGATACAATCTCACAGGAAACTCCCTTATCTTCTGGACCTTATATGCTTTCCATCCCCTCATCTTCAATGATTCCTGAACCTGAGGTGTCAGAATTATTATTAATATAAATGTAAATATAAATAGTATATGTATGTTATTTATATCAATGATATACTTATATCAAAGATATAATAACAGTGAGGGAAAGGGGACTAAGGCCCAGGTTACTTCTTCATTTACCGTGTTATTTACCCCACCACCACAGTCCATGAAATGATGCAGCCTACACCCAAGGAAGGTCTTCCTCTCTTAATAAATCACCCTCAAAAGGAACCTCGTAGAAAAGCTCCAAGATTTTCCTTACTAATGCCATTGCTAGTTTCTTAAACTAATCATGTTGATAATCAAAATTAAACATCACAGGGCCTTTGTTTAAGAATTAAGATTTTTCATCAGTAAAAGCAATGAATTATCCTATATGAGACTCTTCCAATTTCAACTTCTAGACAACATTGTCTGTAAGGTCATAAAGACTTGCATACTTACATTGTGGTATCAGTGAACTAGAAATTATTTGTATTGACTCTCTAAGACAGTAAGACACTATTAAAATAGAGTAATGCTTGTGGAAATGATTTAAAGAATTTTCTAAGAGTGATTCATTTCCATTTGAGAAAAAGTTTGACATAGTATTTTTTTTTAACAACCTTATACATTTCCTGTGCAGCTTCTTATGTATAAGAATGATATGAAATGTTTTGGAACAGTTGACACTAGTTAACTATCTGTGCTTTATTAAATTGTGAACATCTATACTTTCTATTCTTCTGAATACTCTATGTGGCATTTATTCATATGAAGGCTGATCAAGCATCCCTGATTCTGTCATCAGCATTTGTTTTAAACTGCATGCGTTCATTTTAAAGAAAATACTCATGTGGGCTCTTTGAAGCCTGTTTTCAGTACATTTTATATGCAACTTCCCTCGAAATAACCTCAGAGAAAACTTACAATGTTTAGTCTTATTGTATCTTGTTATTATTTAATCTGTTCTGTCATCTTTTAGTAGTTGAAAGTCTTTAATAATTGATCATGCTATCTACAAGAAATGTTGGATGGCTATTCTGCTGTTCTATTCACTTTAGGACATCATATCTTTTATCTTTAATGTGCTTTTTCAGTACATCCATTCACCCTTTCTGTTTTACTTCATTATTTACTCCTTTCAGTATATGTAAAATTTCCAAGATTTAAACAAAGCATCATGAATAAATACAAATCCTTTGCATAATAAGAAACACAAAGAATTTTTTTACGATGTTTTTGCATCATTTTTGACATGTGTGCCCCACAATAGACTAGGATTGAACTCTTCTCATTGGCACCTGCCAATCATTATAAATTGTATCTAGGTTTTATGATGTGAGTATATTTCCAAGATTCTACAAAAATAAAAGCAATGGTAATAAAAACAATTAATAAATACATAGATAACTTGAATCAAGCCTATAACAGTTTGTAGGATTCTGTACAATAACCATTTGGAATCTCAATGCTCTGCCAAAATGAGGATATAATAAATCTGCTACTAAGATCATCATAATAAAATATTCTTAAATTCATAAAACTTTTATAAAATAAAATGTTCTGGATAATAACATGGAGAGAATGGTTTCTTATAGTACCCATTCAAATGACTGACAAATTTTATATTTTAATAAGTGATGTGTATGAATGTTTTCATGTATAATTTAATGGAAAGAATAGCAAATATGTGTACCATAAATTCAAAGATCTTTCATCATACTGTCTAATGTTCTGGTCACCCATGCTACTTTCTAATGCTATTATTTATGGTATCTTTGCTTTGCCTGTCTCATGCTGATAGATTTGAAAGCATTAAAGAACATTAGAAGAATTAAAGAATTATTTTTAAATTAAAAATGATTAGTCAATAACTTCATATAATTTTCAATGAATTTAGTTTTGTCAGGTAATTATTATTTATCCTGTTGTAAAACATATAAGGGATGTGTAGTTCTAAAACCTGTACAGAGTTGGCACCAATTTTGAAATACTTAACAGGTTAAATTCATGAATATCACATTTTTACCTATATTCTGAGATCATGGGAATAAATCTGGTGAGTTTTATAGCAGCTCTAAAAGGGCAATACACATTATAGCATATCAAAGTATTTACATGACATTATTCTTACTATGGTTTGATTTATCTTTATAGTTTTTGAGAATCAATAAACCTCAAAGTTTGTTATTTAGTATTTAGTGAATCAGAATACACTGCAAAAAGACCGAGGTCAGGATGTTGTGTCCCAATCATGCTCCATAGTTAAATCTTGCAATAGTAATTTCCCGTAATACCTAGTCCTTCTTCCTGGCAGATACATACGTCCATGCGTGGGTATATAGGTGTTACATTTGACACAATATAGATGATCTTTACTAGGACAAGCATGAAATATCAGAAACTACTTATTCAGTTGTGAATAAATGTTCTTTTTCTGTTACTTATTTGTGACCTCAACAGGAGTACCTCATCTCAAATGCCATAAGAATAACTAAAAAAATCAATAAGGAAATTCAAGAACAGAAAGATAATTATGCCCAGACATGAAGGTACATCCATAGCCAAGGGAAAGTAAATGGTAAGAGAAAGTCTAAGTTACAAGATATACAATGCAATTTTCATGTACTTCAGAAGCATGAACACCATTCAATAAATTTAGTCTGCCAGATTGATATTGTAGCCTGGAGAAGTACATCTTACCACTGTAATATTAATATTGCCATTAAGTAAATATTTATTATCTCAGGTGCTACATTAATTAAAGCCAAGGACAAAGAGCTTGTGGCGTATCTTCCAAACTAAAATGAAGTATGTTACAAGTCAGTTTACCTTGTGCTTAAATCTTGAGATTCAAATTATTGCATTCTTCCAGAGAAGGCTATTAAACTGAGGGGAACAAAATTTTAAGGTTATACATCAAATGAGAATAGACTATAGAATTAGCCAATAAAGCAAAGCCTTTCAATCTTGTGACTCATATTTCTATAAGACTTTATACCACCCACAGAGTTAAAGAAACGTTGTCTTAGTTTGTATTGTCTTTTTCTCTATTATTTCAACTTTGATTATTAGAATTCCTAGTTGTGATTAATGTATAAGATAAGACCTTAGCATATATTTGCACTGATTGTTCTGAAGAATAAATATATTTATTTATTTCTAAAAGTAGCAATAGACAATAAAAGGCAGGCAGAAAAATATTATAATTTGGTTATGTCTTCTTACTTAAGAATAGAATTAGAATAAAATCATTTTAATTTACTTGAAATTTATTGGGTTTTTTGTTGTTGTTGTTGTTTCTGTTTTTGTTTTTTGTTTTCTCTGTTGTAACTCTGGCTATCCTGGAACTCACTCTGTAGACCAGGCTGGCCTCCAACTCACAGAAATTCGCCTATCTTTGCCTCCCAGGTGTTGGCATTAAAGGCTTGTACTACCACCGCCTGACATAATTTACTGGATATTTTAACCTATGCTGCTCTAAAAACATTAGAACACAAAACACATTGTAACATATCCATAAAGAGGTTTGTTCCCAAACAACCTTAAAAAATAACCTGGATTTTGGTTGAGATAGATTTATCATAAGCATTATATTGCATGAAAGAAGGGAAACAAAGGAACATACATTATGTGGATATCAAACTGTAGAATTCCATACATAATGCTTCTGTGGAAGGCAAAAGAAACAGGAAGTGAATACAAAAGTGCTTGTGAAGTGTTTTAATGATTTTCATTTAGGATTCTGTGTCCACAATGAAATTCCACATTGTCCACATTGGTAATTTGAGCAATGGTGATATGCACTCAGGTGCTTATATGAATCTCCAATAAATATTAAAAAAAACTAAATCCCATAAGTACATTATTTAAACATTTAATTTATAGCTTTGAAAGAGGTGATGACCAGCCTTCTAATAAGAATGAGGGACACAGTTTTGTTTTTTTAGGAATAAAATCCAGGAGGATGTTGTGAGTACAAATTACTGAGACTTCTTTGGGGGATAGGTGAGAACAATGGTATGGTCTCAGAGCTTGAATAGTTTTAATTTCTTACTGCAGTATTAAAATAAAAAAAATATATGTAAAAGCAATCTGTAATCACAGACACATGCACATTTAACTTCCTCTATTTAAAGTTAAAAACATAAACAGAGGTTATTTATACAGAAAATAAATCCAAATAGATCATGCTTCTTTTAAATGGTGTTAGGTTAAAGGAGAAGAAGAGACTATAAATGTAACTATATTAGCTTGTTTTTCATGTTATTTCTGTCCAGCATTATGCTGGGCAACTTTAGATTTTGTTACTATTTGTATAGACTTCTCCTATCACCATGTTTTTTTTTTTGTTTTTTTTTTTTTTTAAGTTAGGAGACATCAGGAAAGTTTACCATGCTTAAAATGACCCCACTAATTTTATTGTTTTCTAAAATTATTATTGTATTATTCACTTAAGAATACATTAACCCCATACTACACTGAAAATTAATCCATGACTCTTGCATATTCTAGAGAATGTGAAATGACTTCATATAGTTGTCACTATTGATACTAGGTTGTTTATATTATTGGATCCCAGGGATCATAGTAAAATGTGTCACCCTTAGAATCCAAAATTGATGTAAATGTTAATCACCCCCCTTAAAATATTTACTCTGCTAGTACATGTTCCTACCACACTGGAGAAGGTTGCAATCTCCCTCCACTAACCTAGTGCCATGTTTAAGAAATATTAACCAGAAAATAAGATTACAGACCACAAGATAAATGGTGTTCACAGATGACACAGTAGAGGTAAAGAAGTATCTTGCTTACTGAGGCTCCTCCAATTATAACACAGATAAAAGTCAAATACCTCACAGCCAATGCTCCCAGACAGTGGTCTAATAGGCTGCAGCTGAAACAGAAAACTTGACACATTTTCACTCAGGAAGGGATGTAAAAATGAAGTGACAGAGTCTAGTACACAAAACATGATTAGTCTTCAGCCTATCAGTTAGCATTGAGTTTGACATTTTTTCTTTTAAATCATTTTTATATATATATATATATATATATATATATATATATATATATATATATATATATATATGCGCTAAAGGAATTATTCTATGGGCCCGGCTCTTTTTGCATGACCAGAGACCATCTGGTATAACTCAAGAACTAATGGTCCATATTCATTACAATGGTAGAAAAGGTTGTATTTCACATTTTTTTAGATCCTTTCGCTTTTCTTGTTTGAACAACAATGCTAATATTTTGAGAGCTATTCTAAAGTCCATAGAGTAAACTTAGCAAAACATTGGTTATGACTTCATATATGAATGTGAATGTATTTGTGTATATGTGAGGGGAGACATTGTCTGTATGTATGTACGTTAATATGAAATAAAGAAAGCAAAGAAAAGTCTTATAAGAAAAGTAAATGAAAAAATTTAGATGTAACTGTACTGGAAGCATTATCTTCAGCAGTCTAGAAGAATGTTAATACCTGTAACTGATACCTTTACATTTTCTTTAAGAAGAACTTAATGGACACTATTATTTTATCAGATGAATTTGGAATTGAATGAACTAGTTTGGAACTTGAAACAGCATTTTTTAATAAAAATGTGTCACTGTTCTAACCCCATAGAAATATTTGCATATGGATATAGCCATACACAATAAATAATTTGTTTGGTTTTAAATATTTTATACTGTTGGTCTGTAAATCCAGATATGGGTGTTCATCCAGTTCATTTTAAGGTTGTATGATGGCTACACTTTGTCATCCATAATTTAAAGTTCAGGTTTCACCAAACACAAGAATCAGTAGAAGAAAGAAGAGGAAAAGTAACGAAAGAAGCAAAAAACGGTGAAGATGGAAAAAAGTAGTAAGTGTAGCCATTGCTTCAGGTTCAAAGATTGTTTATTCATTTATCTAATTCAATGCCCAGTCCTAGTCCTGGAGACCTCTATCATTTTAGCCACCATACAATCTACTTTATGTCTAGAACTGGAAGGCTTCAACTTCAGCCTTAGCCTTTGTACAGCCTGGAACACTTAATCTTTAGTACAATCTACTCTATTTCTGAGGACTTACTGTTGACTTAGCCACTCTGACTAGCTCCTTCTTAACTCTGACTCTTCTGGTTGGCTGACTCCTGTAACTTCTCTGACTGAACTGCTCTGCTCTGCTTCAAACTGACTCACTCTCCCAGTCTGATATGGACTACTTCTGTGGAGCTACCTCTGTGTCTCTGCCTCAGACTGCCTCAGACTCCTTCTGTGTCTCTATGTCTTATCCTCTGTGTCTCATCTTTTACATATCATCTTCTGTGAGCTCTCACTGCCCCTTGCTGCCTCAGTCAGCCTTTCTGCTTCTCTGCCTTATCCTCTCTCAGATTGCTTCATTATCTCTGTATTTTGTCGTTTCTCTCTTTCTAAGTAGAAAGCCTGTTTTCCTATTGTGAGAGTTGGGCATGTCTTCACTCCGACTCACTCTGCCTATTCTTCCTCTGATTTGCCACTTTGCCTGCCTTTCACTCTGACTCTTCTCAGATGTCACTTCTTGTCTGACACTGAGTCCTTCTGAGCTCTGCTTCCTGTCTCTGCTGCTTACATATCAAAGGCATGTGCCACCACTGCCTTCTGAAAACTGGGATGAAAGATGTGTGTTACCACTGCTTTGTGAATACTGGGGTTAACTTTTTCTACCAACATTCTTTCTACTTTAGAACAGCCATGCTGATGGATTAAAAGATTAAATATTCCTCTAAAAAGTAAAAGAAGAGGAGGAGGGGGATAAAAAGGAGGAGTGAGGTAGAAGTTCTGAAACAACTCTTCATAGACTCCTATGTTTGTCATGGTTAACAAGGGTACAACATGATATATATATATATATATATATATATACATATACACACACATTTTTTTTTGCATAAAAAAGACAGATCTAGTAGAGTCCCTGCAGTCCTCAGTTTCTGCTTCTGGTCAGTGAATGCACTCTGACCAGCTGCCTCCTACTTCTGCCCGTGATGTCAAAGATTCCCTGACATGATAGATTGTTCTCTCCTGGAATTCTACTGCAAGGTAAGATCTTAGTTCCTTAAGTTGCTTTCCTTAGGTATTTTGTCATAGTAATGAGACCAGTATCTCTTCTAATATGTGGGAAAACTGATTCACTGAGTGAGTAGTCAAGTATATCACAGTTTACCTTGTTTAATTTATCTACTTGCAGTGCAACACATTACTGTAGAGATATGCATGTATATCTTCATGTGCTAATTGAAAATTTGTGAGTTTGTATGTGTAGATGTGTATATGTGTAATATACTTTGTCATTCTGACAGTAATTACACTAGTCATGTCTGAATTATCAGAATATACATGCTGATAATAAAGTATGAAACTAAGATTGTAATCCCTCTGTAATATGTTAAATAGAATCTGAATCTACTAAGTATATTTCACAATACTCATAGAATAAAATATAATAAAAATATAAAAAATAAAAATATAAAAAGTAAAATTATATCTATTACAGAAAACTGCTATGTGTTTTACTTTCTGTTACTTTGTAACAGTATCAAAATGGAACATTCTGATTTTTAAATGTCAAACAAAATATTATATAATTAGGATGTACAACACTTTTCAATGAATCCTTAATATCTACACTTTCAATCATTCTCAAGTAAGGGACATATTCTTACATGTTTTATTAAGCATAATGATTATTATTTCTGATGTTTCATGGTCTACAGATATGCATTTTTATCTGCTGAATATGCAATAACAAGTGTCTGAACACAAGTGTGTATATTTAAAATCAAAATTAATATTTTACTATGAATAAACACCTTAATATACTATATGCAGAAAATTATGTAACTTATTTAATCAATGAAAAATATACTCCATCCTGTAGTAGTAGTTCACATCCTTAGCTTAGGATATGAAACATACATTTTTCACTGATTTGTGCTCGTATTAATCAACCAGTATTTGCTAACTAATGACTTCAATTCTGTATTATTGGCAAATGTTCCATGTTGAAAGCAAAAAAAAAAAAAAAAAAAAAAAAAAAAAAAAAAACAGGAAAGTAAATTTGAATTATGTGAAATTTTATGTATTTCCAATTTTGTTTCACTTATTAACATTTATGCTGGGATTTTGGCACTTGATATTTTTTGTATCATTTCTATCACTTTATTCTCAACACACCATTATAGGGCACTGTATCTTATATACATTTTTGACACCAGCGATAGGAAGGTTGCAAAAACCTAGCTGAGCAAAATAAGCGAGAATAGGATAGGTCAGATTCACTCTGGCAAGAAATTGGATGTTACAATGGATCCAAATTTATTTTGGGAATTTGTTATAAACCACTAGATGAAAAACACCATGAAGTTGAGGAAATGGCCTGTGAAATAAAAAGAGTCTGTGATAAAAGGGAAGAGAACTGATGAAGGACTTTAATTACTTAGCATAAAGCTGAAAACCCCCAAAAAGTTTAGTGTAGAACTGCATTATATTGCTTCCAAGTCAATCATTTTACTTCCCAGTCCTTGGATTCACATAAAGCAAGATTTATCCATTTATTTGTACATTAAAGATACTGTTATTTCTAAATATTTTACAGTTGTATGCTAATGCTTGTATTAGTTGTCTTGCACAGAAATGGCAAAAAGAGAAATAGTGATAATTACACATGCATAAAATCAGTATCACAATTTATATTGTTTTATACAAATTATAGTCTGTATTAAAGCCATTTTTATAGTGCTATTTTCACAATAGAAAAACATCTATTTGATTATGGTTAACAAGAAGATATAATATAGATTCAATTGTGTTAATTACTTACCTGAAATATCAAATAGAAAGTAGATTCTATTAATATTAATAGTTCAATAAGTGTCTTATAAAGCTTTGATAAACTTGGAGTAAATACTGGAATATACCCAAATATATTTTTGACATATATGACATTGAGTATTGAAAAGAAAATAAATAAATGATATCTCATAATTCTAAATGCATATAAAAACATTTGAAGTGACAAAGTGAATATTAAAGTATAAGTATCCCACTCTTTACTATTATAGAAAAGGTTGTCTCCACAGGGAAAGATCCAAAGAATATAAATTCCAGGAAAGTTATTCCAAGGAATGTGGTCTTCAGCCTTCAATACTCTAATGCCAGTTTTTGCAACACTCAAGACAGGTTTCTTATTATTACATGTGAAAATCCAGGTTCTAAAAACTATGTTAATGTTATTTTACCAAAAAATATCAGCAAAGGAGTACAAAGTTTTTACTGTCTTCTTAATGTATATATCATCGAGTACATGAATAACAATTCTGGAAAAAGAAGACATAGGGATTTTCCTGATAACTCATTCCAGAAATGTCATTTTCTATAACGAAATTTAGTACAATACTAAATATAGTGGTTAAACCCCATGTTTTTGAATATTGACTCCTGGTTCATAGGCCAACTGTACTACTTGTGAATCTAATACCTGGGTCATGGTTGCAATCCTTTAGCATCCCAGTCTCTCATTTTGAAAACAATGAAAGTCAAAGCAAACTATGTAGTCTGAAAATTAAGTGAAATAATAAAATACTGGGAACATTGTCTGCCATGTGTCAGCTGTGCTATCAGAGTTACATTGTTATATCAGAGTGAGCTTTCAATATTCATGCTGTTATTTTACTTTGCAAGTCAGAGACAAATGGTTCTATCTGCGAACTCATATTGTTTCACTGACAAATTTAAAAATGCTCCTGGGGTTAGATGAAAAATAATATAATTGGTTTCCTTTGGGGTTGCATCAATGCAGAGAAAGTTTTATGTTTAGAAGTATATAAATTCATATTCAGAGACTTAGTAAGATATCTACATAAACCAGCCATTATTTCAAAATTTCCTGGTGGTTCAGACAGCTATTTTCTGCTATCTGACTGGCAGTGGATAGGAACATTTCTTCTTGATTTAAAATTGAGGCGTATTTTTTTAAATGCAAATACTGCTAGCTTTTATGATAGATTCTAAGTAATAAAATCATCCTCTGTGTTTAATATGCAGATACTTTCTGCTTTGGAAAATTAACCTTGCCCAAAATAACAGTAATATTTAGTTCACTTTGATAAATTCCATGAAAAAGTGAGAGCTTTTTTCCAAGCAGCTCATGTATTAAAATCCAGATACGCATAGTAACAGCCAAGTTTACCATATGTGATCTTTATAAAAGTGTGATAGGAGATAAAGCTGAGTTCAAAGTACATAGGCTGTTGGATTTCTTCCTGGACATTAACTACACCTTCTGAATCAGAAATTCTTTATCAATTAGTACTCAGAGCATGTAGGTTGTAATAACTACCTTAGATGTTGCCCATAAATTTTCTTCCCTGGGGAGAAAAACTTATTATCCCAACTAAGTCTATTTGGGAGAATGCAATGTAGAGGTAAACAGGGGATAAATTTCTGCTCATTTCATAATCTTTTGGCATTAGAATGCATCTGATAGTAAGCCATCCATCAGAACCAAGCATTGTAAATTTTCATTATACACAACACATGCAAAATAAAGACAAATAAATAAACAAATTAGACATAGATACATTAGCTTTCAGGACAAACTCCAAAATTAGTAAGCATATATTTAAATAAGCTTTGAATGTAATATTCCAATGCCTTAAGAGGAAAATATGTGCATTAGGTCCACCACATAATGATTAGTCTGGACATAACCCAATTAAAAATGGGATACAGAACTAAGCAGAACATTCTCAAAAAAGGACACTCAAATGGCTATAAGTACAGTAATATTCTGCTATAATCATAGATTTTTGCCTATCTGACTTGCCACCAGAGAGGCCCCCACCAGCAGCTAATGGGAGCATATGTAGATTCTCACTGCCAAAAATTAGATGAGAGTCCAAATTGGTGATCTGGATTGGATCCTTCCCCTCAGAGCTTGGGGAACTCATGGACAAGGAGGAGAAGGGATTATATGAACTAGTGGATCAAGGTCATCAGGAGAACATGGCCCACAGAATCAACTAAGCAGTGCTCATAAGGGATCACTGAGACTGATGTGGCAATCATGGAGCCTGCATGGGTCTGTACTAGGTCACCTGTTTATGTGTTATAGTTGTTAGGTTGGTGTTTTAATGGGACTCCTAACAGTAAAAGTGGGTGTGAATCTGACCTGCTTGCCTGCTATTGGGACCCTTTTATTCCTACTGGGTTATCATGTCTAGCCTTTATATAAGAGTTGGTACCTAACCTGATTACATGCTTTTTCTCCACAATGCGGCTGATATCTGTGGAAGGCCTGCTCCTTTCTGAAGGAAGTTAAGGGGGAATGGATCTAGGGGAAAGGGAAAGGGAAAGTGGGAGAGAGGGTCAGAATCAAGTGAGGGGAAATGGGTCAGGATTTATTTTGTGATAGAAGAATTGAAAATAAATAGAAAAAAGTGTTCAACATTCTTATCGATCAGAGAAATGTGAATAAAAACTACTTTGAGATTTCTTTGCTACACTTGTCACAATGACTAAGTTCACTAAAACAAGTGACACCCCATTCTTGCAGGAATGTAGAGTAGTAGAAATACTTATTAATTACTGGAAGGAGAGCAAATTCATATTTCCACTATGAAAACCATTGTGGCAGTTACTCAGGAGGATGGTAATCAATCTACCTCAAGATCTAGCTTTATACTCTTGTACATGCACACAAAAGATGCTTCATCCTACCACAGAGACACTTGCTCAAACATGTTCATTTGATGCTTTAATCATAATAGAAAGAAATTGGAAACAACCTTTGTGTCTCTCAACAGAAGAATGCGTAAAGAACATGTACATTTATACAATGGAGAATTACTCAGCCATTAAAAGCATGTAACAATAAAATTTGCAGGAAAATGGGTGAAGCTAGAAATAATCATCCTTAGTGAAGTATCCCATAGCCAGAAAAACAAATAATGCACGCATTCACTTATATGTGGATATTAGCTGTTAAATCATTGATAACCATGTACAACCCATAGAATCACAGAGGTTAAGGATAGAGTCAGTGACTGGAGAGGACACATAGATCTCCCTAGAAAAGAAAAAAAAAGAATAGATAGTTAAGATGAATGGGGTTAGGACTGGACCCGAGGATCAAGAGGGGATTGAGGAAAAAATAAAGGGAAAGTTGGCTTTTTGGGATTTGTATGGAAACCTAACACAGCAGAAACTTCCTAAAATATATACATTTAAGATGGCCATCTAAATAAAATTGCCAAATAATGGGGATGTCAAAGCCCCAACTGGACACTTCTTGTCACCAAATAAAGCTTCTAGTCCTGGGATAGGCTTATAGCTAATGGAATTGTCAGCCAAATGGGTCTCATGAGAAATCTGAAACAACCCATTCTATTGTGAAGGCTATAAATTGATATTTACAAACTTATAGCACTGCCCCATTTCTGAAGATGACAATTACACAACTCTTTAAAAAATGTAGAGGTTAAGCTGATGCCTACATATTGCTTTTACCCCTACATTCTAGAATCCTCAGTACAGGTAAGTCCCTTCCATGTTAGCAAAAAAGAAATGTAAATGCTTACTTAGCTACAAACCCTTTCATCAACGATGGAGTCCTCCCTGTCAGATATGCTAGTGAAATGGTGGCATAAAGTGTGTTGGAGTAACCAATCAATGTCTGATGTGAATTAAGGCCTACCTGTAACAGGATGTCTATGGGGTGGCTCAGCACAGAAGACAAGGGGTATTATTCATGAGTCAGAACTTTGCCATAACTCAGCAGAGAGAACCACGATCCTGGCTAGCTCCTGACTCACAGTTGAACTAGAGTGAGTCTGAGCTCAGGTGCTTTTACTGATTCAGGACTCCTTAGGTTTTCTACTCAAACCATATGCAGTTCATTACCAATTAACTTCCCCCACATAAACCCAACATATGCAAACAATACAAAACACTTAGGCCTATGAACCCCTTTTCCAACAGTACACAAAAACAATTTCAAATATAACTAAAAATAAACTTCCCCAAAACCTTCCCACATGAGAATGAACCCATTGTCTACAATGCATGGGTTACTAAGAACCTGAGACTAGATAGCCCAGAGACCTAGAGTACCACCCCCCAAAAAAACTATAGATCTAAAAACAAGCAAACAAACAAGCAAACATGCAAAACTAAATGGCAGTGAAATGACTCCTAATGACATTCTGCTTTTCTGCTATACTAGTATATCAGTGCCTCACTCAGACATTATCAGGGATCATCGGTGAATTTTCCTACTGAAGCAGATGGGAAGAAATACAGAGACACACAGGCAGACATTATGCAGAGAGCTAGAGACATTGGAACAATCTGCCTTAAATGGGAAGTCTCCATCAAATCTCTCACCTCAGTCTCAGGGGACTCTAGGGAAGGGGATGCAGAATGAGTGTCAGAGCCAGAGGGTATGGAGAACACCAAGAAAACAAGGCCCACTAAATAAACAGGATTGTCACACATACGAACTCACAGAAACTGCGGCATCATGCACAGGGTCTGTACAAGTTTGTACCGGGTCCTTTTTGTATATATTATCCCTTCTAGTTTATTGCATCTAATGGGATCACAGAGTGTGTGATTCTGTGTGATTGGTGCTTCTATTGGGCTGTTTTCCTTGTTTGTTTAACTGTATAATTCTAATGTGTTGGTTTTTTGTTTATCCTTATTAGTTTTCAGATAAATTCATTTTATTTTAATTACTCCTTATAAGCCTGCTTGTTTTTGAATGAGACACAGAAAGGGAATAGATCTGGATGGGAGGTGAGGTGGAGAAAAATTTGGAGTAGAGGGAGGGAAAACCATAATCATGATATATCATGTGCAGAAAAAGAAATCTGTTTTCAATTAAAGAGGAAAAATAAAATGTTGGCTTTTCTTCAATATATAATGTTGACTTGTTTTTCAAATATAGAAAGCTGTGGGGTGTATGTCTACATATGAGTTTTTACTTTTATTCATTGCTCAGTGTGTCAATTTTTATTCCAATTTCAGACTGTTTTTATTACTATCACTCTGAAGTATAACTTGAAATCTGACATGGTAATGTTTCCTACACTTTTCTTTTTATTGTTTTTAGTTCAGAATTATTTTGACTGTGTTGGGTTTTGTTTCCTTTAAAATGTAATTATTTTTTTCAACTTCTGTGAAGAAGTGCATGGGAACTTTGATAGGTAAAAATTACCATATGATCAAACAATTCTAGCCTTAGACATATAAACTACAGAAATAAAAATGTAGATCTAAAGAAAAGTATGGGCTTGGATATGAGGGCAGCATTTTTCAAAGGGAAATACTGCAAGGTCAACCAGAGAATGAACTGCAAATCAAGAAATGATTCATACATTCAATGTGATGTTATTTGTTTTCAAATAAGAATAGACTTTACGAGGATTGCAACATGGTGAATACTGAAAAAAGAAGGGTAGAAGCAGAAATTAGTCACAAAAACCATAATCATTTTTATAAATGTGTAGAACAAGGAAATAAGCATTGAATTGAGCAATATGTAGCGAATGTAACAGGAAGTAAATTACGTCTTAGGGTTGTTTGACAAATCAACTAATTGTGATGTTGTAAGTCAAAGCTTAAGTGCTCACTTTGCATGAGAAGTTCAACAGATTCAAAACACAGCCCCGCACATACACTGACAATAAAGTAACAAACAAATAAAATGTTGAGTTACTTATTTGGCCATGGACCTTATAAAAGCATCACTGCTATCATTTTACATTCTTCCTGAGATACAGCTCTTGACATAAGCCACTGAATTCAACTTTCAATCTCATCATTTGAAGTAAAATCATGCCAAAAGTACAGTTTTCATCCCTTGGGATTTTGCCTATTTAGAGGAAAATAACTTTAAAAAAAATGCATCAGGATGCCTCATAAGAGAAAAGCAACATATGGCAATCCTTGGCTAAGTAAATGAGGAATTTGAGCAACATAGGTAGCACTATCTGAGTAAGACAATATGTCACACATAAACTTGTTTTCTGATCATTTAATATGCATATTTAACATCTAATCTTTCAGCTGGAAAATGAATTTCAAATGCTATGATCAGTAAAATTTATAGAATCTATGATTATTGAAAAGTCAGGTTTCTTTGGCAAATTGAAGTGCAACTCTACATTCAAAAAGGCTTTTAGCACGAGAGGACATCAACATGCTTTTCCTACCACTTACTGAATCTTCCACTGTCTTCCACTTCCACTTGACAAGAAAGCAGTACTAAGTGAAAGTACACCACTGATTGGATCTGTTCACAAGATAATAACTGAATGGGCAACTTGGCAATTGTCTGCATCAGATAGCTTGAAACGTATTTTGCAGCTGTAGGATATTTCGGTAAGCACTTCTTAACTATAGGGCATTTTTTTTCCAATTCATTTGATGAATGCAAGTAAGCTATAGCTCATTTGTTCTGAAACAATTCACAGCAAATCTAATCTTCACATATACATTGCTAAATCATTGCATACCTATGTTTCTTTTACAGTAATTTTTTTATCCATAAAGCTGAGAAAAGTGATGAAGAAGAGAGAAAAAAAATAGAAAGAAATTAAAGTGGTTAGCTGGGAATCACTAGTTAAATCCTTGCTGGCATGAGTGGCAACAAAATAATTCAATTTGCTGTCACTTACCATAATTTCTTTGGTATCCACTTTTATTTTCTGGACTATGTTCCCCAATTTCAGATTCTTTAAATGATAGCATTTCATCCTTTGCCAGTATTTTTTTATTCATTTACTTGTTTGATCAAAGAAAATATGTAATTAATATGCTGTTTAAAAAATACGATACACGTCTCATCATTTCATAATATCTCTTAAACTAAAAATAAAGTACAATAAATGGCAAATATAGGAAGGCAGAGAAATATTCAAAATTGCATAATTTTATAATTTACTAATTATAAACTATGTGACATAGTATTAATAAATTGCTTTGTCAATAACAAAATTATCCATAATAGAATTTACTCCTGGCAAATTAGGTTTTGTGTTTCAAAAGAGTTTCCGAAATTCAAAGTCCTGAAAGTCTCCTTTATACTTTCCTACAGTCCCTTTCAAAGGAAAGATTCCTGAATAACCTTCCTGAACACAGCCTGGAAGTTACTCAGTACCACACTTCAAGTTGATCATCTTCATTCACTCCCTCATCCCAGGGATACCTTGATTCCAAAGTATCTTACTGCAATCATGTGAAAAGTGTAGGTAAACACACAGTAGCAGAGGAAGAACTACAGTTATTTGTATGCAATTATTTTAATTCTCTACAGCAAGGCAAATCCAAAATTCAGTTCCTTTCAGCAGAAAACTTTCAGCAGATTTCTTTGGTTTTCTTTCCTATCTTGAAAAAGTTACAGATCCCACAGGAACCAAACAAAAACAAAATAACATTTTCTTTTCAAGTGTGTATTATTCATGCAAATTAGTTTTTCCAAAAACTTGTAAATTATTTACACTAGGGTTCAGCTTTATTTCTTAATTTACAGAAGTTATAGAATGGATGGCATGGCCAATATTATTTTATGTGGGTTAATGCAAGCTGGCTTTCTAAAAGAATAAGGACTCTTGGAAGTACATTTTTCCAGAAGACTGCTGAGAAGTTAGAGAGCTATATTCAGTTTGAACAAATTAAGACATTGAGATATTGATCATCTTATTCCCTTTTTGTCTATATGTTTAGAAGCTTTTATGAAAGTTTTGGACTTCAAGGGCCCCATTTTATATCAAGTAAAATTTGTTGAGGGAGCAACGTTGAATGAAAATAAAGGTGTGAAAATGAACACAAACATTTGAGCTGTGCTAATTTTTTTTGGAGGGAGAATATTCTAATGACTTTTTTTTACTAATTGTAAAAATAATAATATGCTGTTAAGTTATAGTCCTTGATACTTTTAAATGCATGTTAGGAAGTACTCCCACTCAGGGACAATTTTCTGCCTTTCGACTCAATTTTATCTCCAAATAATCCTTGAGTACAAATTTAACTCTATGTATGACACAAAAGACGAAAAAGTACTATTGGCAATTATGGAATACTGAGAGTGGGAGAAATAGGATTCTGTATGGAAGAATACATCAATTAGTTATCCAATACCAAATGATCAGCCCAAAAAATGTATACAAGTAACATTGTACAGACTAAGCAGGTTGTATTGTATATATGTATACATATATACATATAATAACAATTAATGAAAAAAGATGGTATAAATTTGTAAGAGAACAAGGAAGATTTGAAGGGAGAAAAGAAAAGAGTAATATGATATAATTATATTTAAAATTCAAAGTTATTATGAACTCAAAAAATAGAAAATATTATTTCCAGTGCATACCTAGAGTCATGTCTTCACTCCTACTGGCAAATTTTCTTTGTACTAGAAGGTACTAGCATTCTAGCAAAGGAGAATGAAAATACCAACCCAGCTACATTCCTTGAACAGCAATGTTGTCCTGCTTGCAGGATATGTTAGTGCATGGTGGAACAAAGCTAGTGGGACTAATTTTCATAGAATTTAGGGCTGACTCTGTGAGATGGAATACATAAGGTGTTTGGGTTTACAAGAACCTTAGACTAGATAGGATAGGGTCCAAGTAGAAAACCAAATACAAATGTTCTGTTAAAGGAACATCTGTAAAATGACTCCTATTGGTATTCACCTGTTCTCATATACCAATGCCTTGCTCAGTCATCATCAGAGAAGCTTCCTCCTGCTGTAAATGAGAACAAGTAGAGACACTCAGCCAGACATTAGGAAGAGATTGAAAGACCCAAAAATACATTCAGACCCAAAAGTGATGTCTTCTTCAAACCCATCTCCTCAGGGCTCAAAAATCCATGCAGAAGAGGAGGCAGATAGAATGTAAGAGCGAGAGGTGATATAGGACACCAAGGAAACAAGGCATTCTATACACAGCAGGACCAACCCACATATGAACTCTTGGAGACTGAAGCAGCATCACGGGGCCTTGATGGATCTGCAGTATATGTGGTCCTAGAACTGAAAGGAGAAGCGGTCACATGCCCCAATCCCTAACCCAGAAATAACCTCCAATTGATAAAAACTAGAAAATGAAATTTAGTTTTTCCAAGGGTGTATCACAGAAATATACTACTCTTAAGGGTAGATCACATGCTCAGCAGAAGAGGACAATGAAAATCAAACTCAAAAGCATCTTTGGAGGCTGTTTGTCTCAACATCATATCAGACTATTTTTATATTTACTTTTATTTTATTTATTCATGTTTATTTTTTTATTTTTTTAGCCTATGAATTTTGCATATTTTTATGGCTTCCATTTTCATGTTTTTATGGGACTGAATGTGTAAATGAGTGTATCTCTGCGTCTATATCTGTTTCTTGTACCTTTTATTGGGCTCTTTTCCTTCTGTTTTTTCCTGTCCCAATTTGTTGGGTTTTGCTGTATTATATATTACATTATACTATATTATATTATATAATATTATATTATATTAGTTATCCCTTAGATATCTATTTTATTTTACTAAATAAAGACAGAAATGAGGTAGATCCATATGTGAAATGGAGTGGGAATGGGAAGAAAGATGGAGAAAATGGAGGGAACCACAATTGGGATGTATTGCTTAAAGAAAGTATCTCCTCAATAATAGAAATAAAATGCAGATCAAGATGATCCCTTCCTGGGAGTGTCTCTCACTAATTCATGGGTGTTGTTGCTAAAGCACTTACATAGCTCTTGGGAGTTTATGAGGTAAGATAAAAGTTTAAAATTCAGGGGCAAAATTATTGCTTAGACTTTATGAACTGTCAATGCTTTGCCGCTGTTTTATTTTTTTCATGAAAATGTATAGAAACCATATAATTAAACTTTCTCTAACATTTAAGGCAGGCAAAGAATATTTCACAATCCATATAACTACTTTCTTGTTCACATTCATTTGATTTTGATACTAAATCAGACTTATTCATATTTTTTTTTATTCAACCAGAACTGCATTACTCTCTTCCTGCAAGACAGGAAGAAATACCTGCTTACCCCAGGTAGTGAACCAAGGACTGACCAAAGAAGGGACAGCACCAAAGTCCAAAGCTGGAAAACTGAGTCACACTACACAGCCTACTGATAACTCAACATCTGGGAGAGTTTCCTTTTCAAATGTCACTGTTTGTTTGAGCATCTTTCAGGTAGCTCAGCTCAGTCTTTGTTTCTTCAAGGCAGATTTCTTGGCCTCTGCTTCCTTCAATCCATTTGACTCTTTTTGGACCCTTCCAAGAAGCCATGTTTTTCCCGCTTGTCTGTGGATTCTCTTGGCTGCTTAACTTATATTTGAGTGATTCTCAGAAGTCTTTGCTGTTTATATAGCATTGGGGACAAGGGGTTCTTGAATCTAGCCAGTGGAGAGTGGAGTTTTTAAATTTTCGTTAGAATATACCTTTCTTTTGCCACCTTGTCAGCATCCTTTGAGAAAAATATCCTGTTTTTTCAACTTTCTTTATATGTTTTACTTAGTTTCCTTCCAACAGGAAAAGCGTTTTGTTTTGTTTTTTTTTCATTTAGACAGAGCTCTCTACTCTCTAAAATGTGTAAAATAGTGGTTTCAATCTTGAAAAGCTTGTATTCATTTTATCATTCTTTATAGTGGATCTGTTTCAGTTAGATTACTATGTAGTACATTCTAAAGAAAAATAACAATGTCCAATAAATCTTAAGATTTACAAAGGCTGTGGACATAAAACAGCTATACTTAAAAGCCATAGATAGTTTCAAAGGCTTTCAACTGAATACAAAATATTATAAAATGGCTAATTACCTGCTCTATTTGAGAAGAAAGGTTTTAAGAAATTATCAAGAACAGGAAAGAAAAATGAAAACATATAATGAATTCTTAAGTATCTAATTTCTGTCAATGTTCAAATGTACATGCAGCATGTAATAATAATATTGCATTTTATATGCAATATAAGAACTGTCACATACCCTACATATTACAGGCCTCAGTCACATACCATATGAACCATTTAAGCAAGGCTGCTTCTTCACTGTACAAGACTTCTACATCCTTGGGAATTATCTGAGACTGGAGACTTTGTATTGTCCAGTAGAACTGAAGCTTCTTACTGAAACTCCTGCAGAACACCCTTCTGAGGTCTTAATAAACATGTTGCTGGAAGGATGACTCCAATTAGCATATCTTTCTTGAATCTTCCTACTTTCTTTCTATTATAAATAAACATTGTAATACTTATGAATAATCAAAGGCTACATAAGTAAAAATTCCAGATATTTCTATAAATTTCTGGGATATGTAAGTATAATTTATTCAATGTGAAGTACAGATTACTTTACCTTAAGCCTTTAAATGAGGAGAAGTTGATAAAAGACATGTATCTCTGGAGTTTGCAGGTGGAAAAGCCCTTATGATTGCTCATGAGACCTTGAGTTTAGTACATATCACCAAAAGCAAAAGAAAAGGAAGTTGCAGGAGTCAACCAGAGTCAGCCAGAGTCAGAAGAATTCAGTCAGAAACAGTCAGTTGGCTCAGAACCTCAGTTCTGAGCCAAAAGAGCAAGTGAGTTGAGTTGAACTAGAAGAATCAGTTGAGTTCAGTACAGCTTGGAGTTCAGAAAAAGCTAGTGAGAGTGGCTCAGTCAGCAGTAGTCTTAGAGTTTGAAATGTTATTGTACAAAGTCTGAAACTTTCTAGGTTCAAGGTTGCATCATGAAAATTTGTTTTATGGATGTTGAAAACCTCTAAGAAGGGGGGATAGAATTAGTCAAAAAATAAACTGTATTATGCCTTGAATGTATATCTAAAATTGATGCCTTAAAAATAAATTGTATGTCTATAATTCTGGAGACTGAAATTCTAATAGTCTGTTGCTAGCGTTTGAAGAGAGTCTTCTGGCAGTATCTACATGGTGAAAGGGTACCATGCAAAAAATTAAGGATACAATGTCAAGTCTCCCTTCTTTTACTCATGAAGACACATTTGATGTCATCAGAAGGGAGCCTATCATGATAATGTATAATCTTAATTGATTCCAAGAAGTATCAATTCCAGTTATCCTTAGAATGTGACTTTCATAATTTAATTTCTTAGACAAAATCTTTGAGGATGCTTTTGAAATAGCATCAAAAACTCTAGAGCTTCAGTTAAGTTTTATTTTTGTGATTAGCATATATAGTATTATACTTTAACATAAATAATTTCAATTATATTAGTTTTGAACAATCATTTTCAAAGGATGGTGGAACATTGCTGATTTCATTCTCTCTCTCTCTCTCTCTCTCTCTCTCTCTCTCTCTCTTTCTCTCTCAAGAAAGCTCTGTGGCTCAAAGGATTGAAATTTTACTGTTCTTCACTTTGATGTTTCAACTTCAAAGACTTGGAAATCCTATTCATTGTCCTCAAGTGTGGAGAAAAAGATCTAATTCAAAGCACCTTGGAGCAAGTTTTATATCACAGAATTTTATAAGTAGGAGGAACTTAATCGATCTAATAAGTGGCAGCATTGTATGCACCATTATATGAATAATATCAACGAAAACACTTGTGGAGCATGGTCCTGACCTGATTACAAGAAATAGGGCAAATGGAAATAAATGAACAACTTATTAAAACTAACATAGATAAACCATAGTTGATTTAATAGAATTAAGATTATTTATCAGAGATCCTTCCAATTCACTTCTTATTTCTAAGAAGCTGAATCTGCCTTTGAAAAGCAAATTAAAAACTATCTTACTCATTTTGTGAAATTTTCTGAATGGATATTTTCACTAAAGCCTTTGAATATAAAGATATTCTTCCATTTTTTCATTGGACTGTATTTATTATTGGATACCCCAATTAATCTTTTTCTGTTTGTTTAAGCAGTGTGAATTCACATATTCTTCTAGACAAGAAATTGAATTAACAGACCACACAATGATATAAATTTTGAAAGGACTGAATTGGTGAGAATGATGTGTCAACAATCGTACACAGGGGTTCAAGTGATGGGTGAACAATTATGAGCACTATTTATTTTTTCAGAGAAACTCTCATGTAGAATCACATATTTAAGGCAGCAAATCCATATGTTCAGGAAAAACACTCACAAACATTAAAAATTCTGTCTCATAAAGTATAGGATGAAAATACCTTTACCTGAATGCTTTCCACAGTTTTTATTTTGTATCTAGTGTTATTCTATCTTCATCATGATGGGTTCCTATCATAAAAAAAAAACTTCAATACTTTGACATAATTTCAAAGTTGTGAGTAATAGTCATTAATTTGAAGCCCAGAGATATGGCTCAGTGGATAACATATACTGCTCTTATATAGGACCGAGTTCAATTCCAACTACCCATATGGGGCGAAGTACAGTGTATAATCCATGTCCAGGGTATCTGATGCTCTCATCTGGCCTTTGTGAGTTACAGAACTCAAGATATGCATGAACTGACGTATGGGCAAAACATACCCACATACATAAAATCAATAATTATTAATACTATTAAAAATAGACCACAAAGAGAAGTACTTTAAAGAATGTTCTTCCACTGATATTTTCCTTAGATTACATGTGGCTTAGAAAACTTTTGGAGGTTTAACTGAATACAAGGTACATATGACCATCACTATAGATACTTACCTTTACCATTTAGCTGAGATAGAGATTGGCAGGTTTCTTCACTTTGGCCTTTTTTTTCCCCTCCCACATTAAATATTAAACTCTTTGAAGCTTAATGCCTACATTTTGCTCACAATTAAATTAGGAGGGCTTTGTGCTCTTCAATTTTCAAGATGAATATTTTTAAATTGTTTGGATTTCTCCACAAGTCATTTGCTTTTCTTTCTGCTCAGTTTACCAGCTTTTTACAATCTTATTTATTGTCATGTTACATGCACTTATGACTTTTTTATGAATATTCTATATCTGTTAGTGATTGCATATTTATTTTGTAACTTATTTTTTCCAGTTGTGACATGATGACTTTCACTTAGATTTTATGTTGCAATGCTACAATTACAGGATTTTTGTTGTTTTTGTTCTGTGGATTCTGAGAACACTCTTCTTTCAAAGCAGAATGAAGTCAGGTCTTGATGGCAGAAGCCTTTAAGCCCAGCACTCAGGAGGCAGAAGCAGGCAAATCTCTGTCAATTTTAGGCCAACCTGGTTAACAGAGTGAGTCTTATGATTAAAAAAAAAAACAAAAAAAAATAAAAAAATCAAAAACAAAATAAATAAATGAATAAAATAAAATAAAAACAGGAAGAAATAATGATTATTCTATCTAATACCTCTGAGTTATATTTTTGAAATTAGAATTAGTTATACATGCTTGGCATATTCATATCTGTTGATCATCTCTGTTTCTAGCTTGAAATAGCTTTGAAGAAAAAATATATGGATATACTAATATATCCATATCAATTAATATTTATATATGTAATGATTTGCATCAACAATAAGCCAAGCATTAACTCATACTGATTATATGTGTCAATATTATATCAAGAATTCATATGGCTCAATACCACTTGCTAATCTTCAATCCATTCTGTTATGCATCAATTTTTATTTAACTCATTATTTACGTGTCAAGATTAACATTATTGAAAAACAAAGTTCACTATTTTATTTACAAATTTACAGAATTTTAAAAATATACTATGCATGTGTATTGGCTGTAAAGTTGGCTCACAAAAGAAGTAACTATATTTTTGCAGCATGTTTTGTAATGTCCATTATAGTTTCAGTCTTACAGATTCTATCCTTTATTTACTTAACTAATCAGATTATATTTTTATATACTTTACATATTTATATTTTTATATTTGTTATATATTATTGTATCTAATATACTATATTATAAATTATATATATATGCTATTTATATATATTATATGTAATACATATTATATTACAAATATATAAGTATATAATATATTTTTATATTTATATAATTATATTTTATATATTATTTATACATTATATATATTTTTATACTTTTTTTTCCATATTGACAAATTGACTTCACATTCTACATTGCAAATTATGAACCTCCTCTCCCATTTCATGGATTGCTTTACTTTGAAAAATTCATTGTTTTTGTCATTTTATAGAGCTATAGTCTCACTATGATATATTTCTAGCTGTCCTGGAACTTGCTATGAGTCCATCAGGATCTTGAGATCAAGCTGATCTTCCTGTTTCAGTTTCTTTAGTGTTGGAATTACAAATGTGGAACTCCATGCCTGGCTAAACATGTATTTTTAACATAAAATTACAATTTGTTTATTAAGGGTTTATGACCTTCATTGATGTACTCTGTGCCCTGTGTCTGCTGCTTCTTTAGTTTAAAAAAGTTTCAATATCCTGAATAGTCTCCTGTCCTTACCTAATTTGTTACCTACCTCTTTTACCAATAACCCTTCTATTTTCCTTATAATCCTGATAGTTTTTAAAGTAAGCACAATGATATTTTTTACCAGTACTTTAAATACACAAGCAAATTCCAAAATCAACCTTTTGAGGTACCAATATTCAGTTTCAGTGATATAATTAGCAGATGTATCTTAATAACAAATGTTTTCTAAAAATGAAGCAATTGAATATGAATAATTGGACTTTTCCAGTGAAAACCCATCAGAATATTCTTGTTGAGTAAATAGATTATAATAAAATTTCCTAAAATAGGGTAAAGAGGAGAAGGTATGGATCATCTTCGATGCAAAACAATCATCAGTATCAAAATTGTACTATAAATTTTGCCTAGGAAAATATAGATTGGAAAGAATTTCATGCTTTTGAAATCAAATATTATTAGTTATGATTGAAAGTGAACAAGCAATTACAACATAATAATATAAATGCTATGCTGGAATACAATGAAAACTTAGCTTGGATAAGAAAAATCTCAATAATCTTTAATAGGAATTTTTCTAACTGCATGAGTCCATTCATAGTTCACATATGTACGAAACATCTAATATTCCAGAAAAAAATTAAAAAAAACTATCTCAAACATGATTTATCCTGAGGTATATGGAGAATTATCTGATATGAAAGTAAGTATTATACAACATTGTGATGCAAACTCATAAGTGATCACATATAGGACTATAGAGAGATTAAAGACAAGTACAAATTAATTCATAGTTATTCTGAGGTAAAACAAGGGAGTTTATCTGCAAGCAATTAAAAGCATAACAAAATATAAAAATTAAGTTTTAAAGACTATGTTTTCTGGCAATACAGTGGTGGCACTCCTCAGCACTTAGAAGACAGAGGCAGGTGGATATCAGTGAGTTTAAGATCAACCTGGTCTATAGAGTGAGTTCCAGGACAGCCAGAGTTACAACAGGAAATCCTGTCTCCAAAACAAACCATCACATAAACAAAAGACTACGTTTTTTGTTTTTTGACACCAAGGGACTAAATATGTATGTAAAATTTTAATATGAATACAAATGATTAATTGATTAATCAACTCTGATATTTTTCTGATATCTTTTTCATGGTTCTCCTTCTTAGGTCATATAGAAAAAAATGCATATTAAGTTGCTTTTCCTCAGTTAATATGAAAATTGTAGCCAAAAATGAAAAAAAAAAAAAAAAAACTAAGCAAAACCCAGCCATTTCAAGAAACTTTTAAGGTGTTGTGATTCACATCACCATCATTGGGTAATTTAACAATATTGGATCTCAGCACTATAATACTGGTAAGTTGGAAAGCTGCATTCACAATCTGCCCACACCAAAATTCCACTTCAGTTCTAACATTGCACAAAATTCAAAGATTTTTACCATTCCTGACTTCTTTAACTGGACTGAACACAAAATGATAATTGGGAGTTTAAATGTGTTAGCAACCTTGACAGTATAAAATATCGCTGTGCTCTTGTGTCAAGTAGTTGTCTAAGTTTTTCCCAGGTTTAAACATTCAACAAGAAATAGTGCTTGGATAAAATTGCACAGAAAAGGTGTAATTTATTATACGCTTGCCAGACATTAATGATATGATGGCAAGAAATAGCACTTTTATTCATGGCAAATGAAGATGGTAGTCTACGATTACCAGTTAAAAGAAAACATGATAAAATAGTCCATTTCAAAACAATATACACCAAATTAAAAAGCCCTTTCACTGATGCATAAAGCTAGAAGTATAGTGGTGCCATCTGATTTTTCTTTTTTTGGCATTTATGAGATTCAGTTACTGAGGAAGAATTAATAAGATTTGTATATTTGAGCATTGTTGACTTCTCAGAGAACTACAGCATATCATATAAATGTAATGCATTCAAATTTGCAGAGATAAGAGACAGAAGCTTTTACAGCTTTGCTGAAAGAAACACTTGCTTGGTGAGATGAGAAGCAAATACCCTGAAACTTGATTCAATTTATTGAATCACAGAGGATATAAAGAAGACAAATAAACTTTATTTTGTAATGAAGCAAATAAAAAGTAAATATTTTCTTTTTCAACCATGAAGAAAAAAGTCTCTTCAGATATGGGAGGATACCCCTGTGGGATTGGGAAAAGTCAGAACATCATAAGTCATTTGTTTGAGAATTTGCTCTGTCCTAAAATATTTAGATGAATTATCTATAGAAATTAAAACTATAGTCATTGGCTCTTCTTTGAACATTGCCTTGTCTGGTATTCTCTGCTTTCCTTGTATTGATCTTGCTCATGTTCCTGTTTCAACAGGCAAAATTTCCTTTGAATGAGCTGTTTGTTCTGCCTTTGGAGTTCCACACTTTTCTGAATACATACCTCTAACATCCTTACATATTGCTATTTCACTACTTTTATTTTTGGGTGTTATTCAAACTTTTGAGTTCTTTAACTTATTTTACCATTACATCCTCATGTTTTCATTTTTTTCTAACTTTTTATTTCTTTCCTAACACTACCTATGCTGTAGGCTTTTTTATTTTTTATAAGAATCTTCATGTATGATTGCTTGTTCTGACCTTCTACCCCTTCTTATGAAGCTATGAAAATTGATGTGAATCTTATCTCATCTGTGATTCTATATCTGCTTGTAACCCTTCCAAATGATCAACAATCATTTTTTATTTTCTTAATCTTAACTTAGGCCTCAACATTAAGTAAAGATAGTATGTCATGATGCTGTCATGATGCTATCCTTCAGCTGTGAGTCACTTTACATGTTTAGTCAAGATAGTTTGACTCATACTCTGCAGAAAGACCATCTCCTTTCCTTTGCAAGGACATTTCTCCAGAAGTTCATATATATATATTCTTCTGACTACTTGGAATTACCTCTTGGACTCTCAGAGAATTCTTAATTTTACCATTTCTGCCACTAAAGATGCTATTTACCCCCACTAAAAACTTCTACTCATAGATTTTGTTTGTTCCTTAAGTTTTCTGTTTAAAATGTCATTGTCATGCATATTTTTCTCTCTGTTTAAATCAGAAAACATTGGGTGGGTCAGCTTTGAATTTTCCCTTTTAAATATAGCCATATTTAATTTAGAAAAAAGGCCAGTTGGTTCAGTTTCATACTATAACCAAAGATAAATTATTTTTTATAAAAGTGCAATTCAAATTCAAAGATAATTTCATGATTTTGACTATTTGATTTAAGCTACTTAAGTTCATGAGTTCAACTTTTGGAAAAACAGAAGTATTTTCCAGACAAGTCATGGCGTCAGAAATTACTCCAAAGTTACAAAAAAAAAAAAAGTATATTTACATAAATCCATGTAGATTCTGAAGACAGAAAAAAAAAAGAATAACACGTATTTTTGACCTTTTTTTGATCTTTGTGGTATTTGGGTAAATATATATGGCAATGTTTATACTATTCTCAGTTCTCTGAATGCTGGAAATTATTTTTAAAAAATTGAAAATGAAGATTGGACATTAAGCTAAATTGTGAGAATTAGTATGTCCTGCATGTAATCTCTGGAGCTACAAAATAATTAAGAAAGTTAAAATGTGTCCTGTGAGTGTGTATGTGTGTGTGTATGTGTGTGTGTGTGTGTGTATGTGTTTATGTGTATGTGTGTGTGTTTGTGTGTGTTCACTTGCACGGAAAATCCATTTTTTTCTCACTCTATCAATAACTTCCTCTTTAGTATGGTTACCAATGTTATGCAAATGAAACATCCAAAATCATCAGGCCACATTCCAGAATCCCTGTTCCCAGGATCTCTCTCACCCTGCACAGGTATCCCTCCTCCAATGGCTTCACCATCACTGAGCTACAAGTTTTCACATTGTATCCCAGATATATCCCCAATGCACATGCTCCATAAAACACCCTCCCCTTATAATACAGACTGGCAGATCCCTAGCTATCACTCTCTCTCTGCAACCCCACCCTTCATCCCTCCCACCCCCATCCCCAATAGGAAGGAAACACTTCATGTCTCACCCATCCCCAATAAACTTCATGGGTGAGACACTGTTGCATTAGGTGTCTTGCCCTTTTTTCCACAAATCATAACAGTGGTGGGGTGGTGACACAGCTATCCTGATGTATTTGATCCCCTCTGGGATATGAGCTACAGTGGAAACTAACTGTCTTCCTTACCTGCATCAGCATCAGACTGAGCTTTCACCAGACTGACTGCTGGGTCCCACATTCATCATCAGCTATTTTGTATGCTTCCCCTCTCCATAGGTGTAAGTGCTTCCTTGAGTCCGAGGAAGTGACCACTGAGTGTCTGGCAGCCTTCTGGTATTCTTGGGGAGGGAGATAGTCCCAGTCATGACCTTAAAACTGTTGCTGGCCCTCCTGACTCTACCTCTGGTTTGTTTCCTTGGGTAGAATTCCTCCATGAGCACCCCTTCCCCTTTATAATTCTTTGAGCCCAATTTTTCACTCTTCGTGTTCTTCACAAGTCCCTGAAGCCTAGAAATCTGGGTCTCCTCATGTATCTTCCTAACAGTGACAACTACCAGAGCAGCTTCGGTCTCTCTTTCATGGTTCACCCTTATAGGTAGGATGCACCTTTTTTAAGGTCCCTACTACCAATGGAAAGGATGTCATCTGAGAAGACCACCAAGGCACCACCCCCTTGTGTTAGGTGGGTCCTGACCTTGGCTCTTCAGGAATTTGGTAATTCTTGGAAAGCCCGGAAACCAGTTGCCAGACAATTAGAGATTTCTGCATTTCTCTCATGAGCTCCACCTTCACAAGAACCCCTTACTTCCCTGCCAGATGTAACAAGCCAATCTACTAAGGACCTATGCTCAAGTCCTGACCAATCAGAGGGATCCCCCTAGCAAATGCCTATTTTACTTTAAAATCTCCGTGCCCTCACATTTGGGTGCTGTCATGTTGTGTTTTTTTTTTTTTTTTTTTTTTTTTTTAAATTGGCCAGCCCTACCATGGCAGAATGTAACCATCAGAAATAAACTGCTTTAAATGGACATATCTTTATATTAATGTCTACTTGAGTTATTTTGTGGACCCAAACATCATCCATACTATCTAAGACCTCTCTTATAAAACTTCCAATTAGGTTACTGATTTGGGAGCCTCTAAACTTATCTGACTTTGCAGAAAAATCTCACTTCAATATCTCTTAGATAATTAATCTAAAAGACCATGTAATGGAAGATTGGATGCCAATATTATTGAGGATCTGTTTAACTACCTCCAGCCATCTGGCAAGTGGAAAGAGGTTCTCTACATACAAGCATTTTCTTACCTCTGCTCTAATCCTTCTCTCTGCTCCTTTTGTTCTCCTACCCATGTCCTCCTAGCTATTAAACCCAAACCAGAGGACTCTTTCATTCTCTTTGACCCTGCTAATGTACCTTTCCACCCCTTACCAGACTCAATGCATAGCACCTAAAGTGACTTCTTCTCCTCGTCTTCCACAGGGTCCTTCAGCTGCCCCTTCTCTTCTTCTGGCCCCATCTGCCTGTCCTTCTCCCTCTCGATCCACATGTCTCTGTATCCATCAACCTTCATCCACATAAGTCCACCCACTACTCACTCTTACTCTGCTACAAAATCCTCTCAACCTCCCCCTTCTTCTCTCTAGCAAACCCAGCCATTATTCTTCCTGTGTGGGAGGTCACCAGGTTGAACAGCCTGGTCAAAGTCCATCTCCCCTTCTCATTAAGTGAACTTCCACAAGTAGAAATGAGACTGGGGTCTTAAACTGCTAACTCCTTCAATTTCCTTAATGAGTTTCCAGTATATCACCCAATCCTGTGATCTCACCTATCTCAAATATAAATATATATATTTCTACCTAGCAGTGTACTTCCCTCTCGAAGAGTGTAGGGGAGTGTTTAGGAACAGACCAGGCACCTGTAGAGGAAACCCACCAAAGTCATGCTACACACTTGCCTGCAGCTTATGGCTAGTCTCTGTAAGACTAGCTTTAAACAATAATTTATGAAACACTGTAAGAGGTCTTCCAAGACAAACATGGAAACCCATCTCAATTCCTAAAATGTTGTACAAAGGCTCTCTTACAACATACCAACATAAACCCTGAAAATCCAGAAAGGAAACATCTCCTCATGACTTCTTTCTTTTCCCAGATTTTCCCTGACATTAGGGCCAAGTTTAAGTGCTTGGAGAGAGGACCCCTAACTCCACAGTCAGAAGTCTTGCACTAGACTTTAAGCTGTACCATGGAAGAGGTCAAAAAGCCTGTAAAGAAAAATATCAGATGCTGATAAAGCCATCCATCCAGATTCAGAGACTTCCCTTGCCTCTTAAAGCCTAAGAACCATTGGGTTCCTGCTTGAAATGTGGGCAGGAGGGTCACTGGGTCTAGGCTTGCCCCAAACCCCAAAGGCCTTCCCAGCCATGTCCAAAGAGCCATCAAGAGAGACACTGGGTTGGTTGTTGACTGTGCCCTGTTCCTTTGCAGCCCAGTAATATCAAGCTTATATCATTGGCCATAAACAATTGAAGGGGTCTGGGCTTTCTTGGCTCAACCATTGTCATCTGCGAAAGGGAGCCCCTGGTAGTCATTATTATATAGGGTAACCCATCTCCCTTCTTCTAGACATCCGGGCCTCTTACTCAGTCCTGATGGAGTTTTGGGGACTCTCAAACTATTTTGGATAGGTTATATTTTCTTGAATCTTAATATCTAGGTGGAAAGAACCAAATCCACTGCAGGCCAGCTTGTGTTTAGTGAATATAATTTTTTTCTGCAGATATTTTTAACTCAGATGTTTAGATATTCAAATAGCCTTAGGACATATTTATTCAAGTATAATAACTATTCTTGAATTCTCATTCAGAACTGTATTTTCAGACCCTAGGTGTCATGTAGAAAGCATCAGTATCAACTGTTGGGTTAGATGTCACATATAGTTCTCAGTATTTTCTTTAAATGGGGATAAAGTTCCTAAGTGCAGAAAAAGAAATTTTTCCTCTGTTTTTCTATGCTTAAAGTTAGTTGTCAAAAGGGAAATATAAGTTAATGCATGGAAAGAAATATTTACAATATCTCTGGATAAATAATAAATAATCTCACACAAGTAAATGTTAGTAAAACTAACGTGTGGTGTTTACTATTAGCAAATTCATCACTTAAATGGCAACTGGTAGTTTAATATTTAATATAATTAAGTAATGACCATTTTTCATATTTAATAAAAAATTGACATAGTTTTTCTATGTATATGTTCTTTAACATCAAATTTGTAAATAATTTTACTGAAAACAAGATATAAATTTTATTAGCAAGTACTATTTACCAAAAAGTGGATTACATCAATAATTTATTGTCACAAACAGCAGATAAATGATAAGTCAATAGAAGCATGGATTACTGAGTTAAATAAAATTCTAATGTTCAAATTCCCCTTTATTTTGATTTTCTTAATGAAAATGTGATGTTTTGCTTGCTGTTATCATACAATGCATATCAAATCTAACACCTACCCATAAGGGAACCAAATGTCCTGATATGTACTAGACAAAGCAATAGTTGTCATTTAATTAATGTATCCAGGCCAAGGTAACCAGACCTTAAGCCTTAAGTAAAACTTTAAACTATAAGTAACGAGCTTACATGCAAACCAGGAGACAGCAGCTCAAATCTCCAGAACCTTCCTAAATGCTATGCCTTTCCATGATAACAGTCTGCCTCAGATAATACGGTGGATTCATGACATCAGATTCAAGCCTGGGCTTTTTTTCCCCTATGTGACACTATTCTTGGGGAGTCCTGAATGAAAAACTACTCACAATAGATAGGAAACTAATGACAGACCAAAGTAACTACCATAGAAGCACACTTTGGGGAACAAACTAGTTTCACTGAGTTTACTTACATAAATAGAGCTAAGGGGTTACTTACAACAGCAGGAATAACTCAAAGGCAACTGCATCATCAAAACCCACCTGAGTATGAATGAGAGCTAATAAAAGCTGCAAACCTGAAGCACATTGCACAAACTGCAGGCAGCTCTATAGGTTAGAGAGTGTTCTTTGGAGATTGATCAGTTAATTCAAGTCTCTTTTAGGAAGCTTGTCTGGTTTCTGCATCTTCTAGGCAGCTCAGCTTATCTGAGAAAGAGTGATATTCTTATTGGTTATATATGTCTGTGGAAGGAAAGGCCTAGCAATTCTGGTGAGTTCTGAGATTCTTTTGAAGTTATTTTGTTGTTTCTGTCCTTATCATAAGGAGCTTCTCTGAAGGGTGGGATGATTCACCTTCTATTATAGCATCCTGTTTATTAACTAATACCTTGTCTTAAAATAGCTTTCTGTTTCACCTATTTTTGACGCTCTGTGATTTTTAAAAAATTTCCTCTAGGAATAAAGCTTTGTCCATCTAAAGAAACTGTTTTCAGCATTCACACTGGCATGAGTCTGGGCACAGTTATGTTTCCACACAGGAAATATACATACATCAATCCCATACACATGACAAAAAAGAAAAAAAAATGAGTTTTCAAATTTCATTTTCTCCTCAAAGTAATCTGTCACTGAGGGTTTCAGCTGATTTCTATCCCATCCCACAAAGGGGAACTCATGGTTGGTATGGTAAATGTTGTCAAGAGGTCATTGTTGGGAAAGTATTAGGTACTAAATAGGAACCTACTTTTATTGTTTTTTTTCCAAATACACATTGTGTCAAACTGCCTTCTAAATATTTATGCTTATACACATAGAATAACTCTATTCCTTTCCTTCATCACGTTCACTCCACTAAAGTGAGCGGAGGTTAATGCATGAGATTCAGAACTGGTTATAGTGAAGAGACAGAGTAACTATGGAGTGATGAACCCTAAGCAGGGCAATCATAAAACATCCCCCAACGCTCAAAAATATTGCAGAAGAAGTTCTGCAAAAAAATGGAAGATCCAGAGTATGGGGAACAATGATGTGAAGCAGAAACATGTCTCTGGGCATGACACAACAAGGTCATTGCACATATAGATTCACTGTTGCTGTGGCTACCTGCCCAAAGCCTATACAAGATCAACAGTCATCACCATTTTATAATGCACACTGTAGGGGTTCACAAAGCTCTATTCCTGCCTAACAGATTATGGACAATTAATGAGTACTGAAGAGAGAAGTGTCATTTTCTTCAGTAATGTAGCCACTGTTAATTGCTTGTGGTCTCGTAACCCGATGCTCATGCAAGCATCATAACTAAATTCAGTGAGAAACACACACACACACACACACACACACACACACACACACACACACTCACTCACTTGACAGAGTATTTTGAGGAGAAAAAAGGGTATAAGTGGGAGAAAGAGTGAGAAAACATAGTGAATATAAAAATGAGTAAAATTCAGTTATACATCTCAGAAAGTTTAAAGAATAAAACCTAAAATGTCATTCTTTCATTGTTCTTTAATTTTTACTTTCTTAAAAAGAGATGATGATCCCTTGGTAGCAGGGCCCTAAATATTAATTAGAATACATCTAGAGATAAAATCACTTGGTCAGAACAAACATATTTTTAAGGGCCCCAACTCCTGTTTTAAATAAGTGCTTCTATGCTGGGAAGCAGTTAAGAAGACCGATTATTTAGTCCAGCCTCCCAGATTAGATTTGCCTGTCTGGTCATCATAGTTACTAATTTCACACAATGAAGAGGGATGTAAGTCACTGCCATTTAATTACACAAATCCTTCCTTTCTGGGAGTTGCTGGGATTCTTATTTCATTTAAAGCATAGGTTATTTTGTTACATACCCCCTTTGTTTTGCACTTGCCATATTAGTGCTTTTGCTTAATCCCCACCTTTCATATTATAATGATAATCTCTCCAGCCTGTGTTTATGATATTTACTCTGTGTGCTTTTTCAAAATATTCTATAATGGATTGTTTATAAATACTGTCACTATTGGAAAAGCATTTGATTAATGCCCATAATTTTGTCATTGTTGTTGTTATTGTTTGAGACAGGTTTTTTGGATTGTAACTCTGGCTGTACTGGAACTAACTCTGTAGACCAGGCTCACCTCAAACTCACAGAGTTCTACTTATCTCTGCCTCCCAGTACTGGGAGTAAAGGCATGTACCACTACCAACTGGTGCATTAATTCCTATAGTTTTGTAAATCATTTTCATAGTTTTCATAATGGCTGGATTTCTGACTTCTTGGAATGCAGCAATGACTTATAATTCATTTTTACTTGACCTTTATTTATTGAGAATTTATATTTAATAGAGCCACTCCATGAGCTTAGTAGAAGCCCACTTAAGTTTACTCCGTATTGACTATGCCTATTATCTCATAAAAGCCCAAAGGATAGTTCAGGGTCAGACCAATTAAAGTACATAGTATCATGGAGCTGGTGAAAGGTTAGGAAGTTTGTTTGGTTTGTTGATGACAAAATAGATTGTTTCTTCCTTTAATGAACACAAGTAACGACAAGTACTTTAATGAATCTATATCTTCCCAGAACAGCCAAGAAAGTTGCCTCAGGGAGGTCAATTATTTTTATGTCTTTTTAGTGTTCATTTTATGGGCTTCTATGACTGAATTAATTAGCAATAAGACTATGTAGGAAAGTAGTATGCAAATAGGCTACTTTAATAATTGGACAAAGCATGATGTGAAATAGTTAAAATGTAGTTATTTCATGGGAATAGTCAAATGATATTTTAGTGTTTTGAAAGAAACTATAGCTACATATTAAAACACATAATCAATCCATGATCTCTTCCATGTATTTATTAAATACAGAATGACTGTGATTCTGTACATTTTCTATCTGTGGTTGTACAAAGATATTTAGATAATTACCTTATCATTCAAATGGAATAAATAGAAAAATTTCCCACCTTTTTGCTTCAGTAGAATTTTAAATAATGTATTTATACACGTTTTTATATGATTGTACTATATTTAAAATATATGAGATATGTGATATTTATCATAGATTCACAAGAATTCAGGCAGACACAAAGTTGGGCTGATCTAAAAAAACTGAGTTTACTGGATAAATGTTATGAATCATTTATAGTATGAAAATGTTCTTTAATTTTTGGTAACCACTTATCTGCACCAGAGAGTTTTTATCTATAAGCATTTCAGGAAATTCTTTCTGGGTTAAGCAGAAAGGGAATTTATTAAGAAATTATTTGTCAGCTCACAGAATCATTATCAAGGTTTAACACTAGCCAGATGCTAAGCAGTAAGTAAAGTGTCCCGCAACCTTATTTTAATGACTAGAACATGTTGCTGGTTTATACTAGCTAACCTCAGCACCTCCTACAATCATTTCCCAAGCTGTTTCTAGTAATGAATCTCCTTATTTCTCCCTGTTTCTACAAATTCATGAATCATTCTGATTCACCTTCCTTCCTTTGCCATAGCCCCTGAATTTGCACTATTACCATGCATCTGTGTGCCAAAGCTTGGGTCTCCTGTTTGTGTCTTGTTTAAATGAATGCCAGGGAAATTAAGCAATTATCTCGGCAATTTTTTTTTGGTAGAAGACACTGAAGGAATTTGAAACTCATTAAATAGATACTGCTAAAAAATATTAAAAATTCAAAAATCCTTTAAAATATCTAATTGTTGGGTACTGTGTGCTCACAGTTATTTGATGAATGAAAACTAAGAAAGGTTAAGCTAAACAAGTATAAGAGAACTGGCTAATAATAATTTATTAGTTAAAAAGTCAAATCAAACTCTCATGGTTCTGTGTTTATAGATTCAAGATATGAAGTTGAAAATAAATTAACTAGAAGGATTATGATTACTAAAAAATAAGTATGTGAGAATTTTTCCAAATTTTGTTGTACTTCTAATCATTTCTATATCCAAAATATTAGAATACATATACACAGTTTTCTAGAGTTGAGGTATTATAGTGTTCTTTGTATAAGAGCATATTATTAATTTCCGGTGGAAGAAAATTTTCTTGAAATTAGTTGTATTAGTAAAGTTATTTTCTTTATAAAAGATTAGACATTCATCTCATTACAAATATAAAAAATTTTTCATTTTATAAGTCTATATTCTTATATGCAATAATATGTGACTTGATGGTATTAAATCATTTTCTGATTAAATTGTTATTAACTTCTTAAAGTAAATTAAATATAAATTTATATTTATTCATATTCTAACAGTATGATGGAATCATGAAATAACTCTAAAATTATCAAAAGAATGTAATTAATATCAAATTTTTATCTTAGTAATGATTTATTAAATCTGAAAACTCCATATTAGGTATGATGTGATTTTGGCTTTTCATGCAATAGAGTTTTAATAAAGTAAACAGGCACTGGTTTGTAGTTCCCTGGGACAATCCTTTGGCAATGGGTAAAAGTCTTTTCGTGTTATAAGCAGCTTTGAAGAAGGAATGTAGGAGACCAACAGTGAAAAAATCTATGGGAAAGGTAATGATCTTTGAAAGTCTCCCCTAATGAGTAATTTGTGGCTCAATGGATTTCAAGAGACTGTTGGTTTTGGAAAGAGATTCTACCAACTAAAGAGATAATGAAAACCATTAGTGCTGGATAAAATAAAATAAAACAGTGAATTCGTAATGCATAAAACCATTGGGCAAAATTTTCTAGTCTCTATACTAGTTGAAAGACTTATTTAAAATGACCATTTGTCTAGTAGGTCAAATTATTATTAGTAGCACAATGTACAGTGCATTTATTTTGCAGCATATGTTATGAGTACTTTCAAGACCATTTTTGAATGAAAATTTTTAGAAATTTTCATTCAAAATGGTGAAATGTAATGCAATATGAACATGCAAGACTTCTCCATTTACTTGATATTATGTAATCAATAAAATAGCATAATTGTTATGGTAAAAATATCTTTAACACAAATGAATATTTGTTATATACGCAACCTACAGTTTTCATCAATGTTCCTAGCTAATTTTCTTAGTTTTCTGTATCAATTAATATTTCTTAATTTTTATTTAATTTTATTTTATATTTTTAAATTAAGAAATCGTTAAAATCTTAACCATTTTTAAAACTTTTTTCTTTTTTTTATCTCAGATCCAGCAGCATGGCTGCTCTAGGGTAGAAAGAATGTTAGTCAGGCTAATCCTGTTCTCTGTTTGTGCTAATGATTAATAAATGGATTTTCTATGGTTCTACCATAGTGACTAAAATGGATATATGAAGAACATCCTGTGTCTTTCAGTCTGACCTTTGCCTAGTTATGGCAAGTTTTACTGGCCTGAGAAGTAAATTATAGGATTCTTTTCACTAATGCAAACTAAGACGTTATATTTGAAGAAAATGTAGCACATGCCTTTAAGTAAGCCAACTCACAATGCAATGGTGGCACGTGTCTTTAATCATATTTCCTGGGAGATGAAAGGAAACAGTCAGTAGAAGCAGAGGAGAGAGAGAAGGAATGGAGAAGCAAAATTGAAGCAGAGTTAGAAGCTGAGTGATGGAGAGGAGTAGTACTACATGAAAGCTAAGGTCTACATTCCAGAGACTACACTCAGAGGCCTGTGTGGTCTGGATGGAAGGTAGACTCACCTCTAATCCAGTATTCAGAAAGCAGTGGTATTCCATGACATTTAATCCCTAGACAAAACAGTGGAAGTAGACACAGGAAGAAGAATTTAGGAGTCAGTGTCACACTGGAAGTGACCTCTGAGATGAGTCTCAATGAATGGCAAACAAAGTTACCAGAGGAAGAATTAGCAGAGGAAACAGATACCAAACTCTCATGAGAAAAAGTGGCCTCTCAGCTCAGTTAAAAGTAGAGTTACATAGGAGTTAGAGTCAGTAAAAGAAGTCAGTTAATAAAAGCAGTCAGTTGAGAAGCAGGCTGAAGAGCTGAGGAACAGTTACAGAGTTGGTTGAAGAGTAAGTTACAGTGGAGTGACAGAAGCTAAGGCTGTAGTGAGTTACAGAGAAATTAGTTAAAGCAAAAAATTACAGAGGTAATATGGAACAGTCAGAACTCAGTATGAGGTACAGAGACACAGCTGAGTTTTGCAGAAGAAGCCCAGAATAAAAGTAGTTGAACCATAAGAGTTTAGATGGAGATAGTTGTGGGTTCAGAGTGCATCATCAGTGTATCTAGGAAGTAAACTAGATTTTATGGAGGCTGAAGGGTAGATTGTAAAGAGGCCAAAACACTCTAGTGCTCCAGGGCTCCAGGGTAGAAATGGTGATTTAATTAGACAAGACAATAAACTGCCCTCTGCCCTGAATCAACATCTACATCTATATCTACTATTCCAGAGTATAAAGTAAGAAACAGGAGATTGAAGAAGCAGGTGTCCACATACCTGGTTGTGGAAAAGGCAGCTAGTCAAGAGTTCAGTTCAGTCTAGGAGGCTGAAGCCCTACAGGTCCAGAATTATATCTTGAAGATTGTATCTCATTCTTCCTTGAATACCCATGAATAAAATATTTTTACAATCACTGTCTTTTAAAAAGTAAAAAAAAAAAAATAGAGTAAAAAGTGATGAGGAATTAATTGTTATAATGAGTAGGATGCACTTTTACCAAACCACAAAATACTAGGACTTAAAGAGCAGGAAGTTAACTTGTTTATAACAAAAACTTGAAATAAATTATACATATATATAATAATTTCAGAAATAATGAATGTATTATACTAATAGAGACAACATGTTTTCAAAGTTTAGTCTTTTGGTATTGAGACAGAATATCATGTAGCCCAGCTAGAATTACACTTTCTATGTAACTGATGATGACTTTGAATTTCTTATCCACCTACCTCCATCTCCCAATTGGTAGAAGTACACTTATAAATTAACATTGCTGGCTGAGTTTGCTCATTATTTTTAAATTTAAAGATGATATTTTAAATATCCTCATTGAAACAGTATTCAGTAATATTGCCCATATACCTACTAACATAATAAGTATTATGCATCCTGTAGGGATTAAAGACGTAATAGTATCTGTAATGGGATGCTTTTTTAACTCTATTATTAACTCTATGTTCTTTGTGTTCTTACCAATTTAGAGAAGAAAATATGGAAGAGAGGATATCTCTCTTCAGAATAGCACTGAAAACCCTTCCTAGAGATGTGCTTACATTGCATAGAAGTTAGATAATCACAATTGTTACCTTAGCTCTTCATTACTTGACCCCTTTCTGTAGCTCTCAGGTGTTCTTTTTTTTTTTTTTTTTTAATCCAATTCTAGTATAAAAACTGGTCTTACAGACCTTGTAAAAAACCATGAGTGATTTCCTCTTGACATTTGAAACATAAGTATACTTTAGAGATTTAAAAACAAAAAAAGCCAATTTTTACCCATTTTGTTCTCAATGGTTTTCTTGTGAAATGCATTTGTCATTCCTGTAAAATCTTTAAGTTATTATGTAGTTTCTTTAATAGACTTTAATTTTGTCACTGTCAGAGGGATAATTAAAGTATCAATGTCAGTTAGCTCATCTTTTAAAATCTTCACACAAGACTTAATCTGCATCTTTTAAAATCTATTCAAGGAAAGCAATAGTCCAAGTTGAAGTAAGCACTACTAATTGTTATCACAAAAGTCTGTCCTAGTCTCCCCTATACTTCTCACATGTATAGTATTCTATTTGAGCAAATGTATTCATTCAGGAAGACCTTACTAACAAAGTTTAATGTCATATATTTTGTGATAAATATATCAAAGAACAAACTTAGTCTTTCAGAGGGTTAACCAGGCGCTTGTCTATAATTAATAAATGCTGAACCACTGAGCTGAATTCCCAAAACACTTTGAATTTTCATTCTTTTATTTCTGAGACACAGACTCACAAATTTTTCCATCTGAACATTTAATTTTTTCTGCATCTCAGGGAGGCCTGTAATTTGTGGTCCTTTTGTTTCATCTTTCTAAGTTGCTAGATTTATAAGCTTGTGCCAGGAAAAATTTTTAATTGAAAGTAGTTTCTTTCATACAATATATTTTGATTACAGTTTCCTTTCCTGCAATTCCTCCTAGATCTTTCTGACAAATCCTCACACACCCTTTCTTTCCTTCATTAGATAGAAACAGGTTTCTAAAAGTAATAGTAATAAAACAAACTAAAATTAAAGATACAGTGACACACATGTTCCCACATATAAAAATTCCATAAAAACAAAAGACCACAAAACAAAACGTATAAAGGTATATGCAAAGAACTACAGGATTATAAAAAGAAGAGAAGTTGGCAAAACATTGTGAGGCAAAGAACATTAAAAAATGGCATTCAATTTGTTTTGTATTAGCCAACTACTGTTGGGCATAGGGCCTGGCCTTAGGAGTAGTTTGTATATCTAGTGAGACTCTTTGGAGAAAAATAAGTTTTACTATTCAATTGTTCATAAATTGGAGATGGCTTCCAGGACAGGGATGGAAGCTTGTATTCACTTCCCCTCTCAGCACTGGGACCCTCATCCCCAGACTTGTATAGACTCTGGACACTGTGTAACAATATATTTGAATACATATGTGTCCTTGTGCTTCTTTAGCTGTGGGTTTCTGTACTTGTTTCTATTGACTGTAGAAGGAAGTGTCTCTGATGATGGCTGAGCAAGACAGTGATCTAACCATAAAGCAGAATGTCCTTAGAACTCATTTTATTGCTTAATTCCATTAACAGGATCATTGTACTTGGTTTTTACCTAGATTCTTCCCTGGCCTGTATATTTCATGATCCTCCCCAGGCAGTGTCAGGTATCGGCTTCATCTCATGGAGTGGACCTTAAATTCCACCAGAATTTGACTGGTCAGTGTAGTGTTTTTGTGCCACTATTGCACTAATGCATCTTGTAGGTAAGTCACCATTGTAATTGTTTGATTACATACAGATTTAGTATATCTGTGTGTGTGTGTGTGTGTGTGTGTGTGTGTGTCTATGTGTATCTGTGTGTGTTTGCTTCTACACAGATTTAGGTTCAGTGGTCATTTAAAAGACTATTTGGACAAGTGTTAATGGAACTGATCGCAAGGAAAGCTGCTGAAATCTTGATGAGCTAATTTATTGTTCACATTTAAAATTTTAATCTCATTTTACATAAATGCTTAATGTTCCAATATTTTTAATACTTCAAGAGGGAATCCATATATATCTTCATTAATTCAGCAATTATTTCTGACAAGTCTGGAATGCTTTCTGCAAGGACCAGTGTTAGGAACTGAAAATACAATTGTAAAACAGCTTTCCTTTAGCTCACAAAATTAGTGAACCAAGACATGAAACATAGAGATGAATGGAACATTACAATGCAGTCTGAGATTTGCAATGATAGGGCTACATACAGAACTTGGGAACTCATAGGAGAAAAAATTTAATAGTATTGAAGGATGTGGGAATAGCATTTAGAGAAGTTATGATGAGTAAGCTGAACAATAGGAGCGAGATAAGCAAGAATCCTTTTGACAGTCAGTTGTGATGCAGTACTGAAGGCAAATGCAGAATAGGCAGAGGCAGAGAAAATGCTGAAATGTGTGGAAGAATTATAGACAAATGACCTGCCCAGATATTCAGTAGCTCTAAGTGGTTGGTTTAACTTCTGATTAAGAAAAGTACCAATATCTGATGAGAATCCAGGAAGGTCATAATCTGAGATCAGACATTAAAGTTCTTTGAGGTCAAATTCCAAAATTTAGATTTAATTCTGAGGTAACACATTCTTGTAAGTTTGACAGACTTTTGCTTTAAAAATAATCAGGCAACTATATACATACATACATACATACATACATATACACATAAATAGTTAGATTGTAACAAAAATCCTGTCAAAAAAACAGTAAGAAAATTCTTTGAAAGAAGTATATTGATTTCAATGAAGAAGACAAACTCTCATCTGCATAAGGATGTTATTATTTTCTGTAAATGCATTTATTCATTGTAAAATTTTACATCAAAATAAATTCCTAGGAAACAAAATATTAATGCAATTAATCATTAATAAGTCTCAAAGAAAATAGGTTAGTATCACCATATGGAAGAATGATCACTAATCATGGTGTAAATTGTTGAGGAAGAACCAAAATTCTCTGCTAACAAATCTTAGTCAAAGGGTCAGCATCCTTAAGAGCAATTAGGAAATATTAAAAGTATAATTTGGTGTATGTACTTTAAATTTCTGACTACTGTGTGAGCAAGCTCTCTGCACTATTGTGTGGTCTCACCTCTGGGACTTACATTATTTACCTCTGGGATTTACATTATTTACCCAAAGTAGTAAGATCCATACAGGAAGAGTATGTCTTTTGTTAAAAAAAAAAAAAAAAAAAAAAAGTTGCATATCAGTATGTCTTAAACTAAAATAATAAAAAAATGTTTTCAAAGATTCCAACATAATTTTGGAGAATACTTTTGTTATTATTTTATTGATTCATTAATTGTTTTGCTAAATTATCCTCCCTGGTAACTAATTGGAAATAAAACAATTTGTTTATTGCATGACACATGCTGCATACCTGTATCCTCTGAATTGAAACTTTCAGTTCAGGAAGGGAGAAAGAGTCCCATCATAAAATTTACAGAACTATGAAAATCCCTCCCCAAGTTCGCATAAACAATTAGTATTTAATGAGTGATAGAAAGGAGACTCTTTTATGGAACTGCCTAAATGACTTGCACAAAATGATAGTTATGAAGCTTTCATGAGTGTCCACCCATAGATGGTAACTTTTTAGAGATACAGCTACCCAAAGTCATCCACAGTCCTATAATTATCTCAATAAATTCAGCGGCTTATAAAATATTCTTGAGTTAAGTGATTTCATTAGTCTTGTATCTGTGCGCTATTGTAAATAGTGCTGTAAATATACATTTGAAAGTAATCCAGGATTTTGCAAAGTTATTATCTATCAACCAAAGGGAGTTCATTAACATGTAGAAGTATGAATGAGAGTTGTAATATGTAGAGACATACTGGACTGTTTCAGGATTTTCGAGAGCTGACAAGGCCTTTTACAGCCTTGGTGTGAATGACCCAAAGACCTAACGCCTAAACTCATGACTATTAAAGTTTCACCTAAGGTAGTAGCTCTGAGTCATCTCATTAGAAAATAGACATTTAATCATGTAGATACTTAAAGTATGTATGCAATGCAAAAACAGAATTTATTAAGAATTATTATATAAGAGTAAGAAATTGAAGACAAGTTAAAACAAAAACGAACAACAACAACACAAAAACCCAAAACCCCAAAACTCCTGAGAGTGATAGCTTGTTTCTCATATGAGAAAGATCTATTCCTTTTGATTTTGTTGGACTATGGCAGAGGCAGGCTGAAGGCTGAAGTAATTACTATGAAGTTGATCAGTTCTAGGGTCTGTAGTGGTGCAAACCAATGGATGTCACACATGCTTTAGTTGTACATCATTGGTTCAACTAGAGAGATGATTATGCCCCATTTATGGTTTATGTGCATCTCACCCTGGTAGGTGTGGCTGAAGCTGTGCTCTGTGCATCTCACTATCCCTGGATTTGTTAGGTACTTTCATTGTTAGTGTTCATTATTTGACCAGAATTACTACTACCTTCTAAAACTTTATATGTGTCTTTTGCTATTAATTAAATCATGTTCAGTCTGTTCTCACATTTACATGATCGTCCATGGTAGATAGTTAATTCTATCCTAGCCTATGAGTTAGGATATGCCTTCATTCTTGGTTGCTTCATATTTAGCTCCATGTTTATGGGGTTGTCTGAGGTGATCTTTTAGGTAGAAGCATCTTGTTAGAAGACATCATTATTGACAACTTAGTCTATTACAATTAGTTGCATTAGGAATACAAATACAAGCAAATACAATAGAGTTTTACATATTCCCTCAAGGATTTTTGAGAGACAGGAAGCCTGTCTTCACTGCCTCACAGGCTTTTCTCTTATAGTCTGTCTACCTTCATTATCTCATACCCAAATAGGTACTGTTTTATTTATAATCCTCAGTGCTTTATCCTCTGCTATTTTAACCCTTAATCGTTCTTTAAACCTCAACCTCTGTTCACATTGTAAACACATGTGAGCAACTTTCAGTTTTCACTGCGAGCTTTATGTTGTTGTTATTGCCAACAGACAGGTTTTACATCATGAAAATTTAAATTATGGGAAAAATCTTCTGAAAGAGTTCTTACATTTTCTATAGATTTTAAATGTTGGTAAGTGGACCAGACTTTAGATTAAAATTAATGATATTCTTAAAAGTAAAAGTTTGATGAAAGTTTTTCTACATGCTCTCTTATCATTTCAAGCGTATTTGTCAGTGAAGTATTACAGTGACAATTTTATGCAGATGCAAAAAGACCAAAATAGTAAGGGTGACATATTCATCAAAATTTTGCATTAACTGATATATTTTTATTATTTCTCATTATTGTTAAAAGAATTTATGCATGAAAATTCATATGAATCACTTTTCTATTGTAAAGTTTATGAAGTTTGCTTGTCAATCTGGAAAGATAATTGAGATAAAAGTAAGGCAAGGATCTAGGAAATGAATAAAATACAGTAGGGCTTCAAGAACTCAGATTGTTCTATTCAAAAATAAAAAAAGTTACAAAGCAATTAAGGATTTAATATCTAGTCATTAAATTATATTGGGAATCAGCATCAGTTCCAACTTTTTGACAAGGTTAAACAGGCAGTTATAAATCTTTATGCAATCAAATTTCATAATTATATTACTTTTGCTTACAAGATTTATTCAATATATATTATTAATTTTTGTGTTTCTACGTAAATTGTAAAAAGTTTATAGATGAAACTTTTGTTATGTTTGTACTTTGGCTTAGCACTAATTTTAATTTGTTTTTGGCAGTCTTTCCTTTCTGCCTATCTTGTCCTCTTATCCTCTTGAACTCTAACTATAATCTAAACTGTTCTCATTTATTTGCTTCCCATTATATCATTTTTTTAACCCTATAAATCCCAAGGACATATAGGATAGTAGAGAGAAAAATATTGTGTTTCTTTATTAACTTATAGACATTTCACAGAAAACCCTTTTTACTTAACTTCATATTATTTTCTGTGTGCTTTTAAACAGATGAGGGATTATTTATTTAAATTATTAAGTAAACTATCTAATAAACAAATTTCAATGTTTAACAGTGTATTTTATAGGGCTGTGAATTTTTTATGGTAAAATATTTTTCTTAAGAATTAAATGTATTAACTCAAGATTTTAAACATGTATTTAGAACAGGTTTGGTGATTCACTGAGCCTCACTATTTTAGAGCTGGCTTACAAATGGTGCTTGTGTAATGTAAGAATGCTACCCATAAGAAATTGGATGTCAGACACTAAACAATAAAAATTACAACTGTGTCTTTCTTTGCAACTGCACTATTTGGCTCAATTTCATCATAAACTAAAGTAACACGAGACTTATTCTTAAACAGAATTTTAGCGTTTTACACAAAAGGAAAGAATCCTCAAGACTGTCATTTTCATCTGGCTGTAAGGTCAAGAGTTTCTGGGAGTATCTTTAACATTCTCTTAAAAATTACAAGTTTTTAATATAAGAACTTTTATGTGAACTGATATGTAAGTGGAAAGCACATAAAGTAAAGTATATTATAATTACCTTTACTGTATATCCATATTCCTCTATTATTAATATCTTATGGTTTAGTACATTTGTTAAAATTGAGTGAATATTGATATACTACTATTAACTACACCACATAGTAACATAATGATTCATTTTATGCTCTATAGTCTTAGTTATTTAAGGACTTTAAATTTTGACTTATGTGTGTATATGTCTGGAGAATACATACATATATGTATATATATATGGATATCCATATCTGTATGTGTGTGTGTGTGTGTATACCAATATATAGGGATAAGAATTGCTAATCATTTTTCTGTGTCCATTTTCTTTTTCTAATTGTCATAGAATTGAAATTATGCACCCTGAAGTGGATTTAGATTGGTTTCTTTCAGTTAGCATTACGCATTTTTAAATATTTTTGCATGTTTTCTCTGAGCAAACTAGCACTTAGGTTTTAAAGATTAGCAGCACTCTATTTTTTGGATGTGTCACTACTGGTTTATTCTACATATAAATAACTGCTTAGAAAAAATAAAAATATTAAAATTCTAGATATCTATGTAACTCCTATGCATAGTTATAGTAGCTGTATAACTCCTGTGTTTTAGTATAATATGGTTTACAACTGCTTCTAGCTTACATTAGAAACACACAGGTTTATTTATTTTTATTTTTATTTTTTTATCTTTTAAAAGCTAGGACTTGTCATCTAAGTCAATACTGTGAATTTGATTTTGGACAATATAGAATTCATTTGTAAGAAACTTAATTGAGAAAGATCTCTTAAAATGACTGAATTTCTGTGCTATTTTGAACCCATCTCATTATTTCTGTGAAGCTGTCGTTCTTTGTGTCATAGACTTGGTCTCCTAGCCCAGCAGGATAAGCTCTCCATGAGCAGGAAACAAAAACTTTTTATTTTGAGTTTATTAAACATGATTATAAAAAAAGAAAGAGATGTTAGTGTGAGAATGATGAGCTAGAAATTTTAATTGATTTGATGGGTACATGTTATACATAAAATATCATAATGTGATTCTGTGTACCAGTAATACATGTTACCAAAAATAAAATATCCCCCACAGGAACATATGTGCATTACTAGAAATATTATGATCTGCTTCAGATCACACACCAATCTTTTAAACAAGGAGTAGTCCAAATAGAACTATGAAATATGACAATAGTTATCATGAAAGATAGAGACCCTGCATGTTCGTAGACATGGAAAGGAAATTGCTGTTAAAATATAAAATTATATTAGGGCTGACCACATTCTGTTTATAGAGAGATATTAAAGCAGTATCCTTCAAAATTATTTAAATTCTGCATATTTTATACTGAAACATGTTTTATCCACACACAGTAATTTTTCTGTCCTTAGGGTAGCACGAAGTTTATTATGTGATGGATGAATGGCCTTTCCTCATCCTCTCCCAGTTAATATTTATAACTCTGATTTCATTTTAATTTTTTCTTCATTTTGAAACATGATTTCTTCCCCAGATTCTTTCAATCTTGAAGAGCCCTATGCTCCCTAAGTTTTAAATTAGTCAAACTTTCAATTAACACATTCTTCCATATATATCTTAAACATTGTCTTTTTCCGTCTGGAAAGCTCTATGTAACATATTTACTTCCCATCAACAAACTACACTTGTTCTATAAATCCTTTGTTTATTTTCCCTTAGCATATTTTAGCACTCCTTTGTATTTTCAGAGGGTTTTCTGAGTAAAGCATTTATCGTGTTTCATTGATATTATTTTTTTTACCCATTTTCTTTGTGTTGCTATAGTTTCTTAAAAATGTCAAATAGATTGAAAATTCAGTAATCATTAATTAAATGGTGGATAATACCACTTCTAACATGCTTCAAGAAACTACTTTTGCAAAACTTATTTCAAAGTAAACTTTGAATCTTGACAAATCCATATTCAAAAAATTTTCACATGTTCTTATATGTTCTGAAATAGTTTGTTTTGCATATATATGTATATATGTATATATATATGTGTATATATATATATATATATATATATATATATATATTGTTTTACTTTATTTTGAATGTATTTTCCTTTATTCAAAAAAGAAGAATACTGTATAAAAGAATAAATACAACACCTTTTATCTATGGATAATCACTGACGTTAATATTTTTTGTAACAATTCTTAGCAAAACTCAAGGTCTTATTTTGGTAGTGAGTCTACTTAAAGCAAAATTAAGATATTTAAGTATCATACTCAGAACTGAATTTAATAAAAATTTAAAATCGAATTTGTATATTTGACAGGTAGATGACATAGGAATATTCTGATCTCCTGAATTTTTTCCTAAAACTTGGATAGTTACAATTCTGATCAGAATGTGGCTTAACAATGCAATTTTGAAATTCTATTCTGAGTTTGCCCCAGGGGAAACTTATTTTCCTGTTTGTATATTCATATATATATAAATTTATATATTTATATATATATGAATATATATATACATACATATATATATACACATACATACATACACACACACACACACACACACACACACACACAGCTTGTATAGTTGATTGTGTCGGGAGTTGAATATTTGGAAGGAGTGGGGGGATGGGAAATTGTGATTAGAATATATTGTATGAGCTGGAAGCTGAAAATGTGGTTGACCCCAGAGAAAGAACAATTCATTTTCCAATGCATTAGTCATACCTGAGAACATACATACAAATAATATAGAGACTGAACAGCTTACATTTAGGAATATATATGTATGTACATATACATATATGCATGTAATAAAATTATGAATTTTAAAAATTAAGAACATATATTGTGATAAGTTTTCAATGAAAATATATTAAAAAACAAAAGAACTTGCCTACTCAGTTATCTTTGTTTTATAAGTTTTATAAGTGAACAATATGTGGTACAAATTTATTGGCATGTAACTACTTGCCATATGTATTATTTATATGCTAATATGAATGAGAACAGAAACCAAGGTATTTAAATGTCCATTTACTGAGGATTTGCTTTAATAAGTGCTTATGTAATTTGCCTCATTCATTAGAGTACACTGATAAAAGTAAAAATATGTGAGGGTTGAATTCCAGAGTAGATGTTGAATATAATCTTGAACTTGTCTTGAGTGTGGTACCCATATGGGCTAAAACTAAAGCCTATATAAAAAAAAATTACCCTCTGTTTTCATGCTCCAACAAATAAAACAAAAAATATATATCCTTGATAGATAATTTGAAATATAGACAAAATATTTTTATTTAGTAGGCGAACTTGAGTTCATCTTTACTACTGTGAAGAAATTTTTAAATGAGAAAAAAATAAACATTGAGGTTGCTGAATAATCTGAAGCATACATACAAAAGAATAACAGAAAATTTAATCCCTAAAACATTTAAATCTCAAAGTCAATATTTATAACAGCTGATCTTTTATTACAAAAAATGTCTCACATTTAGTATCCTTCATACCTCAAAACCAATCAAACTTCACAACCTTCCTCTCTTTCTCTTCTCAATAAAACAAATAGATTTTATATATGTTAGGCATAGTTTACAGCATGAATTTAAAACCAAGTGTATAAGTACAAATGTTCATAACGTAGCTAAAGATTATGCTGGTTTAGCTAAGTGGTAATTGTAGGTTTTCTCCCAAGGTCCATGACTTCAGTAGCCCTGGGTAATAGCTAAGTTTCTAGTATCCTGCATGATTCCTTTCTTCTTGAGCAGATATTAAGTCAATTAAACTTACACCTGTTGCTTACTTACTGCTAAAATATAAATGCTACTACTGAATCTTGGGCTTACCATGCATGCATTTCTCACAAACTCAATAGATAATCTAAAAAACAACTATAGCACATAAGGCTTAAGCAACATTACTGAAAAAGAATCAGAAAGATTATAAGATCCAGGGGAACAGTGAGGATGCTCTCTCCTAAAATTATCTGAAGCTATGCCCATAAATTGTTACCAAAATGACATCTGAAACATAATCCTAACAAGGATGACCCCAATAGACATGGTAACATGGGAATGGGAGAACTTAGGGAGAATTCAAACAGAGACAAAGGGCAATAGAGAATTAAAGAATGTTGAGAGTTGGAAAAAATATAATCTTCTCTAGGGAAGAGAATATGAAGTGGTTTTGCAGTAACAAAAGGGCATCCCTGAAAATATACATACAATTAATTTTACAAAGAGTTCAAGTAGTATTGATGTATTTAGGGAAAAAATGTATAAGTTTATACATATATGTATGTAATAACAATGGAATAAAGGGTATAATTTTGAAAGGGAACAAGGAAGTTTATATGTAAAGGATTGGAAGAAAGAAAAAGAAAGGGAAATGACACAATAATATAATCTAAAAAGATAAAAAAATAAAAGAAGTAAAAAAATTAAAGATCTAATTGGGAAAATGTATATGGATTACATTCAAATATTTTATATCTAATATGAACAAAGCTAAATAAGCTATATCAAATGTTATCCATTCAATTATAAAATAGTTGATTTCTTTTTTGGATAATATAGAAACAAATTCAATCATTCACATTTAAATAAAGCTAATATTTTTGCTTTCTATTTAAAAAACTTGATTAAGTTGGGTGTGATGGCACATGCCTCTACTCCCAGTACTAGGAGGCAGAAGCAAAGGTAGACAGATCTCTGTGACATGGAGGTCAATCTTGTCTACACTGTACGTTCCAGGACAGTCAGCCTACATCAAAGAACCCTGCTTCCAAAACAAAAACCAAACAAAAATGTTTACATTAATTTCTATAATGTCTGAATTAAACAAATAAATAATTTGAAGACTATTTAAAGCTCTATTAATTTTGAAATTTCTACTTTTAAAAGAAAAATTTTTCGAGGCAAGTTTTCTCTGTTGTAACTCTAACTGTCCTGTAACTCACTCTGTAAACCAGGCTGACCTCAAACTCACAGGGATCCACCTGCTTCTGCCTCCCTTGTGCTGGGATTAAAGTCTTGTGCCACCAGCACCTGGCAAATTTTCTACTTTTAATGGAGTCTTATAATCTGTTTTACCTTTCTGATGGGAAATTATGTCTTTGACCATAAAAAAATTTGCACAAATGTCAACATAATTTAGTGAAGTATTTTTTCATTTAAAATATTAGATTACATTTTTTTAATTCATTCTGATAGAATGAATCATGTCACTGCAATACATATCTCCGTTTAAAGTGTATAGAGAACTCTGTTAACTTTAAACTTGAAAGAATCCATTTTTATCTATGTAAGCATAAGGCTAGCAAGCCTAAGTAAATGACAGGATTCTGTGCAATATTTAAAAATACATTATATTGCAAACAAAAAAGTTTTCTTTCCCATAGTTATTAAGATCTAATTAGAAAACTAAAAGCTTGAGCATTTCAACAATTCTCTGCGCCTGTTATTGGGGACATTACAGTTTGTGAAGTAAATGAGTTAATTTAATAGAATGTAACATTTTCAGTGTAAACTTACACTAGTTCTAAATGACACTCTTTGTCGTTTTTTTTTCTGAGTGAGCAAATTTTTGTGAAACATTCTACTTGTTCTCATTAAATTGCATAATGTCTAAAGTAGGAACTAATTCATACTTTCAACCTTCTATTTGAAATTCCACTCCAGTATTCTCTGTAGGGCTAGTTTTGTGCACGTGAATTATTTTTGACTATTTTTATCATGGAAAGTATTCTTTTGCCTTAATCTACTACATATCATTTTGCTGGGCACAGCAGTCTAGATAGACTTTCATGGTCTTTTAGAACTTATTACACATTGCTACAGCCACTTCTGACTTATAAAGTCTCTATTGAACTGTTATTCATTTGGATTTTCCGTTATATATGACTGTGGCTTTTATTTTTCAGCTTTCAACACCTTATATTTTTCTGTGCCTTTAATAGTTTAGCTATGAAATTCCATGGGGAGTTTCTTTTCTTATCATATTGAATTTTTGCTCTTCATATCAGTTTGGGTATGCCTTTGCTTAGTTTGTGATTTTTTTTTTCTGATCTTGTTCAAAATCTGGTCCATGCCACTGAACTGGAATTCTCCAACAATGCCTAAAATTCAATGATTTGCTCTGTCCTAGTATCCCACAATTATTGCATGTTCCCTCCATGTATTTAAAACTATTTTCATATTCTTTATTTCTGTGTTCTAAATTTATACTTTATATTCAAGTACACTTGATCTATTCTACATGTGAGCTACTCTGAGTTTTTAAGCTCAATTGTTATGAATATGAATTCTGTCTTCTCTCTGAATTCCCTTCATTGATTCTATATTTTTACTAGATTCATATTTCAAATCCTTCATTGTCTTGGTTTTTTTTTTCAATTTGGCTATATATTTTTCAATGTTTTTGATATTCTTCAGGAAAAAATTTCTAGTTTCTTTAAGTTCACTGAGCTACTTATTCATGCTTTCTTTAAATTTCTTGAATTCACTGCTGAGATTTTGATTATATTCTTTTAAATTCAGTTGCCTGACATTTACCTATGTAATTTTCAGTGGAGAATATTTTTATGGGATTTGTAGGTTTTCAGGAAAACATTCGCCTTGACCCTTTATATTGTTAATGATATGTAACCTGGGCATGGGAACTTCTTTCGGGTTATGTAATTGATATAATATTCTACCCTGGCTCATGCTGGGCCATGGCTGCATCTAAGTGGCCATTGCAAGGTCTCGAAAGTGGGGCATCTCCCGTGTCAACCCACAGAGCAGGGTGCTCCTACCTCCTGTCAAGTTATTTGCTAGTTTTACAGTACAAGCTCCTACTAAGTGTATAGAAAAGAAAAAGAAAAAAAAAAGAATCAACCTGATAATGAGTAACCATAGAAGGTAAAAGTATTTCTATTATATTATGTGAAATATGGGTTTACAACTATAATACTATGATTTTAGTTCGGTAAATTTTATGAATTATAATTTTATCATATAAATTTCTAAGAGACTGAGATAATTCTATATATTTCTACTATATTTGCAAGTTCTGTGTATGTATATGTATAAGGTAAATGCATTACCATGGGCTTGTTATCTCTATTATAAATAAATTACATTAATATTTAATATATACATGTATATGCTTTATGTATAAAAGCAATTATGTGTATTATATAGTGTTAATGTCATAAGAATTTTAAAACACATTTTAATATTAGCTAACAGAAATGAAAATTACTCTGTATTCATAGAATAAATCATATATGTGCTTTTTCTACTAATGCTGATATTAAATCCACATTTGTATTTACATAGAGAAAGTCATTACTTTCTATTGGACAAAAATTAATATTATAGCTTTATCTATTCATATTATTTTATCTACAATTTGTTTGACTCTTTCTTGGTTTTTAAGGTAGGATTTCATTCTAGTGACATGAGAAACCACAAACTTGTAAAGATTTTCCAACATCTGACACTTAAGTGCTCCATCTATAAAAACACTATATCTAGTTTCATCTCCCATATAGTAGATGAAATTCTCATTCAAATCACATTCTATGAGTGTATCTTCATTAGTTATGTGCTCATGATTTTCTAGTGACTATTAGGATTATATCAAAATGAATATGATATATTATAAATTAGAAAAAAATCACTAATTTGTTAATAATCTTGTAGATTATTTTGATATTATACTTAATCTGTGATGATCATTGTATGGTATAATACATTATTATGAGTCATACCTCAGCATTTATTCAAAACAATTATGTTACTTAAACCAAAATCACATTTTAAAGACAAATAATCTGTTGTTCCTGTATCCAGGATATCATGAACTACATTCTAATCAAAGTTATAACATTGCAATGTAATACAATTCAAGAATTATGCTCACGTAAAAGGAAAGACAATTTCTCTCTGACCTGCTTAAGTGCATTCAAAATGGGATCCATAATATAGCTTGTGCTTCTAAAATCTCTCCACTTACAGATAGATGTACACATACACATAGAAAGAGGGAAGAAAAGGGGGAAGAAGGAGTGGGGACTGATAGAGAGAGGGAGAAGGATAAGGAGAAAATGAGAGACAAATACCGCCTGTTTTGGAGATTTCCAAACTTGCTCTCTTTTTCCCATTACCTCATCAGCTCAGTACAAAAACAAGAGTCCTGTCCCAAGTGGTTCCATTCCCAAAGGGTTGCTTGCCAATATCATCACAGTCTTCCTCTACCAGAATCCCATGCTTATATTTGCCGATCCTGGTGGCACAACCTATAATTCAAGTTCAGGGAGGCTGCAGCAGATCATTTCTTCAGTAACTGCTTGGGCTCCAGATACACTACAGCCTGACAGCTTAATCAAAGTCTGTGTCAAAATAAAAGGCAGCTTATTGGGAGAGCATGTACCATACACTTAATCGACTGAGTTCCATTCTTAATTCCAAAAATATATACATAAATAGAAAGAAATGAAAAGAAAAATAAGACTGTAACTCTTCTTTCTTGAAAAAAAAAAACATATCTTCTGACTAAAGATATTTTAGTTTTGCATAAAGGAAACTTTAACATTTAAAATAAATTTTCAAAGAATCAAGACTGTGTCAATGTATTTGGAAATCAGCTGGTTAACATACAGTTTACTGAGGGTTTTCTGCTTTGGAAAATCCCCAAGATCATTGCACTATTATTGAGCATTGTGCATATGTGAATGTGTGTGTGTGTGTGTGTGTGTGTATGTGTGTGTGTTATATTTTATCAATATTCTTAGCTCATCTTTCAGGAAGATTTCCTGAATAAGAATAAATACTTTGGATGCAAATGTAATCTAAAGTAAACTACATTTATTTAAATTATAAATCTGAATTTCACTTTGTACTGTAACTGAAACTAATCAATCTTCTGGGAAACAAAGAATGTGAAGCATATATGATGAGATCAACATTTAAATTTGATGTTCTTTTAGAGACAGACTTGTTTAAGAGTTCCAAATGGATGATCCACTAAATGTCTTTCATGGGAATGTGTCTTAGCTTCAGTAACTTTCACATGGGCTAAAATCTAAGTATACATTTACATATTTCATAATACAAAATACATATTACTTCTTCACAAGTGTGTCTCCAATATTTATGCCTTCTCCTGGTCTCTTTTCCTTTTTTTAGTTTATCTTGTGCTTAAAAAATAAGTGCTTAACAAATAAACTAGATAAAAGCATGATAAAAATTAGTGTTGAAAATAAATTTTTTTGGTGTGGGAATCGAATGACCTCTTTAGAAATTATACTTATCATTTTTTAAATGTAGAAATTTTACTCATTGCTTTAGATTATGAAGTAAAATATTCTTTAATTATTTAAAACAATTTTTAACATTAAATATATTTGATAATTGTCTTCCCCTCTCCCAATTCCTTCCAATTCCTCTTCCCTTGTCTAACCAACCATTTTAAATTCTTTCTCAGAAAACCCAATACAACAAAATCCCCCAAAACTATGAAAACAAAATAAAACCCTGTTCCAAAAGAAACAAACAAACAGAAAAGACAAAGCACAAAAAATCAAACTATAATAAAATCACACAAAAAATTGTGCAGTGCATTATATATGTTGGTCCATTATTTCCAAACATGAGGTGTGCCCTGGGGTGCTTGGTAAAACCAGTGTCACACCACTGTAAAATCTGATTTTTCCCTCATTTAGCAAGTATAAATGACAGTTCAGTTGTTAGCCTCTACTTTAATAGCTAGGTTTTCATTCATTCATTTTTATAAATATAACAAAATAAAATAATAAGATAAAACAAAAATGATTACATAGAATTTGGACAAGACAATCAGAAGGAAAAGCGCTGAAGATAGCGCATAAGTATCAGAGATCTACTTGTAAAGATAAATAGATATTTCTTATTATGAAATATATGACATATTTTAAAACAACTTTTTATTGTTTTTTTTTATTTATTGTGTGAGGTGTGTGTGTATGAGTGTTTGTGTGAAGCTATACATGGCACAGGATTTGTACATTTGTAAGGAAGTCAGATGACAACTTTTAAGAGTCATGTCACTCCTTTTAACATGTTCATGTTGGTTTTGGTGATTAGGAATATCATCTCATAAACATTTTTCTTGGCTCCAAATATGTAATATCTGTAGAGGAATAGCTCTGTGTGAAAGTTATGGTCTACATTCCCCAGGCTACATTCAAATACCTGCATGATCTGGATAGAATGCAGACACACCTTTAATCCAGCATTCAGAAAACAATGGTAACAAACATCTTTAATCCCAGTATTCAGAGGGCAATCCTGGTCCACACCTTTAATCCCTAGGAAAAAACAGTGGAAGCAGAACCAGAAAGTAGAACTAAAAGGAGTCAGTGCCACACAGGAAGTGATGTGTGAGATGAGTCAGAGCGAATGGCAGACAAATTGACTTCGCAGAGGAAGAGTTAGCAGAGCAAAGATCTGCCCAACTCTCAAGAGAAAAGGCAGGCTCTCAGCTCAGTAAAGAGAATTACATAAGAGTTAACAGAAGCAGATAGAGGAGTCAGTCACAAGATTCGGTTGAGAAAAAGACTGAAAAGTGAGTTGAAGAGTCAGTTATAAAAGTTAGTTATAAAAACTAACAGAAGAGTTAGTTGAAGCAGTCAGTAAGAAGAATGAATTGAGAAACAGAGAGAAGAATCAGTTACAGAGTTAGAACAGAGTTAAGTTGCAGAGGAGTTACAGAAACTGAGGCTGTAGTGAGTTGCAGAGTAGTCAGTTATAGAGGCAGGAGGGGCAGGGAGAGCTCAGAACAAGACATGCAGATACAGCAGAGCATGGCAGAAGCCCAGAACAGAGAATTGAGTTGAGCAAGAAGAGTCAGAGTACAGAAAGCTAGTGAGAGTGACTCTGTCAGCAATGGGTCTCAGAAGGCTAATGCTGAAGACTTCTAGATCTGGGCTAGCAGTTTTAATATTCTGAATATTTAAATATTAAATATTCTGAAACTTTCCAGTTCAAGGATTAAGTGTAGATTGTAAGGAGGACAAAACACTCTAGGATTCTAGAGTTTCAGGCCAGAATCCATGATTTAATTAGATAAAAGGGTAAAAGCCTTTCCCCAAATCAAAATTTACATCTACTACTATAAGTATCTTACTTACATAATTTCTAATTTGACCTATTCCTAGTCTGTTATGTCTTGGTATAGGTGAATTCTTAGAAGCCATCTGTTAGTCAGCTTCTGACTGTAGTAGCATTGTTACCAAATATCCACAGACTGACTTGCAAGCAGTAAAGATTTATTTTGGCTTCTAGTTTTAGATGTTTTCAGTGTCATCTGAACTAGGGACAGAAATACATTCATGGAATAACGCCTCTTGATTTATACACACAGAGATAGACATATACCAAGGTATGGAGAATGAAAACATAGAAATGATGATAGCAAAGAATTTTAAATATACAGAAAGTATTTACCTTCTTATAGCAAGCTATTATTTTATGACTACTCAAAGTTACTGAAATTAAGTAAACAATTGAAATTAAGGAATTCTTTTCCATTGACCATCTTGAGCATCCACGCAAGACAGTAGTATCTCTAAAATATAATTGCAAAAAATAGATGTGTAAAAGTATAAAGGTATGTTACAATAGTAGTTTCCACCTTTCAAACCTTTATACAATGAACGCTGAGTATTAGATATCTTCGAGGTAAATGAAAAAATGTCTCGTAGTGGCCTGATTCATGAAGTGTAGAAATGGCCTGATAGTCTGCCATTGTGGTGCTGACTGACATGACATTCTCTTGTTTTGTAGAATGAGTCTCATTCATTTTGGTGCTATGTTCTCTTAGTTTCTGTTACTTTTTGATACTGGACAAACATCTTGTGCATTTTGAGTCTCTAATAACTTTCAAAAGATACTCTGCTAAAATGCCACAAATATATTTTGGTTGTTTCCAATAGCCAAACACTTGCTATTCCTTCAGAGGAGCCAGAGTCTATTCTCAGCATACACAGAGTGTCTCACGACCATTCATAAGTTCAGTTCCAGATAATCCAGTGTATTATTAGGTAGAAGGCTTGCTCATGGTGCCCATACATACATGCAGGCAAATCATGCACACAAATAAAATAAAGAAAAATGCTGTAACTTATATGCATGTAGTTTTAGTCTATTAGTAAGAGGAAAAGTTGAAAATTACAAAATTGTGTTTTGTTATGACTTTAAGAACTTTCACCTATAAAGTATTGTTTGATTATCTATTAACTCCTTATATTGAGAAGAAGGCTCTTTTACCCTAGAATATTAATTTTATGTAGTTCCTGCAAAAATGCCACAAATTTAGTAAACAACAGAAATATATTACATTACATTCTAATTCATAGAAGGACAACGGATGTCTCACAGGACTGATGTCAGGGTCAGGAAGTCTTCATATTTTATCAGAAGTTATAACATCCAAGGCATTTCCTAACCTTTGTCAATTAAGTGAAGTTGCTCATAGTTCCTAGTTCATTAACCAATTACTTTCTCTTCAAACTAGACTATATCAGGTCAACTTTTCTCATTACATCTCCTCTTCTACTTCCGCATTTAAGGAGCTCTGGGATTATATCAATTTTCCTGAGTTGAATCCAGACTAATTTTACCTATTTTTCAAGACAATCAATGACAATCTTATTTCTATCTGCAGCCTTTATCACGTAAAGTAACATATTCATAGGTTACTGGGATGAGAATGTGAATATGTCTTGGGTATGTATTACAATAGTACATATTAAGGTAAACACTGTAAAAATTTGCACATGACATTAAGTGCTACATGAACAGACATTACAGTTTACAGTATTTGCTCAATTCATAGCAAATAATTTCTCTCATTCCCAAATACATTAGTTCACTTTATTGGAGTAAAATTAGTCTAAACAGATGAGCTTTTCTCTGATTATTATTTAAATGATTAATATAACGATTAAAAATATAATTTGAAGAGTAATTCTTGATTTTTGTGCATATGCCAACCAACAGAGTCAGAAGCCAAGGAACACATTAGCTCTTAGAACTTATGTACTTATCAATAATTCTTTGCTTATTTAATATGATGACAATAGAAACACAGGAATACAGATGCAAAGTAAGATGTATTACTACAAATGGAAATAAAGTGTTCCAGAACAAAAAATTTAATAGACATTTAAATCAATGAACATAAAAATTATTTTCCATCACATATAGGAAAGACAAAATAAATTAAGAAGACATGATATTGAATCCATGAACAAAATTCAAAAATTTAGAATAAAGAATTAGCAAATCATAAAATGTAATCATGCTCTAATTGTCTTAATTATTTCCAAATCACATTTCATGATCTCTATATTTAACTATATTTATAGATGCTACATGAAAAAAGCATAATTATTTTATTTGTGTAAAAATTAACCTGCAAACACAAAGCAGGAAGAACAAACTGGAAGCATCAGGTATCTTAAATTCTTACCACCAGCTTCCACTTAAAAACTTTCTCCCACAAAGTCACAACTTTTAATCCTTCCCAAATAGCCCTACCAAATAGAGAACAGATGTTCAAGTACATGAGCCTAATAGAAAATTTTGTCATTCAAACAGCTACATCCTATTCACTGGCTCCCATAGGATCATGGCCATATCATAATGTGCAATAAGTTCTCCTGCAGTCTCAATAATATTTAAAAAGCCCAAAGCCTAAAGACTCTTCTCTGACTCAAGATAATATCTTAATTGTAACTCCAGCACAAAATCAAAAAGCAAATTATATACTTACATCATAAAGGAACAGAATATACATTACCATTCTAAAAGGGAGAAATAGGGACATGGTCTGGAAATATTGGACCACAGAAATTCCAAAGCACAGCAAGGTTTTCTTTCATCACACTCTTTCAAGATCATCCTATTAAGCATATTAAGTCCATTAAGCCTTGCTTAGACCCTCTAACTACTTTTCTACTCCAAAATTCCAAAGACTTTGATATTTTCCCCAAAATAAACTTAGTAATTTCTGCAACTTAAAAAGAGGCCACTGTCCTCAATAACTTAGGTTTCAGTTACTTTTTTGTTTCAATGATAAAACATCGTGACCTAGAGAACTAATGGAAGAGTTTAATTTGGCTTGTGATTCCAGAAGGGTAAGACTATCATTTAGGGGAATCCTGGTAACAAGTAGGAGTCATGGCAGCTGGAGAATTAATTGAGGGCTCACATCCTGAAGCAGAGTGAACCAATCCTGGTAATGCATAATTGGTTCAAAACATTGTCTTGTTCCTTTTGAGAAGAGAACTGCATTTTTCAACAATAAATTAGCTCTGAAACTATCACTGGAGTATTGTTTATTGCAAGTATAGTAGCATTGATAAATTTTGATAAACCCATAGAGCTAACATTTTTAACTTTTGTTGTTCTTGATAAATTAAACAAATCATTCTTAATGGCTACTAAAAAGTTCTATGCCTTGAAAATGAAAAAAAATATGAATATTTTTTAATCCCTAACCCACTACTTAGGAATAATTAGGGTTTTGTGGATATTTATTGCCCCATTTCTACTTAAAATGTCTTCATATTTTAGCACTGCATGGATTATAATACAGTATCGTAATTGGAGTTTTTCCTTATATTTTAAAATGTAAAATCTTGTAACAGAATTGTATGCAAACACTACTAGCTAGAGGAAAGCATTAGAGTTCAAATGAAACCAGTCTTTTGGATGTTACAAGGATTGGTATGTGTTGGGAAGGGTTTTTATTGTTGGAATAGATGGAAAGAGATAGAATAGAGAGAGAAGAAAGATGGAGAAGCTCTTTTGTGATGGTTCGGGGACCACACAATGCCAAAGGGAGAAACCTCCCTGTAAAGGTGGTACAGTCCTGAAGGGAGAATATCCCAACAGGACTGATGAGTTGCTCAGCCCAGCGGAGCTGAGGTGAAGTGTCCAGCTCTGCCTCGCCTTGCCTCGAGCCTGGTCTTGCCTCGTCTCGCCTTGCCTCGCCTCCTGGAGATGATGCAGTTCTGAAGGGAGAGTATTCCAACAGGACCAAGGAGCTTCTGGCCAGGTATCCCCAAGGCTGCAGCTCTGTAGGGAAATATCCCAGGCGAGCTGTTCTTCTTTCTTCTTCCGGTGCAGCTCAGTAAGGACATATCCCAGGAGAGCTGTTCTTTCTTCTGTCCGATGATCTCAGCAGGCCAGTGACTGTTTCTGTTCCAAAGAGACACAGCGAAATTTGAGGGTTGCTCCTTTTTAAAGGGTTCTGGAGCAGGTGGAGTTACCAACAAGGCCTGTGATTGGTGGAGTTTCTTTGGCCTGTGATTGGTGGAATTCTCAGTCCAGAGAGGGTTGTGGGTCCCAGCTCAGGGTCATTTGTGTTTGTTGGGACCCCTTCTGTTCTGTACTGTCAGGTTGGGGAACCCCTCAACCAGATGAGAGTGGGTTCCCTGATAGTCCCAGGGAAGAGCTTTCTTATGAGGGGTTTCAAGTCCCAGAGCTCCCCAGCCTTGTAGAGCTAGATTCCCCCCAAAGGGAAAAATGCTGGCTCCTCAGTGGTCTTTGGCATCATTTGGGGTTCCTGGTGGGCATAAGGAATACTGGCTGGGCCCCCAGAGTCCCGAGCAGGATAGCAAGGGAGACAAGCATTAGACCTGAATAGCAATTGGACAGTGGAAGAGGCTAGGTTTGCTGGTAAAGTCAACTTTGCTTCCTGGAAGAAACACAGATGGCTGTGAGGGTCCATCTTGGAAGGGGGGCGTATCAACCAGGAGTGCTGATGGCTGTTAGGTTCCATCTGTGAAGGGAGGGGTCATCCAGGAGCGAGCACAGTCCTCAATCAGGTCCTCCTTCCATTTGACAGCTAGCCAGCTTTGGGGGGGGGGTGTTGGGCCTGGTAAGGGGGCGGAGCTAAGGCAGAGCTAAGGCAGAGCTTCTTTCACAGGGCTGTGGAGGCTGATCATAGATGAATGTGGAAAGGTGGAAAGGCATGTCAGAGCTTCTCACAGAAAGTGGGAGTCCCACACTATAGACTGGGGGCAGAAACCCTCAAAAGGAGCCCCTGGGCTGTGGGCTATGTCTGTGGTCAGGGATAGGGGGCAGAGCTCTCCAGCACAGAGCCGTGCTTGTTGCAGAATCCTAATAGTATGCCATGGGACAGAGTTCTGTGAATTGTAGATTTGATCTATAGGAACACATGTGCAGGTTTGTATTGGAGGCGTTTCTCCCTCTCAGAATGCTAGAGTCTGTACGCCAGGTTAAATCAACTGACCTCCACATCCTACTTTCCTTTAGGCGATTTCATCTTCAGCACTCTTCTATTTAACCTCTATTGTATTTTTCAGAAACTCTTTAACCTTCTACACTGTAAGTCCAGCCTTTAGGGAAGTATTGTGTGTGTGTGTGTGTGTGTGTGTGTGTGTGTGTGTGTATGTGTGTATGTATGTGTGTGTGTGTGTTTAATTGACTGTATTTTCTTTTAAAAAAAAGAGGTGGAGATTATATATGTAGAGGCATTTCATACAGAGTTCATTAAGTGTTTAGTAATGCTAATTTTACTTCCTTGTATTTTATCTGAGTTATTTTAAACTAAATAATTAATGTCATCAATGAAATTATAAACCATTTTATCATCTGTGTGATCAGACCTCTAGTACTGAGTAATATTCATCAGTTTAAAATGGAGCCTAGGACAAGATTACTATGATTTGAAACAGCAATAATATGCATCAGATGAACACAGTAGAGTTGGATTTCTCAGAAGAAGAAATAAATAACCAACTTTTGATGAAGGTAAATATGATACAACTCCTAAGATAGTCCTCCTTGCCATCATGTGGAAGTAAATATGCATATTAATTTTTAAATTCATCTTACAAAGACTATTGTACTTTTTCATCAGATAAACTGGGGTATTTGAGGATTCTTTTTTAGACAGGACCATGTCTTCTGTGTGTCTTAGAACCACCAGTTTTAGCTCTGTAGACCAGGCTGACCTTGAACTCAGATACTCCTGCCTTTGACTCCCAAGGCTTGGGATAAAAGGCTTGCCCCACAACAACCTAGCACCACAACACACTTGCAGCCTTGCACCACAATGATAAATAATATTTTAAATGGTATATGTTAGGTCATAGGGTAAATCTATTTTTAGATTTCTGAGACTTTTCTACACTGACTTCTCTAGTGGCTGCACCATTTACTTTCCTAGCAACAGTGAATGGAGGTTCCCCTTTCACTGCATTTCGTTGTTGTCTATTGTTTTCTTGCTCTTTACCATTGGGGCTGGTGTGAAATAATATCCCACCTTGAATTTCTCTGAGTGTGAAATATTTTGAACAGTGCTGGAGATTTTTTTAACCCTTTCTTTCTTCATGTTTTAATAAATCATTTGTTCAAGTTTGTAACTTGATTTTGAATACTTGACCTACAATAAGGGCAGACACAATGATGCTCCGAATGTCAGGCAGAAAGGGAACAATGAGTCTCATTTACAGTCTCAAGTTAATTAAAAAATAAGACTGCCAATTTTAAAGTGTTGGATAGTACTTTTTCTGTGTTTTATGCATGGAATAAATAACAGGTGTTATTTGTGTATCCACACATGTATATGCTCATGCACATACTACACATATGTCTTTATTTGGGTGTGTCTGCTGGCAAAATATTGATAACTGATGAAAGAAACTATAAAATATGACAAATACTGATGACCTCTTCATATAATACTGTTTTGTAGGGCAGCTCAGTCATGCTTTTATCAATGAGAGGGGAAGATAAGCTGGCTTCTTCTGCACTGTAGAATGACACCCTTCTTAGAAAAATCAAAATTGGTAAAACATTAAGATATATATTTAAGATATTAAGACAAGACCAGGGATACTTGAGAGTGAGTGAAAATAATATCCGTAGGTAGATAAAAAGGGAACTTTAGTCTTTAGTAAACAAGTTTGTGATTGTTTTTTAATCCTAAGTTATGACTATGTATAACTTTGATAAATTAATCAAATTTGTAGTTAAACCCTCTAAGAACCATGAGATTTCTCAGTTCAGCTTCTATATTTCTCAAAGTAAGCAGATTATACATTGAGTAGTCAAGCCATTTTTTTTGTAACATATTCTAATATCTAAGAAAAGATAACAAATTAACATGCATGTGGACTACTTAGAATTTACAGTTTGCATATCAAATGTTGCCCTTTTGAAAAAAAATGACTAGACTATAAATTTCCACGCATATATGCATAATTAACAGGAAACATGATCATCTTATACAATTCCATGATATGTGGCAATTACATATTATTTACACTTTAAATATAATCATATAACAATTAATTAAATTTTATTCTAATATCAAACACAAGGTAGCATATATGAGGATGGAAACTCTATATCTTAAGTGATTCTAAAGTATAGACTTTCATGAAGTTTCTAATTTCTAGCTGATTTTGCCATGAGTAAGGAGCCCATAGTACAACTACATAAAAGAGCAGTATGTGCTTGGTATTAAAAACAAAGAAACAAAGGGTTGAATTGCTCTGTGTGTACTTGAATGCACAGGGCACTTACATACTTTCCTTTGAGTCTTATATTTATCTTTTTTTGTTGTGTTACAAGGTTGGTAAATAGGAAAATGTAATTTCTGCTTTATTGGAAAAGCGAATCCTTGAGGTAACATCCCTCAATCTGCTACTCCTAGCGTTGTTTTTCCTTTGTTTTCCTATTTTAAGATTGACAAAGCTAGAGCCTCTGGGCATCATCGGATCCACTGAAGATTTACACTAATATTTCACATTTTTTATTTATCCCTGTTTGCCTGAATATTATAAATCTCAATATAATATATGAAAGTTGTAATCATAATTCTAAAAATTGAAAGTGGTTTGGAAGCCAACCCCAAGGATATATGGGAAAAAAATATGACTGACTTAAAGTCCAAGAAACTGTACAGTGGAAAAAAGAAAGACAAAGTGTGAGGGAGTATTGGCAGAAGAAATGAAGGAGAACAAAAAGAAGAAAATGGAAGAGAAACACTAGTATAGAAAGAATAGGAAAAGAATCAATAAAGCTTTTTTTAAAATTTAATTTAATTTAATTTTTTATTTCGAGATAGAATTTCTCAGTTGTAACACTGGCTGTTCTGGAACTCACTTTGTAGACCAGCCTGGCCTTGAACTCACAGTGATCTTTTTGCCTGTGCCTCCAGAGTACTAGATTAAATGCTTGCACCACATTGCCCAGCCAATACACTTTAAAATTGGAATCTTTGGTAATTCTGTTGACGATGTGAGAGATTATTATTACACTTGTATTTTAAATCATGACACATAACCAATGATTAAGCACTGACTATGGCAGAAGAACAATGCAATGAACACAATATTGTTAAAAGAATTAAACCTGAAACAACAAAAACATTGTTTAAAGAAAAGGTTGTTATTGCTGTAGCTAGTACCAAGGTATGAACTAGTCAAATATTTAAATGAAAGGTATACAAATATATATATATATATATATATATATATATATATATATATATATATATATAAAATCAGACCAAGATATATATTTATATAAAAGAAGAAAAAAGCACTAAATTTGGTTAAAATGAATTCTGAATCATTTTATGTTTATTCATGTTTTGATAATGGTTTGGCAATTGTATAAATCCAGCATATTATTAACAAAATAACAACACGCTGATTGGTTTGAGTATTTTGAACTTACTGTTTTTATTTTATATCTGAAATTGGTTACTTGGCTTTTATTATACTTATAGCATAGTAGCATGTTTTAAAAGGCATAAACTCATTGATAAACAGGCATATAGAGAGACATTTAATCTTTTTTCCAGCTACATTGCTGCTCTAGCAAAAGATTAGATCCAGCTGGAATATGTGATCCAGCTTGAATGCAACATATGCTTTTAGTAACCCAATTCAGAAGGCAATGAACACTCATGTCTTTAATACCAGCTCTTAGGATGCAAAAGGAAGTAGTCACTTTAGAAGTAGGTCAAAGTTCTCAGGGTTTTCAGTTCAGAGTTTCCAGTCCGTTCAGAGTTAAGATAGAGTAGAGATTGAAAAAATGGAAGGAGATTGAGTGAGAGCATGCTAGTCAGCTGAGTAGCAGAAAGTCAAAGGCAGAGTGGGTACACACCTTTAATTCTAAGTATGAGAGTGAAGTGAAATGAAGACCTGGCAGAGTGACTTCTGAGATGAATCTGAGTGAAGAATAAGCAAAGCAGTGGGTCAGAGGAAGAGTTAGCAGAGTGAGTCAGAGTAAGGACACACCCAGTTCTCACAATATCAAAGCAGGCTCTTGCTAAAAGAGGCAGGTAGCCATTTAGAGAATCATTCAGATATGACACAGAGGCAGTTCAGCAGAAGAGTAAATTTGGGAGGAAGAACCAGCTAACAGTGGGAGTCAGTTTGAAGCCTAGCAGGGCAGATCAGTCAGGGAAATTCTTGGAAGTCAGCCAGAGTTAGAAGAGTTCCATCAGAAACAGCTGTCTCAGAAGGTCACATTGAACTAGTCATCTTGGAGAAGAGTTTGAGCCAGAACAATGAGTGAGTTTAATCAGCTAACAGAATAGTCTGTTTAGTTCAGTACTGTTCTGATTTCAGAAGGAGCTAGACAGAGTGAGTCAGTCATCAGTAAGTCTCAGAGGCTGAAAGGTTCTAGATTTAGGTTTGAAGATTAGATTGTACAGAGGCTGAATACTCTAGGACCAGGGACTGAATTAGCAAAGAATAAACTCTCCTCTCCCACGAACCTACAAAAATAATTTAAAAAATCAACAATTACATCTATGTCTACACAGGCAGCTGTATGTTTGTCTTTTGGAAGGATTTTTGGCTATGATCCTGTTATCTAGGGGAAAGTTTATATTTCTAAATAAAACATTCAATTCCTTTCAAATAAATAGCACTCAAATATCACAAAGCACCAGAAGGTTAAGAATAAGTTACAGCTATATGTATTTGTGAAGCTAATAATAAGTGACAATGTATTTCCTTGAAAATCCATTATATTAATATAGTCACCAATTATAGCTCATCATGAAGAGAAAATTGTGATTCTGCACCTTGGGAAGGAAGCATATTTTTATGACTTTTGTGTCTATAGTATGAACTGGAATGTGTTTTTCCCTAATGATATGTTCTAAGCAGTGTTTACCTTCACACACACACAGACACAAAACACACACACATGTGTGTTTGTATGTATGGTGTGTGTGTGTGTGTGTATGTATATAAATATATATAATGTTTAGTGAATGTATACACACATATGTTTTCAGGAGAAATCTAAAGCAGTAAAAACATGTAAAAACATCAGAAAATATAATGTATTATTTTTGTATTTTTTTAAACAAGTTACTTCTGTATTGACAATTTTTCAACTTCCATTACCTGAAATTTCAAAATATATTGTAAACTTTACATTTGAAAGACTCAGGTTGTTTGTGTTTATATTTCTCTTCTCATATATACCATCTTTCTTATGTAGTTTTTGTGGAAAATTGCAAATTCCCTAGAATATTGAATGTGCATACTCTGTACTAAGCTTGTTCATATCCAAGACTTTTTGAAGTGCAAGTGTTATATTGTATACCTTTGCAAGCTACTTTAAGTAAAACAGCTTGTTCATTTTAAACACTGTATATAAAGAAATCCACAGTGGAATGCCACGGGTAGAAATTGGAGTAAATCACTAGACAGAGCAATGATGTTTATGAAGTTTGTGTTCTCTTTCTATATCAGATTCATTTGTTATTCTTCCAGAACAACTTCTGAGTTCTTTAAATCACAATGAAAGTATGAACATCCACATTTTCAATTCATATATTAATCCCAACACTTGTGGGGCAGAGGCATGTGGATATCTGTAAGTTCAAGGTTGGTCTACAGAATGAATGCCAGGACAGTCAGGATTACAACAGAGAAACCCTGTTTTGAAAACAAACAAACAAACAAAAAGTCTAAAATTAAGTGAATTATTAATATATAAATCTTCTCATGATTCCAGTAGAGAGCAAAGTAAATGGTTGATGGAGGGACTAAATCATATTCCAATGTATTCTAGGGGTTCAGTCATGTCAGAACAAGTCCTTCATTAAACAAAACTACCACATAAGCTAAGTGAATTATCTAAGAGTGTTTACATTAGATTGTGTTTTATAAATTGTTGAAGTTTTAAAACAGTAATGTATAGCTGTTAGTGTTAAATAATAAAATAGAGTAAGTAAATGCAAAGTAAAATTTGCTTTCATGAGTACTTATGTTAAGTATCCCTTGCTAAATATCATTTTTTTTTTGCTATGGAAATATTGTATTAGTAGAATGTTTAGATATTGGAAACAGCAAAAACTTTTATTTAATGCATATTCCTGGAGGCAAAGTGATCTTTGAAAGCATTCAAGTTTTATTCTTATTGGAAGACATATAAAACTCTCTGCACTCAAGAAACAATGAAAGAGAAACATACTATTTCTCCACTAAAATATTGTTCACATTCATCTATTGGGCAATACAACAAAAATACGTTGAAACTAAGTTGAAATTGAATATAGATTTTTCAAATATGAATGACAGATTTTCTCCTATTTGAAAAGTTATTTCAAATTATTAAATTTAGGCATATATTCTTGAGCAATTCATACAACACAAACTAGAATGTTTCTTTTAAGTAGTATTTCATAGTTCATATAATTCATCTTTTCTTAATTTTAAGATTTCCTATGATTTGCTTGGATTTTCTGTTATATGAAATAAATTTTTATGCCTACATACTACCACACCTAACTTAAGCTACTAAAATTTGAACCTGGATGAACTCTTTCTACTCACAGCTCTGTGTTTTGTTTTTTGTTTTTTCAAATAGATTGTGATATAATTTCTTCATTAGTTTTGTTTTCATTTAAACTTTTAAAATATTTCAGTTCATGAGACATTTCTTCTATGAAGAAATTGGTAGTTACAATTGTAACCTCCCCTGATTACTTACTGGGCCAAGTTTATATGATATTGCTAGTCAAGGATTTAAAATCTGGCTCAGGTTGGAGGGGACACAGCAAAACCAAGGTTGTGTAATTTTTGTTGAGAGCAATCAGACTTTTTATAACTTTATCAGAAACAGAATATAATGTTGATTGTCAGATCAATACAATGATAGTTGCTAGAATGCACTGACCTTTCTGATGTATATAGGATATACAAGATTAATATCTAAGACTGATTCTTCTGTCGAGCTTTCATGATTCCTTGACTTCTAAGGGAAGATACAGATATTGACAAAGTGATTTAGATTTTTAGGAAGTGAAATGCACATAGTGCCCAAGAAGCCATGGACTCTAACAGGGAAATCCTGTGATTCATGCCTTTCTGGTTAAGCTAGACAAACTTTATGGTTACCTGCACACCATCATAATAGATATTGAGGTTAAAAAATCATACCAATACAATCAATATTAATAATAATAGCAACCACAAACATCTCACTTTCTCCTCCCTCCATCCTACACAGCACCTGAAAGTAAAGGTCTCTAAACAGGATGTGTAAGTGTTGATGTCATGAATGTGTGAAACACAATGATCAGAATCACAGCTTTTTTCTCAGCATTCACATTTTCACATCAGTTTTAGATTATAGTAATGACAGTTGCATTTACTGAAAGGTCTCCTGTGGTCTACTCCATTAGTACGTATTCTGAATGAGCCAATTTTATGTACTGAATAGTGGAATGTGGATTCCACTATAAATATATAAATAATATATAAATATATAAATAATATATAAATATATAAATATATAAATATATAAATATATAAATATATAAATATATAAATATATAAATATATAAATATATAAATATATAAATATATAAATATATAAATATATAAATATATAAATATATAAATATATAAATATATAAATATGTAAATATGTAAATATATAAATAAATATATAAATATATAAATATATAAATATAAAAATATAAATATATAAATATATAAATAAATATATAAATATATAAATATATAAATATATCTGTGGTTAAGAGATTAACCAGTGTTTTTCAGGAGACTCTAGTTAAGCACTCAGAACACAAATGGGGCCAATTAAAATCACCTACAACCCTAAATCCTGCGGATTTGATGCCCTCTTCCAGCTTGTGCAGCCAACTGTGTTCACTTACATATATATTACTACACTAATACATATAAATCATTTTTAAAAATTCAAAATGAATGGTTAGTTTTTTTTCTAACCTTAGCATGTTTACAGGCAAGATCTTATAACCCTCATAAAATGAATTTTTCTTCTTTTTTTCATTTCAAAAGTTTTGTCTGAGTCATTTGTTATATAAAGAATATATACATAAATAAAAGTTCCATTTGGGGATTTGAACAAAATACACACAAATTTGATACCTGTGATGACAGAATTTCAAAATTTTCATTTACATATAGATACTGAATGTTCATCTTTCTAAGAATTCTTTATCATTATATGGTCACATGCGTGGGTTCTGGCTATATAGGATGTGGTATGAATTAGTGTGCATTAATTCAAGACAAATTGTCCAACAACTTCATGTTTGTCTACTTCTATGGTCTAGCACACATTCTTGGAGAATCTAAGGAGAAACTTTAGAGGACCCCAAAAAAAAACATCAAAGAATTAAATTTTTGTGTGCCTTTCTCCATTGAAAAAAAGTATCCCATTGAGTATCCAGCTTCACTTTCCTGTTTGTTTTTATGGAAAAATAACTATTGATTGCATGGATAGATCTCTATGCATTGCGTAGAGATGCGTTGCATCTCTATGATTTTAGACACTTCCAGTGTCCACTCATGACCCTGAAAAAAAGGAGAGCATAATTTTTATTTCCATTATAAGAAAGCAATGATGATCTTAGGAATGTTAATGCTCCCTCTTTTCTGGTTATTCATCTCCTGAGAAAACTTTTTTAAAAATATTATGTTTCAAAATATAAAACATACACTTTCAGACATGGTTTTCTGCTGTAGAATAAATTTCATATGAAAGAATGTACTTTTAAGAGAATATGATTTTTGGAAATATATTTTGACATGTACTTCTACCATAAACTAGCCTAAGGCAAGTAATTTTATGTATCAGGGTTTCAATTTCTGTGTATGCACTATAAAAGTGATTCAACCCTGAGGTCCTAACCAATTCCACCACTTAATGATATAAGGATTGACAGGACATGTGTAAAGTGGGGGACTGAAGAAATAAGGGAGAGGATTTATTACAAATTATTACAAATTCTTTTACAGAAATATGCATATATATGTGTATACACACACACACACAATTTTGTTCATGAATTTTACATACAAATAAAAAATATGATTTAAAGCCATGTGTGTGTTCTAGAATAAAAAATTGCTCTATATGTTCTTAGAGTCTCTTCTTTTATAGTACTTTTATTAATAATTTTACTTCCATACAATGTATCTCCCTAAAACTCTGTTCATATTCCTCCCTATTCTACTCTCCTGTCCCTGTGCACTCAGAAAAGATTTTTTTTTTTAAAGTGAAAGAAAATTAAGTCCAGCTAGTGTGGCAGGAGCATGGACCATGAACATCACCACAGTCAGCAGGCTACTCTGATGATGTACATTCACCTAGCCTATACTAGCCCAAGACCAAGCATGATTAGGTTTGACCCAAAATTGGGCTTCACTCCCAAAGCCTACAGGCACCTGAACGTCTAGCAGACACCCAGACTTTGCCCAGGCATGATGGCTAGGCATCTCCAGAAAGCCTTGGAGACTGCTGTAGGCCCTGAGTCCTTATAGTCTCTTAAAATTACTAGTTTCTTGTGCATATTTTATAATTTTGGTTGAAAGAAGTCACTTAGAATTTCATAACATTTTAGGGAACTATCCAGTATATTATTCTTAATAATTAAAATGAAAATACTTTCTGTCATAGGCTCCAGTTCAAAAAGCATGGCACAGTATATGTTTGAATTACCCTATAAAAGGAATCTGTTTACAGTGTTTCTTAGCTTTTTATTTAAAAAATTCACCATTCTTTATATATCTTGAAAAAATGATATATATTTTATTTCTAAAAATATATCCCTAGCTATAAATCCTATGATTGACTTCTCTATGTCCTGAGATAATTCCCCACCTTTTGATCTTACTTAGGAGGGTGTGACACTTTCTGTAGAGTGCTTACAAGTGTGAATTTTTCTTAGCGCACAGCAGCACTCCTTACTATGGCATGCTCTGGCTCTGTATTTCTCACATTGGATTAAAGAATTGGAATTCCTGCAAAACATTCCAGTGTAAGCATAGGGCATATTCTCCTCAGATAAAGCACCGTCGCCATCCATAGTCTTTCATCACAAATACTGGCTCTCTACTCTTCAATCTGAACAAAACAGAGTTCTTATGAACCGCCATCTGAAAAGAGATATGTCTATTGTGGGCAATGACCTCTGACTATCCAGAGGGTATGCTTACTTTAAAATGTGTTCCTTTTCTTCATTGCAAACATATTCCAAATATGCAGAAGGAACTTGCAATCTCCCATAGTATATATATGCTGTTTGACAACCTCATAGATATACATACAGATTTTAATAATTTTTACCCCATCCTCCTTTATTATCCTTTTCATTCTCCAACTAATCCATTCTATTTCTTCACAAAAATTTCTCTATTGACTTTAATCTTTTGTTACTTTGTGTACACACACACGTATGTGTTTATATATGTGTAACAATAACAGTTAAAGAAGAAGAGAGAGGTGGTGAGAAATGGGATAAGTTGGAGGAGGGAGAGGAAGCTGCAGAAATGATGAGAATGTTGTACTCACTTATGATACCCAAAAAATATATAAAAATTTGTAGTGGAACACTTAACTCTTGAACTGGCAACATGACTGCTCTGGGACAGGACCATCTTCTACAGCCTATGAGATAGAGATGTGATCTCTGAGCAGATAGCATGACTGTTCTAGTGTATAAAGAATGTTAATCAGGCCAATCCTGTCCTCTGTTTGTGCTAATGCTAAATGAAAGAGAATTCTGTGGTTCTTTCCTAGAAACTAACATGGAGATTACACCCCCCCGTCAAGTCCTAGAGAGGGTTACAGCCTCTGTACAATCTAATCTTAAGCCTAGACCAAGAAGACTTCTGCCTCTGTACAATCTAATCTTTAAAATACAAGCCAGGATCTAGAAGGCTTCAACCTACATGACTTACTACTGACTGAGTTCACTCTGACTAGTTATCTTCTGAATAGCTCTTTTCTCTCAGAGCTATACTGTGAACTCTTAACTGTAAGATGGAAACCATCTGCTTCTGACTCTGTGCTCTTCTTGGCTTCTTCTGAAATGAACTATGAACTGTCTGAACACAAACTGCCTGACTCAACTAACTCTCTCCACTGCTTCTTTTCTGTTTCTACCTTTCTTCTCTCTCTGAGCTTTCTGTCTGTTTTTACCTTTCTGAGCTCTGCTCAGACTGTTTTGCATCTATACCTTGCATTTCTCTATTGAGCTGAGATTAAAGGTTTGTGCCACCACTTCTGTCTGTGTTGGGATTTAAGGCATATACTATGTTACCTTAATCACAAAAATCCCTGTTACGTAGCATTAGTATTAACAGAGGAAAGGACTAAAATTCATTCTGTATTCCACTGGGATCACACAGGCCTCTGAATATGATCCCTTCATACAGGCTCTTGGATTCAATCCCATCCTAGCTATCACACAAGCCTTTCAATGTGATCCTTTGCTAGAGCAGCCATGCTGCTGCATTAAAACTTTAAATGATCCTCTACACAAGTTGCATTGAGTCAGAGATCTGATGAATTTGATTAATTCATTAGGTTTTTCCTGGTCAGTATGTAACTTTGGTCTTATATAATTAGCACAATTTTTCTGGCTCTTGCATCCATTTTTAAATTATTTAATTACTTAATAGCACCTGTTTTCTCTACAAATCCAAATGTTCACATGAACTAGCATGTGAAAAACCATATTCCTAACCAGGTGTCATAATAATCACCAGAGAAATTAAATGTATCTGCTTTAATTATAAGATTATAATCTCATTAATTTCTCTGCATGAAACACAAAATTAATGGACTAGAAAAGAGAATCTATGAAATGTAGTTGTAGATTTAGATGTAGATGTGGAGTCACCAGATGTTGACTTTGATTCAGGGCAGAGGATAGTTTGTTCTTTTGTCTAATTAAATCACCTTTTCTAACCACACACCCTAGAGCCTGGGAGCATTTTGTCCTCTTTATAATCTGGTCTTAAACATTGAACCCGATGTTTTCAGCCTTTGTACAATCTAGAACATTTAAACTGCTAGCCTGGACCTAGAAGGTCTTAGATTTCAGAGACCTAATGCTGACTGAACCACTCTGACTAGCTCCTTCTGAACTCTGACTCTTATGGTTCAACTCACTCTCTGTTCTGGGCTTCTTCTACCAAGTTCTGTTGTATCTCTTTATCTCTCTCTCCCTGAGCTCTCACTGCTTTATCTTGCCTCTGTAACTGACTGCTTCAACTGTCTGCTCTGTAACTCACTCCAGTTTTAGCTTCTGTAGCTGACTGTTCAACTAATTCTGTAATTGCTCCTCAACTGACTTTCTTACTGACTCTCAACTGACTGATTTACCTTCCTTCTATAAGTGCTTCTGTTAATTGACAGACTCTAACTTCTGTGTAATTCTCTCTTTACTGAGCTAAGAGCCTGCCTTTTCTCTTGACTTGGGTATGTCCTTACTCTGCTAACTTTTCCTCTGATTAGTCACTTTTCCTATACTCATTTTGATTCACTTTAGATGTCACTTCCTGTCTGACACTAACTCCTTCTAAAATTTGCTTTCTGTGCCTGCATCCACTGTTTTTTCTATGGATTAAAGGCATGGACTACCATTGTTTTCTGAATTACTGGGATTAAAGGTGTTTAGTTCCACTGCTTCCTGAATACTGGATTAAAGATTTGTCTATATTCCATTCAGACCACACAGGTCTCTGAATGTAGTCCCTGGAACGTAGACCTTAGTTTTCACCTAGAGCTATTCCTCTTCAATGAAACACATTTGAAAATGAGAAAACTTAAGGGATATGTGTGGGAAAACAACCTTCACATATTCAGATGTTTTGAGTAATTTACTTAGCGATTGTCTGTTTCAGATTGCAGTTTTTAGAGTAGAGACACATGAAACATACCATTTCAGTATAGAGTTTTATTTTCATTTTTGATGCCTAAACAAGCAACACTGAAAGTTATAAACTTTAAAGTAGACCGCTATTTAAGTATGCCTAGAGCTGTGAATTAATTATGGCCTAAATAAGTTATTAGGACAATATTGTCACAGATGCTGTATTTATAGACAGATTTTGGGAAGTTTGTAACAGCAAAAGTACTGAAGTGACATTTCCAAAGACATTAACATGAAAATGAGGAGAATTTGAAGAGAAAAATATTATTCAATATACAGCCTCTTACTAAGATTGTTTTTAATGATGTATAATGCAAATATGTTTTTAATTTCTAATATACACATGTAAAATTCATTGGCTAGCTCTAAATCTTGTTTCAAATTCAGTTTTCATGTATAAATGAAAAAAAATTGACACGCTGTGACAATAGAATTTACATGATAATAAAATTATATCTAGATGTTGTTACCATATGCACAATAAAAACATTAAGAACAAAATGACCTTCAAAATTGTTAAACTATGTATATTAAAAAAATAAATTCTTATCATTTTCTTGCTGTGATAAAAATATTTTGCATTTTAGACACACCAATATACTTGAATTGAATCTTAGGTGATTGGTACCTTCTAAAGATTAAATAACAATGAAGTCAACACATTATACTCAGTGAAGCTTGTTATTAAATTCAGTATTAGCACATTTTCTTGCTTATATGTGCTCTATGACAATAATATCATGCTATTGTACAGAAAGATTTTATTGAAATTATCTCCTGACAAGAAGTTGAGCAGAAATATTCACTGAAATAATTCATAAACAGCAGCAAAAAAAAAACCTCAAGAAGTTAAGATGAATTCTCCTCATGTTTATTAGTATTCAGTTACACATATTTGATGGTCAAAGCAAAAGCTCTAGGAAATACATTATACATGCTTTGTGTCCTAAGATATAAAATCTAATCATAGTTCGTGCATCACTTACCATGAAGGAAAATACAGTAGTGGTCTTGTGAATTCATAAGATACTATAATTTATTTACTTCCATTCTATAAGCTTTCTGGTAATGAGGAAGTTTATATTAAAATAAAAATTACCAATGTTATATTTCTAGTTCATATTTTCAGAATTGGAACTAATATTGACTAATATTATATTGACTAATGTTTTCCAAAAACTTAAAGCATCATTTTTAAGTAATTTTTTTGAATTTGTATTTTTAGAAGAATATATAGGAAATTCATCCTATTTGATTTTACAGTTTGGGGACTTGGCCCATGGGAATGTGAGAAGAGTTTTTGCCTTCTCTGATATTTTAGTCCCATTTCTTTGGTTGCTTTTATTATGCAAGAGAACATAAATAAAACCTGAACAATAATTACTTAACTTTGATTCAATTGTCATGGCTGCTTTTCGATTTGGTGGAGAAAAACTTGGTTACTTTAGGTCATTGTTTGTCTCTATTACATACCAGCAACAAACTGAATGACTTAACTCTCATATAAGAGATCATCATCCTCTAAACATGCCTGTGATTTCATGTTTGTAACCTAGTATTGGCTGGGTTTGGTGACACAGCTATGAATCCTGATGAAGAGATAACAAATTAAAAGGCATTTTATTTTACTTTTTAAAGGTGATAGAGAGGATGACTGAGGATGTATTTCTTTGAAGTAGTGAGAGTGCATTAATATATTTGAAGATGGAAACATGAAGTCTCTGTGTCCTTGAGGACGTCATACAACTATTGCTTACTACTTGCCACTTTGAATATAATCTATTTGTCATCTAAGGAAATTATAATCACTCCATCCAAAGAGGACTCATTACCCTATAACTATTATAGACCTTTCAATATAGAACCTTGCAATGATAACTGCCACCATTTAGGGTGTAAATAACCAAACAGTAGTTTGAATAAAACAAATGACAAAGATAATGACTCTGAAGAAATATTTTATTCCATATATGTGTCCTTTGTACATTTCTTTTTAGGAACTCCAATTGAGCAGGATAGTTTACTTTATAGTATAGTATAATATTAGTGTTACAAACATTTGGGCATTTAATTTTTAAATATATATATGCACATAAATGTATACACACAAGGGCACAGATAATTGAAATGATTTATAACCCTGTTTGCCATTATAGATAACTGCTGGAGACACAATTATCCCAACTGAAATAATTAATTCAATTTGCAGTTTTAAAATTATAATTTAAGAAATAGACCTATAAATCTTTGAAGATGTATCTAGATAAGAGAGAGCACTGCGGGTGGAACTGTGGTATATTCTACTTAAAAAGAACTAAAATTTAATTAAGTCACTCAATTTATGATGAGACATAGGTGCTTTATTTAATATCTAATTATAGAGGAGGTTTTCTCTTAGAAGGATCCCTGATAATGATTTGCCAATTCATCTGTATCTACACTTATGGTATGGAAGGCACAATTCCATTTCTTTCCTCTCAATTCTCATAGTTAATTTTAGGAGAGATAATCTTCAAAGGACACATAAGCATTTACCTTTTGAAGCTAGGATTTTACATCAAAAATATAAAAAAGTTACTTCCAAGAGAACAGATTTATATATGCAGTACTTCAACCTCTGTGCTGGTAAAGTTGATTACAAATTTATAGCAGGTGCATTAGTAACCACTCCAAGGATTGGGAGCTGGGTGGAGACTGGTATCTAGAATCTTGCTGTCCTTCCATTTCTTTTACTAGCATGGTGTACTAATTTATATATATATATATATATATATATGTATATATATATATATATATATATATATATGTGTGTGTGTGTGTGTGTGTGTGTGTGTATATAAGTGTATATATATGTATGTATAAGTGTATATATATATATATATATATATATATATACGCTAATAGAAACTATTGTTTGTATTCGCAAGCATGTATTGTATGTGTGTTTCAGAAACTGGTTTAAGGATTAAAAGTCTCCTACTTTGCTCTTTTATGTGAAGGATCCATTATTGATCAGTGTATTCTTACAGTTGCACCCACTGACACGAGACAAAGACCAGAGCAAGTTCTTAAAAGAGAAATGGAAAAAAAATGAATTTGTAGAGGAGGTAACTTTTAAAGTTACTACTGAATAAGAAATTTGAAGAGCTAATGTGAAAGAAGGTAAGGAATACCAAAGTAATATGTTCTTATTAATTATGAACAATGTTTCATAAAATCTCCATGAAAGCTTAATGAAGTTAAGTATATTCTTTATTGTTAATATTGTTAATAGTCATTAATATTTTAAAAATACTATTTGAAAATAAGATATATAGTTTTAAATATATGTTTACTATTGCGTGTCCTGATATGGCAAAATGCTCTATTGTACTTGAAAAAAAACTTTAGACATTTGCAATATCATAAAAAATTGCCTTATTATAGTGTATATAGCTTTTTTTTTAGTACATCTGATGGAACACAAAGGACTGTAGATCTGAGGAATAATTGGAACTATGTTTTTCATGTTAACACTGTGTTTTATTATTTTTCATTTCATAATTCTTAATAAATTGTGAGAACCTTGTATAAGAGAAATACATACATAAACTATGTAAGATTCATCACATAACCTGATTCATAATAGGCATCTCTCAAATATTTAATTAATTTAATATTTGGTTTTCTACAATATAGTCTTTTGTTTTGCACAGAAAGTTGTTTAATCAATATATTTGTAGTGTTTTATATTTTATAGTGATTAGTAAGCACAAAATTTTCATTAAAGATAAAATATTTTAATACAGATTAGAAAGGAGGAGTGTAAAGAGGACAGTAGTATTTTCCTTGCCAATTACAATAATTTTTCACACTTTAGAAATGATTTTACCTGTAAAACAATTACTATGCAGCTCATATATAGTTATTCTCTATGCACTAATATTATTTAGTCAAGTAAATTTGGGCTTTAGTATTTTTACTTATATAGCTCCATTTTTCTACCAGAAAGTTTGTATGTCATTAAGGACATTAATTTAATATTTATTGCGATTTCATTAAAAACATTAATTCAGTTTTTTATTCCAATTTTTCGTGATTCTTCTTATGACAAGGAGAAGGTGTGACTTGCCACATTCCTTCCAATCTCAACCATAGCAGTTATGTTAGCTCTTATACTCCTGGAGCAGTATTCACACAAAGATGTTATGAAAGAACAAACTGTTGAAGCTTACCTTTAGGAGGCACAGAAGGAAAAACAAAGTGCACCCTTCAGGGTGGAAAACAGAACAAGGAGAGCAGAAAAGGTGAAATACTGCATCTTGTATCTCTGTTTTGGTCTACTCTTTGTCCTCCCTTTATCCTATTTTGGTTTGTGATAGTTTCCATGCTAGAATTGGCAGAAGCCTTCCTAGCAGCTGTTCTTACCCAAAATTCATCTTTTTATTACTAGTTGAAAAATATGTATAAAGGTGGATACCCATAAATCTGAATTTACTAAGGGAAGGGCCATATGTGCCTAGAGTATTTTAATCAAAGGTTGTTTCTTAGAAACCCTCTAGTGCTTGAGTAGACTAACTATAATTTTTGTTTCTGCTTTGGGTATCATGTTGTACAACTTGCAATACTCATTAGATTTGCATTCCTCTTTAAAAATAAAGATAAAAGTAAATCATTGTCTTATGTTGTAATTATACATAATCTACATCAACAAAGATGGGGAGTTTTAATCTCTTTTTTATATCTAATCTCTTTTCTTTTAGAGATTTAAAAGCCATCAAGAGAATAAAACAAAGCCTCAAATTAAAACATTTAGTGTAGAAACATATTTAAGTACCAACCTTTTTAAGAGTATAACATCTCTCTTCACCTTCATTTATTTTTCTGTGGTCAGATTTCTTTGCACATGAACTAGATCTGTACTTCCGTATCTACAACACAGATAGATAATGAGGAAGTCAAAATTTTACATTTCCACCAAGATTCAAAATTTTAATTACAGAAATTTCAAATACATTAAATCTCTTAGTTTTGAAAACTGTAAAGAATTATGAAATCTAAAATTATTGTGATATTTTCAGTAAAGCAAAACCATGTGGGAAATATATGTTTATTAAATGAGATTTAGAAATCTAAACAAGTTCTTTGTTTTTTGTTATTTTTGTTTTTGTTTTTGTTTTTTTTTATGAAATTTTCTACTATGAGGAGTGATACAATATTGACTCAAAATACTGCATAAATATTAGTTGTTTTGTTTTTTTTGGTTTTTTTTTTGTGAGAGAGGGTTTCTCTGTTGTAACTCCGGCTGTCCTGGAACTTACTCTGTAGACCAGGCTGTCTGAGATTAAAGGCGTGTGCCACCACCACCAAAATAAGTATTAGATCCTAAGCAAAACACAGTGTTTAAAAAATGAGAAGGAAGTTGATATTGCTGAATGTGAGAATAAATTGATTAGAGTTTAGCTAATCTGTGTCAGTGAGTATGATGCTCCATATTATGCAACTCATTTCTTAATCATCCGGTCATATCCATCAAGACAACATTCTTATATCTTGGGCAAAATAGCAAGTTTAGTGCCAAATTATAGTGGGAAAACAGAGAAAATTACCCAATATTGATTCTGGTCTCTATATACATTAATAACTACACAGAAATGCTCCCACAAACATGAATATACAACTCTCACACATATACAGTAGCACACACACAAGCAAATACAAAAAAAAAAAAAATCTACTTACACAAATAAAATTTCAGTTTTATTAAAAGCCTCTCAATCAGTAGTCCCTGCATAGTTACATACTAAATACAGGAGCTGAATTTAAAGTGAGGGGAGAACCAAGGAGAACTATATTACATATACACAAACACATGCAAAATAAGCACACTGAAAACACAGATAGGACATACCAGCCAAGGAAACAGACCAGTGCCTTGTTCAACAGTCATCAGAGAAGCTCTCTCCTGCAGCTGATTGAAACAATACATTATGCCACAGCCAGACATTATGTAAAGAGTGAGAGACCTTGTAACATTCATCCCCATACTAGAGGTCACTATCAAATCTCTCTTCTCAGGGCACAGGACACCCTTCAAAAATAGAAATAGAAAATATGTAAGAGGTAGATGAGGGATACCAAGCAAGCAATAACCTCTAAAACAACACAAGGAAATCTCATATGAACTCAACAGAGATTGAGGCAGCATGCACAGGATCTGCACAGGTCTGTACAGACTCCTTCATCCCTGGCCCAGAGATTATTATGGAAAACAAGGCAGAAAGAAATATGCTGTGAAACAATCTTTCCTAGAAATGGCTGCAAAAGCAAAACCAGAACAATGGTGATTTGGATGGACAAGTTAGAGTGGAAGGGGAAAAATTTCTTAAGTCCCACCTATAGGCAAAGAACTATATGCAACTAATGATTTTTGGGAGAAGAATTATCCTCTTCCAGAGCAGATTCTTCATGTTGATTGTCCAAAGAAAAATGATCTGCCTTGAAAACCTCTACATACCCACAACAAAATTAGTCTTAGATGGATGTATTTTTATACATTAATGCCTAAACATACACACAGATAGACATGCAGACACACACACACACACACACACACACACACACACACACACACATATATAATAAAAGAGTACCTAAAACCCATAGATATGAATCTAATTACAATACACTATTCTATTTGTATATGCACAAGCCTCAACCTAAATGTCTGAACTTTTTTTTTTCATGTCTTCTAACATTGATGAGTATATTACATTTTGTGTTCAAGTGGAAGTGTTATGTAAAATTTTAAGCATTTCCTTCTTCTTTTTTGTTATGTTTTTTTACTTGATTTTCTTTGTGTATAATATTTCTTCTCTTTGAAGATTGCATTTCAATCTTAGCTGCATTTTACTATTATTAAAGTTGTGAATTTAGAAAAAAAGAAGGAGTTTAAAAGCAACACCATTTCCTAGCTAATATTAGCATGTGTTTGTGAAACTGAGAGGAAAGCAGTTATTTTCACATTGAACATTTCTGCATCGGTCAGCCATGATGTAAAAAAAATTCATCAGGAGAAAATATCAATGATTCAAAATTTCTCAGATCTAAAATAATGATATAGTATCAGTTTTTGAATAATAAAGAACATGGCTAATATAGGCTTCAAAGTAGCTTATGCGAGGACTTTCAATAATAAGAAATCGTTTAACTGTGAGTCAAATATTTGAACCAATGAGATATTTTTAAATAACTCTGATAGGAGTAAAACAATCATGCTTTACATGTCATTCTGAAAAGAGATGTCCAACATTTGTAGGCATTATAAAAAAATGTATTTCTCTTCAGCAATTATATCAAAAATTTTAAAAACAGATATAAGTATAGGAAGTTGTTAAAACATTATTAACAATTTAAACTCTGGTACTGTGCTTCCACAAATTAAGTCATTATTTGATATGATACCTGTTACATCACCATAACACCATAATAGGTTAGTATGAAGGGAAATATATATATCTGTCTCTGTCTCTCTGTCTCTTTCACACACACAAACACAAAGCTAGAGGAGTCATGTATTGAAAGTCACTGATGATCAAATGTAGCCATGCTATGTTGACAAGATCATGTACAGATAATATATAGACTACTTCAAAAATATTAGAAATATACACTGATTTTAAAAGGCTTAGTAATCTCATAGATGACTGATCCATAACAGCTTATTCCAATATTTAGAAATGTGTTATGTGCCTAGACCATCACTGTGGTTAACAAAATATAAAATATCCTGGTCAACCATGGATACAGACTTTACTATGAGACAGTGCTCTGACCTGAAAACTGTTAGCTGATTGATTCAGGTTACAAGGCGTTTTAATCCTTTTTCTAATTCAATCACAGGTCCTAGTCCTGAAGCCCTGAAGTATTTCAGCCTCCACACAATCTCATGAGTTAACCTAGACCTAGAATGTTTCAACATTTGACACTTACTCTGAGTGGCTCCCTCTGATATCAGAGCTGTACTAATCAACTCACTCACTCTTCTGGCTCAAACTCTTCTCCAAGCTGCTGGTACAAACTTACCTTCCTAGCTATCTGACCGTTTCTGACTGCACTCTTCTGAATTTGGAAGACTGGCTAATTTCTATAACTTTACTAAATGAACTGGTCTGCATGGCTTAAAATTAAGTCACTATTCCCATCTGATACTGACTCCTTCTGCCAAACTGTTTCTGTGCCTCTGCCTCAGACTCCTCAGACTGCTCCTGTGTCTCTGTCTTATATTGCTTGGCATATGTTGTGCCCGGTTCTCAAAATCCCCTTTCACCCAAGTACCACCAGGAAACCACCAGTTCTGATGCAAAAAAAAAAAAGAGCCTTTATTTGAGTCTAGAGTCAGGCCCATGTGCTGTCTCCACGCTGTGAGAACCAGAACGTGAGCCTCGAACGTCCTTGGAAGCAAACTTTTTATGGTAATCACAACAGGGTTCACAAGTTTCCAACCAGGCTGCTACGGGATTGGTTAATAATTAGATAATGCAGGGTTGGCACAAGGGGACTGGATGACCAGGGGCTGCGACCCTCGTGGGCCCTTTTGTTAGCTAGGTGGGACCTTATCTAACTGATACAAGATAGAAGATTCACCTCTGGTGGAGACAGGATGTGTGATTCATCTCTGGCGGTTGCAGGATACACGATTTACCCCCAGCGAAGCCAAGACGCAGGATTCAACTCTGGCAGATGCAGGATACAGGATTCACCTCCGGTGGATACAGGATTTATGACTCTGGTCCTTAATTGTCTGGTGTCTGGATAGAGACCTTCCAAGGACTAGGATAGGTGAGATCTAATCTTGAATTCTTCATGGCCCTTCTAAGATGAACCTCTTTTCAAGATGAAGTTTGTTCAGGCCTAATATTTCCCCCTGTCTCTGCACCCTGCTCCAATCATGGAGCAGCTGGGCAAGCATCTTTGTAGCTCATAGGGCTCATAGGGCTCTGGGTCAGTGCTTAAAGGCTGATACTGATGTCTTAAATCCATTAACTGTACTGTACAGACTCTTCTTTTGACAAAGGCAGTGAGCCTGTTTAGAATGCATAGGCCAAAGGTAAGGAGCAGAAGAAGCAAAACTAGAGGCCCTGCTAGGGTGAATATTAAGGTAGTCAGCCAGGGTGAACTGCTGAACCATGACTGGTACCATCCTTGACCATCTAAACTTTCGCACTTTCGCTTTTCTAGTCTCTCTCTTACTTTGGCCATGGAGTTTTTTACAGCTCCAGAATGGTCTATGTAATAGCAACACTCTTCTCCTAGAGCTGCACATAGTCCTCCTTGTTATTAGAAGACTATATCCATGCCTCATTTAATCTGCATGGTGACTTCTGCTAGTGATGTCAAGGACTCTTGGAGATTTGAGCTTGAATCCTCTAGCATCTCAATCAATGGCTAGTCTGAGTTGGCTGAACCCCTAATACTGAGTTATCAGTGCAGCCGCACCTGTCCCTGCTCCAGCAATCCCTAATCCTACTAAGACAGCTACAATAACCGCTGACACTGGTTGCTGGCTCATCCTTTTTTGTGGTCTGTAAGGTTCCTCTTCCAACAAATCCAAAAAAACTCCCTCATTTTCATGGTATAGAATCCAGGGTATCAATTGAACCAACAAACAGTAGTTCTGAGAGGTAGTTAGTACTTTACCATGAGCACATGGGGTTAGTCCCATAGAGCATGCCCACCATCCATCTTGAGGTGGGACGTAATAGACTGAGGAATTGACTGCTTCTAGGGTCTGACTGCACAGGTGCTTGTGCATTTGGGGTACTTTCCCAAGGAAGGTACCCTTTCCTGAGATGGAGGTTAAAGTTATCTGCCCCTTCTTTTGGGATCACCTACAGCTCTCTGCTTTTTCTGAGAGGTTGTAACTAGCTTGAAAAGCAGTTCCTTAACAATAAGGGGGTTTAACATTATAACATAGCCAGCAGGCTTCAGTTAAGTTGGGGTTAGCTGCACTGAGGACTTGGGCTGTCTGGGAGATCACTGCCCAGAAGTGGGTCACTAGGCGCTTTTACCAGGGCCTGAGTAGGGGAGGGTCCAGTAAGGCTGAAACTCAGTTTGCTCTGGTGGTTTTGGGCTTGGAGGAGCAGGTGCTGTCTGAGGTGTTGCTGGGGGAGCCAGTACTGTATTGGGGCCCACAGCTACTGGTTGTATTATGGGTATGGTCATCTGTCAAACCATGAAGAGCGTCCCCAAGTCATATCCAGACTGGTAAAGTCTCAGGTCCCAGTGTTTTCCAGCCTTTGGCCTGCTTTCCTTTTTCAGAAAAAGTTAGTATCACTGGATTATATTTTGAGTCTTTACAGGGTCCTCCTAGTCCTCCTCCTTATCATTCCCCACCCTGGGGAATATGAGACCATGACTTTCTGTAAAGTTATCAAATCATCCTTGACAGGGGCTGCCCAAGTAATGTACCCAGTGGACTCACATCCCTAGACCTCACAGCAGAAGTGTTCCAGGCCTCCACACTGTAAAACATTTTGTTTGGATCACTCTGTCCCTAGGCAAACAGAATCTTGTGGCTGGGAGGCTGGCCCTTTGGGGTGGACGAGTACACCCAGGGACCCATGCTCCTCTAGGCATCTGATTGCTAACTTCCCATGCTCCTGTGGCCAGGGAATATAGGTCAAATATTAGGGAAGGCCACCAGGTATCAGGGGTAGCCTGCTTGCTGGTGGAATTGATTACTTCCGCAGTATGTACATTTATGACCTGCCAAGTTATTAGTTGGGGTGTATGAGAGCTGGCCACTCAAGTGAGGCCCAGGTTTAGCAGTCCTATGACTAGGGTCCATCTTCTACTTGCCACGATAGTTTTAGCTTGAGGCGGTTGTCTGGATCCTTGTAGGCCTTCCATCTGTTCATCAATCAATTTCCAGCTGTCTTTAGGTGAGAATGATATATAAAGACTGCGACCCCATCCACCTTTACAGCCATGGGCATGATCAGGATGACAGTGTACGGTGCCTTCCAGCGAGGTTTGAGGGTCTCTGCACAGTGTCATTGGACATACACTTGATCTACCGGCTGGAACTGGTAGGGCTCCCCGGTTAGGGCTTGGTAGGCATCTCGGAGTTGATTTCCAATTTCCTGTTGAGCTATACCTAAGGTGGTAATGGAGTGGACCAACTCATGATCATCCCATTCGGCAATCACATCAGATTTTAAATTTGGGAGCACAGATGGGGGTCAACCATACAGAATTTCAAAGGAGGTTAGTCTCAGGGTATAAGGGGTATTTCTAACCCTATACACGGCAATGGGAAGGAAGGCCACCCAGTCACCACCAGTTTCCAGGGTTAATTTGGTCAAGGTCACTTTAAGAGTTCTATTCATTCTTTCTACCTGTCCTGAACTTTGGGGGTGATAAATACAATGTAGTTTCCAATCTTCCCCCAATACTTTAGCCCTCATTAGATTTGTAAAAACTTTTTGTTGATCCTCAGTCCACTGAAAGTCCTTGCCTTCCGTAGTGGCTTCATACAAGGGTCGGGCTATCTCAATAAAGTTGGGTATCCACAGGCGGCAAAACCCTGCAGATCCCAAAAACTCTCTCACCTCCCTATGGGAGGGCGGTGTTGGAATTTTCGGTACTGTCTCTTTTTTGGCTGGGGAGAGCCATCGCTTGCCCCCCCTTTAATATATATCCCAAATAGGTTACCTCTGTCCTGCAAATCTGAGCCTTTTTGGCAGATGCCCGATACCTTAGGAGCTCTAAGGCTCTTAGCAGTCCTCCTGTGGAGTCCCAGACTGCAAGTAGGTCATCCACGTATTGGAGGACGATGGAGGCTCTCCGGTACTCACCTAGGTCTTCATGCAGCGCCTCATCAAAGATGGTGGGTGAGTTTTTAAATCTTTAGGGAGGCCATGTGCATGTAAGCTGGCCATTGAACCCTTCATCCGGGTCATTCCACTCAAAAGCAAACAGGGGCTGGCTCTGAACTGCCAGCAGCACATTGAAGAATGGGTCCTTTAAATCTAGGACTATGTACCAGATTCTGGAAGGTGACAAGGAGCTGAGTAGGGTGTAAGGGTTAGGTACTATGGGGTGAATGTCCTCAACCCTCTTGTTGACTTCTCTCAGGTCCTGAACTGGTCGGTAGTCATCAGTGTGGGGCTTCTTGACAGGCAGCAAAGGTGTGTTCCAGGCAGACTGGCTCAGCTTTTGTAGCCTCCTGATGTGAGGGGTGATGTCTGCTTTAGCTTGGGCAGACGTGGGGTACTGTCAGGCCCTTATTGGAATGGAGCCTGGCTTGACTTGGACCAGGGTCGGAGCTCGATGTTTTGCATGGCCAATTTCCCCTGTTTCTGCCCACGCCTATGGACATCGGTCCAGCCACCACTGGATGTCCTGGGGTGGCTCCGGCTTAGAGTATAATCAATACTCACCCTGCAGACTGAGGTTTAAGACCTGGATAGGTGTCCCATCTCTGTCAGTCACCTTAGGTCCCATCACATCAAAGTGAATATGGGCTCCCATTTTGGTCAGCAAATCTCTCCCCAATAGAGGGTGGGGGCATTCTGGTACAACTAGAAATGAATGGGATACCCGACCCACAACAAGGTCCACCTGCCTTCAGGTAGTGCATGAGTACTGGTTTATACTGGTTTCCCCCTGCACCAGAGTCTTTTTATCTAAGAGTTTGCCAGTGTGCTTGGTCAGGACTGAGTGTTGAGCCCCAGTATCTACCAGAAAGCCCACTGGCTGCCCCTCCACTTTCAAGGTTATGTCCCCGCTAATCGCTGAGCTCCTCAATCTCTGAGATTTGGGGTCCATTTATGTTCTCCCCTTGGCAAGGAGGTTTGTTGGGGCACTTTCCGACCCAATGACCTATCTCTTTGCAATAGGCACACTGATCCTTCTGCAACATGTCCTGAGGCCTCTGGGGTTTTCCTGCCTTACCTTCTCTCCCATTGTTGAGGTCATGCAAGTGCCTCCTGTGTTCTTGGGGAGGAACGGTTGAGGCTAGCAGTATCTTAGCCAATCGATAATCTCGCCAATCCAAATTTCTTTCCTGTCAATCCTCTGGAGATTCTCTGCTGTTATAAACCTTCTCTGCTACTTCCAGGAGGTCCTGGATGGACTTTCCACTTAGCCTATCGATCTTCTGAATCTTACATCTTATAACAGTGAAAGACTGGTTTACAAATGCCATCAGCACAGCAGACTTACTTTCCTCTGCTTCTGAGTATAAGGGTGTATAATCTGAAAGCCTCACAGAGCCTCTTTAAAGAGGCTACAGGAGACTCCTCCCTTCCTTGCTGCACATTCTGTACCTTGGTCATATTAGTGGGCTTTTTGGCTGCAGCTCTGAGACCACCCTTCACAATCTGGGGGTAAACCCGGAGGCGCTCCCTACCTTCAGTGGGTGTTGAAATCCCAATTCAGTCGCATCAGCAGGAATCCTTGACTGATTTTGACAGTGTCGGTGCTGGGTAGCCCATCCACTCCCAGAACCAACTTTTGGGCCTCTGACAGGATCCTGTCTCTTTCTTTTGTGGTAAAGAGAGCATTTAGTATCTGCTGTAAGTCACCCCAGGTGGGCTGATGAGTGTGCATGACTGAGTATAGTAGCCATAGAGCCTTGCAGGCTTTTCAAAGTAGGTGGGATGTTGAGCTTTCCAATTGTACATGTCTGAAGCAGATAGAGGCCAATACTATAAGACTTGATTTCCCTGGTCATCCAGGGGTTCTACTGTTCTCAGTAATGGGCTTGGCCCTCTGGGACCGGCTCCTGGTGTGGGGTGGACTTACCAGGGGTATATTTTCTTGTGTCCCCTCTGCACGTCTTCCTGCCCTGACTGTCACCTTCTGGGCCTCTGTATGAGCTTGATATGGTGGTGGAGCTACGAGTAAGTCCGTAAGGTTGGTATCTTCTGGCAATCCAGGGTGTAGCGGCGAGCAGGGGACAATTGTAGGGGTAGGTTCTTTTTTCTTGGATCCTAGCATCAGCACTAGGGTGGCCCTAGTACTAGGATATGGCTTAGGGGGTAGGAAGGGTCTTATCCACTGAGGGGGCGGGGGTCCTCCACCAAGGGCTGCCAGTCACGATATAAGGGACCTGATCTGAGTGTCCTGGCTTTCCAAAAATTACATCTTTTACCCGGTAGATGGTACTAATGTCAAAGGTTCCATCTTCGGGCCAGCAAGTAAGGAAGATTGGCCATTTGTTTTTGCAAAAGATAATGAGCTTTTCCTTTTTGATAATCATACTCCTGTCCGTGGCTAGGTCCCGGACTTCCTTATAATGATCCAGAATCAGGCTCAATGGCGTGGTCTGGCTTTGTCCTATATTAGCTTTCACATGCCACACAGAGAAACAGACAAAAACCATAGACAGATAAACACAAACAGACAGTGGCGCCACACAGACAATATCTCAGATGCCTAGGCAGAAAAAACAGAAGTGAGACTCAGCTGCATGCTGTTCTCGTGGGTGCGATCCCCGTATTTCATGGTCTGTTTTGGGGGCGTCCCCCTTGACTCATTGAACTTTCAGAAGTGGCGCACACAGAAACATGAAGAGCTCAAATACCGGCCATTATTCAACTCCACAGATTGGGGCTCCAGGTAGACTTGGGGTACAGAGAATCCTAGCAAGCCACCAAATGTTGTGCCTGGTTCTCGAAATCCCCTTTCGCCCAAATACCACCAGGAAAACACCAGTTCTGATGCAAAAGCCAGGACCTGAAGGCTCGAGAACCAGGCACAACTCTATGTCTCTTATCATTCATCTGCTTCTGGGTTGAGAACCTGCTTTTCACCCACACAGTTGGGTGTGTCCTCACTCTGTCTCACTCTGCTAACTCTTGTTCTGATTTGTCACTTTGCCTACCCTTCATTCTGACTCATCTCAGATGTCACTTCCTGTCTCACACTGTATCTTACTGAGCTCTGCTTCCTGTTTTCCTGTCTTCCAAGTACACCGTTAAAGGTGTGTACCACCACTGGCTTCTGAATATTGGGATTAAAGGTGTGTGGTCTTTTAAACAAAGCTGCTACTGTGATAGACTTTGGGGATTTTAGAATTTGGACTAAATGCAATTTCATTATGATACGGCTACAAACCTATGGGGGCCAGGGAGTAGAATGTGGTGATCTGAATAAAAATGGCCCCTATAGGCCCATAGGAATGGCACTATTAGGAAATGTGGTCATGTTTGAGTAGGTGTGACTTTGTTGGACAAAGCTTGACACTGCAAGTGGGCTTTGAGGTTTCAAAAGCTCAAACCAAGCACAGTGTTACTCCTTCCTGCTGCCTGCTGATGGAGAAGTAGAATTCTCGGTTCCCTCTTAGCACCATGTCTGCCTAATGGGGATAATGGATGAAACTTCTGAACTGTAATCCAGACTCAGTTACATGCTTTCCTTTATGAGAGTGGCCAAGGCCATGTTGTCTCTCACAGCAATGGAAACCCTGACTAAGACAGACAATGTGGAATTTTATGTCTTTGTGAAAGATATTTGGAAGCAGAAAAGTTTCTTAGTCAATTTGCTATTGATTTCTACATGTCTTACAATCAAAGCATGTGGCATTTTCAAGAACATGGTATTACTATATAGTAAGGTAACCAAGACCAATGCTAATACCCTGTGTTGTTTCAGAGATCCAAGGAATTCAAGATCAATAATGTATAGAGAAACATACGTTTTAATTTGATTTTATTTAATAACTCCTTTTTTTTCCCTGGAACTGTAATTGTCCACCCATTCTTGGTGAATCCATTTGAGGTCTATTTTCTTCCCTTTAAGTTGTATGTTGAAATTAGTGGGTAGGCTTTTTCATATATCCTTTGATTTAGTTAACTCGTCCACATACACACATTCTTCCTACTATTCCCTCCTTCATCCTCCCTGAATCTACCTCTGCTTAACGCCATGATTTTCCCTTCTTTCTTTACATATATCTAAAACTTCAACTCCAAAACTTCAAAACTAATTGAAGGAATTGTAGGTTATTTTCTCATATTTGTTTGTTTGTTTTGTTTTGTTTCAAGACAGGTGTCTCTGTTGTAACTCTGTCTGTCCTGGAATTCACTCTGTTGACCAGGCTGGGCTTAAACTCATAGGAATCTGCCTACCGCTACCTCCCAAATGCTGGTATTGCAGGCATGTACCACCAACACCCAGATTCTTCTGTTTTTTAAAATAACATTTCAATATTCACTCTTTGAAAAATTGTTCAAAACAATTCTTTACTTATTATTGTTATTACTAAGAATTTGAAATTTAAATGATTTTCAAAGCTGATTAAATAGTTTGCATAAGAATAAAAAGCAGAAATGTAACCTTTAAAAATGTCCATGTAGGTCAAAAATTGTTCTTTCTCTGATGGTGAGTAATTTGGGATACTGATCATTTCTTTTTCAGTTTGAAAGAATTGTGTTTCATATTCAGCAGTAGTGATGTAAATTTCTAGACTGTTTTTCAGTATAGTTAGCTGCTAGTTTCTCTAAAGTAAATGCTAATGTACTGAATTCTCATGCTTACTTAGATCAAAATGTATTCACCTATATTATACTTATTAATTAGTGATAGAGATAAAATGATACAGAAGAATTTGAAATGATATGCTAATCTTGAATATGGATAACAGAGCTTAAAATTTTAATTAAAGTTTGATTACATTTTAATTAATTAAGTTAATTATGACTAAGATTTATTTTAATTTAGGTGCTGGTCAGAACATAGACCTGGTGCCTTTGGGGATTATGAGAATCACATTTTTTTTTTCAACTACCTTGGTAGACACCATAAAAGAATTCAAATGGGCAATATATTCTGATCACATGAACTGTTTAGGAAAGGATATTGTACTGTGGAATTATTTCAGTATTTGAATACCAGTAATATGGAACTGGCACATGGTAACAAATATATGGGTCCTGAATACATACATACAAGTAACATATAGACTGAACAGGCTATATTTAGAAACATGTATGTTTATACATATACACATGTATTAATACCACTAAGAGGTCATGATTTGAAGGAGATAAAGGAGGGGTATATAGTAAGGAAGAAATAACATAACTACATTATAATCTCAAAAATAAGAGAAATAATTAAATATACCTGTATAACACTATAGTTTGTGATTGTCTTCCTCTTACATATCAGTACAGATTTAAACTGTATCAGGAATAACTGTTTCCAAGAAATATAGTAATACAATGAATCATAACAGCATTTTTCAGTATCTATAGATCACTGTCTCACTCAGCCATCTTCAGAAAGGCATTATCTTCTAAGACATGGGAACTATCAGAAAGATTCACAACTGGAAAATGTTCAGAGAGTAAGTGATTTTGGAGCATTCAGTCTTCAGTGGACTGTTTCACCTTATGCCTCTTTCAGGGGTCAGGAAGCTATATAGAAAAGAAGATTCAAAGATTAAAATAGCCAGAGGGTGTAGAAGACAACATAGAAACAGTATCTTCTAGATACAACACAACAGATACAACAGATGCACATATAAACTCACAGAGCTGATGTACCATGCACAATACCTGTGCAGGTTCAAGCCAGATCAGTTCCCAGTGCTCAGAGCAGGAAGTAGACATATGCTACCATCTCTAACCAAGAACCTATTTGCAATTGACATCTGTCTTCAAAGGAAAATTTGGTTTTCTACAATGTAGTTTTACTGAGTATTTTAACCACATTTAAGGGAAATCCCCATGCCTAGAAGCAGAGGGTAAAAACAAAACTAACACAATGATATTTTTATAAACATTAGTTTCGTATTGCTTTGTTAGGTCATCTTTTGTCTTATTAATCTTTTGCTTGTATATTGTGGTTTTCCATTTTGTGTTTTAATCTTTTTATTTATTTGTTTTTGTTTGTGTACATGTGTGTTTGTACATATATATGTATGTGAGTATATTTCTTGATTTCTTTCTTTCAATTATTATTTTCTTTCTTGTTTTCTAAAAAGAAACAAAAAGAATTGAGTTGGGTATTTGGGAAGGTAAAAAGGGTATGGTAAGAGTTAAGGGAGAGGGAACATTTGGCAGAATATATTATAAAATTGTTTTTCAATAACATATATATATATATATATATATATAATATTTTATGTATGACTGCTTATTAACAGCTATTTATCAATAAAGCAGAGTCTTGTGTATGAATTCTTGCTAAGAACTAGTATAGCCAGTAATTGTGTAACTTTTGAGTTGAAGCTTGCTGAGCCATGCAGACATAGTACCATATTTCATAATAAAGCTGGTGGTTTTTAATTAATTTAACTTCACAAAGTAATGCAAAAAAAATAAAAGAAATAAAAAGAATAACAGTGAAGATATGCATCACTATAGTTCTATGGTTTTGGATAACTAAAATTTATCAAATGAAAAAAAATAATTCTAGCATGCTTACATTATAAGATTTTAAAAATTCCTAACATATGGAGTGCGTGACTTTAGTTGATTCTCAGATCTTAATTATCTATTTGTACAAAGGCTACAAATATTTGCAGGATACTATGGAAATAAAAAATATAATTTACTGAAAGCATTTGGTGAGCTTTAGAGTACTATAAAATTATTTTTTCAATTGTTCAAAGCAATAACAAAAAGTTTATTCATGCATGACATTCTGCTCTGCAGATTTGTTGGCACAATGTGAAACAACTTCCATGGTAGGTTCTTCTAAACAAAGTCTTGTTTTCTTAAGAAGCTGGATGAAAATCTAGGTATATTACATGTAACCTTTAAAGAAGTCAAAGTAAAAGAATCAAGAACTGTTTTAATCTTCAGATTTCATAAGTATTCATAACTATTGACATTAAAAATCATAGATTCCAAGATAATTTTACTTTATCATTATATGCAAATGAATTAAATCAATATTCTCCAAATTTTAATAGAATCAGAGTTAAGTAAAATATTTGAATATGCTTTTTCTTCTAATTTCTAATTACTAAAGTAATTAACCGTGAGGAATTATATTTTTGGTTGTGATACTAGTCATTGTGTCTTAGCCATCTCCAAGCCAGCGTGGGAAATTTAACATTTCAATGACATAAAATTCTTATTATCAATTTCCAATGTGAATAGATTTGTAAGGTTTTTAATGTGAAATTTTGAATAATAAAAACATATCTTATTACAAATAAAATGTATATCAAAACAGCATCTCTTGTTTTCTTTCATTTTGTATTTTTAATTTTGAGACATGGTTTCTCTGTTGTAACTCTGGCTGTCCTCGAACTCACTCTGAAGACCAGGATGGCCTCTAATTCACAGAGATCCACCTTCCTCTGCTTCCAGAGTGCTGGGATTGAAGGTGTGCATCATCACTTGGCATTCAAAACAACATTTTTAACAAAAATATTTAGAAATATAGCATATCACCTATAAATAATTGGTAGTATTTTGTAAATATATGGAAAAAACCTATCTTATAAAAATCAATATCAGCAACTTTTAAATTACTCACATATATTTATAGGTTATGCAATGTAGATTCAAGAAACTACAAATCAGAAACGTTTGAACAAAATAATTGTACCTTTGCTAAACAAGAACAGATACTGTTTTCTTACAATTATTTTTACACAGTAGAGTATAAGGACCGTAAAGGTAGTATTTGCATAGTATAAGACACAGTTACATAGTATGAGAAGAGATAACATAGTATATCAGAGTATTTTATGAGCTATTTGAAAATATGCCATTTTTATAAGGCCTAATTCTGAAATGATTTTGGTCTGGAAGGTGTTTTGGGGTATATCAGGAAAAAAATCCTGTTTTAGTTAGGGTTTCTATTGCTTTGATGAAATACCATGGCCAAAAAAACAAGTTGGAGATGGGGAAAGGGTTTATTTTGCTTGAACTTTCATAGCATTGTATATCATTAAATAATGTTAGGACAGGAACTCAAATATGTCAGGAACCTAGAGGTGCAAGCAGATGCAGAGGTCTTGGAGGGGTGCTGCTTGTTGGCTTACTTCACATGGCATGCTTTCTTAGAGAACCCAGCCCAGGTGTGGCATCACCCATAATGGACTGGGCCCTCTGCAATTGATCACTAATTAAGAAAATGTGTTACAGCTGGACCTTATGGAGGCATTTTCTCAACTGAGGCTCCTTCCTCTCAGTTGAGGACTCTAGCTTGTTTTAAGTTGACACAAAATCACCCAGTACAATTCCTAAGGAAAAGAGATGCAAGTGTAGACACATAATGGCAGCAAGAAAGGGAAACTAGTTATTTAATTCTCTGATTTACTTTTCAGCATATATTTTTGAAATATACTTTGATATCATTTACTAGCACTTTGAAACATTTTTCTCTAAAAGTTATAGTAATTCAGCTTTATGCCCTTAGCAAAATAAAACATTAGAAAAATCTGGCTAGGTATTTGTGCTCCTGTATAGTATCTTATCATACTATTATATTATATCAGCATGCATTCACGTCAATGAAGATGTGAATTAGATCCCCCAGATACAAACATAAAAATTTTCAATAACATTCTGATATTTATTAAAAATGTTATTTTTATGATACCTCTTCATCTGGACAAAAAAGTATAACTATACACTTACTTTAGTCTATAAAATACTCACATTAACCTCTTGATATCAGAAACCAAGTCAAACGTATAATTAAGTAGATAGTTTTACCTAAATTTTGTGAAGAGAAGTGAATTTTATCAAGTTCTACTTTTTGAAAGATGAACACAATTTTATCTGTTTCTTCTCTGAGAGAGTCAATGAACAATTTACACCCTCATCTCAGATGGGGGAAAGCTCAAATGCAGTCTGTAAAGGACTCTAACTTCCCTCTGAACCTCATAAGAGAGATTGCCATTGTTGTGGGATGTTTGAATAAGATATTTTAAAGTTATTATGGTATCAGACGCCTGTGGACATGATATATGGGGCAAGTGTGCTTCCTGATGTCTTGCAACATGTAAAGAACTTGCTTCCTATACCTCTTAACACCTCTGTGCTAAAAACAATGGAATAGTCCTCTGGTCCTCCATAGGAACAGGCCATTTGTTTACCTTAATGCAGATAGTTTCCCTAACACTATCAGTGTTCTGCAGCTGCATGAAAAGAGAAGACTCTGACTCATCCCCAGCTGGCATCACTGAGAAGTGTTAGATTCCACTCATGAGTATAATTAAGGCCTGTGTGGAGGAAGAAGGGAGTTTTGAATCAATAAAAAACCTAGGGGCTGAGGCAGGGGAGAGAGGAGGCCACAGGAGGGGATATGTTGTAAGCTCTCTGCCTAAGCTGCCAGGGTAGAGTATTGCATCCCTGAGAGATGTCATGGCTTGTTATTAATATATCACCTTATTAATAAATAGTACTTTAACACTCCATTGCCTTTACTTCTCTGGGGTTTATCATCCAATATCTTACAAAAGCTAAGCAATTTTAAAACATTCAATGGTTTTATTACACCAAATTTTCAAAGTCATTCCAAAATCATCCCCAAGACAACATGGTCACAGAAGTATCCTGTGAACTGCTACCAATTAATGTCTATTATATTTCCATGCTGTGATATAACAAAATGACTAAAAACAATTTGGGAAGGAAAGGATTTATTTCATCTTACAATTGTAGTCCATCATCCAGGGAATTCTGGGAAAGAATTCAGGGCAGGAACTGGAGGAAGGAGCTGGTACAGAGGTCAGGGAGGAATGGTGTTTACTGGCTTACTCTCCAAGGTATCCTCTTCCTGCTTTGATATACATCTCAGGATCACCTGATAAGAGTTGGGACCACCTACAATAAGGTAGGACATCCCAGAGCAATTACTAATTATGAAAATGCACTACAGACTTGTATACAGGCAAAACTTACTAAGACATTAGACCGATTGTGTGTCTCTTTCTTCAAACTACTTGTGTTGTAGTACCCAGGATTCTGGAACCCCTTTGGCCCTCAAAGTTTCACCAGGAGTCCAGGTCTGATATAAAAACAAGGAGTCTTTAGTCTGCAGAGTAAACCAGCATGCTGGGGTCAGGCACCACGTGGAATGGCTGACCCTGACAAAGGCTTGTTGGCCTTCTTATAGACAGTAATAGGGGGTTTTAACATAGGTGAAGTAGCCTGGCTTTAAATTTGGGGACAGAAATGCAGTTTACAAATGTTTAGTTTTGATTGGCTATCTGTCCACATAAGCTATATCTGGTTAGCCATCAAAGTCAAGACATTTGGTTTATGGTCCCTAGGCCATCTGGACAGATAAGATAGGGGCCACTCCTGCCTTGCTTCTTTTCTCAGATTGGTTGCCCGCAGAATGGGAGTCCTTTCTCAGGTTATCTAAGCCCCATTTGGCAGGTATATCCTGGCTGTTAGTCTGTTAGTCTGCAATTTGGTTCAGGGAAGGGAATTTTGCAGTTTTTCCCAGGAATCAGGGTGGGGGTGGGTCTCTTTTGAGTCTTAAGGGTGTTGTGAATTGGCCAGAGCTCCTTTCTTGGAGCATGCTCCTGACACTCCCCACCCTCTGGCCAGGTACCACCCCTGTGCCTGCCCCCAGACTGGTACCTGTTCTGCATCATCAGTCCCATATAATAATTCTGGTATGCTTCGAGCTCCTCCTCTTTGGATCTCTCTCTTTCTCTGTCTCTCTCTGTCCCTCTCTCTGTGCCACTTTTAGCCTTTCTATCTCCTCTTTGGACCCCTTCTGTGGTCCCCCCTCTCTCTCTCTCCCTCCATCCTTCTCTCTCTGTCTCTCTCTTTACTCCTCTTCCTCTGTTGTCTTCTCCCTCTCCCCCTCTCCCCTCTATCTCTTTCTTCTTCCCTCCACTTGGAAGCGGACACTCCGTATCTCACCCCACCCCAATAAACCTCTTGCGTGACACCCTACTGCCTGTTGTCAGGTGTTGTGTAGTTTTCTTTCATTGCTGCCCTCTCTGAGGTAGGCTCTCCTGATGTCTCTATTCCCTTCCGCTATCTGAGCTACACCGGGAGCCTAGCTGTCTGCGGTACCCTCACAGGTTCACCTTTCACCTGAGGGATTGCTGGGCCCTACATGCAACACTGGCCAATTGATAAGTTTCACCTCTAGGTTGGTGTAAATGGCCCCCTGAGTCTGAGGAAGTGACCATTCATATTCTGGCATCCCTCTGGTACTCTTGGGGACAGAGGTACCCCCAGCTACAGCCTTTAAGACTACCGTTGGCCCTTATCACCAACCATTCTCCCAGGCTCCTTCACTTGGGCAGGAGATCTTTCTCAGCCCAGTTTCCTCTTTCTCATTATCAAAAGTCCTGGCGCCAAGGGAACTGGGCCTTGTCTCGACTTCATGCCTAGCTGTGACGACAACTAGGACATTGCAGGTCTCTTTCATAGTTCATCCTAAGCTTGGGGGATGCCCCACTTGGGCCGAACTGTCTCCTACCTATGGGAACAGGCTGTCTATAACATCTGACACCCTCTTGGGATGTCACTTATCAGACTTTCCACAAAAATCTGGCCTCAATATTCCTTAGAAAATAAGTCTAAATGGCCATGTAATGGCATTTTGGATCCCAATATTATTTGGGATCTCTTTAATTTTGGCCAGCTATCCTGCAAGTGGAAAGAATTTTCCTACCTATAAGCATTTTCTTACTTAGGTTTTAACCCCTCCCTCTGCTCTTCTTATTCCCCTACCCAAGTTCTCCTAGCTATTAAGTCCAAATCAGATGACTCTCTCACTCTCTTTGACACTGCTTGTGAGCTGCCCCCTTACCAGACTCAATCCAAGGGAACCCCCATCACCTATTTCCTACCCATTCAGCTGACTGGACCTCAAATAGTAATCCTCTAAAATAAACAAAAAACCCATTTGGTCCAGTTTTTCTCTTTTAAAAATCTTTCTCTTTCCTTTTGTTCTAGTCTATTTTAAAACTTTTATTAAGCTATTTTTATGATTCTAACACCAACCACATGGACCAACACCATCTTGGCTTTCCAACCTAATTAAAAAAAAAAAAAAAAGGCCACGTGCTCTTAATGAAAAATCAACCGAAGGTTTGGATTGATTGTGATTACGCTTCTCTCTTTAAGTAAAAGAGTATTTTACTTTTGATATTATAGGAACACAGCTGAGAGATTTTTGATTTTAATAGTAAATGGTGAAATTAATATTCTTAAAGAAACAATGTGCTTTTAATATAAGAATCAACAGATGATGGATCTTATTGGATTGTGATTGCTGTTTCTCTCTTTAAGTAAAGGGTTATTTTACATTTGATATTACAGAAACACAGCTGAGAGATTTTAGATTTTAAGAGTAAATGGTGAAATTAATATTCTTAAAGAAACAAGAAACAACATGCTTTTAATGTAAGAATCAACAGATGATGGATCTCATTGAATTGTGATTGCTGTATCTCTGTTTAAGTAAAGGGGATTTTACTTTTGATATTACAGAAACACACCTGAAGGATTTTAGATTTTAAGAGTAAATGGTGAAATTAATATTCTTAAAGATTAACAACTTTTAAATTTATAAAACTGTGGGACATTTTAAATCTATGAACTATTTTAAAACTGTTTAATATTATGATGCATTTATTATTCTCTTCCCACTTTTAAGGTCAGCCTTAAAAATATGTTTACTAACTCTGTCCAACATCAAGCTTCTATAAAATTATATGATAAAAAACAGGTACGTTTGGCAAATAAGGCTTACAAATTCCTGCAGTCTATTCAGGTTATAATCTGAGTTATACAACAAATTGTTCTATAGTTGTACACTATTGGTGATATTAAATTGATATTGTCTATTACATCCCAATTCTAGTCTTTATAAGACTATATGCTATTTAAAATATAATTGCTAGATGGTTGATACACTATCACATATATACTTAATAAATAACTGATATGAGACATTTAATATGTATTATTAAATGTATTTAATTTATATTATAGTTATATAATATGGTAGCTAATTATTATTATTGATTAGTAATGGCTATTAATATCAATTTATAATTGGTTATATATACTTATATATATAAAACCAAGTTTATATATATATATATATATATATATGTATATATATATATATCTAAGATCCTTTAATGTGTTCAGACACACACATATACCTTCAGTGTATCCAAATATATACTTATAATTATGCAGAGTACTGATAGATACAATTATTTCCAAAAATAAGTTTTATTTGGCCTCCGGTGATACATATATATTCTAACCATGCTGAGTATTTAATAAAAGTGAACTTCACTTGGCTCCCTATGTATATTTTTAGGTTTAAGTCTCAATGAGCCACTGAAAGCCAATATATGCTTAATATTATATATTTATATATATATATATATTTATAATATATACTTTGTATATTATACATATACTCAAGAGATGGATTGTAGTCCACAAATATTCCAGAGATCTGCTAAATATGGTATTTAAATGTTTAAACTTTTCACAATAAACAGTGTCCATTCCTAGTGGTAAACCACAAGGTCTCCAAGAAATTAATGGGGCTCTACAATGATGAATCCACCTGGATCCCACTGGGTGAAACTTCTCACTGCCTCACGTGCCACCAGGCTGTGCACTAACTGTGGACACATTTGGGTTAGCTGCTTTACTCTGCCTAGCCAGGGTAAGACCAGCTTCCCTTAGTTCCTTCCCACAGGAAAAAACATATCAGACCTGGGCAGCCAGAGGCCTATACCATTCTGAGAGCTGGAGATCAAATATTATTCTGTTCCTGCGTTTCAGATTGCATCTGCCCCCAGCGAACCAGAGGAGCCTCAGAGGACTGCTAGGTGATGGATCTATGTCATTTTTAGTTAATACATAGACCATCTGGATTCTATAATTTATTCTTCCTCAGATCTCAGATGGCTTGATCACTAACTAGTTTTAGGAGTAACAAACATTTACCAGCTCCATGATTAGGTAAAGTTCTATAGAGGTTCTAAAGAGCTAAGAAGAGATATATAGATATAACTTAAAAAGGTATTAAGATATATAAATAATTGGTTATATTTGAGTATCAAAGGCTCAGAGGCTTAAAATTGACAAAACTCTTTATAAGTGTTCTTAATCTTTCTGATAAACTGGCACAACTACTACAAGATTTTAAATTTCCTTCGGTTGTTTGTCCTCAACATACAGACTTGAGGATGCTTCTCACCAGGCTATGTTTCTGTCCAGTTTGTATACCCAACTCTCTAGATACACAAAATGCTCATGATTCTGGCCCAGGGTCACTGCTTTTGATGACTCAAAGGTATGGATCTTCTGCATTTTTAAATCTGTTCCAACTGTTTTATTAGCTACTTTCTCTATAATATATATTGCTGTACATGATATTTGCTATGACTTGAAGGTGTGTGTCAACACTTCAGTACAAATGAAAATGGCAACCTAAAGTATCTCTCTTTTTATAAATTTAAATTTCTTGTGAGCTTCAGGAAGTTGACTTGGATCCACTTCCCACAGGGCAGACTCCAGATTTAAGTCTCTATCTGCTCATTCACGAGGGTGTGATTTATCTCTCTTCCCTGGACTTGGGAACCCTTCCCCTCCCCACTGCCAAGACTGTGGACATAAAGTTCCAAATACAAGATTTTCCTTTAAGTCTCTTAAACATAACCTCTGTTCCAAGTATATGTTTCAACTGATTTCTATTCAGGTGACCGACACTGCACAAAATCAGCTCTGAGCTCCAAACAGCTACAAGTGCTGGACTTGCTGAGAACTGATACAGACCTACAGACAGGACCAGTACAGCAGATGTCACTACTATCCTGTCCACTCAGATGGATCAGTGGACCAGATGCTTCTGAGGAATACCCCATTGCCTGACCCACTCCCCAACTTTTGACTAAGTTACCAGCCTTCTGGTGCCCTGACTATTATGACCCAATTTCAGCAAGAAGCAGTCTAAGAGAAGACATCCAATTCCCTCATGCTGGAACTTTTAGTCAAAAGAAAACTCCCTGACATTGGGGGGGTACAACTTGTGTGATGCCTATTGGCGTTCCAAATGGGGTACTTATTTAAAAGCCAAATAGATCTAGATCTATCAATGGATATAGCCATTAGCTCATATGGTTCTGTCTAATGTCAGCTATCAAAGGGCTACATCACTATTGCCCTAATTGGATACAATAAATTGCCAACTCCTGATTTTTCAATCCAGCCACAGATCCTGGACAAGTGAAACAACTTGCTGTCATTCCTATCTTACTAGTCAGGCTCCTTGCCTTTTTAATAACAAAAAGAGAGTAATGTGAATTGACCAGAACTCCCTTCCTGGAGCTTGCCCATTTCCCGTGCTCCTGATATTCCCTACCCTCTGGCCAGGTACCACCCCTGTGCCTGCTCCCAGACAGGTACCTGTCCTGAGTCATCAGTCCCATATAATTCTGGTGAGCTACGAGCTCCTCCTCTTTGGATCTCTCTCTCTCTCTGTCTCTCTCTGTCCCTCTCTCTGTCCCTCTCTTTGGCCTTTCTCTCTCCTCTTTGGACCCCTCTCTGTGGTCCTCTCTCTCTCTGTCTCTCTCTTTGCCCCTCTTCCTCTATTGTCTCTCTCCTTTTCCCCCTCTCCCCTTTCCCTCTTTCTTCTTCCCTCCACTCAGAAGTAGACATTCCCCACCCTAATAAATCTCTTGGGTGAGACCCTACTGCCTGTTGCATGGTGTTGTGCACTTTTCTTTCAAAGGACCCATGGCTCTTCCGTGGTGGAAGCTCTTTCCCTCAGAAAGGCTCTTCCAGGTCTAACATTGTCAAGGTGACATAGAAATAGGCAGCACAAAAGTCTCCCATGAATATTTTTTTCTTTTCTTTTTTGAGACATGGTTTCTCTATTGTAACTCTGGCTGTCCTGGCACTCACTCTGTAGACCACGGTGGCCTTGAACCTACAGAGATCTTTCTGTCTCTGTCTCCTAAGTGTTGAGATTAAAGGTGAGTGACACCACTGCCCAGCTAAGAAACTAATATCTTTTTAATAAAAGAAAGATTTATTTATTTTACTTATATGAGTACTCTATTTGCATGTATACCTGCATACTAGAATATGTCAACTGATCCCATTGTAGATGGCTGTGAGCCACCATATGATTGCTGAGAATTGAACTCAGTATCTTTGGAAGAGTAAGTCAATGCTGAGCCATCACTCTAGCATGCATGAATCATAGAAAGTATAATATAAATGACTTACTTAGTGTTGAGGTTTCATCTTTTAGGAAATATCTTTCAATCAAGTATAACATATTTGATTTTTAGTATTTTTAATAACCAATTCTATATAAGTCATGATATGTTTTTGTTAAAACGTGCTCAGTACATTTTTCTGTTTTTCAAATGCATTTTTATTTTATGCATATCTGTGCTTTGTCTAAGGTAAGTCTGGTACTGAATGCATTCAGTGTCCAAAGAGGCCAGAAGAGGAAGTCAGAGCCTTTGGAAATGGAGCTAAACGTGGTTGTAGCATAGATACAGAGAAAAAAATCCAGATCCTCTACAAGAGCAAGAAGTGTTATTACTAATTTAGCCGTCTCTTCAGACCTATTTACAATTGTTATATATATACCACAAATATCATAGGGATTAGGTTCTTATGTAAGCAATCAATAAGTTAATAAATATTTAGCTAGTGAAAAGATAAGTAAGCAAAGAAGTCAGTAAACACATTTTCAAATCTCTAATAATTTACTCATATAAAGACAAACTATCAGATAACTACCTTCAAATAAAATTAAGCAGACAAAGTATAATTTGGGGTGAAAGATTCAGAGGGCTTTTTTCTCATGCATCTAACAGTATCTAGGTGCATAGAAAGACTTTTTTTCAGTCATTTAAAAGAGTGGTTTACACCAGGCATTGGTGGTGGCACACCTTTAATTTGCAGCACATTGGAGGCAGAGGCAAGGAGATGTCTGTGAGTTCAAGGCCAGCCTGGTTTACAAAGTAAGGTCCAGGACAGCCAGAGTTACAACAGAGAAATCCTGTTTCAAAAAACAAAAACAAAAACAACTAAAAGCAAAAACAAACTCACAAAAAGCATTGTTTACTAATTCAGAAAAATATGTTAAATGATTATTTCAACAATAACTGTTCTAGGTATAACACCACAATGAAAAGGCAATTGTAAGCTTGCCCTTGTCCTAAGTGTGTCCAAACACATTGGAATTCACTAAGACATATAAAGAAGCTATTTTAATCTACGTAAGAAATTATTGATTTGTCATCCTATTCCATTTATAAATATAAAGCCTTGTACTTGCCATTTACAGGTTGTCTTCTTGTCATTACAATGTAAGAAATAAATTAGATGAGAAATTGCTAACAATTTAATAAAATGAATCCAATTATTTTAAAAGTACATTTCCAATATACTCTGATTTGGAGAAATATTTCTCCTTTACACTTAAATTCAGTTGTAAGAACTTTGGCACATACATTCATGGCTCAGGGAACTATGCAGAACAGAAAAGACTGTAAGATCTATTATAAATGGATGACACCAAAGAAACAGGCATTCTGGACACAACAGGACTGATGCACACATGAACACACAGAGACAGTGACAGTATCTACAGTGCCTGAACAAGTAAAAGATGGGGTCCCAAGTCTTAGAAGGAAAATGTACAAAGCTCCCATCTGTAAATAGGAAGGTATCTCCAACTGACAACTGCTTGCAAAGAAAAATTAGTTTTCTCCAATGAAGTCACACTGGGTCTAAGATCCACATTTAAGAGCAGGTCCCATGACCCAATAGTAAATGGTCAACACAATAGAAGCTCAATGGTATTTGTAGAGATTGATTCCCTCATATTACTTTGGGCTTTTTCTATTTTGTCTTACTAGTCTTTTGTTTATATATTTTGGTTTCTGATTATTGTTAATGGAGTGTGTGTGTGTGTGTGTGTGTGTGTGTGTGTGTGTGTGTGTGTGTATGTATGCATGTATGTGTTTTCCCATGATTTTTTTTTTGGTTGTTGCTTTATTTTTTTTAAATTTTGGTTTGTTTGTTTGCTTGCTTTTTATTGTCTGTTTGCTTTCTAAAGAGAGAATAAGAAAGCAAAGCATTGGGTGTTTGTGAGGGATAATTTAGGAAATGAGAGAAGGAAAACTATGATCAGAAAACATTACATGAAAAAAATTATTATCAAGAAAAATAGAAAGACTTCGGGGCATCAAGCATTTATGAAATATCTACTATGAATATTAAAATGTCCCTTTTGCCATCAACAATATTAAATTGGTGATGCATATCCTTTAGGTTATGACTGGTATTTTTAACATACTCTTTATTCATGTTATACTTAGAAAATTCATCACCTCTTTTGAGTCATACTGAGGTGAAGACACATTGTCTTGGTTAGTTTTCTATTGTTGTGAAGAGACACCATCATCAAAGAAACTTACAAAAAAAAAAAAAAAAGGAAGCATTTAATGAGGCCTTGTGAGTCTATAACTATCATGGTTGGAAACCTGGCAGCAAGATGGTAGGCATGTAAGAGCTGGAGCAGTAGCTGTAAAATCCTATTAGCAAATTATAGAGAAAAAGAGAAAGAGAGAGAGAGAGAGAGAGAGAGAGAGAGAGAGAGAGACAGAGAGACAGAGAGACAGAGAAAGGCAGAGAGAAAGAGAGAGAGAGACTGTTGCTTGCATAGACTGTTGAAACCTCAAATACCAATCCCAGCGACATTCCTCTCTCAACAAGATCATAGCTCCTAGTCTTTCCCAAACAGTTGTGAGTATTTATATATATGATCCAATAGGGCCATTCTCATTTACTCCATCACTTACACAGTTACAGGGAAGTGAGACACAGCTCAGCCTTCAACATTAATACCAAAATATCAAAGGTTGATGACTTCTTGCATACTATAATTTCTGAGCAAAACAAAAATTGTCAACTCATTGCATAGTGTTTTATCTGACATAGTGTGGTTATTAACTGAATATCTTCAGATAATTTTCCTCAAGAAATCTGTGATATTTGTCAATTTAACCTAAGTAAAATTTGTATTTGAAAGCATTGTTTTGGTAGAAAATGACAAATGACATTTTGATTCTTCATAATCATAAAAAGTACTGCATGATGGCAATTTTTCTAAGACTTCAAAAAGTTTTTTTTTCTGTTACTTGAGTAAAATTCTTTGATATCAGTATGTTTTACAGTGTGTGTTAGCCTTAAGAATTTTGTTTCTAGCTACTAGATTTTCAGGCAGATAGTGCTTTATAAGCATCTAAAATATACTTGGAAATGATTATTTAGAGAAAAGCACAATATATGTAATTATAGCTGTAGAAGATAAGGTTATTTCTGTGACATTCTTTGTATCATACTTTAGAAAATTAAGACATGGTCTTATTAAGTAGCCTGTACTGTACAGGAACTCATTATCAAGAAATTATCCTCAATCTTCTCAGTCTCAGTCCTCCCTCAGAGTGATGGAATTAGAAACATGCACATCCAGCAAATACCAATTTTTCCCAGTTTGCTATAACTCAATTCTAAAAATTTTAATGAAATTTAACAAGTTAGTACATAAGACTCAATGTCTTAATATTTTCAAAGTTAAGTCTAAATATGCTATCAGGTAATAATTCTCCTTATTCAAAAAGGTCTTTTCCTTAGTCACATTCCTAAGATATTTTTTTGGTCAGGATGTAGGTAATTCATCTTATACACATTGCTACAAAAAGTACCTAGGTTTTCACAAAACTAGACTTAGTAAATCTAAAAGTAGAAAATCAATGATCCTTTTTCATTCTCTCATTACAAACCATACTGTTAAAATGTAACAAATGCAGTATGTTGAGAAACTATTCCTCACTGCATGCTTTTATATGTATGACAGTTAAAAGCCCAAAATTGATTATTTAGGACAAATCTGAATTTGTAGATATTGTCTTTTATTCCTTTTTCAGTTGAAAGTTGAAGTTAGCTTTAAAACTATAAGAAATAGATCATAAATCAGCTTCCATGGAAAAGAAACAGCAGTTATCCAAGCATCAAATGAGAAATAGTTCCCATGTCATGCAGTGCATGAGCAGAAAATAATATAGAAAATTTCCTTTTAATTTTGAGAAGTACTAAGATAGTGAAGGACCCTTTAATCACTTGGATTTCGCAAAATTCTCTTGATTTCTCATAATTTTCTTTTACATCTTGATTACCAATTCTTATTTCTGATAAAAAGATAAAATAGTATATCAATATTCAGGAAAATACCTATGATGATAATATTGAGAATTTTAGAAAGAAATAATGTCAAGCAGAATATATTCAAATATATCCTTAGAAAACAAAACCAGACAAAAATCAATGGAAGCCATTTAGTTCACATTGTAAATAACTACATAAAATTGTTTAGTTTATAAGCAGTTCTTGTGATATTTGTGCATTTAAATATATAGTAAATGTATACGAATGTTTCTATAAAAACTGTACATAGTTTGACTATATGTTTTTATATGCATATGCAATGCATATATAGTCATATAAATAACCATGTTATATCTAAATTCATATACATATATATATGAAATTCAGGGTTTAAATGCATGATGTGGCTTTATAAATATCTATAGAATGGATATAATACATAGCATGTATTTAACGTAGCTTAGTGGTACATTAAGTTTTATGTAAATAGATTAAGTTATGAGTAGTCACTTATTTTGTGTAAGTTAAAGCTTTGGCCTTGAGGTAGAGTATGGACATCAGGCACTCTTTTCTACAATCATTAAAAAAAAAGTTCCCTAATCTTTCTGAAACTCTTTTCTCTTTTGAAAATTGTGGAAATGGAAAGTCCATTTTTGTCAGGGATAAGTATAATAGTGCTTAAATAAGGTAATGAATTCAGAAAAGCAAATTGCAGTTTCTTCCCATGGTAGACACTAAATTAACATTATACACCAATCCTTATTATAATGTGGCTTAATGATATAATTTTTGGGGAGAAATTATTGTGCATGTGTGCAGGGAAAATTCTAATTTAAAAGAGATTGAAAATACATATCGCTTCATTTACAACAAAAAATTAAAATCATCATTCTAAAATAATTTATTACTTTATTTACTGCTTGAGTCAGTTGAATACATGTGATCCTAAGTACCAGAATTTTTCAACACCAAAACCTGTTCCCATCTTTCTCTTATTGTATTGTTATTTTACATTATGCTTTATGATATTTTCAAATAATTTAATTCATTGTGCTCATTATTCTTTCATCTTTCCATAAAAACATCATTTTGGCACTTTGGGTTTCTGCAAATGCCATCCTGGCAATGTGACACTATAGTCATCATTTTCCCAGTGCTGGAAAGATAATCCCTAACTACCATGAAGACATATCCTAACTATCAGGGTAGTCCTTCTGCTATTTATTTACTGCATCTGTTGAATTGTGCCCTAGGAATCAATTACGACAATGATTTTTCTATATAACCTTTCACATTAAGTTGAATATTAATTGATAATTTCCACGGAGCTCTGACCCTTTTTAACTTGTGTTTTCTAATTTCTATAAACACAAATTTAGTCAATGTGGTTGAAGAATATCTGTGTCAATATCTGTCTGTAATCTATTTATTAATGTAGTTCACAAAAGGGGTTAATATTTCTGAATAAAACAGCTATTATTCCCAATAATTATTTGACTTTTTTATTAACTATCATTAACATCTATTATTAGTAATATATCTGAGAGTCAATAAATCTTCGTGAATATTTCATATGCTGTTATGTTTGCAACACTGTCTTATGCATTCATGTTACTGTTCACATTGCTAATTAAAATAATTAGCAGTTGAGGGGCATCTAGGTTGTTCCCAATTTCTGGCGATTATGGATAAAGCTGCTATGAGCATGGCTGAGCAAATATCCTTGTGGTGAGATGGGACATCATTTGGTCATACACCCAGGAGTGTATAGCTGGGTCATGAGGTAGGTTGATTCCCAATTTCCTGAGGAATCAACATATTGATTTCCATACAAGCTGTACAAATTTTCACTCCCACCAGCAGTGAAAGAGTTCCTCTTGCTCCACATCCTCACCAGCACGAGCTGTCATTTGTGTTATTGTTCATAGAAATTCTGACAGGTGTAAGATGGACTCTCACATTAGTTTTGATTTGCATTTCTCAGTTGACTACAGACAATGTTTTCCACTCTTTAAGTGTTTCTCAGTCATTTGAGATTCCTCTTTTGAGAAATTTTTGTTTAGATCTGTACCACATTTTTAATTTGGATTATTTGTCTTTACTGATTATATATATATATATATATATACACACACACACATATATGTATATATAGTATTAGTTCTCTATTAAAAGTAAAGTTGGTGAAAATGTTTTCCCATTCTGTATGCTATTTCTTCTTATTGACAGTGTCTTTGCCTTACAGAAGTTTTTAAGTTTCACGAGGTCCCATTTATTAATCATTGATCTTAGTGCCTGAGCTATTGGTGTTTTGTTCAGGAAGTTGTCTCTTGTGCCAACGTGTTCAAGGCCGTTTCCCAAGTTCTCTTCTATCAGGTTCAGTATATCTGGTTTTATGTTGAGGTCCTTGATACACTTGACTTGAATTTTGTGCAGGGTAGTAAGTAGTTCTATTTGCACTTTTCTATATAAGGATATCCAATTAGGCTAGCATATTTTTAAAAGATGCTTTCTTTTGTCCATTGTACATTTCTGGTTTCTTTATTGAAGATCAAGTGTCCCTAAATGTATGAATTTATGTATGGATCTTTAACTGTGTTCTATTGATCCATATGTCTATTTTTATGCCAACACTCTGAAGTTTTTATTACTACAGGTCTGTAGTACAGCTTGAGATCAGAGATGGTGAACTCCAGAAGTTCTGTTATTTTCCAGGGTTTTAGGTATCCTGGTTTTTATTTATTTATTTATTTATTTATTTATTTTTGCTGTATTTTTTTCTGTATGAAGTTGAGTGTTGAGTATTGCCTATTCAAATATCTGTAAGGAATTGAAATAGGATTTTGGTAGGGGTTGTGTTTAATCTGTAGATTGCTTTTGGAAGACGGCCACTTTCACTGTTAATGCTACCAATTTGTCAGGCTTCTCCACAAGTCCGACTGATCATTGTGCACTGGTCATTGGAGGGAGTGTTGCACTGTGAGACATTTCAGGCATCGGTGAGTACAGTGGAAACAGATAACTGAGAGACGTAGGCAGACAGCTCATTTGTTTGTCGGAGAAGAAGCTTACATAAAGGCTCAGCACTGGAGGTGGGGAAAAGGGAGAGGGAGAAAGAAAGGATAGATATCTCAGGGTTCTTCCCCACTAACCAGACCTGCGGCATCCAATGCACCTGAGAAGAAACAGCCCAGGTATTGGGAAATGGCTGAACTTCTCAGAAACCTGTCAGGAGAAGCAAGTGTCCTGACAACTGCTGACCTTATAGAAAGGCTGCCTTTGTAATGACTCTGCTCTACCCCCATCCAACTAGGTCCCTGAGCTCAGGTATATTCCTACATTTCCCCTTTTTGGTTTAAAAGGGAGAGGTATCATCATATTCAATGTTAGGGGGAGCATAGATATTCTGGTAGATTTGAACCCTACTGAAGGTGGCTTTGGTTATGCAGCCGATCTGATCATGGAGGAATTGTGTACCAAACAGGAAACTAGGAGGACAACTGCCCCTATGGCTAAGAGGAGCCTAGAAAGTGGGAGGAGATATGCCATCAGGGCTGAGGGAGGGGGGAATTATTGGTCAAGGAGGTACCGTTGGAGAGTTGTGAGAGTTTGTATATTGTGTTCTACTATCCCTGATTAATTGATATAAAAACAGCGTTACTTCCCCAGGAATACACAGGCAAGGGCCTGTTGGTTCTGCAGGGCCACCGCCACGAGGAAATGATCTGTCGCTAAAGTGATTCCAGGCTATCCATGATGGATATCATAGCCTGATCAACCTTGGCCTGGAAATCTAGAGAGGTTGTAGATTTTGCTCCAGAGCTTCTCTGGCCAGTCTGGAGGCCCCTGCTGAGAGAATGAGACCAAGCCCAATGAGGAAGGGGATAGAAATCTTCCAGCACCGATGTTATGTATGTAACAACCAGGCTGCCTCCACTTTTTCATAGAGAAAAAAAATAAGTTGTGTAACAATGGTTATAGGTGCACAAAGACCTATAGCTGAAGTGTTAACTCACCAAAGAAAGACTAGTGGCAGGGTACAGAGAACTTTTTAACAGTATGCAGAGACTTTAAGAAGGCACTGAAAACTTGGAGTCAAGTGGAACTCAGAGAGGCAGACCAGGTATACAGGTATCAGATTGAAGAATGGGAAATCCCTGAGATGGGGTCCCAGGGGGTTGCCTTCCTGAGAATCCTGTAAAGAGAGATTGACAGAGACGACAGCAAGAAAAGGGCCAAGAGACTGATGCACCAAAAGAAGCACTAAGAAGCATTGAGGTCAGTGGTAATAGGAAGAATTTCTATATCACAGTGGATACATTGAGGCCAGGAGAAGGTGGCCAAACCCTCCTTTTGAACTTGATCAGTCTGGTGGAGAATGTTTTTCTGGGTTAGTAACAGCCTAGGGATTGGGACAATTTGGCAGGAGATGTGCAAGTCAGCCAGAGAATGGCAGTGCATAGACATTGGTGAAGAGTTTGCCTACATGTCCTATCTGCCATTGTTTATCACAGGGGTTATCAGCTGTTAATTGGAAGTGAGTGTTGTGATTTTTGAACACACTATTTGCCCCATTGCTGGTCTCAATATGGCATTTCCAATACCTGCATCCCCATTATAATGAGATCTGCTGTAGACAGTCACCCTTATCGTAAAGGAGAAACAAAGGAAAGGTCTTGGGACAGTAGAGGTGGAGTTGGGGTATAGGATGACTTCAACCTTGGATTAGCATCTTACCTGAGAGGCAGTCTCATGTCCCTATGATCTGATTATTGCTGTCAAATTTCTCCCTGAAACAGAAGCGCCAAAGTGGGTATTAACTTGAATTGGTTGTGGGGAAGCTAAGAGAGGATGACTAAGGCCACCATAAAGATGGGAACTAGGGAGGCCTGAAGGGGGGCACATTGCTTTGGCATAGGCAACTAGGTCATGGATCTCCTTCCAGGTGATCCTTCACTGTTTGAGGTTCTGCCACGGAGGGTAGCATCTCCTTCAGCTTTGGGTTGTCTTTTCTTCCAAATAGAGCTGGGCCATCTTTGATCAGTGGGAACATGACATACATTTCAAGCTGGGAGCCAGATAGGTCTGGGTTGATTCTGAGGGAAGACACAAGCAAATCCCCTTCCTGTTATTAGTAGGGGGTCATGTCTTTTCCATGTCCCATCCAGTAGGTCTTGTCTTCTCACCGGAAATTGTGGTGGGGCTTCAGGGATTTCCAATGAGTAATGAGAGGAGGGTATTTTGGATTTTTGTATATATTAAATAGATTTAGTGTTGTTGGAGCCATTAATAACTGAATATTGGAGAAATATCCTTTTTTTGTTTGTTAAGTTGATTTTTGAGGGTCTGGTGTGTCCTTTCTATGATATCTTGTCCCTGTGGGTTATGGGTTATATATTCCTGTTTGGTGGGAGATACTCCATGTAGTGCAAAATGTTATAAAATCGGTGCTTGTGAATGTAGGGCCATTGTCTGTTTTAAGTGGATGGGGCAAACCCCACGATAGCAAAGGCACCAGCATATCAGAGATAAATTGTTTTGTGCCTTCTCCAGCGATGGCTATGGCCATGATAAATTCAGAGTAGGAGTCACTTGTGACAAAGACTTATTTTTTCATGCCAAATTGGGGAATGTGTGTACAATCAGTTTTCCATAGGGTATGGGCCTTAAGACCTCTGGGACTGATTCCAGAGTTTATAGCACAGGTGTAGTAATGAGGGAGGTACAGGAAGAACAAGTTCATAAGATACAGTGGATATGGCTGAGGGTGACCCCCAGGAAACTGGCATGCAGACCTCCGAGGTTGCTGTGGGAAAGATAGAGGAGGTGTTTTGCCTGATGGTGGGAAGAGAGGTATGGTCCAGCAGAGGCAACCTGACCAGACATGGGATTACCAGTGGAAATGGTATTAGGCAGGAGGCTGGTGGATATATATGGGCACAACTCTTGCTTAAATATGGAGGACATTTTAACAAGTAGAGGGGAAAGTGTGAGCCAGGGAAGAAGGCTGACAACATAGAAACACCAGAAAACAGGTTGAGGGGCTCTTCAACATTCTTAAGGGTCAAATAGGCAGCATAAAGTTCTGTATATTGGGGAAATGATTAGGGAGTTCCTTAAAAAGACCACAAGGGGCTGATTCCCCCAAAGATTCTATTACCACTGTGGCCTCCCCTTTTTCCACCATCAGGAAAGACCATTGTTGCCTGTGGAATACGGGAATTTAGAGAGAATTGAAGAAGTAGCTAATTTAATAAAGCATGGCTGTGGCCCATCTTTCATTGGGGTAGTAGTTATCCACCTGTCCAGGTACTGTTTTGATTATGTCTGCCAGGGTGTCAACCTCAGTCAGCAGGCACAGGGCCCCATCCACAGGGGTATGAATCCATTCCTGTGATTGTGGCAACTACCAGAGTATGGGAAGTATTGAATATAAGGAGCTTGATGGGTTCCTGAGGTACAAAGCAAGCCTGGGACAGCTATTTAAGGAAAGATTAATAGTATCAAGCATCCAGGAGGCCTTAGCAGTAAGCTGTCCTTTGGATGAAGGGTTTTTATCTCCCTTCAGCAGGTCAAAGAGGGGCTGGATGGAGCTAGTTGAGAGGGATAGCCAGGGGTGAAGCCAACTGTTTCCCCAGTTTCTTTCTGGTGGGAGGCCAGGGTCAACTCAGGAGGAAGAGTAAGCATAAGATTAAGGGGACATATTGATGTGAGGAAAATTTCTGTTCCCTGAAAGGAGGTTGAGGAAATGAGCTGTATTTTATTGGGAGCCATGTTAAACCCCAGGGCAGACTGGGACAGCACAACTCAGTCCTGAAGGGGTCACAGGGTTAGTTTGGATAACATCTCAGAATGTTGTCCATATAATAGAAGATATGGAGCCTTTGTTGTATGTAGGGCTTGAGGGTAGTGGCCACTGCCTCTTGGCAGTTGGTGGGTTTTTAGCCACTCCCTGAGGGAGGACCACTCATTCCTATCATGAAGCAGGGCCAGATTTATTTAGGGTAGGTACTGAAAAGGCAAAGAGTTTGCAGTCCTTGAGGTGTAGGGGGATAGAAAAAGAAATAGTCTTTAATATCTACGTCAAGAAGCAGAGGGGGAAGGGTTCAGCTTGGCTGGGATGCCGGGATGGCAGAGACCCAGATGAGACTCCTTTAGCCACATGGTCTTATTGATGACTTGGAAATCCTGAGGGAAGTGCCAAGCATTTTTGATAGTAAATATAGGGCTATTACATGGGCTCCTTGAGGGGCAGATTTGTCAGAGCAGAAGTTGTTCTTCAACAAGTCACCTTAAGGCCTGTAACTTCCCTAGACACATTAAAATACACTTGCTCTAGAGAATTTTAAGTGAATGCAGTTTGAAAGAAAGAAAACAGCAGAGAAAATGGCAAGCACTATTACTAGTGTTGGTGCATTATTACTTCTAAATAGCTTTATGTACAAAGGATAGGGAATTTTTAGTGTCAATGTGTCTACTACTTTCACTCTGTTTTAGGAGGGAAATATATTAAATATTTATGTACAGAAACTGACATACAATTCTGAGGTGTCTCCCAACTATCCTAGTGCTGAAGGCTTGGTCCTCTGTCTATGGTACTGTTAAGATGTCATGGTAACCTTAAGAGATAAAGCCTATGGAATGCCTCCGGGGCAATAATAGTGCATGCACTTATGGAGAGTGGTGATGTCAAAATACTTTCTTTTCCTCTCTTTCTCTTCTGGCGATGAAATGAAAAGCATTACCACACCAGAACTTCCAGCCCAATGTACTGTCTTCTGCCCACCAGCTATGCTGGTTAGCATTGTCAACTTGACTCAAATTAAAGTCCCCAAAGAAAATACTTCCCTTTATAAAACTTATGCATGGTCATGTTTATGAAGTTTGTGGTGAACTATTTATGTGGGAGATTCCAGTCTTCTGTGATATTGTCATTTTGGTGTTATAGATCCTGGATTAAATAAGAAAGCAAGCTATGCGGTCTATGGGAAACAAAGCACTAAGTAGCATCTCTTTGTGGTCTCCCTTTCAGTGCTTCTTTCCAGGTTCCTGCTTGAGTTTCTGCCTCAATTACCCTGGATGAAGGATTGTGGCATGGACAAGTTAGGTAGATAAATCATTTCACACCCAAATTTACTTACCGTTTTTTTTTTTTCTTCCCTTAGCAACAGATAAACAGACTAGAACAGAAATTGAGTCTAGAGAGAGGAATATCTCCCTCATAATTGTGGAAGGGTTTGTTACTTTGGGCTTGAAAAGCTGTTGAGTGTTCAGAAATTTGTGAGTTTTTCTGTGTGAGTTTGACAGATAATATTGTTATGAAAAGTACAGAGGATGGAGGCGTGTCTTGTGGAATTTCAGAGGAAATTTTGAGAGTCTTTTGAAGACTGTAATGGGGCCATGACTGTGATATTTTGAATTAAGAATTGGTAGTTTCTAGTTAGCTAGCCTTAAAAACCAGGTGTGATAAACAAGAGACCAGACTGAAGTAAAACCTTTTTTTCACTTGAACAATCATTCTTTATTTTACATGTATAAATACAAATGAGCAAAAATAAAGGTTCTGACCTATTTATCATTCAAGAAGAAGAAATTAGAGATTTTCAGGATAAATAAAAGACTGAATAGCTGGTAAAGCTATACACATAACATAATAAATGAAAAAAAACTTATAGAGAAATGTTTTAGTACAAGATAATTTATGCAAAACTAAACATACAAGAATAACCATTGTCCTTAAAATTTTGGTTCATAATTTTTGCAAGTACATCTGGAAGGATATGCATCAAAATTAGTGCCACATTCTTTGCATAAAGTACTAAAGTTTTGCAATGTATAAAGAATGTGACTCCCTTAACCATTTCTTCAGTTTGATATTTATATCATATATTTAAAATGAAAAATATTACATAGGCAATGCTGTTCCTATTAACATATTACCAAAAAATAATTATTGGTATAAATATGATAAAAAAACAAGATGGAACAAAAGTAATTAAACTTATAAATTATTGTATGAATAACTGGCACTTCCTGATGAGTAACTCTTTTCATCTGTATTGCATCTTGTAGTACATATCTAAACTCTTTGAAATTAAGCAGCACATACTTTCTGTTCTTTTTTTTTTTAAGAGGTTCCTGTTTTTTGTTTAGTTTATTAACAGAGTTGGAATATTTATCTAGGAGGTGAGAAATAGGGAAGACTAAAGACTAATTATTTGACTTGAGAACCCTACTTTGTATGTACATACAAATAATTCTCTTTCAACTGAAATTTATGACTGAAACTAGACCTTCTACTTGGATGGATTGAACCAAATACAATTTACATGAAGCTGGTATATTTAAATTCCTAGATGTAGGCATGGAATCATGTGACCACTAACACATCAATAGTAATAAAAGTTTAGAATTATTATTTTAATTTTTATATTATTTACTCATTGTTAAAATAGTTCCAAAGCTTGGGGGATACAACAGAGGAAACTTAGGGTTTTCTGTTCCTAATGAAAGAGTAACTAAGATGTAGTGTAAATGCAACAATTTAATCCAATACCACTAGGTCTAGTCCTAAGCCCTAATTAGAAAGAGCAAAACCCTCTAATTTCTGCCATTTCTCCATGATGAATTCAAGAAAATGAACACAGACACACACAAGAGGGAGGGGGGATTTGTATAGGTTTAGAATCCTGTTGCCAGATTCAAAGAGAACATGATACTTCACACACTGTTATATAACAATTTGCTCTGTACTGTAAATTTTCTGCTATCATCTTTAGATGGTCTACACAATTTAGGAGCAAGGTACAAACAATCTCTTGGGAGGTGATGGTATGATTTACATCAGAGATATGCCAGAAAAAGTAGCAGCACAGTAGAGACAAAAGTAAATGGATGCTTGCAGGAGAGGTAGAAAGCCAGAAATAACATGTGAACAGAATTTGCTACTCTCACATATAAAGCGCAATATGAAATGAAAGAAAAGTAATTGTATGATTATTTTATCTGGAGCTTAAATGCTTCAAATATCTTGTGCTTCAATTCTTGATTTTTTTTTCTCCAATCCTATTTCCTTTGCATCCTTCAAAGTAATAAGAAAAATAACAGCTGAGTATTACAATACTAAAAGAAATGATTCATCAATGAGTTATAGCTATGAGTTGAATGCACACTATTTTATTTTCAATGCCTCTTCAATTAATCATTTATGCAAAAACCATATAGCACAATTAATTAAACACAATCAATTCTGAATAAGCTCTCTGAAGTCAAAATCAATTGTCTCAACATAGTTCAACAATAGTTACTCTCTCTTCCTTTGAAATATGTAAAGAAGTGAAATTTAACTTGATTCAGAAATAAAATATGTACAGAGAATAAGTAGATTTTAGGGAAAATTCAAAAGAGATTATTTTATTTTAAATAATTAATCGAGTTAAGCTAAACATAATAATCTCTTTCAGAGAGATCTCAAATGATCAACTATAATTTAAGGCATATGTGGCTTTCTGATTAAATTATTAATGACAAGTGTGTGCTATTGCTGCTCCTGAAACTAAAGTATGCCTGTGTTTGTAGCAGTATATTTACTCTGAGTAGGAACATGCACAACATATAGTTATGTTGTATGCTCTCATTATTTTTTCTAAATATGGTCTGATATGCCAATTCCTTGGGAAAGTGTCAATTAAGCAGAGGAAGTAAATGAAGTATGCTAATATGCAATGATTCTAAACTACCACAGGGTGGTAGAAGATTCACTTTCCACAACATTTATCTAATTGGCAGAATTAACTGCTTTGCTACGTTTCTACCACTTTCAAATTCCATTTCAGAAACTGTATTATTGCTACTGTTCATTAAGTGTGAAGAGAATTTCAGAGAAAAAGTCACAGTTTAATATAAACTATACTTCAACAAAAATCACATTCAAGTAAAGAACCATATTCATATATTAAATGTATATTTTAGCCTGTTTGAAACTTTTACTTAATCAAAAAGGTGGTTCATTTTTAATGATAAATGCACAGAAGATTCACAGGTACATAAAATGTTAGGTCATATGTTGTACAGTAATATCATACAATGTCCTATTTCATATGGCATTATTAATTAGTAATTTAAAGTTAAAAATACATAAATTAATAAAGACCCTCTTTATTTTACACTCATAATATTAAGGCTAAATATATGGAAGAAATAACTTTCACAAAGAAATATTAGGTTTAACATAATTTTATGGAACTATTATATTGTACATGTAAATATGTTACAATTCATACAAACTTTCATTTATAACTTGAAGATACACAAAGAAACATATAGTTATTTATCATTTCATATACTTGCTCATAGAATAATAAAAAGTTAATTGACATCTTTGAATTATTAAGGGTTTAAGTCAGAAAATGTTGAGATCGCTTTATAAAGTTATAATCAAACTATATGCTTCATTTCGACAACAGTAAGATTTAAAAGTATCTATTATACATTAGTGAAATACAGGAAATGATACTACCAAATATTTGTCTTTTGAAAACAGCTAATGTTGTCATTAAGCATATCTCTTTCAAAGTACTTTAAAAATTCATATGAACTACTATTTTACATAGATAGTAATAAAACATATCTGTGGAACTTAGAAAAATCATTACTTTCAAATATTTGAATAAACGTCATTTGTATTGGTTTTGTATGCAATGACCCTTAGATACTTATTGTTTGATTGCTTGTGTTCCTAATGTTGGTGATATTTTGAGAGGTTTTGAACTTTATGAGGTGGAGCAAAGTTAGAAGAAATAAGTTACTGGGGATAGGTCCTTGATGGTATCTTCTTACTGTTCACTTCTATTTTGTACTCTGTTTCCTGACTTCATATGAAGTCTATCAGCTTCTCTGCCTGGCTTTTCTGCGATGATGTACCAAAAACTCTGAGAACATGAGAAATATGAATTGTTCTCTTATTCTGTGATGTGTAAAGATGTAAAGATTTCTTTTATTTTATGTACTTTAATTTGGTTTTGTGTATGTGTGCATGCCTGCATGAGTTTTTGTGTACCATGTGTGTACAGGTGCTCAAGGAAATAAGAAAGATAAGAATATGTTAGGAAACTATAGTTACAGTTAGCTCTGAATGTCTGATATGAATTCTGAATCCCCTCTCCAGGCAGATAGGTTTTCATTATTTGTTTCCTTGTTTTATCTAAGATAGATATCATTATAATGGTAAATACACTTGGAGCACAATTAAGTCAGGAAAAAAAGAAAGAAAAAAGAACAAAAGTACTTGTTGGATCTTATAAAAAAAAAAAAAGACTGTCAAACAAATATACTTCACCAAAATATAAACCTAAACAATACAGGAAGAATGTTGAATGTTGTTAAACATGACATCTATTCTACCCTACTGGGTTTTATTGTATATTTCTTGGACTCCAGGTAAACATTAAGTTCTAACCTGTTACATGTCTACACTAGCATGGATTTGTAACCATAAATAAAACAGCATACTTAAGAAAAGGAAAAGTCATAAAGTCAGGTCTTCTGGGGAGATAAAAGTGATATGGTTAGTCATGGTATTTACTGTGTCACTAATGCAGACAGTAATTAAGTTTGGAAAAAGAGAAATTGTTCATTTATCTTCTTGAAATTTCATTCCATACTTGTTATTGTTTTTAGAAAATAAAATACCAATTACTTATGTTGTGATATTTGTATATTTCCCTTTCTTCTTTTCTGTTCTTTGTTGTTGTTGTTGTTGTTGCTGTTGTTGTTGTTGTTTTGAGACAGAATTTCTCTGTTGTAACTCTGCCTGTCCTGGAACTCACTCTGTAGACCAGGCTGGCCTTGAACTCACAGAGACTCTCCTGCCTCTGCCTCCTGAGTGCTGGGATTAAAGGTGTGTGTCATCACTGCTTGGCCCCTTTCTTCTTTTCTATCTGCATTACAAATTAATATCTGTTTGAAAGTAATACTGGAGTACCATGATGTTTCACTGTCATATATCCAATAATGCTAAACCTTGTATCTGATCTTCAACAAAACATTTTCTGTTTATTAAACAAGCACATATAAATACTGTAAAGCTGTATCAGAAGCTATGTGAGGTGGTACACCCCTGTAGTACCAGTATTTGTGGGACTGTAGCAAAGTGATAGTAAGCCTGAGACCAACCTGGGTTACACAGCAAAAATCTATGCAAAAAATCTCACAAAACAAATTTGAACAGAACAAAAATGTAAAGCAGAAGAAAAATGTAGGAGTGTATTTTGAAGAAATTTTAGTGGTTCAATTCACTTGGTTCCCTGAAGATGAATATGTACATATGTACAACATCATATTTAAAACTATTTTCCTTTGAAAAAATTACAAAATACTAAATTACTGTAGTAAATATTAAGTTGCATTATCTAGCATGGGAAGTTTACCAAAGCAATTTGTTATCCAGTCTACAATGTCTGCATTGTTCAATTGTGAAACTCTACAGAAAATATGATAAAACATTCCCTGTATTAACAAAGGGAAATTATTTTGGCTACTGTGAAAAGTCAAAATAATGTGAGCATTTTGTGAAATGAATGGAAAATTTTCATTCGTGTTAAAATATTGCATAAATAGTAAAAATTAGTTTGGGTGAGTATATTACCTACTTTCATTTGATAATTCAAAGTATGAACACATGATGGACATATCTTGGGTGTTCCCAGTATTGGTAGCTGTTGTTCCCATTTTAAATCCCCTACAGTAAATCTCTGGTAATAAAAGAAGAGAAGATAGATACCACCCATCTGCACATGTATCTAAGAAACAATGGATGTTGGAAAATGTAATGCCTCTTGCTGCTGAGCTTATCATACTTTAGGGCACCCTGCTTATGCTGACTTTATTTATAATTCTTCCTAAGGATTATACAGGGCTTCATTATTTTTATTTTTTTTTTAATTTTCAACATATGAGTTTAAGATTATTTGATGTTTCTTCTTATTCAAGTAATTAATGCATCCCACACACAAAAGACTGAGGTTGTAAATGAGAAGACATTTCTTCGAAAATGAAACTGAACAATACAGCAGATTCTGTCACACAGCAGAAGGTACTGAAGATTCATTAAAATGAAAATAATTGTCAATGAGCATGACAAAAGACTGGGGTATCAAAAGCAAAGTGCTACAACACTGGTCACTGTGTATAAAGTGATACAGATGAATCTAGAGATTTCAAACTATTCTACAAAGATTACTCTGAAGAACTTTTTATCAATGTGTGTGAAATTGAACATGAGAGTTTTGAGTTCTTTATTTTGCCATAAATGCTCACACCAATGATTTGGTGGTTATTAAGAAACTATCTTACACTGAGAAACAGACCCCTGAGGAAGAACAAAATACATTTTTGTTTGATCTTATGTTTTTAGTTCTTCGAGAATTTCATACAATGATTTTTGATTATATTTACCCCCATCCTTAGACACCATTCCCCACTTTCTACCAACTCATATTTGTATTTTCTTTAAAAAAGTAAATTCCTGTAGTTGGTGCTACTTATATATTCCTGGACTTGTTGCCTTAAGGAAATCATTATCATTATTTTTGCTTGTTTTTCAAGACAGAGTTTCTCTGTTGTAACTCTGGCTGTCCTGGAAGTCACTCTGTAGATCATGCTGGCCTTGATCTCATTGAGATCCATGAGCCACTCTCTATGAAGTACTGGGATTAAAGGTGTCTGCCACCAACATCTGGGTAGAAATTATATTTTATGACAGTGGAAGCATCATAAAACCATTGAGTAAACATGTGCTCAGTTTAAAAAATTCCTCTTTTTTTTATTGGTGATAGTCTCCTGGTTAGGTGTTCCCTCTGATTAGTTAGATGCTCAGAAGAAACCTCTGCAGAAAGTGATGATCACTTCTATAATAACAAAGTACCTTGCAGGGGCTAGCCTACACACTTTCATTCATTGTTTGACAGGTCAGGTATATTTAAAGAGGTTTTATTCTCTGAACAGGCAGGTGAAGCTATCTGACTTTGTATCTGCATGGCTTCTTCTGCAATCTCCCTTGTGGGTTCCCAGCTGTCTCTAAAGGCAATCTTAACTGTGGGTTGAATGCAGTATGGCAGTCCAAAGAAAAATTGACATCTCTTTACTGGAAATCACCTTTATTTAACTGGCAGAATAGAAAGCCTTTCTGCACAATTTTTAATAAGGATACATTGTACCCTCTGTATCACATCACATAGAATGACTTCTTAATAATACATCAGTGCAGGAATGGCCTGACTCCTTCAGGATATTTGTTGATTACTGCTGGAAGAAAACACCCCAGAAAAGAGTAACATCACAACATGACTTTGCTTTGCAGGAGTGACAACTCTGTGTCTTCATTAACTTCTTACAAAGAACAAAAAGCTAATTCCAGAAGAGCTAATTAAACTACAGTACTGAAAAATGGAAGCATCATTTTCCTGGATATCCAGAATGAATCTGTATGAAGAAAAAGCAGCACAGGGGCTGGGGGAAGGGAATGAGGAACAGGAGGAGGAGGAGGAAGAGGAGAAGTCCCAAACATGTCTGTGAGCATCTACAGCAGTAGTTGCAGTGTGAATGAATATAATTGAAGAGGTCATGGAAGAGAACATTCCCAAGTGCCTCACAATTCAGAGCTAAACGCAGTAAATGCTCATCCCTTCACAATTCACAAGGAGAATCATGTACTCCTAAGGGATAAAGCCGACAACAGTAAGCCAGGCTTGAGTTACCTGTCAGTTCTGAGCCAGGACCTCTACTATAAGAATGGAGAATGCTTTGCCACCACAATCAGCATGTGGGGTTACACTGCCAATTCACTAGCAGGAATAAAGTAGATGTCATTATGAACAGATGTGGTGCCGGGACCAGAAGCAGCTGACTGTATAGGAGAACAAGCTGATGCCTCAGATGGATGCTCAGATGGCTGAACGCAGCCTCAAACTCCAGAAGGAGGTAAACATGCATGACAACAACTCATCCATTAAATTAGAGAAGCTGGCCAAGTAGCAAATGGCTAGCACATCATAGGAGACTAGATGCTTGACCACTTCCAGTAACAGATCTTGGCTAGAGAAGAAAAATATGACTACTTTTTCAGGAAACCAAATGATGAAGACATGATATAGGAATTGTACATAAAATATAAGAGGAAATTATAGAGGACCATAGCACAACCAAGAAAGAGGTGCAAGAGAAGTTGCCCAAGCATAAAGACAACCTACAGCTCAACCAGGCTGGAGAGGAGGTCCACCTTTTCACTCAACAGAAACTGTATTATGACAAAATTACTGTTTCTCATAGTAGAAAATAATAACAAAGTAGCACAAGCTGGAAAAATACAACCTCCTGAGGGATTTGTCGGGCTGTAGAAACCCACATTGGCCTAAGGAAAGAGCAGCAGGCTCTGTTAGGCTCTGGATCGTTCAGTTTTGTTCATTCCCATATCCTTATCTGTCGGCACAGCATCTGACAGACTCACAGACATCAGTGTTAGAGTTAAGATGAGATTCTTTAATCACAAAATGCAAAGTATATGGGAAGAAATTACATTTATTATTCCATTTCGAACAATTCTACAAACACACATACAACTATATTACTAAAACAAACCAAAATATTCCTCTATTTACCATCAGTTTTAGTGTCTATAAAAACAGATTTTGTAGCTAGCAAAAGCTCAGATATCCATAAACATATAATGCATATACATTCAATCTACATAAATAGATCTCCCTCTCTTTGTTGTTGTTGAGACAAGGTTTCTCTGTTGTAACTCTAGATATCCTAGAACCCACTCTGTTGACCAGCCTGTCTCTGACTTTTGAGTGCTAGGATTAAAGGTGTGCACTATCACCACCAGGCCATAAATCGCTCTTTAATGAAAATTATATCAAGGTTCTATTCAATAAATGCCCACACAGCATAGCTTTCCTCTCCCAACTGGTTACATGCCATTTGCCAACACTTGAGGAAGGAGGGGGTAAAGAAGATATTATCATTTAACCAATATTTCTAAAATTTTTAAAAATATCATTTACTTTTATTTTTTTGCATATCTTGGTTAGCCATGATAAAATATAGTATCTTCTTCAAAACATCAATTAGAATATGAAATAAGTTTTCCAATAACATTTCTAATTATGTAATTATAATTTTTTCTGTGATATAAAAAAGCAGTCTTTTCAGATGTTCAAGTTATATGAATGTATTTCAGGGAAGAAAGTAAATCATTTCCCACAAACAACCAAAACATCCTCTTCTCCTAGGTAAAAAGAAGGACAACCCATTACATCTTTTTAAAAGATATGGCTTAGAAAATAATACTTTTAAATGTGTATTACAACAATGTTAGAAATAAAAATTTTATTGCTTTTTTTCCCCAATGATAGCTCATTTTAAAATTATTTATTTTATTTATTTTTTTAGAATACAATATATTTAAATAATTTCATCTCCTCTTTCCTCCTTCAAGCCCTTCCACATATTCCTCTTTACTTCCTTTCAAATTCATGGCCTCCAATTTTTATTAATGTACATGAGTTAAACAGGAACAACAACAATAGATATTAAGATTATAGGAGAGTCCATGAGGCCTCAACTCTGTGCAAAGAACTATTGGAATGCTGAGAGAGAAAGAAGGATGTGATATCTTGTGTATAACTAATACCTTCACTTCCAGTAATTCACAGTTTTTTACATACACATTTAACTTCCTTCTTGCCATAATTTTCTAAGGTTTGGAAACGAAGAAAGATTATTATACCTCCCTAGGCCATCGCCTATGGATGAGCTAAGGATAAGTTTAACTGGGAACTCTGCGAATTTTTTCCAAAAGACAGTGAGATTAAGGATAAATTCACATTAATTCATTTGACTTGTGTCTGCCTATGATAGGAAGAACTACACAGCAGACAAGAAGAAAGTACATAGTCTGTCACTTTTTAAGATTCTGGTTTCCTATGTTTGTCTTTAATTGTTTCTACTTCATAGAGAGGATTAGTTTTTTATTTCCTGAGTATATAATTAAGAAGACATTTTGACTCATGTTTTTCCTCATTACATAGACACAAATGAATTGAAAATAATGAGAACTCACATATTGAGATCTACTTTGAAAATTAGCTCTTTTAGGAGCTTTGATGTTGAGTATAGGTACTTTTTAAATTTTATCTCTAAAATTAGGTGAAATCAAATTATATTTATCTACAAACACTCTGCTTTAAATTAGGAAAAGTAGCACTATTAATCTTTGGTAGAAAGCTTGGATATATGTTTTATGATGTCCTTTCTATAGCTTCATTTGCCTAATGATAGCTTACTTAATACTTGCTTTGAGACAGAGAACAGTGTAGCACAGGTTTGTCTTGAACTTTCCAAGTCTGAGGCACCATTCCAACATGATACCACTCTGCCTCTGCTTGTTGAATGCTGGGATTAAATTTATATATCACTGTTCTCAACTAAAAGCCAACAATTAAAAAAATTTTTTGCAAGGTGGTGGTGATGAAGATCTCTAATCCCAACACGTGGAAGGCAGAGATCTCTGTGAGTTGAGGCCAGTCTGGTCTACAGAGTGAGTTCCATACCAGCCAGAGTTGCAAAAGATAAATCCTGTCTCAAAAAAGCAAAAAAAAAAATATAAAATGCAGAAACATTTTGTGTTTTAGATTATAATATAAATAATTCACAGCTTTTTCCCTATTGTTGCTCCAAGCCTGCTGACATACTCTCCTCTGAGGTCATGCAATTATAATTAGAATAAGTAAATTTTGCCTTTGGATTCATTGGAATCCTCACACAGGACTTTTTGTGAACTGCATTGGCATTTTTAAAACTCAGAGTCCTTGACTAATAACATCTGCATACCTTCTTGTTATTTTGCCCTCTGCACTCCATAGTCCATGTGTCTGTATCCTCTGAATATGTGCTATTTCACTGCTTCATGTGTAAATTTCATAATTCTGTCCTCTCATTCTTAAATGCGTATTTGTCACACATCTATCAGAAGAATACAAGTTCATTTGCTCAGATCCAAAATTCAAAGTTGGAAAGATTGTCTTCTTGACTAGGCAGAGCTGGCCTCGCACCATCCTTAATGTCAACACTTTGAAAACACGTACCATAGACTTTACCACACTGCTTTGTAAGTGAAATAGTTCTAATTTCATATTTATTTATCAAATAAAATATTCTCATTTGAAAAAGAGAAATTCTTAGCTATTATTTAAATATAGTGTGGTTACTTCATTTGCAATTAATGCATGTAAGCAGAGTATTCAATTTATCTCATTAAGCTAATTTTGTTTTAAATTTTATGGCCTCAATCTTTGTACAGAGTATTAATAAATTTTACTGTTATTATATTATTTATTGCAGATATATGTGCATTTAAGTTTACTTTTACCTCTGCACCTATATGGAAATCATAGGACAAATTTTAGAGTCATTTTTTTTCATTTCTCTCTATGAGTCCCAGAGATTAGGTCCCTAAGGTTGGCAGCACAAGACTCTATATTGCTGAGCCGACTAACCAAAACTATAATGCCTTTTAATGAAAACATCTCAAAAGTAATGCCAAAGGTTACCTGAGCTGGAAATTTTGATTGATAATAGTGAAAAAGAATCAAGTTTGTTACAAGAAAAATGATGAACACTTAGTGACATAAAGAAAATATAGTTTTATCAGATGCACAGAAGCTTTCTTCTGCTACTGTAGCTCCAGACCTGGGTATGATTTATATTCTTTTAAAATATTCATTTCATTCTTAATTTTTGTATGGCTGTACTTGGGAGTGTGGTTATGTGCATGAATGCACAATTGCCTGTGGAGGTCAGAAGAAGATGTCAGATTCCCTGGAGCTAGAGTAACAGGTGGCTGTAAGAAGCCCAATACAGCTTTTCATGAATTAAATTTACAAGGTCATCTTTAAATATGTAGTATATTCATCAAAGTAATGAAACATTAACTTCTAAATTTCATGCTCTGACATATTTCTGTATTGCTGAAATCAATCGATTAATGTATACAGAAATTGTGTCCTCAATTTAAAAGTATCTGAAAATTTGTAAGACATCTAATGGAATACACCATTCACCATTCTGAAATTTCTAAGGCAAGGCAATGGACGGTGTTTATGTCATAATATTCTGATACATTTTTTAAATTGGCAAATTTTTCTAAACACTTTAGAGTTGTAACAGTAATTTCATTATCTATATGGTAACATAGCCTGCAGTTTGACTTATTTAAATATCCCAAAAAGGTTTATAAGCATATATCCTGATATTTTCTTCTAGTAAGTTTGTCATTAGCTGGTAGTAGCAATGCACATAGCTAGCATTTGCTTGTGAGCTGTCTCATGTGAGACACTGGCAACTCTTTCTTTTGTCCAAGTTCATCCATTGCAGCAGTCCAGCCCTACCAACAACTTTAGTTAATTCTTGCCATATTGTCACTTTGTTCAATTTGATTGAGCTTTAGACTAACAGCAAAATTTGATTCTTATTAAAAAATCAATGAAATTTGTTCTTCAATATTTTACTAAAATTTGTTTATTTATTCAACTTACAGTCAATTTATCCTAGAATTTGCTTACTACAATGCATATGTCTTTGATGTGTATATTTTTAACTCCTTTATTCTCTAATTGAGCTTGTTTTAAGGCAATGTGGTAACTTTTTAAAGAGAATGTTTAAACTGAATCCCAATCAAAATATTAAGTATAAAAAAATTGTATAGGGACACAGCTTAACCTTAACAAGAATATGTAAGCATGGCCCACTTTGCCCTTTTACCTGGAAGTACCAAAGTCTGTTGAAATGGATAAAATGATTGTTCATGCAAAGATTACTGAGAAATGAAACAATTTATTTTCTGTGTTGTGTTGACTTATGTTCCTCGCTCCAAATCCTTGACATTTTGGAATTTGTGGATATGATCTTATTTTACAATATAACTCTAACACATGGAGTCATATTTAGATGAGTTCATATTGAGGTAGGGTGGCTTGTATTCATGGCCACTGTTCTCATCAGAAGGGAATGATTTTAAAACATGATATGTGATCCAACACAGATCTATGAGATAAAAAGCCAACAAACACTAAAGACAGTTGGAATAACTGAATCCAAGGGAGAAGCAAGAAAACATCCATTCCCAGAATTTGAAAGAACATTTGTAGGACAAAATCTTTCTTTCAGCCTTTATTGGAGAAAAAGTTATTGTTTAAAAAATTGTTGTAGCTCAGACATTATTATTTTCTATAGTTTACTGTCTGAGGAGAAATTTCAGTGTTATGTTCCAGAAGAAGAGACCCAGTAGAACTTGGACATCCTCATGTTATCAAGAAATGAAATTTTCCTTAAGGTTTAAGGGTACTGGAACACTGGGAAAATATTCATATATAGAATCTTCAAATATAGAAAACTCATTATCCAGATAAAAACATTTCCCTATCCTTGTCTATGCCCGTATCTTGAAGTGTTTTTCCTACCTTTTTTTCCTAAGGGTCTCAACGTTGTTTTAGGTTTTTGGTCCATCTTGAGTTGATTTTTGTGTATGGTGGAAGGTACATAAATGTAGGTTTATTATTTTATCTGTGACTAATGTTCCTGATACGATTTCCTAAAGAAGCTTTTTCGGGTTGTTCATTTGCTTGTTTTTGCTTTTGTTTTTTACACAATATGTATTTTGGCTTTCATTATCATAATAATCAGGGGTCTGTACTTGCAGTGACTTATACCTGGGTCTTCTCTTCTACGTCAATAACATGAGTATTAGTTAGTTTTGCTGGTATCAATGCCATATCTCTTACAATGGCTCTGTGATGTAACATGAAATAAGTTATGGTAATGATCCTAGCATAACTCATTTGTGTTGAATTCACACTAAAAGCTCAAAGTAGATGCTAAGCCAAGGGTGTACAAAACAGTTTATTTTTTCTGTGTGTTATGTACTGACTTCAGGACTGTCCAATTAAACAAACAAACAAAACAAACAAACACAAACAAAAACAACAAAAAAAATGTGGCAGCTACCAAAGCTGGCCCTGTGGTGCTTTTTAAACCAAACAGTGTCAAGGGCTCTCTTTGATTGGTCAGGACCTGAATATTGGATTGGCTCATTACATCTCATGAGGAAGCAAAGGCTTCTGAAAAAGCAAGTGTTTGACAGTAAGCAGAGAGGTGAAGTCAGTGCTGCCCACCACTAGGGGGCGCTGATCCCCTCAAGTTGCTCTGGATAGTTGAGACTACATGGAGTTGTAAGTCTACAAGAGATTTAAGAGTCTTTTCTAATTCTATTATGCATGGTATTGCAGTTTAATAGACATTACATTAAATCTGTGGCTGTCATCATTTTATATTTCAAACTTTTCACAAGCATTTGAGCTGTTTCCACACTCTAGTAGCTTCTTCAATTACTTCGTTCAATGCTTTTAAGTTTTTCTTGAAGAACATTTACCCTTTCTTCATTAAGTTTATTCGAAGACGTTGTGTTTATTTTCTAAATTGTAAATAGGACTATTCTTCTGTTGTCTTTCTTAGTTTGTTTATTCTTTGTTATTGATATAGACACACAAAGCATGCTAACTTTATGTATTGTTTGTATCTTACTAGTTTGCTTAAAGAGTTGGTCAGTCTAAATGTTTCCTAGTGGAATCTTCAGAGTCTTAAGTGTTGACTCATATAACCTATAAATGAGGATATATTTACTGTTCACTTACCATCCTTATCTCATTTACTTCTCCCTCTTTTCTTTTTGTTCTAACTAATATTGAAAAACCCTGTATTCATTAAGAGTGGAGAACATGGGACACCTTATTCTGTTCCTAGATTGACTTTTAATGTCTTGGGGATTTCCTATTTTGTGCATAAAATCAATACATTTGTCACATGAAGTCCTTTTTATGTTGAAATGTTAATTCCTTCTATCCCTGATCTATTCAGAGCTTTTATAATGAAAGAATGTTAGACAACTTTTGAAGTCCTTTTCTTCATATATTGAGATAACCATAAAATTTCAGTTTCACATCCATTTATGTTATGTATATAATGTGTATGTGTGTATATATATATATATGTATATATATATATATATATATATAATGTATATGCTATTTATATAATTATTTGCATATTTCAGAACTATCCCTGAATCTCTAGCAAGGAACTAACTTGATTTTATCTGACTTTGATTATTAGGCAAAACTAATTTTAAACATATTGCAAAGCTTCCAGATTCAGCTCTAAAAGGGAGAGAATCTGGCAATATATTAATGCAATGTTCTTCTTTGTTTGAGATATTTATTTTATATTATTTTATATTTCTGAATTCTCTGAATGAATGTATGTCTGTGCACCATGTGCATGCTAAATATCCCCATCCTAAATAAGTCTACATAATGTGAAAAACCATATTTCAAATCTTACCTTTTTGCAAACTTTTGTGACAAAATCCACAAAATAAACAAATCCAATGAGTCACATGATATATATTCAGTAGGAGCCTGAACATGAAAATCTCAATTAAATGACAATTATGAAGAACTAGAAGAATTTGACTTAAATTAACATTGGGATCAGAAACACTTTATGTAGCATTTTCATTACCTTGCTAGATTTTAAAACTGGAAATAAAATTTGAGAATGACAGTTCTTCACTTTGACAGAGGTAGGGAGTGAGTTAACCATGATAAAATACACTATGTGTTTTGTTTCTAGTGAAAGCCTTCTTGCCAGAAGAAAAGATCTTAGCAGAAATTTCTCCCACTTGGACAAAGGACACTTTTTTCAGTTTCTGCCCCGTGGAGAACTCTTCTTATCTAAGCAGGAGAAAAATGCGGAGAAACACTTGTGAACATTACATCTCAGGGACTCTGAAAGGCTGAGATTTAATCATAAGATTATAGAATACATCCTCCCACATGGATCTTACCAACAGAGAAACAAGTCTCAAGTATAATAATAGTGGTTTACAGAGAGAAAGCTGCTATTCTCAGAGGTGTACTTAAGGGAGCCCAGAATCGATAGGAGAGATTAAAACAAGGACACTAGAGAAAATGTGAAGCCTCTGGCACCCACAGACACAACAAATTAAACATCCCCAAACTCCAGTCAGATTAATATGAAACCTGCTACTAAAACACTGTTTACTTCCAATTTTATTACTCACTTCCAGGACCTAATTATGAGAAAATTTTAAACACACACAACACACACACACACACACACACACAAACACACACACATACACACACCATACCAACACACACATACTACAGGAGGAAAAAAATACATCAGAAGCTAATTCACAAATGATCATTATAGAACAAAGTATTCAAGATTTTATTAATAAATTAAAGTGTTAATAATAAGGTATTTGACATGTGAAAACATGTAACGGAAGCAGAGATGAAAACTTTAGAAAAGAATCAAATGAATTGTTAATGCCTGAAGTGAAGAATGCCTTGGATAGGTTTAGCAGCAGACAGAAACAGCAAATAAAGAACTAGTGTTTTGGAAAACAGATGACAGGCTGAAAGCGACCAATACAAGCACAAACTTGGAAAACATTCAAAATGTCCCAATTCAGATACATAAAAATAAATGTAAATGTTTTAACTTAGAAAATAGCAACTGAGAAAAAGTTAGACACTACAGAAGACATCATTGCAAGAATGCACATATAAACACAGAATTATCCAAAATAAAAATTAAAAAAAAACACAGACAGAGTCAAAAACTATACCTTATACAATTTTCATTTTAGTCTTGGAAAGAGATGTGAGAGGAACTTAAACATATTAAGTAAATAATTACTCACAGAATCCAAATGTGGTGAAAATACTGAGCAAAGATTTGTAAATTTAATGAAATTAAAATAGCAGAAGCCATAGGAAAGCTGGGCAAATAATTACCATCATCAAGATACTTAAAATACTTTTTAGATTTATTTATTTTTATGATTATGAGTGTTTTGGCTGCATATATGTGAACCGTGTCTATTTGTGATGCCCTTGGAGATCAGAAGAGAGACTGGAACCATTAGAACTAGAGTCATGAATGGTTTTGTGTGCTGGGAAACTAACCTGGATCTTCTGATGAAGGAACAAGGACTCATAACTACATAGCCATCTTTCTACCCTACCATAAAAACACATTGAACACATCATTAAAAAATGAAATTTTAAAGTTAGTTGGCTATAGTAAAAAGTAAATCTGATGTAGAAATGTGAAAAATGATAACATGACTTAATTTTACGTTATTGTAACATCATATAACATAACATAAACATTATGTTATGCTATCCTACAGCAGACAATTTAGAATAGCTAGCTGAGGAATAACAATGTTTATAGCCACAACACAGGAGATAATACCTCAATCAGAAAAACTATAAAAACTGATATGTCAAATATGTATACAGAAAACATGATATATTAATAAATATATGTTAACATATAAATAGACATTATAAATGGAAATGAAGTAGGTAATCATTAAATGGAACAATCTAAGGAAAATAATTAACAAATATAAGCTTTAAAGAATGTTTCAGACTATTGGAAAATGGCATCTGATAAAGAGCAAGCCCAGAGGGTATTAAGAAGCAGGAAAAATATTTATTACTTTCAAAATACTTTATAAATAAATTCTGGCAGTAATTGTAATTGTATATTGTTGGATTAATAAGAAATATAAAGAAATGGGAATAAAAGTATACTCATGTAAGTTTGTTATATACAGAACAGTTATTTAGACACAACCTTCAAAATTCACTGATGTCTTAAAATCTTATACATCTAGAGGTGTCATAATGAGGATATTAAAAATAAATTATTCCCCAAATGTGAAATAAACTAGCAAAAATAATTCAAAAGGGCTTAAAGAAGATTGAGACAAAAAATTCTGAGTATTGGATTTCTAAAGTATTGGGTTTTTTTCAAAAGAAATTCTCTTTGTTGAGTGTATAGTAAAATGGAACATGACATATTTAAGGTCTAGTAAACCCAAAGCCCCATTAATTCTAAATAAATAAATGTGAAACTCAAAATGCCTCGGAGTCATAATTCATAACTGTTTATAAGAGCCAATAAATACAAAACTAGAAGTGATAAAAACCAGGGAAGGATACACACACATACACACACACATATATAGAAAGTCTACCAAAGTGAATATAAACATTTTATAACAAAGGAGTAGAAGTTATTAAAATGGACATGACTTGATGGAAATATTAGAGAATCTTCATCTAATACTTTAATTTTCTTTAATATTTCATTTTCAAGTTCCCTCCACATGTCCTGCATTTATTTTTTGAAATTCACTTTTCTCTCATTTTCTCTTATTCACCTCTCTCCTACAGAGTAGTTGATTCAACCTACATGTTTGAAATGCTGGGTTTTTGGAATAATTCTGTGAGATTACTAAACTTAGGACCTCAGTATGAAAAAAAACTAAAAGGCCAGATGTTAAGGATAACTACATCCACATTTTGATGCCATAATTATTGACAATTTATGTTATACACACATAACAAGGGACAAATACCTCTTGGAAATCTGGTTCAATATTCAAGGTCTCTGATAAATTCTTGACAACTTTCTCTAGGCAAGACTAATATGAAATAATCTATTATTTTTAACACATATCAAAATTTAGATTACTTGCTCAAATGCATATATATATATATATATATATATATATATATATATATATATATATATATATATATATACTGGGATTATGTATGTTTCTGAATCACCATTTGTGCATTTGTGTGCTTTGGAAAAAACCTGGGTCCTCTGCAAGGGCAATATATTCTTAATTACTGAGTGATCTGTGCATCTCCCTCTTCTTGACATCCACTTTATCAGTGATGGCCCTGTCTTGTTTTGCCACAGCTGTGTTGAGCTATTTTTTGTAAAACCATATAGTATAACTTTATCAGTTTTTTCTGGTTTAATTGATAAAAAGAATTGAAAATACCATGTGCCTATTTACGTGTCTTAGGAAGTTTTCTTTAGTCTAAGGTTTACGAAATCTGATTATGAAGAAGATAGTGTTTCCACCTGCAGTTTACAAACTGTTTCCTTTATCAAGAAAGAAATTAGATCAAAGTTATTGAGTGTAGCTATGGTAACTGACAAATTTAGCAAGACACTCTTTTGAGATAGTTTTATGTGTGATAAATACATGTTGGTTTTACTCATCTGAAGCCTTGAAGAAAAGATTTGTTATTATAGTTCTGTTGTGGGATATATAGTTTAGATCTGATCTAGAAGTGACTTAATAACCAGGGGAAAAGCTTATTGGTTAAAATCTACACATAAATATGTGCAAAACATTGAGTTCAATCTCCAACACCAGCAAAAAGGAAAGAAAAACTCCATTCATAGCTTTCATAATTATAGAGCAGACAAATTATGCATACATATTGATTTATTTCTTACACACACAGTTATGCATGTCCTAGATTTTTTTTTTATTTAAAACAGTAAGTTGGGAATGAAGCATAAAAAAAATCATGGAAGACTGGTTTAGGGAGATTATACAGTGTGTAAAATATTTGTCAGGCAAGCTTGAGGACCTGAATTCTAATCTCAAGATAACACAAATAAAGTACTTGTGATTTGCATATCCCTGAAGGCTAAAGGTGTTCAACATTTCTTAAAGTGTTGTTCAGCCATTTGGGATACCTCTTTTGAGAATTCTTTGTTTAGATATAATTGATTTGTTGAATATATATATAATAGGTAATTTAGATTTTAGCACTCTATGGGATATGGGATATGAAGTGGGGTAAAAAATATTTCCCATTCTGTAGGCTGCCACTTTGTCCAGTTGATGGTGTCTTTTGCCTTACTGGAACTGGGCTGCATTTGGGACATGAAGTGGAAAACTAGTGCAGTGGAAAATTCTGTGAAACTGAAAGGGGGACTTTAGTGAGGACTCCTAGTAATGGAAGATACAGACCCTGATTGGGCCTGTGTAACCAGGTAAGGCTCCAAGTGGCACGAATGAGACAACTCACCAACAAAATCTCCAACCTACAATCTGTCCTTCCTGCAAAATATGTTGTGACAATTGTGGCACAGAACTTCTGGAACTGGCTAATCAATGGCTTATTTATCTTGAGTTCTAGGCCACAAGAGGCAGCCCATATCTAACATTGACTGGATAGCCCAGAGACCTGTGATCAACGTCTTGCCTAATTAAGAAAGCTTTCCTCTGTCAGCAGATGGTAGGAGGTACATAGACCCACAGCCATATATTATGTAAAGTCTAAATTGGAGGTCTCCAATTGTTATTGAGTTTTTAAGAGTTTGCAAGCCATTTGAAATTCTGAAAAAAAATCTTAACATTATAAAGTTTTTTGTGATTTTAAATTGAGAAATTACAATCAATGAAAATGCATTTTTAGTTTTGATTTAGCATCTAATGAAAGAGAAATTAAAATAAATCACAAAGTTAATGTACAGATATGTATGTCAATATTGTGTATTATTTATTAACTGTTACAGAAATAGTTTAAAACTGCTTGTATAATTCCTGCACTCAGAAGGCAGAGACAAGATGATTACCACAAGTTCAAGCCATAGGATATATAATTTTTACAACAATAAGCGGTACATAATAAGATCTTGTCTAAAAAATAATTTTAGCATCTGCATACTACTTAATTTTATTCAAGCTCATTTCACAAATTTTATCACTTCTTATTTATAATGACACAATTTTTAATTTCTTTTATTTTTGATTCTAACATAATTATATCATTTCCCTCTTCATATCCTCTCTACAAGACCTTATATATATCACTCACTAATCTCTTTCATATTCATGGTCCCTTTTAAATAAATTGTTGTCACATATATTCATCTCTATATATACATATGCATATGCATCTCTCTCTCTCTCTCTCACACACACACACACACACACACACACACACACACACACACACACACAATATATATATAATCTACTCATAATGTTAAATGTATGTTTATTTTCAGGACTCACCATTTGGTACTGGAAAAACAATTGGCATATTCTTTCCTGGGGAAGATTATTTCTCCCACTCTTAACATTACTTGGTTTCTTGTAATGTTTTTTGTAGGACTGCATCCTCTGAACTACCCTCCATCCACTTTGGTATGTTTTCCACTGTTGTTATCCTTGCTGCACACTTAGGCAGTTTTGTTGGAGAGACTTTATGTGTGTAGCAGCTTCAGATATTATTAGGAGACACTGTGTTACAGCAACCTTGTTAATCCTCTGGCTCTTACCATCTTTCTGTCACTTCTGCAGCAAATTATCCTGAATGTTAAGTGTAGATATATCTATTGAGACAGCTCTGCATTTTGATTGGTGCTGGTTGTCTATAATGATCTTTGTTGATTGCAAAGTGATGTTTCATTCATGAGGGATGGATACTACACTGATCTGTGAGTATAAGAATAAATATTTATAATTTAGTTAGGGATTATGCTGGTTTGGAAATTTGGTAGTTATACGTTCTTCTCCAAGGTACATGACTTCCCTAGCCATAAGCAACTTGTTGACTATGTTTCCACTTAGAGGTATGGTTCGCTTCTTGTATAAGAGGTCTTATGCCCAATTAGAAAGCTGTTGGTTACTGTCAAGGTGTGTTTCCACTACTTCTCACATAGTAATCATACTATAATGATTGTTGCTGTGCTTCCTAGGGATTATGGCAGGATAGGACTGTCTTTATTCCCCCTTCTTTAGAAGTTTGCGTGGCACCTTCTGGTACCATAAGACCTAGTTCTCAGGATAGAAACATTCAGGTCAGTTTTAGCTTAGAGGACACTGGTTATTGTGTGTGAAGTACATGGTATCTTAAGCAATCAGGATTTATCTTCTACTTATGTTGGGGGGTAGCAACCAAGTATAAGAATATTCATTTGTGGGTTGCTAATGCTTGAGATTTTCTTTTTTAATAATTGTATAAATTCCTTCTTCTCTCCATCCCAAGCCATCTCATGTATCCCTCTTGCCTTGCTCTCTTTCAAATTTACGGCTTCTTTATCTTTAATTGTTCTCGCTTCTCTCTTCTCTCACATAAACACACACATACACACACACACACACACACACACACACACACACACACACACACACATTGAAATAACCCTGGTTAATCAGTTGTGTTCTTTTAAACTTTCACGAAAATGAAGACTGCAGGCTAGATTATTAAGCTTATTTATTCTAAATCTGAGCTGAGTATTCAGTGTAGTAGCCATGTAATGAGTGAGGAACTAGGCCAAATAATACATTAGAAAATATTTATGTGTTTCAATAGAAAGCATATCACTATACTTAATGCAGAAAATGTGCTATGAGTTGAAATTCCTGCCTTTAACAGATAAGTGAGCTTAAGAGATGGTTCAGCATTTTAGAGTAGCTGGTGTTCTGCAGAGGATATTAATTCAGTTAAGAGAGTCAGATAGCTCACAACTACATGTTTCTTTTGCTCCAGGAGAATCTTATAGGTATGGCCACTGTGAGCACCTGTAAACAGATGCACATATCCACAAATAGACAGACACACAAATGATTAACAATTAAACAAATCTCACAATTACAACAAAGCCCTAAAATTAAATACAAAACAACAACAATAACAACAACAACAACAACCTTAGTATGATCATCCATACCTAGCAATTTGGAATATTATCTTAGTTACAAATAAACTTGTTGATTTATTTAGTTTAGACCGGTCCATAGTGCTTTCTGAACAAAAATGACTATTTCCGTTAAAATAACATGATATAAAGGTTTAGGGGAAAACTCCAGGTGAAAAAGAGTGAATAACATTAGTGATACAATATATTTATTACACCCACCTGGAGATAGGAGGAAGCAAAATAAGAGCCCACATAGAAATTCAGAAGGAAGACAGCCTCTTTTCTCAATAAATGCTTTAAGTCAATAAATGTCTACTATCCTAAACTATCTGCCTTATGATGTCATTACCTTTTGGTATTCATGGAGGATTGGTCCAAGGATGACACTAGAGAAGTAATCTGTGGTTTCACAAGTCTCTTTTGTAAAATGATACAAAATAACAATATTTTAACAGAGCTATTTCCATATAGTTGTGTGATTTAAGTAACTTTTAGATTTCCTTTAATTTTAGTAGACACAGTGGAAATATTAGGCGTGAGTCAAAAAATAGAAGTGCTATGTAAATTGTGAAATTGTCATACCATAAAGAATAATGTCTAGGAAAATATCTAGTATATATTCAGAAGAAATCTCTCTCTCTCTCTCGGTCTAAAAATTAAAATAATAGAGATCAGAGCAATGTGTGACCATGTAAATACCTGTTCCCAATCTAATTTAACCAGTTGGTGGATAAGTGGTGAAAAAAAAACTATTCTTCCAGTAGAATACGTAAAATTAAAATATATTACTGACAATCACAGGTGATAGAGAAAATGTGAAACATAGAGTTCTTATCTAATGATATCAGGAATGTAGAATGCTACTGCTCATCATTGGGGGAAAGTGATTTTCAGACAAAATTATTTAACAGTGAACAAGTAATCTCATTCCCTACCATCAGAGGGCCCATTATCCTGACAAAGCCTACCATCCTCTCTGTGTGGAGAGGCTATTGGGGGAACAAGATTGGCAAGCCCCACACTGTTCCATGTAAGGTGACTGACCACTGTGGATCTATCCTTGCTCTTCATTCCTGCCTCCTTGTGTACTCTTCTCCTATGCCCAAGCAGCTGCTGCTGCAGGCCAGTATTGATGACTTCAGTACATCAGCCAGTGGCACCACTGCCAGCAACTTTGCCAAGATCATCTCTATGCCATCTTCAAGAACTATAGTTACTTGAACCCCGATCTATGGAAAGAGATTGTATACACCAAGACTCCTTATCAGGAATAAACTGACCATTGTCTTGAGAAAACCTGCAACAATGACTCCATTCAGAGAACCCAGACTATTACACAGGGTTTTTATAGAAGAAAACCAAAGTGAGTTACATCTCTAAAAAAAAAAAAAAAAAGTCATAATGTGGAAGTAGTTCTGGTTGACTATTTGTACTATTATTACACAAATCTACACATGTGATAAAATATAGATGATCCCCATGCATACACATTCTGGCTTTATTTCATTATGGTTTTGTAAAATGTCATCACTGGGTTCCTCAAGAGAAACACTATAGAGTTAATTTACATACTATTTTTGCAAATCTCACTGACTTCATGACTATTATTTCAAAAAAAGCAGGTGTAAGAACAGTTTGTTCTGTGAGTCATAGCTTGCTGAGTTATGTACCAGTTTTAATATATCCCCCACTTTTAGATTGTAGAACTCATAAAAAAATTAAAGCAAACTCCCATTTAACATTTTTAAATGGTGTGATAAATAAAATTAACAGTTATATGTGTATCGTTGAAATGCTCAGGGTCCTCAAGGGTCTTGCTCACCATATCCATGTGCTAGGTTTATACTACATGTTGATGTGGCCTCTGCTCAGTATTGTTCTACAGAATGCCAGGTTAAAATAGATTCTATCTTAAAAGTTATTGTCTGTGATCTCCCATGGGTGGGGGTTGGCAATTATTTTAATTAAGGAATTAAAAAACCTGAATAAAAAATAGATAGTTGTTTGATATGTTATGTTTGCAATCATATTTACTCAGAAGGATTAGTCAAAGTTCTTATAGCAAATAGTAATTTTCACATTGATTTGATTTAGAATCACTATGGAATAAAACATCTGAGTATATGTGGGAAGAATATCCTAGATAAAGTTAATTGAGGTAAGAGGAATCAACCTAAATTTAGTCAGTCCCTTTCTGTGGGTAGATGTCCTGAACAGAATAAAAAACAAGAGAGAGAGGGAGAAAAAAGTAATCAGGATTGGTGATTTAAATCTTAAATATCAACACTCAGTAGGCAGAGGCAGATATATCACTAAGTTTAATACCAGACTGATCTACAGAGATAGTCCTAAGAAATCCAAATCTTCAAAGCAAAACTCTCTCAAAACAAACAAACAAAAGACCATAACAAGCAAACAAAACAGAAAAAATGAAAAGAGAAAATAGACAGAATTCATTACTCTCTACCTTCTGAATGTGTCTGCAATGTGGTCAGCTGCCTTCTGCTTTTACAAGCAATGGATTGTAAATATAAAGGAATCAAAACATGCTTCAAGCTTAAATATTATAGTTTACTCCCTTTTTATCTCTATTTGTGATCTATTCTATAGCCCATTATCAATTTTGTCTTATAAGCTTATAATTATTAAAAGCAAACACTTCATATTAGCTCTGCATACTTGCCAAATACTTACTCCTAGAAATCCCCACTGAGTTGTAAACCAGTAAAAAAGGGCAGAGTATGGTCATGAAGGCCCTATGCAAAGGATGAAAATACGAAGCATATAAGAAAAACCTGTTGACATAGTAGAAAGTTAAAGACGCTCCTCCCCAAAGCTAGCATGAAGAAAATCATGCATCAGTAAAGCCCACATGAACGAAAATGATCCAGTGTTGCTTCTCTATTTGCTATTCTGTGTTGCTTCTCTCTATTTAAAATGTAATATTAAAATTTCAATTCTTTAAGAATTTTTTATATTGTATTTGGATCATATTCATTCTCCACAACTTCTTTCAGATCCATCCTCTATCTTGATCCACCCAGATTTGTGTCCTTTTATTTTTAACACATTAAGTCCAATTTATGAGCATCTCCCATAATTTGTGAACTGTCAATAGCCTATCATCCAGGCATGGGACTTTGTGTATATCTCCTCCCTCCATGCTGATGTGAAGTCTTCTGCATGGTGTAACAACCACTATGAATTTATATGTGCATCTATCCTATTGTGTCCATTAAACAGTTTCTTTGCAGTTATGCATCAGTTCTTGCTCTTAGAATCTTTCCTCCTCATCTTCTGCAGTGAACTCTGGGCCACAGAAGGGGAGAACACAATATAGAAGTTCCGTTTAAGTATGAAGATGCTAAAGTTCTCTTCTCTGCACCTTGAAGAGTTGTAAGTCTCAAACACACTTGCATAAATTGAGAAAAGAAGCTTCTCTGGTAAGGGATGAATGATGTACTAATCTATGGGTATAATAATAAGTCATTTAAAATCCATTTAATACACTGTTCCTTTAACAAAATGGTAAGTTTCCTCCCTATGTTTTGTTTGACAACAACATCTCAGCTGCTAAGAAGGGTGTTAAGAATAATTTCCATCAGGTGGAAGAAGCCTTACATCCAATAAGAAAGTTGTAGTTCCATTACATTTATGCTATTATTGCACCTATGAATATGTATGCAAGGCTATTTGTTATTGTAGCTTAAAGTTTATATAAGCTGTGTGGGTTTCTGCAGTAACTGTGTGTCTAGTTCTTTATTTTAGCACCCAGAAATACTATAAGGTATTATTTCTCAACTTTCTTAATTCCACAACCCTTTAACACAGTTTTCATGTTATGGTGACTCCAACTATTAGTTATCTTTATTGGTATTTTATAAATGCAATTTTGCTACTGTTATGAGTAGTAAATATCTGATATGCAGATGGTCTTAGGCATCCCTGTGGAAGTGTGGTTTGATCCCCAAAGGGATCTCAACCCACAGAACCACTGCTGTAGTGTGTCCATCAACCCTTGGTGTTTGTCAATACCTTTAGGTTTTTAAGTAATGTCTTCAAAATAACTACCTTTTTTCTTTCTGGATAACATTGTTCTATTTGTTACATCACCTAGAATGTTAGTGCTATCTGATAGTTTAGATTTTCTATAATCTATCATTCAATGAGTGAATAATATTTATATTTTCCTTTCACATATATATATATATATATATATATATACACTTTTCCAATATATCCTTTCCACTAAGTTCTTGACAATTCTCTAGACTAAATGTTCTTCATATTTTACTATGGGAATAATGACATAAATATCTCAAAAAGTCTCTCTCATATAAAACATGTTTCTAAACTACACATCTGCCTCAGTTAAGTAACCAATACAAAATATCAGCCTTATATTTTAAATATTTCACTAGCTTTCCATTTAGAGTTATGAAGAATTTTACTGATAAGCTGAATAGTTCAAGGTTGCTAAGTAGTTCATGTTGATTTGACAAGAACAAAGATTTTAATCATTGTTGCTTTAACTACTGTTTGAATATTCATTGATTGGTATGTCCATGGTACTGGGGCCAGTACTTCCACTTGTTTCAAACTATGCCCTTATGTTTTTGTAATTTACTTGTTCCTAAAATCTTTGTTACTACTCCCATGATTTGAAAATTTAAAAATTTCAGTATTCTATTAGATGATAAACTCTCTGACTCTTTATTTGTTTTCATAATTTTTCTCTTCAACTCATACTTCTTTGACCATGTTCTGTGATTAGGAGTTCTTGATTGTCACTTCCTAATATCATGTGTCTTGGAACTCATTGCTTTTCCTCACTAGTTCAGACTTCACCTGCTTATCAATATGTTTCTCAACAGACACTTTCTCTGATAACAGTATAAATCCTGAAAAATTTGGCTATGTTTCTTCTAAAATATGCAAGGTACAAACTTGCGATTAAATAATCCTTACACATATTCTCTAATGATTATTTTAAAAATAGGACCGATGAAATGAATTTTCTTTATAAATAATGGGGAATAGAACAGATGTTACTTAACAAATGTGCAGAGTAATTGCATTTTCAACTGGGACCACATTGACCTCATTTTAGTCATTATCTATAATATATCTATTGTCTAGACAAAACAAACTAAATAGGAATTTAAAGTTTTATTCTGTTAGATAATCAGGTTAGAATGTTATCGTATCATTCTCCTCAGAATTTTATTGGCTTGCCTAATATATGATGTTAAAATATGCATACAGATTAACTTATTTGTTACATGCATATATATGTAAATATATATATATATATATATATATATATATATTACATATATTTACATATGTGAAGGACAAATGAGGGTAAAATATAACACTATGATTTCCAGCAATGCTAAAATCTCAATTCGGCAGTAAAGATTAACAATGTCATGTTAATTAAAATAAAATCAAAAGGAAAAAAATGAAAAATATAAGAACATTGCAGTCATCCATAAGGAAAATTCAACTCTCAAGATATAGCAGTGAATGAACTAAATGTGGTCCAGATCCAGTTAGTTAGTGTGAAATTCAAATATCTAACTATCGACCCATAAGAATATGGAACAAACTTGATCATAAATAATTTCATGTCAGATAGGAGAGTCAGCAACATATTGAAATTCACAGGTTCCACAAACTTACATGAATGTGGAAATCTAAAAAATATTTAAGACTACTGATTTAGACCCAGGGAAAGCACAGCATTGAAGTTTATCCTGTTTTCACGTTATTCTTCCAATACTCTTGATATTATAGAAAATCATAGTAGGTTAAATTCAAGCACAATTGAATTAAAATCAAACATCACTTCACTTATATTTGTTCTTGGCTATAATATTCAGTTTAAAAATTATTTTCTGGGCTGGAGAAGAGGCTCAGGATTAAGTGAACTGGCTGCTATTCCAGTGGATCCCAGATCAATTCCCAGCAACTGTTTTGCAACTCATAGCTATCTGAAACTCTGGTTTCATAGGTTCTGTTGTCCTCTCTTGGATTTGAAGACAATACATACACATGATGAACAACATACATTCAGACAAAATATCCATGGGATAGTTTATTTTAAACTTTCAAAAAACTTTTTTGAAAATTATTTTCCTAGCTAATATTAAGTGTAATGTTGAAATATATTGGTGCTTCTCTCTAATAATTTAAAAAAAAACCAAAAAGATTCACATACTTCAAAAATGTATTCCTGGCTTACCTATTATTTTATCAGAAATTCTCACCAACTTTGGAGACTTCATGTTGAAAAAGTATTTATACAATAATTCTGATAACATACATATGGGTTACATACAAGAGTTTACAAACAATTCAAGGAGTGAGAATACAGTACAGTTATAACTCAGGGCTTTAAAAAAGGAAAGGAAGCTTATTGTTTGTTAGTCAGTATTTATTTAATGGATAAAAGGATGGCTATAGCATAATGTTTTCATATTTTGTTTTTCTTTGAAGGGGAACAAATGAGGGAATGAATCAAGAAAGAATGTAAAGGAGCAAGAGAGAGAACATAAATTTGGGTGGTAGAGAAGAAGGGAAAATCTGAAAGGAGCTGGAGAAAACAGAAAAAATATAATCAAAATATATTGTATGAAAAAATTTAGTTCAGTAAAAGTAAATGAAATCATTGGATAAAATGAAATGCACTGTAATCCACGAATGATATTTAGCGCAAAATAATACACTTCTTTAATATTGAAACTGGGATAAGACAAGGTAGTATACTGGTTTCAGAGAGATATTTCATTATGGCTTACAGAATGCTCGAACTTGGAAATCCTGACTCAATGGTAGGGAAGGAAATGCTGCAAATTTTGACAATGGCATATTTGCCATTGCCTTTCCTTTAGAACCTAAGAGCTAAAGCAATCATTCTGAAATGAAACAAATGAGTTGTAAGTGTGATTAAAATTAATGTGCCAATCCATGAGCTACTTTTCTTAGCATTTCCTATATATGCTTATGCTCGCAATTACTAAATTAACCTCCTAACAGGAAACCAGAAGAGTCCCTAAGTTTGTATTACATCTCAGTATGGAGGGATATTAAATTGCCAGATGTTCACTTTTAATAAAAACAATATAATGTTTATGAAGTCCAGCAGGGTTCTAGGAAACTCATTGTCATCATACTTTTTTTTCCTTCTATTTTTCCCTTTTCCCCTGGGTATATAGGAAACTCTTCTATGTTATGATGAATCTTTTCAATATCCCAAAGTGACTTTAAAATTTTCAGTACCCTTCCCATCTGATAAATAGCAACTTCCACTCCTTGATTGTATATTTTTGCTTTTGTTTACCAAGTGAACACTGAAGAGGGAATTTGGGAGCTTTAATGGCTTCTGTAGTGTTCTTATAATAGTAATGTTTTTAGCATCACCATAGTTAAGGACTTGTCAGCACTTATAAACTACTACTTTAGTGAAATTTTGCTTGGTACATAAGCTCTCAGCCTAGGAGCAATTTTCATTTTAAGCTCTATAAACCATCTCTTAGGATATTTGTGATGATGTGGTTAAAACTTAAAACAAAGGCTTACTGTTCTCTGATGATTTCAAATCTCCCGCAAGATTGCTCTTCGCAGGTTTCTTTCCTGAATAAAATCAATTAGCCCATAATAGCTAAAGAGAGTGGAAAGATTTTTGGGAGATGCAATGATAGATATAATTCCATTTTGCACATCAAAATTACATTAAAATATCAGAAGTAAAAATGTTGATAAATAAGAATTGCATACATTTTAATATTTAAGAGTCCACTAAAAAAAAAGAGCCTCAGCTGACACATATACTGGAAATATGAAACACTTTCTGAGGGAGATTTAGTTTTAGCCTTAGACTAAAGTATGGAATTTCAAAAGAATGCAAAAGTGTTTAAAATATTGAGCAATTATAGACTCAGTCTGTCAGCTCACCTCTTTTCTGATATATTTCTTCTTTGATGCCTCTTTCTGCATTCTCCTGTTAACTTCTAAATGACAGGATAATAATACCCTTCTTTCCCATTTATGCCTCAATACATAATGTCATTTAATTATATGGACCTAAATAGTGTAGCTACTTTGATAAATCTTAAACTTACCTGTGGAGGAAAATTATTCTTTTAAGAGAAGAGCATGGCTGCTCTAAACTATAAAGAATGTTGGCACTTACCTTTAATCCCAGTATTTTGAAGGCAGTGACAGTGCGCTCCTTTAATCTATAAATTTAGGAGGCAGGACATAGAGTTCAGAAGGAGTTAGTGTCAGACAGGAAGTGACTTCTGAGATGAGTCAGAAAGAAGGTCAGGCACAGTGACCAATCAGAAGAAGTTAGCAGAGTGTGAACATGTCCAACTGTCATAGTAACAAAAGGGGGCTCTCAGCTCAGTCACAGAGGATAAAAGGCAGAGAGAGGACAAGACATAGAGAGAACAAAGTGATATGACTGGGAATAAGGCAGAGAATCAGAGAGGCTGACTGAAGCAGTATGGGTCTGCAAGAGCTCAGAGTGAGGCAAGACACAGAGGCAAGGAGAGTTCAAAAAACAAAGCAGTTCAGTCAGAGAAGTTGCAAGAGTCAGTCAAAGTCTGCCAAAGTCATAAGAGTTCAGTGAGAAACAGTCAGCTGTCTCAGAAAGTCAGTTTGAACCAGTCAGCTTGGAACCAGAACAAGTGTTTCAGGTGAACCAGAAGAGTCAGGAGAGTTCAGTACAACTCTAGTTCAGAAAGAACTAGTCAGAGTTCAGTCAGCAGTATATCTCAGAGGCTTAACCATTCTAGATTATACGGAGGCTGAAGTTGAAGCCTTCTATTTCTAGGCTTAAGACTAGTCTGTATAGAGGCCAAAATGCTGAGGGCTCCAGGACTAGGATTGAGGATTGAATTAGGCAAAAGCATAAACAGCATTTTCCCCTGAACCTAGAGTAATGTAAGAGTTCATTCAGAAACAGTCAGCTGGCTCAGAAAGCAAGTTTGAACCAGTCAACTTGGAACCTTTTCATTACACTTAACATTCTTTACATTTGAATTTTACAAGGTTTAACTACAGAACTTGGTTTACTTTACTAAACCTATTATAATGAGTTATGATGTAATATATTATATAAATACATACATTGGACTTTTTTTCTTTTTCATCATATTTCTCCATATTTGTTTCTTTTTAAGACCCTTGAATCACATTAAGTTATATTGTTTGAGAATTTAAAAGGAAAAAAGTAAATGAATCAAGACAACCAACTTCACACTTGACGCTTTATTTGCTCTCTTTCTTGCACACAACAAATCCATCAACAAGTATGTTTATTTCTACTCTAAGTCTATTTATACTAGTGGAAAATCGAAGTTTCTGATACCCAAACCTCTCCACAAGATATTATAATGGCACAAACATATTATATACTTGACAAAGTTAAAGGAATCTACAATAAAGACTCCAAAAAACAAAACAGACGCTGTAATACTATCAGTTTGGACTCATCAGTTGTAAAATAAATATGTATCTGTGCCATGCATGTCAAGAAGTAGGAAGAACATAAATTTTCTTTAATTTTCTGTGGAAATAATAGTTCCCTAAATATAAAGGACATTTAAATTAATGTAAACACACAACAGTTTCAAAATAAGTATTCTTTATGTAACTCATCCACTTTGGCTTTTTCTGGTTGTTATTATTATTGGTTTTTGAGACCAGGTCTCACTCTGTAGTTGACTAGAGACCCAGGATGGTCTCTAACTTCTGAGTTCCAATGATCATTTCAGAACAGCTACACCAAAGCTTGAACTTGATGCGTATGTCATCATATCAGGCTTTTACTTGAAACTGTAAAAGTCAAGATTCCTAATTAATTCTGTGTGGAAAGAAATATCTCTATAATATATTTATTTTAAATGAAGCAATTTACCTTTTAAATAGACTGATGAAATACATCATTACTAATGAATAAAAGTCTATTAAACCAATATTTTTTTTGCCAGTGACAAATCCTTTTATTTATTTTGATAGTGTGAAAATACAGGCTTTGTAAATCAACAAACTCATGGAAGCATTTTTGTGTGGCATTTGCTTAGTAGTTAAGTCAGTAAAATTCCATCATGGATTTAGGAGAGATTTGTAGATCCTCAATTCTAGCTGATGAACAATTGGCAATTGATGGCTTTTGAGAGAAGAGGAGAATGAGCTTACTTTGGATGTTATTTCTAATGAACTGTCCACATTCAAGGAGATATCCCTAGATCGCTGTACCTAATGGAATCTCTAAATGAACTCCGTTGCTTTAAAAAGGTTATGTGCTATTGAGAGGGAAAATTTGTTAATATATATGGGGGGTGTGGAAGGAATGGGAGTAGAGAGTGCATTTGAACAAAACACATTATGAATAGAAGTCTCAAGCTATATATTTTTAAATTATGACATTTTTATTTTCAGGCAGTTTGTGAGGCAAGCATCTAGAGAGAGTCATTAACTTTCCAATTTACTTCAAGTGCTGAACTCCTTTGAATGTTTTCCAGTGAGTTATTTGGCAACTTCCCCTATAATTGTAAGAAGATCAGCTTCCATCTTTTTTTCTCAATTGAACATTTCCAACTTGGACACCCAGGCTCTGTGGACTAATCACTTTTGCAAACTTTCTTGGGCCACCACTGCACTGCATAAGAGCTTCCTGGATCAAACGTTTGTTATGTTGGGAATTGCTTGCTGTTTTCAGCCCTAATTTGAACACAAATAAGAAAATTGCACAAATCTACCTTTTGTCTAACATTATTTCTGTAGTAAAAAACAAATAAAATGAACAGTAATACAAAGTAATTAGCCCAAATTCATACAGGAAGAAAAATATACTAAATTGATTTGTAGCACAGTCACGTTTATTAAGAATATATTCTAATAGGCAATGACAAATTTTAATATATCATAAATTATAATTATATTCTGCCAACTTCATACTATATTAAAGTTATATAAACGATACTAAAATTCCAATATAAAGTTTCACTGGATAATGGATAACAACAAAAAGAATATTAAAACAAAAAATAAAACATAACAATATTTAGAAATTATAATTGAATTGCTTTTTGGTTACATGTAGATCCTTTTGATAAACCAAATATATAGTTCAGAAATGAATATAATATTATCAGATAACTCTGCATTAAGACTTTCTTCCACTAATTATACGTCAATATATGGGCATAGTTTTTCAACTGTCAACAACTGAAACCTTCTTAAGTAACCATCACTGAAAACATAGTCATATTTGTGTAGTTTTACTGCAAGAGAAACATTTATATATTTTGAGTGTTTTGTGAAAATAAACTTCTGTAGAAAGCATTTATACTCAAATTGTATACATGAATCTAATAAATCCTATATCTAACAATATCCTGAGATGTGTTTTGTGACACCAACCCTTGGGAAACCTGACATCTATTTACCCCAGAAAATGAAACAAAAAAGACCCAAGTAAGAGTATTAACAAAGCTGAACTTGATGAACCAATAAGTTTTATTGGGGTTACCTATAGCTATAGAAATAACACAAAGATAGCCATATTATTGGAAGAAGGCATTAGTGATAGCTCACAAAAGCTCAACGCAAAAGTGATGCTAGATCTCATCATAGTATTTGCAAGCAGCATGACAGATCTGAGAGTATCTGTTTCAGGCAGTTTAGTTAGTCTGAACATGTCCCCAGGTCTCCCTCTTCCAGGAAGATAAGCTGATTTGAGCCACTTTCAAGAGGTCCCTTAGTGGTTCTTTTTCTTATATAAGCTATGGAATACCACTGGTGCATCTAGTCAGTTTCAAGGACTTTCTGAAGCTTCTGGGTTGTTATTTTTTGAGCCTTAATTAGGTTCACTTTAGAGTTTCCAGAGCCCTATGGGGCTTCCCTGCAGGATGGAATGCTTCACCTTTCTTCAGAAGTCTTAATAAGCTTACCTCCAGAATGATTTTTTTTCTATATCAGAGGAATCTCCCCACAGCAACAATAGAAAGACATAAGGATATCATAGATACATATGACACACTCTAGTATACATTTTTTCTACACAAACATTATTTGATATATGATATCTTTATGAATATCAGTTTTTGTACCCTCAAGCTATGCATGATACAGTTATCTACAATGTAGACTTATAGCAATGGGGATATATGTAGATTAAATGTCAGTACACAAGAGAAGCTACTATATTGTCATTAGATTTAAAACATTTGATATAATCCTTGTTTTACACACTAGGTCACATATATAAGTAGAATATCTATTATACAGTAATCTAACTTGCTTGGATTCAATAGTTTAATTAAGTAGATAAAATACATAGTGACATTCCTAGAAAATTTTGGGCACTGACTTTTTTTAAATACTCAGAAAAAAAGCATGTTTGATATAGAACAGAGACAGCCTTAGGTAGGATTTGACACACTGATTAGAAAGTAGAAGACAGTACTGTAGGTACAGATTCAGGGCAAAAAGCAGTTTATTCTTTTCTAATTCAGTCACAGGTTCTGGAGGGTTTTCAGCATAGTAAAATCAAATATTTAGCCTAGAAATGGAAAGCTTCAGCTTCAGCCTTTGAGACTGACTCACTCTGACTATCTCCTTTGACCTCAGAGCTATACTAAACTCTATTGACTCTTGATTGGGGTCAACTCACTTGCTGTGCTGGCTCAAACTCTTCTCCAAATTCACTCATTCAAACTGACCTACTGAACTGGCTGACTGTTTCTGACTGAACTCTTCTGACTCTGGATAATTCTTGAAACTTCTCTGACTGAACTGCATAGTAAGGCTTTAAGCTGAGTCTCCCAAACCCATTCTCTCTGTTTGCTGAACTTCTTCTGGGTCTCTGCCTCAAACTTCCTCAGACTGCATAACTCTCTGAGCTGAAAGCCTGCTTTTTCTAGCATAAGAGTTGGGTATGTCCTCACTCTGATTTACTCTGCCAAATCTTCCCTCTGATTCATCAGTTTCACTGCTTATCTCTCTGATTTATCTCAGATGTACTTACTGTTTGACACTGACTTCTTCTAAGCTCTGCTTCCTGTCTCTGCTCCCACCCCTTCTTCTACTTGATTCTTTCTTGGGGATTAAAAGTATGTGCTACCATTGTCTCTAAATATTGGCATTAAAGGAATGTACTAACACTCTTTCTACTTTGAGAAGCTAAGCTGCATGATTAAAGAACACAGTACTTCAGGTTACAAACAATAAAGTGAGAATGGATTTGAGACTATTCATTGGTCACTAATGAGTTCAACAGTGCATACCCACTGAAGAAAATAAGGCACCCATGACCAGAACCTTTAAATAGCCAATAGTTCTATGGAAAGTGGTAGAGTTCCACAAGTTCTTCCTACGTCCATCACTGATGGTTCACTGGGCCAGAAATGTTTAATACTTAATAGAAAGTGATTGATTTTTAAATTCATTTATTCATACAATGAATTTTTTGGTTATTATGGCTAAAACACTTATATTGATTTAATTAGTTACTTGCATTGGTTTTATTCATTAGAGCATATACAACAAAAACAAAATAATACAATTTAAGTGTATTTGTAATTTTGCAAATATATACTTTAAATAACATTTATTAAAATGGATTTTCCTAAAATAAATAACATGATTCTACAGTTGATATTTTTGTCTTTAACCAGATATCAACTGCTATGATATCAGAAATATATTTGAAACATAAGTACCTACACCAGAAAAAATTTTCTACTATAATATAAATATTTTCATTTTTTCCATGTTATTGGAAATAGATTCTTTTCTCATACAATATTTACAGTTTCCCCACCTAGTTCCTACTGAACTCATCTCCCATTGGGATTCATTAGAAAAGAATAGGCTTCTAAGAAATACAAACAAATACGATGAAATAAAATTGAATAGGGGGAAAAAAGATCACATCAAGGATGGACAAAGCAAACAAAATAAAGAAAAGAGCCTAAAAAGCATGCAAAAGAATCATAGAACCACTCATTCACACATCCTGGAGTTCCATAAAAATACTAAACTGAAAGCAATAAGATATATTGTAGTGTAGTGTAGAACTGTGTAGGCCTTATGCTTGTTGTGTCAGTCTCTATGAGTTTATATGAGATTTGATCAGATAATTTAGAGGCTCTTGTTCTCCTGGTGTCCTCTATTCCCTCCTGCATTCACTCTTGCTGGGTTCTTTGAGCTATGTGAGAAGGGATTTGATGGAGACATTACATCAAGAGTTGTGTGTTCCAAGTAATCTTTCTTCAAGTACTATCTGGCTATGCATCTTTGCATCTGTTTCCATCTGCTGCAGGAAGAAACTTCTTTGATGGCAAATGAATAATGAACTGAACTCTGAGCATAGCAGAATGCCATTAGGAGTTATTTATGTATAATAGACCAGTATTGTTTGGTTTTACCCTAAGTCTCTGGGCTATCTAGTCTTAGGCCCTTGGTCACCCAAGCAGCAACTGGTAAGAGTTCCATCTCATGGTGTGGACCTTAAGTCAATTCAATTTGGCTATTCCCACAAGTTCTGTGCCACCATAGCTATACTGTATATTGGAAGAAGGACAGATTGTAGGTCAAAGGTTTTGTGGCTGGATTGTTGCTTACATTCCAGCCACCAGCTTGACTTATTTATGTTCAGTAAGTTGTGTGGTGATATTCTTGGCAATGGGGCCTTGCTGTATGTTTACAGAGAGCAATCCATTGTCTTAGCTACAGCCTGAGCTTGGGGATTTCCATTATGCCCCTTTTCCCAACAACTTAATTGAATGCAACACAGTCCTGTTACTAGAAGCCTAGTTTGATGACAAGAGATGACTGGTTAGTACTCTGTATCCCCCCCATTATTGAGAGACCTTATTGGAATCACTTTCATATATTTTCAGAAGTTTCCATTGTACTATGTTTCTGTATCATCCCTCAATGACTCTCAATTCCAGCTGTGTTTCTAGGCATTCCCTCACTCAAACTAATCTACCAGTTCCTCCCACAATGATTCTCATTTTTTCAACATCTGGGTAATGCTTAATTATTTAAATATACCACTTTTTAAAAATCCATTATCCTGTTGAGGGACATCCAGGTTGTTTCCAAATTATAGGTGTTAAGGAAAGAACAGCAACAAACATTGTTGAGCAAATGTCCTAGTGGTAGGATGAAGCATCCTTTGGGGTACATGCCCAGGAATGCTATAGCTAGATCATGAGGTACACTGATACCCAGTTTTCTGAGGAACTGCCATATTGATTTCCATAGTAGCTGTACAAATTGACACTCCCATTAAAAATGGATTAGTAGTCTCCTTATTTTACATCATTTCTATAATGAGCTGTAATTTGTTTTATTGAACTTACTAATTCTGTTAGGTATAAGGTGGAATCTCATAGTAGTTTCAAGTTGCATTTCCCTGATAGATAAGGATGTCAAACATTTCTTTAAGTGTGTCTCAGCCATTTAAGTTTCCTTTATTGAGAATTTTCTGTTCAGGTCTGTACATTATTTTTAGTATTGCATTTTCTGGTATCTAGTTTCTTGAGTTCTTTATATATTATGGATATTGATTCTCTACCAGATGTAGAGTTGATAAAATCTTTTCCCATTTTCTAAGCTGATACTTCATTTTCTATTATATTAGATACCTTGAAAATAAAATGTGTATTCTAAAATTAATGAAATGCAATTGAACATAAGGAATAGGATAATAATATTGCTATGAAATTTGGATTTCTGTTTTAGAATATATATGCACCAATTTAATCAAATAGAATTAAATACTCATGAAAGCATCACAATAGCTAGCAGTAAAATACATTGTGGCACAACCATTACATCTTCATCAAAATGTATATTAATGTATATCTCAATTAACTTATCAATTTTAATGTAGTATTTAATATCTGTGTTTGTGAATATATGTAAATATAAAATGTGTATATGGGAATGTGTACCCATGTTCATTAGGATGTCAGTACACTTGTCTGTGCATGTGCATTTATATATTTTCTGTGCATGTGCTTTTATATACATGAATATAACATATATATGTCAGGTCAATCTGAAATCTCTGTGTTACCTGTCTTCCTATCTTCATTTTTTATTAATATTTGTATCTGGTTTTTTTTTGAAGTTTCATGTCTTATTGGCCTGAAATTTTCCAAGTAGGTTAGGATGGCTTGGCAGAAATCTTCAGTGATTCAACTATCTCTGCTTAACCATTGCTGTAATTACTACTATGCAGAATGATGCCCAAAGATTTTATAATATTTCTGAAGATGCAGCCCAGGTTCTCCTACTTGCAAGGCAAGGCGTTTATTAAATGGGCTATTTCCCTGGGTGTGTACATTTTTAACAAAAGCACAGAACTTATTCCTATTACACTGAGAATAAAATTTTAAGAGTTTTTGAAATTACAGAATTCACAGCTTATAGATTACCTCTTCTGAGCTTCCCTACATAAACTATTTAAGATATTTTTTTTAAAGTTAAGTTTATTTATTTTATATGATTTTGCTTTTACCTGTCTGCATGTATGGGCACCTCCTGAATACAGTGCCTCTACAATTCAAAACAGGGTATTTATCCTTTACAACTGGGGTTACAAATAGTTGAAGCCACTATATGGTACTGGTTACTAAATCTGGATCCTCTGCAAGAGCCACAAGTTTTCTTATCTATTGAGCCATATATCCAGCTTCTTAACCTGATGTGTTTGTGTGTGTGTGTGTGTGTGTGTGTGTGTGTGTGTTTGTGTGTGTTTGTATGTGTTTGTGTGTGTGTGTGTGTATGTGTGTGTCTGTACTATGTGTTTGTATGTCTGAAGTCAAACATCTTGGAGTAGATTTTCTCTTTTCACCCTGTGGGTCCAGGAAATTAACTTCAAGCACTCAGGCTTAGTGGCAGAACTCTTTATTCATTGTCCCATTGAGCTCTCCATGAAACTATATCTTATTAAGAATTTACTCTACAATTGCAGCACTAATTTAAAGCTAATATGCCTCAAAATATTTTAAAATTAATTTGCTTTTTATTCACATTAGGGAGAGAAACAAAATTCTTGTTATCTAGTAAAGTAGTTTCCAATATACTTTTTTTTTTTTTTATTTCAGGAAGCATAGGAAGTTTTAATATTGTTGTCCATTGTGCTGATATTATCATAGTTGTTTATAATATTAGAAACAACATTTGATGTTATCTAAAACTTATCAAATATATTATTAGCTGAATAGGCCACAACTGAAAAATATACTTTTAATTCATTTAAAATTTCACATTAATTAATTACACTCAATGGTCTGGAGAAATCATTAACATATTAAAATATTTGGATATTTATGGATAGAAGACAGTGATTTAACTTAACATTGCTTTCACTTGTGAAAACCCAGGGAAGGCAAGAAGCAGGATTCCAGTTCAATATGTGATCAACTCGCAACCCCACAGGTTTCTGTTCCTCAGAGTTGACCCTCCAGTCATTTCATTTCTCATTAGATCTTCTACAAAGGAATGGTGTGAGGGGAAACAGGAAATGAATTTCCCACAGTCAATTGAGCGTTAATATGCACTCATTCTGTATGATTATGGAGAAAAGATCCTGGCATTCTTTTCTTTGCTAAGTATTTCTGTTTGAACTATACCTGCTATGTATTTATGCTAGTAAAATAACAAGGATTTTGAGGATTAAATATGTGTTCATTGCTATAGACACTTTGTTCTCTGTGAGACAATATGTTTCAGGTTATATTTTCACATGATTGATTAACAACTAGCTTATTATTTCTTAACAAAAATAATCTGTTTAGTTTAATCACATCCACATTTGTCTTTCCATGTTTACTCTTTGCTTCTTTACATTGAAAAATCCATATTATAAAATTCATTACATGAAAGGAAAAGAATGTTGTCTATAATTATATTTCCTAGTTTACTACCTTAAGATATGTACTCAGAATTGTCAAAATTTTACTATTCTGAAATTAGAAGGGCTAATAAAATAAATCAGAGAGACTCATTTTGTAAGGTAGCATACAGCTGTTGTCTCACAGTGAGTACTCTGCAGATGCTATTTCTCTTTAAATTATAAGAATGTTGCCTTGAAGCCATGCAGTGGTCGAGCACACCTTTAATCCCAGCTGTCAGTGAGTTCAAGGTCAGTCAGGTCTACAGAATGAGTTCAAGGAGAGCCAGAGTTACAACTGAGACATTTGTCTTAAAAAAAAAAAATGCCTTAAAATTTATTGCATTCTCTACATTGAATAATTTCATTATTCAATATGAAAAGAAAATTAGTTTAAAAGTAGTCATTCTGAATAAATACATGTAATATTTAGCCTCATGCATTTTAATTATAAAATTCAAACCTTGGATTGGAGGCAGCTCAGTTTATGAGCACTTTTATAGCATGCATGAGTCTCTTAGCTTTCACATAGGTTTATTCCTCTGCAATTACAGGTATTTGAAAGATTTTTAAAGATCTACAACATTTTGTTGTTATTTCCAGCACATATATTGGGCAATTCACATGTGACTGTAACTTGACATCCAAGGATATAGGATACCTCTGGCTTCCTCTGTAGATTTCTTGGACTCATGTGAATATACATATCCTTAATTCTTACACCCTTAGTAGAGATCAACAGCACCCACTCTTCAAGACAATAAAACACAACAGACTTATATACAGTCACAATAGCTATTCTGAAGCTGTGATGCTTTATTAAGAGGTATAGATTTTGGATCTGTTTAATTTTGCTATGATTTTTTTGTTTGTTTGCAAGTTCTTTATAATAAACATTTAATAAACTTAAGAAAATCTTGATAAATAAGCCTCTTTCTGATACCACAATTTAAAGTAATATGTGAGGAAAATAAGCTTCCCAGTAACTTAAGTAATTATATCATAAATACTCACAGTTTCACATAGGCAAATATTTTTGTTAATATCCCAAAAGTTCTTTTCTTCACTATTTTCATTTATGTTAATGTTTGTGTGTTTATTGAAACTACCCCATTGAATGACCTATAATAACCTTAAAGAAATTAATAGCAAAAATAAGAGTACACGCAACAAAACTTACTTTTAAGTAGATTTTATATTCTAAATTGTGAAGGATTATAATTGTATCTACAGAATAAATTTGTATGATAACCCAAAAATTAATGGCATTATATCTCATTGATGTCAGTTTCCCAAAGTTGGTTCAGTTACACAATACATATACAAATCTTGTTCTTCTCTTGGGATTGTCTTCGTTTTGATCATGCATATCCAAATATTTGACAGAGAGTGAAGAAGCAGAAGTGATTAAAACAAAAGGGCTAAGTTATGTGGAATTGCACACAAGCACCTGCTCCTAAAAACTATTGAAGTAAAGCTGACTCTAGCTGGCACACCTGAACCCTACACAATTTAAGTGTATATTGTTTTTCTGTGAGGAACACTGTTCTATTACAGTGTTGGTGTTTTCACTTAATTGCTGTGTGATTGCTCTATTTTTATTGTCCCACACTGTAGAATCTTTCTGTGATGATTTTTCAGAAGCTGTGAAATCCTCATAACCACAAATGAATAAATGAATATATTAGAACTGGAAACATTATGGCCTTTCAAGTGAATTTTATGGTGAATGTAGCAGTAATCAATTGGATACAAATATAAGTGGTTGTGAAATTATATTTGAGTGTCCTGTGGTGCAGTTAAATGAGCATTATTTCTTGTATTTTACCATCAATTTTCTGTTTCTCTTCTGTGATGAGCTAAATGAAGGCCCAGCTTCTCTGTATGGACATCAATTCCTTTAATTTTTGTGTTCTTTTGAGTTCACAGAACATTAATATCAAAGCTTTATTTTTGTAACTACCGGAGAAAACGGCTCTCTTAAACACATAGAGTAGCTGTGAAGAGAAGAAAGTGTATATTTCCTCCAATGCTGAGTTTAAGTGTTTGTTTAATTTTGTATGGTTACAGGGACCAGAATACAACAATCCATTAGTACTTTATATCCTTTGTGTACAAGTAGGAGAAAGCCTGACAAAGTCTGAGATAGAAGCACTCCCTAAAATTCACAGGACTGTTCCAGCTTAACAGACCTGAAATTTTTTGTCAGAGTGTTAACATTGCCTTAGTGGATGAAAACCAAAATAAATGTGTTGCAGTCATCATGTACACAGCAGAATGAAGAAACAATCATCACCCTGTGACTGCAAAGGAGTATGTTGTTTCTGAACAGGTGTAAAACACAACTTTGGGAAGAACAAAATAAAATACATAAGAATTTGGAGAAGATTTGAAATCTTGTTATTTAAAAATAAGCCTTTATAAATCATGATATTTGGACAGTAGTTTTCAGACAATGATATCATTGTTACAGGCATGTCTGTACATCAGTGTTAAAAAATGAACGGGAAAACAATGTTGATTCAATTCAATTCAAAAATTATTCAATTTCAGTCTGCAATCTTTATCTTATAAACTTTCTTCAAGCTACAGAAGCACTTGCCATTCTCTGATGAGTTTGTCTGAAATTTTGAAAGCAACAAGAACAATCCGATGAAGTAGTACTGATAGCAACTTTTAATAATAAACTCTGTCATGCATGTTGGTAGATACAATTGTGTAAGTATTTCACTTCCATCACTCATTTTACTCCCTTAAGAATTAAACATGCATGCTTGTGAGACAAGAAGAATGAACAGAATACTTGAAGTTACCTACTCCATAGAATTTCCTCAAAATGACATTAAACTTATATATCATAAACAATAATGATCTAAGTATGATCATTAGTTTGAAACCTCCACTTCATTTAAGTTACTGCCACAAAAATACTGATGTTCTTGCATAATTGAAGTATATATCTTTTGAATCATTCCATTTTAGTATGTTGCCAGAGGTATGGTCTGGGCTGCACTATTCTTCATCCTTCTTAGTGGTTCTTCATGTTCCTGTTGCTGCCTTTTAAGATAGTTCAAATATACATCTATGTCTTGTATCTTACTCTCAAAACAGAGTGTCTGTACTAAGGATCAACAATTGTGACACCTATACGTAATTGAAATAATATTTCTATAAATGAAATCTTGCCAGTGTTACAGGGCATGCAGTGTTACAGCATGAGGAAGAGAGACTGTCTCATAAAAAAGCAGAAGTGCTGGTGCACAGATCACAGTGAGGAGGGACCATGAGGGACCTGCCTAGGCATATGGGCTCAATGTTACTTCCACCATAAAGCAGCAATGATAGAAACTGAACACAGCATATGGCATAAGATTTGCAGGGAAATGGGAGTGTTAGTAAACAAAGTGGGTAAACATGAGGAATACTACTGAAAAGTAAAGTGAAAATTATATAAATCCATGGTTTTATTCTTGCAGTTTTACATGTGCATTGCTGGATTCTCTCCACAATTAGGTTACCTTTATAATTACATTCTGCCATCCTCATTTGCCTTACTTTTGTTAAACTTTCTGTATTCTTTCCTTTTACCCAATGCACAGTTTTATAGAAGTTGTAACAAAAGTAATTTATACTTGATATCCACATTAGGTTGAAAGGAAAGAGATTTTGTAACATGAAGATCACACGATCAATATGAACGTATTGATTTGGAAGTAAAATGAAAATAAAATAAGTAAAGTTTTGAAAACTTATTACCACAAAACCAAAAGATCAAATGAGGGCACTATTTTTCAATGATTCCCTACTACTTGGGGGATGGCATTTAAAATTAACTTGCAAACATTGTTGATTTCTTGGGAAAATTTGATGCTTTTCTCTATGATCTGGATTTATACTTTTAAAATCCTATTCTTTGAAATAAAGTATCTTCGTTTTATAAACAGTAATTGTCTCCTGCTCTTACAAGTGATTCACATGTGCTCATTATGATTCTACCCTCAACAATGACATTTACATTAGGACCTTAGAAAAATTATGGAAAAGAAGAAAGTATGTAAAACTCATAAATATAAGTAATTATATTTTGAGATCATCAGCCCTTGTTGTTTCTCAGTAAGTCAGATGTGATTATTAATCTCTGAGACACAGCTTTCATTTTAATTTTAAAAAAACACTATATAAACTCAGATTAAAACTGCTATAATTATATCATTTCATAAACACTCCTATATTACATTCTACAGTCTACATCTTCCAAGTTCTCAGCCTTTAATTTCAGACAAATTGTTTCTTTATATTTATTATAAGTAGTTTTGACAAATGCTAATAGATTTTGGAATCGCCATTTTCATTTCCCTCAATGGGAAATCACTATTCTTGTATTATTTTCTTTCTGTTGCCTCATATCTTGTAACTTATTTGTCATGGCACATTGCGATAAAATCTGAAACGCTCTTTCCTTTTAGAGAAATTGTGTCATTAAAAGCTGAATAGGTTGGAATTTTATTTCTAGCTTTATTAAGCATCACCATTTTCATTAGCACAAATACTATCACTTGAAAACCATAGTAGCGCTGCATTATCAGAACTCTGAGTATATGCCTTTAAATATTATCTCAAAAATACAGCCAATATATTTGACATTTGGTATAAGATAAGCTCTCTTGTGAATGCAAGTATTGCCAATGAACTTTATAAAAAAAAAATAAGCCATGTGAAAGAATACAAAGAAGTTGTATCCTAAAAAACTCCCTGTTCTTTGACAGTGTAAATTTTTAAGACTGAAATTTTACAGAGAATATTTTACACACAATTACATGGAGAGATTTTAAAAGCAAAAGGAAATCTGTAATCACATCATAAAACCAGGGAAGATATTGCCCATGGAAGTTTTATACATGCATTTAGTTAATAGTCATTGAAAGCATAGAGCATTTAAGTCTGGTTAGTTTCTAAAAGTTTCATCATGGAAGCACAGGAAAGAAAATCAGGAAATGCATATATTATAAAAATAATTTACCATCAAAATGTCTACTTTAAGTCTTTCACACCATTGTGCATTTCTAAAACTTAAGTTATACAGAGCAATGCTAGAGGTTTTACTTTCTCCATCATGTTATTTTAAGTCAGTTCAGATGATATAATGAGATCACAATACTATCGTGCATCTATGTAACACCCTTTAAAGTTGCAAAAATCCAGAGATATTTATATTCTCTCTTTCAAATTACACATTTCTGTATGTCTATGGAGCACATGCCTGTTAAATATTCACAGTCCACAAAAGAGAAAATATTATAAACATTAATCTTACTTCATCAATACATACTTCCAGTCTTTGCATGCAAATTTTTATATGGATAGAAAATATTGGAACTAAAATATATGTATGGCAATTTTACTTATTTGTTTTATCAATATTTGTTTACTGCTGATATGTGAAATATATTTTACTAAACTTTCTATTAGTATTAACTGAAGACAATTTTTGCATCAAGATTATGAAAAAAATTAAAATTACCAGATAGCATGTTTATTTATTGATTGACTTATATGTCATGTACAGTTATTTCACTTAAATGTACAACTGAAAATAAATAATCTTTCAACTTCACATGTTATTAGTAGCAAATAGCCCTAGATAAGTAGGGAATATGTCAGCTATGACAACCAATGGCTTTTCTACTCGTGAGCTAGTTTCACACTTTGTATGATTAAAAATGCTGTTGGTACATCTCTCTGTCAATTTAAGCATGTCTCAAGAGAGCATGACTTTACATAAATACAGAGGTGACCTCTCCCGTCAAGCTGATGTGAGGTATCCTCCAAGAGCCATTGACCACTGCTACTTTTGCCTGTCAACAGATTCTATTCTAAACTTCCTATTTAAGTTTTCCAGCTGGTAATGATTAAGTTCTCCATCAATCCCCTCAATCCTTATTTGTTTTCAGTGGTAGTTTGATCAGAGGGACAATGAAGAGGTACACTTCCTATAAAGTTAATTAAGAATCTTTCTGTAGTGTGACACTATCATCATTGTACATTCCCATTGAACGCACAAAGAAAAAGCCAATTTATGTTTTATTTCTATTTACCTATTCATCTGTAGGAATCGGGGTTCACATCATTTTAAAAATAGTATTTTGTTTTTATCCTTTAAGGATTTCATACAGATATACAAGGCATTTTGATTCTATTACCACCTGTTATATCCTTCCAGCTCTTTCCCAGGATCTATTCTTAGTGTGCTCTGTTTATTTTTATGTTTGTTTGTTTGTTTTCGTTTTGTTTGGGATTGGTTTAGGGTTTTTTAAGCTCTATAGTAATTAGCATGTATTTCTAATTATTATTCCAAATCTTCCTGTAGAGGCTTAAGTATTATATTTTGCCATCAGAAAACCACTCTATACTGAAGAAAACAGAATCTCACAATCTCTTTCTACCTGCTTTTCTTAGTTGAAAATTTATGGCACTGTTAGAATATCTTATCAGTTCTGAAAAGTGTATAACTTTCACATGTAGAGGTCATTGTGTTTTTACTCTAAACCCATGGCTAATTGTATATCATACCTAAACTTAATAATGTAAAAGTTCATATTGTCTTATAATTTTCCCATAAAATTGTAATTGTTTTAAAGTTTCAATCTATAAAACTCAGTCCATGAAGTACTCTAAATCAAAACAAACACATTGGCATGTATTAAACAAACTGGTAAAGTTCAACATGTTGTTTATCTTTCTTAAATTAGACTTTTGGTCAGTTTCTACATACATTTAAATTTTAATACAATATTTTCAAGAACTGTTTGATAATTCCATGCACAAGTCACTTTCCACACTTTCCCAATTCCATGATTATATAAATCTGTGTCCTTCTATTTTTAGACCTATTGTGTCCAATTAGTGCTTCTATCTACCAGAGTATGTGAGACCTACTGTGAGCCATGCCTGTAAAGAGAGCTAACTTTCATACCAAAAACCTCCTTGTTTCTTTGGCTCTTTCGAAATTTTCTTCATCTTCTGCTGAAATTATCGCTGAGTCTTAGGTGCAGGTTTGTACTTTAGATATATCAATTGAGAGAGAGAATTACAATATGAATTTTTATCTGTTGTGGTTGTCCATAATTAACTATGTCTATTTCAGAGAAATTTTTTTGATAAGGGGTAAGAGTTACACATATCTGGGATTAACATGCAAATGTGGACAAGGAAAGTTCACGAGGCCTTAACCCTAGACAAAGAACTATAGGCAACTGAGCAACGAAGAGACAAGAGAGATATTCTTCCTCAGGGAAGAATACACCAATAAGTTATCCAAGACTAAATGCCTAGCCCTGAAAAATCTAAAAGACAAAGTTAGCAAGATTAACTTATTTATTTAAGAGCACATACACAGGGGGAGTAGGAAATGGTGTTATTATATTATTATTTCAAAACCTAATTTAGTTTATAGTGGAAAAAAAAAGTTAAAGATCACTTGCCATCTCCTAGCATTTACCTATTGCCAATAGCCCACGAGGTAAATATGGAGCTTGTGACCATCTCTCTTAGGTGCACTGGGATTTTTTCTGGCTTTGGCTTGCAAAGGTCTTGTGTATGCATCATAGTCATATGCAATTGCTCTGTTGTGTCCAGAAAACACTCTTTAACTGTAGCCATCCTTTTCCTTTGCCTCCTATAATCCTTCTATTCCCTTTTCTGCTGTGATCCCTGAGCCTTGGAAGGAGAAGCTGTGATATACATGATGTGTGGAAGGCTTAGTATTCCACAAACTCTTACTCTTGGCACATTGACCAGTTGTGGCTCTTTATGCCAATCACTATCTATGAAAAGAAAGAAAAAATTCTTTAATGAGGTTTGTGAGGTGCACTAATCCATGGACATTCCAATAAGTCATCAGGAGTCAGATTAATACCATGCCCATTTAACAGAATAATAATAGTAGTTTCTTCCCTAGATCTATCACCACAGGCAATTAGCCATATTAACTGTGCCAGATATAGGTACTATCTTGTGAAGTGGGTCTTAAATTCAATGAAAAATTGGTTGGTTATGCCTAAATAAAACATACCACATGGCCATATCTTGCTAGAATGATCATTGTTGTAGCTTACAGTGTTCATTGCTGGTAAGATTAATGATTATTTCTCCTTCTCCATGAGCATGCATGTTCCTGCCTCTACTTAACATAAAACCTTTAAGTTAATTCCAGCTTGATATCTTCACATTCTATAATTCAAGTTTGGGATGATTTCAGCAATAATGGTTTTGCTGTCAAGTTATGGAGGCAAACAAGAACAATAAGAAAGTCTGTATAATTGAGGGTTTCAATTGGGCCTAACTAGGCAATAATTCCAAAAATGTTAATCCATTCCTGGCATTGAATTTGTGACCTGACAGCCTGTGGTATCTAGTATGGGTATTGTTGCCTTACTACATGTTAATGCCACTTAGACTAGTTTTATATATGATTGTTTATATATGATTTAAGAAGCTCGTACAATAATAGTGGCTTTCCATATTACTTTGAAATGTCTTTAGTGTTATTTATCCTAATACTCCTTCCTCTAGCCTGTCCTTTCTTAAGCAATGTAAACCTTGTAAGCTAAAAAAAAGTTAAATACCTTTATAATTTCTGTAAAAGACTTCATTTTGAAAAGTTGCAGTTACACATGCCATTGATCCTTTGATTTTTAAAATATTATTTTCATTTTTATTATAACATTAGAAAAGCTAGTGGCTAGGAGATGACATGCACAAATATTGTGTTACATATATTTACATTACATTTTAATGTTAAAGCTAATACATAAGAGTTTGTGTGTGTGAGAGAGAGAGAGAAAGAGAGAGAGAAAAAAAGAGAGAAGGAGAGAGAGAACAAGAGAGAGAGAGAGCTTTTTTCAGGCTGTGTCTTAGTGTTCATTTGTATGTAACTGGATGTATGTGTGTTTGCTCATGGCTATGTGTGTTAGTGAATGGTTTTCAACTGAGAAAATGTATATAATTTAGTATTTTTCAGAACCAACACAATACTCTGTTAGATTGAGCATATAAATTAAGTTATTTAATTTTTTTCCATGATGTTAGTGCAAAGCATGGCACTTCAGAATCTAAGAAACATTTTAAATTGGGCTGGTGATATGGTTCATCAAGTAAATGTACCATGGATGTGTAATTAGCTTGAATACCATCCCTGGAAACATCCTCTGGAATGAGACAACTAGGTCCTCCAAGTTGTTCTCTTACTCCAGACTTATGCCATGGCATCCACACCTGAACAATCACAAACACACAAACACAAGGGGAGGGGGAGAGAGATATTAATGATTAATACAATATATTCTTATGTCATGATTATTTTCTACCTTGTTTATGTCATATTTGTTATATTCCAAAAGTATCATGATACACATAATGGTTCACGCATATTCAATACATTTGGCTTTAATTTTGTCAAAATAAAATACTCATTTCTACTCAATTTTATTATCTTTCCTAATCTTTTCTATTATAAGTATCCTCTTTTTATGTTTTAATGAAATGATAAACTTTACTTGATTCTGTTAAGATACTCCCTTCTGTTACTTTAATCTGTATCTTTGTTTTCTAGGATATTGCCAGATTAAATTCACTCTAATGTGACTTTCTTTTACTTCCACATGGTGATTTTCATCCATTTGCTTATCTGGGTTATACACTGTGTTGGTCTCATTTATAAATAGAAATATAAATAATGAAGCAGATTTGAGACTCAAATTAATTTTGTTGTTTAATTTATTCTGCATAACTTTTAAATTTTGTTTTCTTTGCACACCCATCTTTTTCTTTCTGAGAACTTTCTGTCTTCAGAAAATGTGAAAAATAAAATCTCCTGTATTTTTTCCAGAATTGATGATTTATTGTTTAAGCACAGTTGTAATGCTCTTTCAATTTCCTTTTATCATAAATGGAGAGTTGTATCAGTGGAAAAAGAAAGAAATGGATTTAATTTTTATATTTTATAATCTTAGATTGCTTTATAAAGGATTATGGAGTAATTCATTGACTTCCATAAGTACAATGGCAGATCACAGACAAGAACCATCATATTATTATCTCTAAAATGACCTTGAAGTTTTCCATTTATTTTATATTGTATTTTATACACTAAGGAGAAAACATCCATTCAGTCCTAATATGTGAAATAGATCTGTTTGCCTGAAATATTTAAGTCTTTCTCTTTCCGTATTAAGAGCTGCTAGTCTATCTCTTCTCTTTCAAGGCTAAAGTTGCAACTTAGTGTTCTTATGACATTGTTTCACAAAACACCATTTTCACAAAGATATTCTTAGTGTCTTTGTCCAGCTCATTTAATGAGTATTTCATAAAATTATTGATGTTGTGTAATGGTGAGGATTAAATAGTCCAGGGCAGTGTTCTTCAAATTCTGTGTGTTTTTGTTCAGCAAAATTCATTGCTATATGAGGACCGTTAAGTCTCTTTGTAAGAGATAAAATCATGAGTATGTAGGCTAGTGCTTCTCAAGCTTTCTAATGCTGCGAACTTTTAATACAGTTCCTCATGTTGTGCTAACCACACAACCATTAATTTGTTTCTACTTCATAACTGCAATTTTGCTGTTGTTATGAATCTTAATGTAAATATCTCATATGCAGTTGGTTGTAGGTGACCCCTGTAGAATGGTTGTTTGACATCCAAATGAGTCATGACCCATAGGTTGAGAACTTCTTGTCTAGTCTTTAAAACTAAGTTTATGTCTTTAGCTAATTCTAGTTCCACTTTTAAGAAATTCCTCCAGACTTTCTTTTTCTTTTTTGTTTTGTTTTGTTGTTTTTTTCTGGTAGTGTTAGGAATCACAACTCTTAAATGAGGAATTCAGGTTAATTGTGATCCAAGATACCTATTGTAAATATATTGTCATCTGTCATGTCAAACTCTAGACTTTTGTTTATGGATAAACAAATTATCATCCAATGAAATAGATATTAGGTAATTCTTAGAAAGTGAGAAGATAAATGTGTTTTAGAAGATATAAAGTTCATGATATAACAATACCAAGTCTTGTCATGTTGACTAGCTTCCTTAATTTAGACTTATGAACTCATATGTGGTATTTTGGATTCAGTAGCTTAGGTTGAAAATGAGTTTCTCTAGTTTATAGACAAAATGAATAGATGCAGTTATATATTTGACTCCATATGTGACCTCAAGGACAATAGGGAATATAAGCCCTTCTAGTAGATAAATATCCAAGAAGTATATTTGGCCTTCCACAGATTCTGGAGTAAGTATTTCAGGAAGTAAAGTTTGAAATGGATTCATGGGCACTTCTTTATAACCCAAAGGAATGCTCAATGACTTAGAAATGAGCAGGATTAGGAGAGGTCTATGAAACACATCTTTTGATGACTTTACAGAAGGATGTAGAGATTGCGAAGATCTCTGTGTTCCATTTTTACACTAACTATATCTATGTCAGCTCTTGGGATGATTTCAATAATCCAATGGGAAAAATCACCTGGACAGAACAAATCATGTAGTGTATTTTTTAAACACGTGTCCATATATACACACATGTGTGCCAATATAAACATTGTCATTATTAACAATGATGCATGAACGTATTCGTGAGGTGGATATTTTATTGCCAAAACAATATTTAACATGTAGGTACTAGAAAATGGCATTATGCTCTATGTGAAAATACTTTCTGATATTAGAATTATTTTACTGAATGAATTAAATCATAGAAAATATAACTTGTTTTTCTCATAGGTATAGAAATGTATTAGACATATTTATTGCCTTACTAACTATATCATATCTGAGTTTATCATCCATGAATTTACCAACTGCCTTATCCTACATTATTGTTTTCTGCAAATAAATTCTTTCATCAAGGGACAGATTTCAAAGCATAACTAGTACAGTAATGTCCTCCTACTTATAACATTCACAGGACTTGCCACATGCCTCATTAGCCATGAGCAAGCTGCTTGTTGAATAAATGCATACATTTGAAGATGCAACAAAAATATAATATTTATAAGATGACACACTAGAAGAATATTCTTCTATTAATATGCCATAGAATATTATATAATTAATAATAATGATATAGAATATTATTTGAATTTAGCACCTGATGTGCACTGTAGTATTATTGGTCTGAGAATGAAGTGGTAAAAGTATTGGTATTTTTTCTCCTGATTGTGCATTTCTTACTGCATTTTCTCCCCATATTCCTCCATGTTTTAGCTATGCCATGGAAAGCTAGGCTTCTAAAATCATTGTTTCAGAGAGCATACTACGCTGTTCCATCAAATTGGAGCTAGAGTCTACTACTAAGTTACTATTCCTCTTGGTTTTTTGGTTTTTGTTTGTTTTCTTGCTTGCTTTTATGCTCTTAATCAAGAAGACAAAGGCTTTGCTGTGGGCAGCATGGGTGACAAATACTACAAGTGAACAAGCATAACTATATTTCAAGAAATTCTAGGAGACATGTCTGACAACCACCTAAGGTGTCTCTTTTATTAGCTTTAATGGCAAGTGATGAAAATTAAAACAAAATCATACCACACAAACAAAGGAAACTGATGAGGATGCAACATCTTTCAGAATATAGCTTTTTTTTTCCTTCTACAGGCAAATATCTAGACCTTACTCATAGTTAAGAGACATACAATAGATGTGAATTAACATATCAACTCTAAATTCACAGCCAAGTCCAAGAATTAGGAAATCATAGCATTTGTTCATATCTGTCTTTGGTAGTCTTAACAGTATCTGTCTGAAATTCTGTGTTTATTTGTTTGCAAGTACATTTTCCTCTTTTCTCCATAATTATTTCATAGTGTTTGTTAAATAATTTCTTCTATAAGAACAAAATACTCAGATGGAATTTAACATAAATGTGGGAAGTTATCAGTACAAATCTGAGAAGTATATTGTGCCCCCCGCCCCTGCCTCCCATGTTAGGATGTACTTCATAAATATGGAGGTGTTGTATAATTTTGTGAAGAATGCAAGAGTAATTTTGTTTGGACAAAGGAAAATTGCCTCCTGTTAAGAAAATAGCAGGTTATTTTTGTTGCTGAAATACATGTGAATACAGGACAATATAATTGCAAACAGCTCTTCCTTTCCAATGTGCCCTGTCATATTTTATCTATGCTGGTGTTGTAACTCAGTAAGCAGCATTCTTACATTACAGGCTTGATTCTTTCAGAATAAGCTAGTATTAAAGTATAGAGAAACCAACCAAACAAACAAAGGATATGAGTGGTTTAGGATACGAGTGTTTTTTTACTATTAGTCATCCTTAATATTCTCTTCTGGGCAGTTTGTTTGTTTCTCTCTGTGTTTCCAACATAAAGAGGAACAATATGACTATATCTCTTCTAGCCCAAGTATGATTGGTTACCTCTTCTCAGAAGAGCAAGTCTCAGATCCATGTGGCTGCTTCTCAGTTTGAAATCTCATGTACAACCTTTTATTTTGTCAGAAAAATGAGTTATGGTTGTGCTATGCAATTCTTAACTCTGTGATACTTCACACCCATACTAGATAACCAGCACCTGGTTAGTGATCTTCTCTAATTCTTCTTGATAGAATAATTGGTGTCATTTTTATAAATGACAAGTGTCTAACTGATCTACACATTGTGCTAAGAAATGAAAATGCAATTAATAAAGCAAAGTCTCTACCAACAGAGAAACAAAATAGGAAGAGACAGTACAAGCATATAGAGAACTAGACTGTATTATGGAGACGCTGTATTTGCAAAACTCAACAGTTATTTGAAAAAGATAGAAATACATGCATTTTTCTCTTTATTGCCATTTTTATGCCTATAACATTTCATTAATAAATGCAATTGATATTATTCATTAATTTTGTCTAGATTGGTATTACTTTTTTGGATAAATTTTAGAAAAAATGAGGAAAAAGTGGATGAAGAAGATGATGAAGAAGCCATGTATATTAGTCAAAATTCTCTGGAGTAATGGAACTTATGGAATAAATCTCTACATAATATAGAAAAGGGATTTATTAGAGTCACTTACAGTCTGTGGTCCAGCTAACTCAACAATAGCTGCCTCTGAATGGAAGGTTCAAGAATCCAGTAGGTGTTTAGTCTACAAGGCTGGATGCCTCAGGGGTATAGACCAGAATTGTTAAAAAGTAGGCTCTAATACAAGTGAAGGAAATGTTTAGCAGTAAACTACATATCTCTTACCCTCAATTTAGGGATAGAGAAAGGAATGATAGGAAATCTTTACCAGTTTTGCAAGCGCCCCTGATATAGAATGACAGAAAGGTAAAAATCTTCACAGCCTCTTTTAGACTGTCCTAAGCTTGAAGAGGACTAGCTGGCAGTGAGTCAACAATAAACTGTAAACTCAATCCCTTCAACTTTTGTTCTTTTAAGAATTAACCCAACCAATGAACTACCAACCAATACCCACACAGACTCTTGGGACTTCAGACTTTTTTGCCCTAAGCCAAAAGTTCCTATAAACTCATGCAGCACACAATTCCAAAAACAAGCTACAGGTGCCAGAATGAATGCAGCTAACCAAATTATAGCCACCTGCATCAAGCATTCCAAATCCAACTCATAAACAATACTACAGCTGGTGTGGAAACACAAACCTAATCCAAATACCATTTTGCATTTTTTTTTAAAAATCTAAATAACAAAAACTTCTTTGAAGTGTTCCACTACAGAAAGACTTGCTAATGAGGTGAGAGCCAGCAGGCAAAGAGAGAAGCTTTCTTCTTTGATGTTCTTATATAGGGTCACAGCAGTAGGCATGGCCAAGATTAGGGATAGACCTTCCCACCTCAAAAGAACTATGTTAAAGTTATGTCTTCACACCTGAAATATATGGATTAGAAGTAGATCATTCCACTTCAAATTAAGCAAAAATTCCCCACAGGTGTAGTCAGATGTAGTCAAGCTGACAACTAAGAATAGCCATTTTCCCATATTACTGCTTTTCTATAGCTTTTTTATGAAAAGAATTAAATAGTAGTTATAAACTCTAACATGACAAAAAATCTCTGAAAGAAAAAATAAATATAATGCATTCTGGTGAATCAAGGTTCATTTTCCTTATGAAATGGTGCTGAACCAGATAGTGTAAGTTACAGAGAAAATAATTCTATCTATAAATGAAATGTAAAAATACGTCAAACATGGCAAGGAAGAGTATAAAATCAAAGTTAAGAATTAGAACCACTAATTGTAGGATGAAAAACTAGCTCTGAGTGTTTTACCTTCCTCTCTTCATTCTTTTACTAATGAACTACATTTTAGTGATGAGTAATTAAGTATAAAATTACACAAATGGTGTATAACATTTAATAAGCATGCATTTATGCTTTCACAATCACATTTAAGGTAATAAATACATCTGAAAATGCTTTAAACTGGTGCACCCATTTGCTTTGTTTCTTCGTGACAAGAACACAGCATGAGCTATACTAACTTAACAAACACCAGCTGTGGAGATAGAGTATTATCAACTTCTTGAACTGCACATATGAGGACTTAAGATTCCTGAGAACCCACATAAAAATCCTTGGTGAGGTTTTGTATACTTATAATTCTAATTCTGGAGAGGCAGAAACAGGCAGTGCTGGTTCTCATTGGCCAATTTATCTAGTCCTTCGATAAGTTCAGATTAGAAAAAAAAATCTCTAAAAAAGGTGAATAGTATCTAATAAATTATACATAAGAGTCTCTACAGGAGCAAGTACAAACACACACACACACACACACGCACACACACACACACACACACACACAAACATTCGCGGGAGGGGGAGAAAGAGAGAGAGAGAGAGAAACAAGCACACATGAAAGTGAAACCCATACAAGCACACATGCATGTATACAATACATTTGAACACATATACAGACAAAGGAATAGATAAAAATTATTAAACAATGACACATTGTTAAATATATATTCTATCTGTATTGTATGACTACTTCTGGGTATTTTCTTATATTTTTTTTCTTTGTCAATTTTTACTTATTGTTTTTTCTTTCTTCCTTATTTATTACTGAGTGGTATGAGCTGTTGTGAATTGGACAGAGTTCTCTCCCTGGAACTTACCCATCCCTCATGCTCCTGACACTCCCCACCCTCTGGCCAAGTACCGCCCCTGTACCTGTCTCCAGACCAGTACCTGTCCTGCATCATCAGTCCCATATAATCCCAGTGAGTTTTGGGCTTCTCCTCTTTGGATCTCTCACTCTCTATCTCTCTCTGTCCCTCTCTCTGTCCTTCTCTTTGGCCTTTCTCTCTCCTCTTTGGACCCCTCTCTCTGGTCCTCCCCCCCCTTTTGTCCCTCTTCCTCTGTTGTTTTTCTCCATTTCCCTCTCTCCTCTCTCTCTTTTTCTTCTTCCCTCCACTGGAAGTGGACACTTCATGTCTCACCCCACTCCAATAAACCTTTTGCATGAGATCCTGCTGCCTGTTGCGTGGTATTGTGCACTTTTCTTTCATGAGCTCCTTATACATTTCAGGAGTTACCCGTTATTAGTTATGTGTTTTATATTCATTGTGTGAGGTTTTAAAGTTTATTTAGACTTTCTTTGCTTCTTCTGTTTATCCTTCTCAAAGCCAAATCTCTATTCATAACAGCAAGAAATTTAAAACATCTTAGATGTTCCTCAACTGAAGAGTGGATAAAGAAAACGTGGGACATTTAAACAATGAAGTATTAGCCGTTAAAAAGATAAAATGGCATTATTTTCCATCGTGAAATTTGCAGGCAAATGGATAGAACCAGAAAAGTTTACCCTGAATGAATTCAATATTCTTATTTTGCCAAGGGCTAACTAATGGCATTGAAATATTTCAGTAAATACTTGGGAATAATGATATCTCATAATCTCCCTAGTAGTGTGTCCACCTATTTCTGACTACTATTATTACACATTCTCAGAGGATTGTGTCCCATGTAGTGCTAGTGCCCTAAGGAAGTTAAGGAGCTGAGGACAAAGCGATGTAAGAAGATAAGATATTAGGCCTTGATAATCGATAACATGTCTGATTTTTACTTTTATATAAAGCCTGTGGATACCAAACTGAAAGAGATTTATTTTAGGGATAGCTGTTTAATTAGTTGAATCTTCATCTTTTTTCATGTATTTTAAACTCAAACATTTTTTCATTAATATCTCTCTAGTAAACGCTAAAATCTTTATACGTGTAAAAATATTTCCTGACATGCTTACTATTCTCTACAATATTCCATAACAAAGAGGCATACAAATGTGTAACAGTGAGCAAATTAACTATGAATTTTGCAATTTTAGTTCAGTTTCACAAGGAAAAGCTCTTTGTTTATTTATATTCTGATAGCATTTGCTTAGTTTTATGTATTTTTGATCCAAAGTTTCACCTGTGATAACCTAAAATCAAATATCAAGTATTTTTTAAAAATAGCTAAGTCAGTCTAGAAGTATTCATGCTCATTTAACCATTAGTGTTACTATATTACATGATAATCAAGATTTAATCACTTACGTCTCATTACATTTGCTTATCTATAAAAGGTAATATTAGTAGTTGTGTTATCATGAGACACTTAATATATTGAAAATTTATCATGCTAGAGTTAATTAGCTTTCAGTGCATTCGTGATGAATCAGAAGTGTAATATTAGCATGCAGACTCTCCAGAAGGATGTGATACACAAATAAATAATGAAAACTTGAATCTAACAAAGGTAGGAAAACATTCCTACTTGCCTGACAGAAGAAGATAATGAAAAGAATGTTTGTAAAACATGCTTTCTGAATCAGAGGGTAAGATTTAATTTGCTACCACAGTGAACCTTAATCTTGTTATTCTCATCGCAGTTCTTCTACCAGCTATGATTATGTTTTCTAAATCTGATACTTCATAATGTGTATTTAAGAAGATCTATATTTTTAACCCTTTAAGGATATGAGTAATAGGGTATATATACATATATATAAGTATATATATATATATATATATATATATATATATATATATATACACATCTACAAATATATACCTATAAATGCATATATATATAAGTATACATATATATGCATATATATGTATACATATGTACACGTGTATATATATGCATATGTGCATACATATGTATACATATGTGTGTATATATACATTACTATGTGTGTGTGTGTGTGTGTGTGTGTGTGTGTGTGTATGTGTATGTGTGTTTATATTCATTTTAGAACATACTAGCTAAGATATAGGACTTTTATGTAGGGTAAGGAAATAGACCTAATTCATGATTCACAGAACTTATAGATAATTTGATGAATAAATGTACAAGTAAATAATTAAGCATAAAAATAAATATGTAAATACACCAGATGGCACAACACTTAAATGCTGTGAAAGAAACAGTGAAAATATCTCTAAATGTATTGAGTAAGCGAGTATTTAGATAGCACTGTCATAAAAGTCTTTCGATGTGAAAAAAAAAATGAAGTAGTATAATATATCAGAGTCTAGTGGTGGAATATTTATAGGACTAGAAACATAAAAATTGACACCTAGGAAACCTGAATGGAATTTAACTTGACCACATTTTATCTGGGATTAGAAGACAAAGAAATGAGCTAAGTGAAATGGGGGGATTTAACTATATATACACTTGCATCTACAAGACTTTATTTGCTATATTCCAGAAAATGTTTTGAAGAACAATGCATGAAAGTATATTGTCTATTTTATTATTAAATTGTAATCAACCATGTAAAATACATCCTAGCAGAATCAAAACTGCAATCTTGAGACACAAGTTAAGACAGTTTTTCAGTAACCAAAAAACATTGAGATGGGCTATGTGGTAACTTTAAAGAAAGTTTAGACACATTCATAATTCTTTTGTGAAATTATGGGATTAGAAATTAAATAGGAGAGGGTAAATAAAAGTAGCAGCAAATTTTATATGACCTGAACACATGGCAACATGGAGACTTCATGCTGGAAACACATATAGCAAAAGATACAAATCTAAGATGTATATTTGGACCATCACAGATTTCCATTAAGTTTTTGTTTCTAGGGGTTTGAATAAGAATACCCTTATACGCTCACAGATTCAAATGCTAGGTCTTTAGTGAGTAGCACTACTTGACAGGAATTAGGAGATATGCTCTAATTTGGAGTAGGAACGGCTTTATTAAAGGAAGTATTGCACTGTGGCTGGACTTTGAGGTTTCAAATGCTCAAGCCAGGCCCATTGTCCTTTCTCTTCCTGCTGCTAGCTGATCTAGAAGTATGTAGAATTCTCAATTACCTTTCCAGAAACATGTCTGGCTGCATGCCACCATGTTTCTTGCCCTGATGATAATGGCCTAAATGTTTGAAACTGTAAGCCAGCCCCAATTAAATGATATAAGATTTGCCATGGTAATGGTGTCCATTCAGAGCAATGGAGTATTAGCTAAGATATTGTTGATATTCCTTTTTTTTGTTCTTTTGATGATTTCTATACATGAGTCATATTTGAGAAAAGACAAGAACAACCTTAGGTAGAGCATTAGAATACAAAAATATCTAACTTTAAGAGGTAGAACTTTTAAAATATGAGAAAGCCTGATCTCTGTGAGCTCGAGGCTAGCCTGGTCTACAGAGTGAGTTTCAGGACAGCCAGAGGTACAACAGAGAAATCCTGTCTCAGAGAACTTAAAAAAATAAGGTAGCATATTAGTATTGCACAAGCAACTGTAAGGAACATATAATATCAAATACACATCTTTTGGACATAATAGAACACTGGATTTAATTGTTATAATACTTGTTATTTTCATTGAACAAGTACCATAAAAATATTTAAGAAATTTATCACTAAAATGATAATAACAGTTATTATTAATACTTAAATCTGAGTATATTGAATAAAGGTTGGTGATGTTAAGTAATTTTGTTCTTTTAAAACTATTCAGTATATACATTCAAATCAAAGGCTTGAATATGAATTTACTAGACACTTAAATGCATTTTTATATTGCGTGCAAGATTTAAGAATTGCAATCCTTTATTTGTGTGCTAGTCATGGCTTAATTACAATAAGCATCAAAACTTACAGAGAATAAAGCCTTAGTGGTATATAAGAACCCCAAGTCTTCTTACTTGTTATTCATGTGTATTAATTTTTTGTGCAACTAATTAAAAAAATTTCCAGAAGTTTCATAATTGGAAGTTTCCAGGAAGGTTAAAAAGTCATTTTGATGTCTGATCTTCAGGAGTAGTTCTAAGACATTTCAGATAGCTAGACAATCACCCTATGTCAATTAGAAATGCATTGTCACTGTGGTAGAGAATGGACTCTAGGCAACCCACCGATATTCCTTTGACCTGGAAACTTATGCAATCTTGAAAGCAGCAGGGAAGAGCAGTGTGAGCTGGATGGCAGTCTCATAAAAGGACTCGGAGGTACTAGAGTAGAAGAAAACTGGCATGATTGGGTAAAAAGTGATGTACAGCACTGTTTTTCACTGTGAGCCCAGCAGTCATTTTGGAATAGAAATATCTTCAGTATAAGAAACTGTTTTGTATTTTGTGAAATGTTCATCTGTTTGCATCAAAGAGATCCACCGATTGCATTTGCATAATTCCCACACCCTCTTATAGTAATCAAAATGTCAATTAGCACTGTCAAATGTCCTGAGAGAGTGATAATCTCTGACACAAAAAATCGAGAAGTGCCCATGAAAATATATATTGTAGAGGAATAGCCCTGTGTGAAAGCTAGGCAGGGTCTAAATTCCAAGGGTCTGCATTCAAAGGCCTTTGTGGTCCTAAAGGAACATAAACACACCATTATTCCCAGTGTTCAGAAGGCAGCTCACACCTATAATTCCTAAAACAAAACTGAGCCAGAGCATGGAAGCAAACAAAGGAGGCTGAGCTCAGAAAGAGTCAGTGTCAAATTGGACATGACTTCTGAGATGAGTCAGAGTGAGGGACAGGCAAAGTAACTAATCAAAGGAAGAGTTAGCAGAGTGTCAGAATGAAGAAATGCCCAATGTGCAAGAGAAAAAGGGGTTCTTAGCTCAGGACAGAGTCAGTCAGTTACAGATGAGTCAGTTACAGCAGGTATATGGAATAATGTGAGCTCAAGGAAAGACACAGAGACACAGAGACTGCTCTGCAGAAGAAGTCAGTATCAAATTAAAAATCTTCTGTAGACATCTATGTAATTTCTGTCTAGAATAATGACCCGCTTCCCCATGTTTTGTAAGAGTAAATACCACTATAGTTTATTTCAAACAAGACTATCTGAACTAATAAAGTAAAGTGAATTCAAAACCATGAATATGAATGAGAATCAATTTCATCATTTCTGTATCCCCTTGCTGTACTGATATCAAAAACTAATATGAAATGGTCCAAACAGAATTGGTCAAGCTTCCAGGTTACAAATATTTGAGAAAAAAAATACATATATCTCATTTGTTCAGTGAGCAGCTTATAAATTGGACATTCACAGAGGCACAAGATCATTAACTATCCTTTCAGAAGTCAATTTTCTGCTTCCTAAATTAGATCTAGAGCTTGGTTATTTTGAGACTATAGCTGGGAATAATATACCGATCTTGTGAAATCACTTTTAGCCCATTTTCAGCTAAACCACATTCAATTCAATAACAACCACTGCAAGCAAAGAAGGATCAATAAAACTAAGTTGCAGGAAACTTCTATGTAGATATTACTATTATGCTTCAGAAGATTTTATATAGTGACGTTATAGCTAGCTGTAACTTTGCTTATGTAACATTTCATACAAAAATCAATGAAAGGGAATTGTGTGTTTGGGTGTGCTATATTTAGTCTCATTCTTTCTAATATCAATATGTATTTCTTCTATGTTTATGTGTGGTTTTACTTGGAGTACCCAGTTATTGTGAGGGTAGTTTAGTGGTTAAAAACTATGCTGTATGTAGAAGTTTCAAGAATCAGCTACAAATGCAGCAGTGTAATCATTTCATTGTTGAGTTTCAGTCCATGGAATAAATACTGCATAATGATCACTATTATGAAGTTCTGCTGTTTTAATTCACATTAGTAAAATCATTTGTTCCTAAGGATTTATTTTGCAAGAAAGCTATAATATTGGTTAAATAGGGCTCTATTAACTATTGAAATCTGTCTTCTGATAAGGTAGCATTTCTGAATATAATTTCTGTTTTATGTCTCAGATGAGAACAATAGTTCTTGTATGATGATTATAGTATTTTATAATGAAAAAAGACAAAATTGTTCCATTGGCAATATATTGTCTACACTTATAACTGTAAAACAAAATAATTCACTAATTTTTATCCTAGTTTATATTAGACCACTAAACTTTTCACTGAGTACCTTAAATTGAATTCCAAGGAGTTCTCTTGAGCCATAATAACAGACTATGCAACATATCCAACAGTACTTATAGGAGTTTGCAGTATACAAACTACTTGATTATAAGAAGATATTCATCTGCTTGAAATGCTATGAATTTGGAGAGAAATTAAATGAAGACTGATCTCACAAATACAATATATTGTATCTCAGATAATACAACCCTCAAATAACCAGTTAAAGCAATACACTACTAATAAATTAGTTTGCTGAACTGTATGTCATTAACTAGGACCTTGGAAGAGAAAATAGTTATAAATTGTAAAACAGGGATAGATTTTATTTCAGTTAAGGGATAGGGAATCCTAAACATACTTAAATTATGCATATATTTGAGTTTTATCTTACCTGTTAATCTTGTAAATGAAAGGATAGTGAAAACTGCATTTTTAGTACACTTGCTTTAAAGAATTGACTGGAAAAGTATGCATGCAGAATGCAGCCCAGTAAAAGCAAACTTTGAGGAATTTAATGTCAGGAGAGAACAGTGACGACTGATACTAGATCTGTGGAACTATGATTCCAAAAGGAAAAGGAACGAGTACATAGAGTGGCAGATATAAAATCATATGCATACACTTTGATAGATGCATGTGTGACTACACGAAATAGTACTCATGGCATCCTTAGTGGAGCAGTCTAGAAAGTGACTTGAGAATGGATTTACATCCTAATTTAACAACATTTTACCTAAATACCTGACTCATGACCTTTTCTTAAAATTTAGCTTCAGATAGAGGATTCAGTAGTTGCTAATAGATTGTAGGTAGCATCCAGATTTTCTCAGCACATTCTGGAATAAGAACAAGTAATACCCTCAGCTTTCCCTCTCCTATTACATTTACTTAACTTTTAATTGACAGTTATTTTTTTTTTGTTTGTATGTTTGTTTTTCGAGATATGGTTTCTCTGCTATAACTCTGGCCATCCTGGAACTCACTCTGAAACTCACTCTAGACTAGTTTGGCCTAAAACTCACAGAGAACCACCTACCTCTTCCTCCCGAGTTCTGGGATTAAAGGTGTGCACCAACACTGCCCAGTTGACTGCCACTTTCTGTATGAAACTAATTTATTATTTTCCTTTCCTGACTTGTACATGATTTATAATTTTAATTTTAAATTTTATATTGTTTCTCTTAAGCTATATTAAACTAGCATAAAGTTTCAGGTCCTAATATCTTAGTTTCCTATGAAAATTGATCAAATTGAAAACCTTTTAAATTCATGTCTGTGAACCGTATATACTATGCCTAGCGTCTGTTGACCAGGACTTGAAAATTTCCCAATTACATAAATGTTTATGTAGTACTTCACATTTCTAACATCCTGAATTGTCCCATTTAATTGACCTAATTTTCTGGATTAATTAATGATTTGTGTTTTCCCACAATTCCCTATTATATAGACATTTAGTTCTCCCTTTATTTCTTCTAGCTCTGGTGAGGACTGAAAATCAGGACCTAATTCAGCAGATATTTCATCTCTAATTGCAAGCTTCTGTTTTCAGGTTAAATGAGTAGGTTATCTCAGTGTTAGAGCTGAAAAATGATTTTGTTTTTAAACCAAACTGCTGCCTATTAGACCTAATATAATCATGGGTAATGAGGACAGAAAAATGAAAAATGGCCAGAAAGTGTAGTGCTTTGACATCTTGTTTATTTCCCTTAAATTAAAGACACTCCCAGAACTTTAGACAAAATGCAAGGAACATTACATACCTAACAGATAAAAGCCAGATCAAAGAAACTATTGACCTGTAAACCTCAAAAGCATGTTTACAAATGATGTACTTTTTTCTCCCAAAAGTAAGATATTACAAATTATGTATACTGTGAAAAATGATAAATCTCTATATTAAATCACAGCAAAAGATTTCTAGCCTCCAAAAAGGCCCAATTAGGTGACACATTTAACAACTGCAAAAGCTCCACGTTGTCTGCTATACTAAAACTAAAGAATTGCTTGGATTGCTTTTATGGCTCACTCCCAGAGCACCTCCCTCTTTTCATTTTGTCCTCTTCTCAACTCAGCCCATTCCTCCATCTCAACAGGTCCTCCCCAAATTTGTTCATTTTAGTGTTGTGCTGCCTAAGGCAGTAAACGAAGATTCCAGCTGAGCTAAACAGTATGCTTGTGCTTTGCTAAAACATAATGTGTTTTTGCTATGTTTGCAGTATTTTCCCATTATAGTACTCTTCAAGATTCTAGCACCTTGCAGACCATCTATATTTTTCCCATAGTGCTTGCAGGTATTCTAAAAAAAAAAAGTGAACTCTGCATTCTTCTCTACAGATGTTGATTTGGATTCCATCTCCTGAACCAGGAGCCTTCTAGATGTAGCTGTTCCTATGATGGATGGCAACCTCCTCTGATATTTATAGTACAGTCATGGAACTACTGGACAAAGTTAGTGATCTGTGAAGGAAACCTGCTAAGCTTGCTAAGACACTATAGTATAATTTACTTATGTGGTTAGCAACCAAGGATATGTGCATGTTAGAAAAAATATAAATAAAACAAGTTCTAAACTAATATTCCTAGATCCTATACAAAACCATTTTAATTAGGTAAGTTGGGTATGTTAAAGCATGCTACAGGATTTTATCCCTTGTTTTTGTGATTTTTTAAAATTGGTTATTATGAAGGAAGAAACCATTGGGTTGTTCAAGTCACAACAGAAATACATTCTTCAAAATACATATACCTCTGTATATAGTAATTATTTATTGCAACTTTTATGTTTTAGTCTTTTTTTAATCTTAAAATAACACTTGCAGGGAACTTTTTTTCCCAGGCTGGAATGCATAGAACTTGCAAATTTAAAATGTTGTCCCCACTCCAGAAAACAAGTGAATACACTTAACCTCACCTCTTATTCTGTCAGAGAACTGAGGGCATATAAACAAACCATTACTCTCTGAATTGTAGGGAGACAGAAAGCAGGAAACAGAATAGGAACACAAAGGAACAAAAGAATACATCTAGAATAACTACTTGGAACAAAGATCAAGGAAGATGATCTGAACTGCAATTTAAAATTTACCAAAGGTTCATAGTGTGCAAGTTTGAAAGTTGAAAGCACCGGAGAGGCCATTTTATAAGTGGGCATATACATTCATCTCTTTTACTTCCCTAGTTCTACTAGCATTCACAGTGAAGAAAAGAAATATGTTGATCCTTCCAAAAAGGAAATGAAAAAAATTAGACATTATAAAATATGTGGAAAGCAACCTCTTCTTCACAAGGACATCTTCTAAAAAGAACTACTTCCTATGGTTTACCAAAGTGTAATATTGCCAAATACTATTTGTCATGAGAGAGAGGATGTCTACAGTTCTTTACTCTCTAGCCCCATGTCGTACCTAATGGGATAAAAAACAATAAAACTGAGTTGCTTCTGTGCTAAAAATGATGTTCAGAAAGAAAAACTCTAGAGACATCTTAAGACAACACAAGAGATAAAAAAGACAAATATCTAGTAGCAGCAAACAGCAGTACTAACCTCTTAAACCAAAATTTCTCTGAAGACCATTTAATTCAGTCAAGTTATCCAGTGTATTACATTGTTTTTTTTTTTTTCAAACAAAATCTTCGTGTATACTAAATGAAAAAAGTAGAATACAAAGAAACAAGCTATATAGAATAGTATGATTCTTAAGGCTATGTCAAACATATTTCATTGTATATATCCCTTATCAATTCCTCTCTATTTCTATTCTCTTTTCCCCAGATCCCAGTTAAAATGCCTTGGTCTGTTTCTTCTTATCCCCTCTTCATAGACCCATGTCTTGCTATTTTTCACTCCAGATCTCATTCTCTTACATTACATCTTTGACCTCCATTCCCTTTCAATTTTATGGTTCCTGAGGTTATTCTAGGTTCTACACTCACATCCAAAGATTTGAAGCTAGTAACCACAAAGAAAAGAGAACGTGCAGCATTTTCCCTTCTGTATCTGCATTACCTCATTCAGTATTATAACAGGGCCCCAAGCCTTAGTAGCATTGACCTTAGCACAACTGGAACCATGAAGGAAATGCCATCAGGCTGTAAGACTGGGCAGGTAGACAACACCACCTGTCAAAACTAAAGCAAAGGCCTAGTCCATCAATTCCATACAGTTCTGAGAAAGTCTCAAAATACATTGCCCTTATTTTTTAGCTTCTGGCTAACTGTTCTTGTTAAGTGAAGTATGTCAACCAAGAACATGATTTTTGTGTCCAAAATCTCACCCTGAAAAAGGCTCCAGACCACTCTTGGATACCAAACACTCCATGTAGTTGCCAGTGGGCTAATAATTTCTATGCCTTAAACTCATGTTTGAGCAATTTTCTCTCGTGAATACCACACAATGCTATAAATTTCATAAATTCATTAAATTCCATTATCTGATTTTGTTATACAGCTGAATAGAATCCCTTTGTTTCTATGCACCACATTTTCATTGTCTATTATTCAGTTATGGGGCACAGAGATAGCTATTCTAGATGTCAATTGGACTACATCTGGAATTAAATTAAATTAAATTGTCTACCAAAACTGTGTGGGTTTTTTATTTTTTTCTTAATTAAACTACCATAAATGGGAAGACCTATTTCAAATCTAGAACTTTGAGGCGGAAAGATTGATCTTTAATCAGGGCCACACCTTCTGCTGACAGCCTGTATAAAGGACAAAGAAGAAGAAAGTCTTCGTGATCTTGCTTTCACAAGCAAGTCCATTCCTTCTCTGGAATTAGAATCTATTTCTCTGGGATTCTAGCATACACTGAAGACCAGCTGAGACATTCAATATCCTGGACTGAACCATTACTGAGCTTTTGGACCTTGTGTTGGTAGATTATAGATGATATAGATAAAGATACAGATGATATAAATATAGAATACATATATATATGTAGATGTAGAATACATATATATACATATAAATGTAGATAATTGATGATGATGAAAGAGATAGATAGGTTGATGGTGATGGTAGACAGACAGATAGATGATAGATAAAAATAGATAGATGATAAAAAGGTCTATTCATTACATTTTGTTATTCTAGAGAACTTTGACTAATACAAGTATGTAGGCTTTTACCATTTCCTGTTTATAGTTAGCAGAGCATCAGTGGACATGAATGACCAGGTATCTCTAGGGTGGGATAGTTTTTGATTCTGTGCCCAAGAATAATAAAGCTGAATCATGTGGTATATAGATCTTTAGTTCTTTTGTTTAATTTTTTAGATCACCATCCATGATTTCCATGGAAGCTGAACCAATTCACACTCCCACCAACAATGGCTAAGTGTTCCTCTTTCCCATCCACATCAGCATGTGTAGTAATTTTTGTTTTATTTAGTTCTGAGCCATTTTATCTGAGGTAAGGTAAAATCTCAAACTTTTTAAAGTTTGCATACCTCTAATAGCTAAGTATGTTAATATTTTTAAAATATTTTTAAAACGCCATTTTTATTTCATTTTTTGAGAACCTTCTGTTTCGTTCCATGCCCCAATTTTAATTGGATTGCATGTATGTTTGATGGTTTTTTTTAGATCTTTGTATAATCTGGTACCAATCCTCTGTCAGGTGTATAGCTAGTGAAGATTTTTTCCCATTCTGCAGGCTACTTCTTTACTTTGTTGTAGTTATTGGATCACAAGAAGCCAAAATAAAGTAACCTCTAAATAATACATCTGTTTTAGTAAATTTTTTAGAAAATGCATTTCTTAAGTGTAATAATGAGAGAATACACAGAGAAGCCTAACCATCTCATCTTAACTCACCTCCATTTACCATTATAGTATATTCGCTGAGCTAAGAAGAGACAAAGGGTACATAAACTCATAAGTAGAAATAAATTAACACCAAAATCACGTTTCTTTTATCTCAAGTGTAAGGTAATAATGATCATCTGTTTCTATGCTCTTTTTATTTATTATTTTTGGAATATATGTGAGTGATATTTAAGTTAAATTAATATGTAGCAATGTCTCTATATGGATGAAACTTAGAATTTTGAAATGATTACCAAATCTTAGCAAAACCAGAATTATAATAAAGATTTTAAACTATATTCAAATACATAAAAAATATTAAATTTTACTCTTAAAAATTTAAACTCTTCTATTTTTTTGCCTATGTAATGAAAAGGGAAGTTTGCATAAAGGAAGAAAAACATGGGTCAAGTAAATTTATGTCTCAGTATCAAAATTTACTCTCACTCAATAAAAAAAATATGCAATATAACTTTAAGGATAAAAGTCTCATTATTCAATGAGAGAACACTTCGTTTTAAGTCAAACCTCAGGTATAATTCTTAAAGTGCAATTCCATATCTGTTTTGTAGGGGTAAAATAAGAGGTTTACTTGAGGTTAGAGGTAATCTTATCTAATATTTTTTACTGTGTAACAACTCTACCTGATTCATTTTCCATTCTGCCATCACAGAAAAACATTGACTCCAACATGTTTTAAATGATTTAAAATCATGTTTTAAATGACTCTTATGTGTTAGAGAAAAGCACTATGGATTTTTTAATGGTGGATATTCCTCTAAAACTTACTTCTCTGTACATGTCTATCCATTATATAAAATATTTCTGTGTCAAGTCAAAAGTGGACTTTACATTTATTTATTGAAATTTATTTAGATATGAGCTTGTTTTAAGGGAATAATTGTAGCACAGTTATATACTGGGTTTAGTTAAACCAAAGTAAGATAAACAAACATCTATTTACGTATTCACATATTGTTTGTTAACTTTAAGTTAAATGAAAATATATTAGTTTCATAAAAATATATTTAAGGATATATCAGATGAAATTTTAATGGAGGAAAATTACATTAAAAAAACCTCCTATGCATTGCTTGTATTATTACACTTATATCACTGTTCAAATAATCAAACCATTGAATAATACTTTACCCATTGTATTTATGTTTGAAATTGTTCTTAGCCATCTATGTCTTAAAGGATTAAATGATTACAAAATATATTTATTCATCAAGGAATAATATTTTCTTCTCAAAAATAAACTAGTATTTCTGTTAGGTTTACACAACTCACACATGTGCACATGCATTTGCATGCATTCATCTGAAGAATTTAATTTTGTGTTATCATTTTCAAGAACTCTGTAAATATACTTTTCCAAAAAACTTAACACAAAACAAATTTACTATCAAAGGGAGAGAAAATCTCTCTAAACCAAGCAATAAACAACTCAGGATATTAGCATGAAAGAATATGAGAAAGTTAATCTTCAGAAGAACAGAGCAATAAAAGCAAGGCCTGTCCAAATTCTTCATTAATAATTGAAACACGGTTGCATATGTGAAGTGCTTTGTAAGTAATAAGAACCAGGCATAAATATTTAACAGTTTGCTTATAAAAATGTGTCCTAAATTATGTCTAAATGTTAACAAGGATGTCTTAGACTTGACAGAACAATGAGGGACATAAATATTTCAAAGAAGCAAGCATGACGGGTGGAAACTCAGGAAACACAAAGCAGTTTCCATGTTCATCTAACACTCTAACCTTCAGACATGTGCTTTTTAAGTTTAATAGGAACAAAATGTTTCCTCATCAAAGCCAGTGTTTATATCCATTACATCAAAGCTATGCTAGGATCTTTTAAAGTACATTTATCAGTCAAATAGTGCATATAGAGTGATGTGCCTTGGAGGAATGGAGAGAATCGACACATAAGACAACTTATCTGATGAAATGATGTCCTTAAATGAATTTTTATTTTTTGCTTTTCAGAATCACATCTTTATGGACACATATGTAGACTCTGTACAGTTCTTAAATCTTTTAACGTACATATGCACATCCCCTGGACACAGAGAGACAGAGAGGTGGCAGAAGAGAGAGATTAACAGGAAAAGCAAGAAGGACAGGGAGAGAGATATATAGAAAGGGAAAGAAAGATAAAAACGGACATTCACATAAATACATAAATCTACCAGGAAATGAAAGGTGCCTGTGCTGGACCACTTTTGAAAAGTACTGTAATGACATTATATCAGGTGGATTATTTTCATATATACCTCATTTAATTTTTCTTTCTTCTATAAACTGAAAGGTTTCTATCTAATAGAACTGGTCATGTATAAGTAAAACAGTACAGAAATTTTTGGAGAATAAAAACTTATGTAGGTAATATTAAAACAAAAGCTATGATCCTACTATTGTTGGGACACAGCTGTCTTGTATATCCTTGGAAGATTCATTGACACTCCTATGAAATAATGTTGGCCTCTCCAAACTAACAATAAGAAAGATAATCATTATTTGAATCTTAACATATAAATGTTTAGTAAGAGGAATAAATAATGTATATGAACTCTCAATTTTATTTGAAGACATAATACTCAAAATCTCAACATCAAATTATCTCTGTTAATGCCAACAGCTTATTGGCTATCGGTAGAGAAAAGAGTATTCTTTACAAATTTAATAAAATTTAATAGATTATGACTATCTTTTGATTTTTGTTTTGTTGTTACAAATGATAAGAGTTATGCAATATTTGATTTTATTACATTTAACCTCTTATTGTTGCAGTATCTTTTATTTAAGAGCATTCCTTTGGAGATGACTAATCATTTTCTTACTGACATATCAAGGTTAGCTCAGGAATGTTTTCTCATCCTAAAATATTAAGGTCCTTAGAACACTGACGTTGAATAATATTTAATATTACTTCCTATGCATTCATGAATTCCAGTGTCTGTTTATTCACACGCTGTGAAACTTCATTATCTTCTCTGTACCTCAAGTCACCAAATTCTTGTTCCAACTTTCGTCCTTCTTCCAGTGTGTTTCTTGGGCACGTTTTTTTTCCTGCTAAAATGAACAATGGTTTCTAACTTCACAAACTAGTTTTCTTTGTAAATTTACATAGTTTCTAAAGGCAAGATAGATATTCCCTGCCTATTTTTTTTTTCTGAAGTTCACTGTATCTGTTTTAAATATTGAGAAGCTTACTTTGACTGATTAGGTGTGGTTTGGCTAGGTAAATGTTTCATTTAGTTCCTCCTCTCCCCCTGAATAATGTTGATTTAGCATTTGCAGTCCTGGGGATAAAACTGATGGTGGGGTGATTTTGCACACAGTAGACTAGAGCTATCTCTCTGTGACATATCCTAGTTCTGTGGTAAATTGTTTTTATCCCTAGCATAGTCACAACATTATGTAAGTTCTACTTCTTAATTACTATTAATAAAATCTAATTACTAGCTCATGTACCCACTGCTTTTCTGTGGTGTGAAATACACTCATTTCTCAGCTGCCTTACAAAGCAACCCTACAATTATTTATATTTTAATAACTCTTTCTTTATAAGTTACTGAATGATCTGATGAACTCTAAACTGATCAATTTTCATTATAGAAGGAAAACTCATCTTTATTCCTGAAATGATAAAAGCAAAAATTCTTAATATAAGCTGCTTTGTCATTAAATGTGTGCATTACCTACATTTGTAAGCCATTCTACTCCTTTTTTGCAATATTTTAAAGATCATTTTGTCTGAAATATGTCCCATATTTCATATCACAGCAGTTTTTGTTCACATTGAATCCTCTGTCTGTAAACATCTTGGCTTTTGATGTTGATTATGGAAATTGATTAAGCTCAAATACATTTATCTGTTAATTATTTCAATTAAATTTTGATTAAATGTTCTTTCTTAATATAGATTCTCCATCACTATAAATCTCTCAAAAATACTTCTTAACAACGACAATTGTACATAATAATGACATTAATATGAGTCTTTTGTATTGTATGAGAAAGCAAGGAATATTTGTGCCAATATTGGCTGTTATCTACCATATATATTCCACAAAATGAACAACTACCTGCAAAACAAATGACCTTAGGTACAATAGCTCAACTGGGTGTTAAACGAAATATCAATAAAGTCTTGACATTGCTCCTTCCTTTTTGTAATAGAAAGCATAAACTTTTCCAATCTTAAAATATTGATTAGCACATTGTCACTTATTTGTTGTGGTGGAATGAATGAGAATAACCCCTATAGCTCATATATATAAATATTTGATATTTCCTTGATGGAATTGCTTGGGAAGGATTAAGACATGTTACATTGTTGAAGGAGGTATGGCACTGAGAAGAGAGGCTTTGACATTTCAAAAGGCTCTTGCCATTCTGTGCGTGTGTGTGTGTTCAGAATTTTGCTTCAACATGTAAACTCTCCCTCTCCATGCTGGGACCCTTTCTGGTTTCAACCTGTGCAAATATTACAAATATCACCATAGTCTCTGTAAGTTCATATGTTCATCAGTCCTGTTGTGTCTGAAAAAACCACTTTACTTGGAATCATCTCTCACCTCTGATTCTTACAATCTTTCTGTTTCCTTTTCAGCATTGATATCTGAGTCTTTAAGTTTATAGTTTGATGAAGAAATTCAATTTTGTTTTGTGTAATCCAGAGCACCTTACTCTCTACATACTGTCCGTTTGTGGGTCTCTGTGTTAGCTCCCACCTAATGCATGAAGCTTCTCTGATGAGGGTTTCGTGAGGCACTAATCATAGCGACATGACATTAAATGACAGTTCATTTCTATCCTCTTTGGCAGAGTAGTAGTATTGGTTTTCACACATGTCTGTGAAGTATCTATAATCATAATTTTGGCTACTCTAACATTATCAGGTATGGTTCCATCTCATGGAGTGAGCATTAACTATAAATAAAATAAAATTGTCTGTTATTCTCAAAACCTTTGTGTCACTATAGCATCAGATCATCTTGCAGGCTGGTCACTGCTGTAGGTCACAAGAAGCTCTTTTCAACTTATAACTGACTGTTAAGGTAAAACTAGGTTTTGTACAGGGCAGTATCCACCACACTCCAAGCAGGCCAAATTATCAGGGGTAATTGCCCCCCCCCCCAAAAAAAAAGAAAAGAAAAGAAAAATGAAAATGAACCTCATGGTCTTTTGTGGACTTTTTGTTTCTTTTATCTTTTTGGCATTTTTGGTCTTATGGTTCTACTTTTATTTGTTTTCATTTTTGTTTTGTGGGCTTTTTGGAAAGAAAAAGAGAAAAAGAACATAAAGTTACATGAGTAAGGTGATACAAGAAGGGATGTAGAAGAAGTTGGAGGATGGGGAATATAATTACATAAATCTCTAGTAAAGATATTATTGTGTATGTGTAGCATCACTAGCAATGTAACAAATTAACATTATTTCCTCCCTGACATGATATATTATGAAGAACATGAGACTTCACTTGAGATATTTCTACACAGTATCATAGCAAATTATAAAAATCATTAGAAAACTAAATTTGAATATTACAATATATAATAACTGACATATACTCTTCAAAAACATTGAGGCCATGAAAGACAAATAACTTGCATAAGTTTTCTAGATTGAAGGAGTTTAAAATAACATCATTATTAATGTAATGCTTGGATGTTTTTTGGATAATAGGTGAAAATTAAAGATTTATTCTTTTCTTCATTTTCTATAAAGAACATTATTAGAAAAAGCAACAAAATTTAATTGGAATAAGATTATAGTTATGCTATATACTATGCTATGTAACAATATAGTAAAATATTGTTACTGTTATTTTCTTCATTTTCACTGAGGTTGTATAATACAATGTCTATTTCTTTCATTCATCTCATTTATTCTTATTTTGAATGCTCACTGAAGGATGTATGAAGAGGCATCATGTCTGCATTTTATATATTTCAAAAAATAAAACAGGAAACTTAGTTGTTCCTGCCTCTGTGTTTTTGTTCTACCATCACAACTTCTGTAACACCCTGAAACTGTAATAAGCCTAAGATAAAAGTATTCTTTTCTTAGTCTCCTTAATCATGGTGTCTTATCACAATAGGTTTTCAATCATTGTTTATATTTTTATTTTTTAAAGGATTTATTTATTTTATTTTATGCATATGAGCTGTCTACCTTTTCTAACCACTGAGCCAATCTTACTCTCAGAACTTGTTCTTTTCATTGCAGTTGTTAAAAGTTACATTCTTAGAATTCAGTATACAAAAAGGAAAAAAAAAAGTAGAGGGAACTTTGCTGATGAAAAGAGAAATTGTCTTGTTTTTGACACCACTGAATAAAATCAGCAAAAGGACAATGACTTTGTTCTCTACTTGGATGGAGAAATGACTTTGGAAGTAGTAGACTTTTCAGGGTCAACCTAGACAGCAGTGTGCTATATGAGGCATCATTTTGAAACCATTTACAGTGAACATTTCATGAAGGCAATTTATTATTTGATCAAGCAAATTGATCTTGACTCTCATATCTCACCTGTATTCTAAGTACAAGCATCAGATATATGCTTATGTTTGAGAAATATTTTAAAATATTCTGAATGTTATTTATCCAAGATATTTTCATGAAAGAAGTACTTTATTCACACCTTAAATCATACAACTAATCATATTATGTACTAATATTTTGCTGATAATATACAAATAAATTATATGAATAAATTGTTGGTCATTGGGTCTTCAATATTTTCTTGTATTTATCCACTGCATCTGCCTCTTTATGGTCTTTCAACCTTGTCTTCTACAATGACCTCTGAACTTTGGAGGAAGTGATATGATACAGATTTCCTCTTTATGGCCGATCATTCAGAGTCTTATATGTTCTGCACCTTGGAGAGTGGTGGGTCTCTAAGTTATCCTTCATTCATTCCAAGTATTTGCTTCTCTGATAAGGGTTTAGGCATGCATCAATATATGTATACAACAGTATGTCATTAGATATCAGTTTAATAATATGACCATTTAGTAACATAATAATAATAGAGGCACTCCTAGAGGCTCTGACTTATCTGACCACAGGTTCTGAGACTAATATGGTACAAGGTATAGATATCATTTTGTGGAGCTGGACTTAAGTTTAATAAAAAAAATATATAGTTGGTAAATCCCATAATACTCATTCTTGTGTGGCACCTGTAGGCATTTCTTGCCAAGTCAGATATTATTGAAGCTTTTAATGTTCACAGCTGAGTAAGATTTCGATCACATTTTCCATCTGGTAGCATGCATATCATCTATTAAGGCTAGGCAGAAGAGAGGGATGTAACTTCCAGGTCAATGTCAGCTTGACATTGACATGTTCTGTGACTCAAGTACTTCATTTGTAGATATAGGGTCTTTTGATAAAATTCTGCTTGGGAACCAACAACATTGGAAATAACCCACCATGTTAGAGGGAGGCCTACAAAAATCTCATTGGCTAATAACTCCAAAAAACATAACACATCCCTGGCACTGAGATTCTTGTATATTAGCCTGTACTGTCTTTACACACATTACCTTCTCCGTATATAACAATGCTGTATAATGCCTGCACACATCTGTGGGTAGCTTCTAGAGTAGTAAGGATGTTTCCATAAGACTTTTTGAGACAGTCTTTAATGTTATTTATCCCTCCAAGTATTTCCTTCTTTACCTTGCCCACTCATAATTTAACCTGTCCTGTTCCATTAATTACCTTGAAGCCTTTACATCACTGTTTTATGACTTCTTCCATGAAAACTCACCTTGACAATGCCCCTTAGTAATCGTCATGACTTAGGGTTTTCTCAGTCAGAATTAATGCTTCCAGTTTCATCTATTTATATGAAAAATTCATGATTTCATATTTTATCTGTACAGCTCTTTTGTCTGAGTATAGATCTCTGCAATAGGTGTTTATAGTATCTCTATGGGCCAAAGAAGGTGTCACATCCCATAGAACTGGAGTTTCAGATACTTATGAGCCATCATGTGGATGCTAGATGATACCATATAAGAGCAAAATGTACTTGTAACTCTGAGGCTGTGTCTCCAGACCTAATTTTGTTTTCCTAAATATCCTAAATTCCACTGTGTAAGAAATCACATTCTTATAATTAATACATCAGAGGATGGACACCAAGTTTGCTTCCATTTCCTGGATGTTGTGAATTGAATAGAAATGAACATGATTGAACAAGTGTCTTTGGAGAAGGGTGGAGAGTCCTTTGGGTATAAGGACAAGAATTATATAGCTCAGTCATATGGTAGACATATTTTTCATTTTTATAAAGACCTTCACTCTAATTTATGTAGTTTCTGCTGAAGTTTGCATTCCTACCAGCAATAAATGAGTGTATCCTTTTGCTTATATTCATGTTAGGAATTTATTATCATTTTTTGTTTCATTTAGTTTGTCCCACAATGAAATTTCAAAGTCTTTTTAATTGTAGTTCCCTTATGGCTAAAGATTTTGGTTGTTTTAAAAATGTTTTCTCATCAATTTATCTTTATTTTTTAGGAACAGTTTCATCCCATCCACCACATAAAAATATTCTATATTAGTTCTTTGAGAACTTACTACATATTTGATTATAGTCACCCTCCCACCCACAACTCTTCAACTCCTTCCAGATTGAACCTCCTCTCTTTCACCTAAAATTATACCATCTTTCTTCATCGAGGCCAATGTTGTACTATCCAAATATTGTTGATTCTGTGGCATTCTATTGAAGCATTATGGACTTAGCTGGGATGACATCTTAGAGAAAACTGACACATTTTACAGCAGCTTACAATTGAATATAATTCCTCATCTAGGATTTAAACTTCATTCCCTACTTTCTTCTCTATGCTGATATTTGGTCTGGGTTTTGCTAGCATGCTGTCAATTCTAGTAAAATTCCCTGAGAAACCTGCTGTGTCTAACCTATAATATTTACTTGTAAACATGTACTGTCTCTGCCTCTGGTATTTTTTCTGCCAGTTTCTTCAGTGATCCCTGTGCCTTAGAATGAAAGGGTTTTTTGGTTTTTTTTTTTTTTGTGTGTGTGTGTGTGTGTGTGTTTTTTTTTTTACACAGAAGCTCCTCAGTGTTAGAAATACTCTGCCCACTTATTGAAAGGGATATTTGTGAAATGAAAAATCCTGTTGCCTAGTTTCATCCTAGAATCCTTTAGCAGCAGAGTTATGTTACCTTTACAGCTGGGGAACTCAAGGCCTAAAGCAAACTCAAAGTTTCTTTTACAGCAACTTTGGTCTTTCAAAATAGCTATGCCAGAGAGCATGAGCATGTGCAGGTCATACAAATGCATCTTAATTTACATAAGGCCAGAACCTGCAGATAATACAAACTGCCAAGGCTTAGTCAGCCCTTTCCCCAACAATGTTCAAAACAATTATTATTCACATAACTAGAAATAAACTTCTCCAACACAAGTTCTACTCCATGCTTCCAGCTTCCTGTTCAAAGACCCATGTTCTTACATCTGCAACAACTTAAGAGCCTCAATTACATTTATGGATTAGTTTTGAATGGATTCTCATGACCTTTTTAAAGGCAATCAAATTTTATGACACATTTCCTGACTTATAAAGATTTCTAAAATGTTTGTGAAATCCGATATTATTTCACTCTTGCACTATTATCCGAGTACTGCTTCACACTTGAGATATATCCAGAACGCAGATATATTAACTGATGTGCCTTTCAGCTGTTCCTGTGATCCCCTCAGTTGCCCTCTCAGTTCCTGATCACTCCTTTAAAATGAATGGCATTTCACAAGCTCAAGCATTCCATTTTTTACATTGCATTCAGGGTAACTTTCCTTTCATAATAATTTAAAATGTGTTTCACCTCAATAACACTCATCTCTTTAACAATTACAGTTGGCTTCTCTATGCTTGTTTTATCTTTAACACGTTCATACTTCTTTTCATTGCCAAGATGTACATTTTTTACTATCTTTCTATTAAATTTCCCTAGAATTCTAAGAGTGTTGTACAGAGACTGACCACATCCTGGACTTGATGTTGTCTTGAAATTTGAGCTACCAAACAACTGACTCACAACTTCTGCACTCAACCTCAGTTTTACTTCCTGGACCTTGGAAGAATACAACTGGATTATTTGCAAAAGTCTAAGAAGAATTATCTGTAGTCTAGATCTTTAAAGTCAAAAGGGTTCCCCTTTGAAACCTGATGATGCAGATGAGCACTGACCACATTTCCTTCAACACTCTCAGACTCTCACTGATATCAGAATGTCCTGTACAGTCTGCTTAAAAAATGCCAGCATTTTGTAGGGCTCAGATCAAAATTGTACCACGTTCCTTTCACAAAAATAAACTCAAAGGGCTGCAAGATACAGTTCATTACAACAAGAAGCATAATGTCTCCTGTTAACTGTTTTAGATATTTTTCCCCCTCTGTCTTTGAAAGGAGATTTTTTTTTTTTTTGGCTTTCATGACTTCTTTCATCTCCTTGCTTACATTTTGAGATTACATAATTTTATCAAGGTGGGAATATTAGAGTGACAGGAGAATTTACAGTGGGGATATTTGCTAATGCCTTCCTCATTTTTGCTTTTTATTTTGTTCAGGATCCCAATCCACGAGATAGTGCTATTCACATATAGAGAGGATTGCCCTGGTTCAGTGAAGCTACTCTGAACACATTGTCAAAGATACTCCCAAAGTGTTGTCCACTAAGTGATTCTAATTTCTGTCTAGTTGACCAAACAGTATATGCTCTGTAACATTTAGTATCAAATCTCAAAATGACAGGATATATAATCTCTTGGGACACAGACTTTGGGGCATGCCTTTGGAGGATTTATTTGACTTAGTTTATTGAGATGGGAATACTCTCTCTGTGTGTGGTGACAGTCCCTGTATGTGGTCCTCTGTTGTGTGATTGTGACAAAGGAGCTGAGCAGCAGCATCATATTCACCACTTTCTGCTTCCTGATGTAGATGGGATTTGTACAACTACTTCAAGGTTTTGCCACCTTGATTTCTTTACGCATCATGATGAACCATACACTTGAGTTGAGAACCGAAGTGAATTTTTTTTCCTTAAATTGCATTTGTTGTAGTATTTTATCCACATAAATAGGAAAAATAACTAACATATTCTTTTGTCTTAAACGATTGAAAATGATCAAATGTAAAACCATTGTTTTTAAATTTTGGGCATCACCCAATCTCAATGACTGATCAATAAATAAAGAATTCAAGTAAATTTGTAGTTGTTCTTAATATATTTGCAGGTATGTTTAAAGAGTGAGAGCAAGTGGCATGTTCCTCCCAAAAGAAGACTGTTCCACCACTCTCCACAGCTCTTATTTTCCTGTAAATCTTTATGTACAGTTGAGGGCTTGTGGGCTTTTCCAGTGAATACATGTGCAAAACAGTCTTGCAACTAAGGCTGAGGCAGAAATGTAGAATAGGAGATGGAAAGAGTGTAAGAGCCAGAATCATGGAATTTGCTGTGAGATTGTGCCCCTCAGCAAACCTCTCAGAGCTCAGCTTTTTCTCTGAAGTGAGAAGAGAGAAGTACTCAAAGTGGGGAATATAAAAGACATATTTACATTATATGGGAAGAAATATGAGATACGCTACTACTGAATGTTGTAAACATGTATGAAAGCCTTCCAAAATGTTTTCAAGATGACCTAAAGTATACTTCTGAGCATAATATTAAGCAATGCTGAGAATTAGAACTTTAATCTTATGTAAAATAATTTTTAAGTTCTGTTTTAAATCTCAGATTACTTAGGGAAGAAATACAAACACATCCATTTTAGTAGTAGATAATGTATTTATTTAAAATTAGGTATAAAACATAAAATACATGAATGTGTGGCTCTTTATGGTAATAAAATCTATTGATGGCAATGTTGTATTTTAATAAATATATAAATTGAGAAATTTATGTCAGGTTAATTATTTTTGTCTTCTTTAAATCTTATTTTTTTTAATTGTAAAAGTCATTGTTAATGTTAACAGAAAAATATTCAGGTAAAAATTTGAAAATTTATTTAATACCATCATTTTGTAAAACACACCTCTAAGTATATTTTACTTGTAAGTTAAAAGATGGATGTTAGAGTTATATGAGAAAGATTTTGTCATCAATAACGTTAACAATTAAAAAATATGCAGTCATATTGGTGAAGCTTTTGTGTGTAGCTTCTGCTATCACTAGGAGACACAATCTCACAACAAACTTCCTGAACTTTTTGTCCCCTCTTCTACATTTTTCTCTGAGCCTCAGGAACAAGACTATGAAGATTCATCTCTACAATGATTTACAGGTATCTAAGGAATGCGGAGAGTGAAACAGTTTTCCCCAGGAAAGAACATATTAATTGGTTATCCAATACCAAATGGTCAGCCTGAACACATACATACTAGTTACATTACACACGTATAACAGGGGATATTTAGGGATGCATGTGAGTGTGCATGCATGTGGGTGTGGTGTGTGTGTGTGTGTTTGTATATATAACAACTATTAGTCAAAAGAAGGCTATCAACTTGAAAGAGAACAAGGAGCAATATATGGGACACTAAGGAAGGAGGAAGGAGAAGGAGAAATGTAATTATGTTCTAATCATTAAAACATATAAAATGAGTACAATACTTGCCTAGCGAGTATTAGGCCCTCATTTCAATTCATCATCTATCCAAAAAATATTTGAAATAACATGCCTCTACCATAAAATAGATATGATAGAAAATTAACATATATAAGGCCAAAAAATCCTCACATTTCTTTTATCTGCTAACACGAATTATAATGATGTTTAACTTGCAGATTTACTGTTATAATTAGCTAGCACATACAAAATGTTATAAAATACAGGGCATATTAAATACTAAAAATAAATAGTAATTGTTACTAAAATCTTACTCTCCCTTTCTTGCTATCAAATATAGAAGATGTAATTTTTCCTCAGGAAAAGGAGATTGAAGTTATTTTAGCTATCCATATTTGAAGACATATTATTTACCATACATAGTCTTGAAGGATGTCCAAAATCATGAGATAGAGTTAGGAAATGAAAGTCATATTTAAAAAGCTAATTTCATAGAAATTTCATAATTATCAAATATCTAATCCTTTGTGTATTTATGAAAAAATAAATTAAACAATTTTAGTTTTATGTACTTTCCACATACAATAAGAAAAATGCACGGATAGAAGATAAGTGAATATCCATTTTCACTTTAAAAATTAAAAAAGCACAATTATTAAATGAACACAGTTTTGTTCTAATTTCATATTTCACAGTCTCTTTTTTTAATACTTATTCTTCCAAATATTATATTAATTTAAAAAAATATTAGTAAAGCCATAAATCTTAGAGGCTGCCATGAAGCTACAAGTTATGGGTTTATTTTTTTTTTTAATTTACTCAGTGTGTGATTATGGTGTGAAATGTAACTGTGAAAATGACATTGTGAGCTGCTATATTTACCCTCTCAATGATTTGAGCAGTATATCAAGTTTACGGAGTTTATAATTACTTTCATCACTTGATGCTGCAGGCACAACCTGAGAGAAAAAATTAGCAGTAGCTTTCTGTGCCTTACATCATGTCCCATAATAGGGAGTCAATACTTGAGTGTAGCTGACAGATTGTCTGACTGCTCAGGGAGATACTACAAGAGAGTAAACAGATAAAACTCCTTTGCTTCCCCACCTTTCACAGTTTTATATTTATTACCATTTCTACTTGAAATCTAAGAATAATAAAAGTCAGAATGAAAATACTGTCATTAAACATTCCTCCAGAAATATATTAATAGTGAAGAATAAACATTTAATAATAATTAACGGAGCACTATTTTTCTTGTAAAATTTAAAGAGACATTCATCTTTTTAAAAATCGTTTTACAAGGTTTGCACATGTTGAAATAATTATCTGTGTGTGAAGCATTATGCTAGAATACAACAGAAACCATTACTTTGCAAAGTTAATTTTGTAATTACAAAATTCACTGTTTGAGACAAGGATTTCAACTAATTAATCATCAATGTTCATAGTTAAAATTGAAATAAATCTAATTATTGAGAATATACTAGGAAACAGCTCAGAAATACTTCAGATTGTTAAAATAAAAAATAATTGTTGAAAGATTAGCATTCCTGTACCCATGAAGAATAATAATATGTAGAACAGACAAGAAGGCTTGCACTATTCATGTGATAATAAATAAAAATGATAAAAATGTATGCCAGTTACATCCTTTGTAAGAGATGCCTGCTGATCAATCACAGAGGGTCTTACAGAGCAGCAACATAGGAAACATTTCCCTTTAATATTCCAGATGTTATGTGGGGACCTTGCATTGGCAATGAAATAATTAAAACAAAGTGAATTTACACATTTACTTCCACTGTAATTATTTATTAGCTTGTAGTAGGAAACAATGCAACCATAAGAAAAACAAAGACAAATAATTCATTTGAATTCAAGGGAATAAGTGAAAAATAAATTTCCAAAAGGCATAAAGAACATCTCAAAGAGATAATCAAGAAAATCTGAACAAAGTGTTTGGGAAGAAACTAGTATATATCCATGATGCCACAGGCTGTGACAGTAAAGTTACAAAAATTAGCAGAAAGACAGTGCAAATTGATATATACTAGTTAGAAAACCCAAAACAGTTAAAGATATATTAGCCTTTAATTTTGATTATGTAAATAAATTTTGTAGTAAGAAATTTCAATGTTCAAGAACAAATGCATTAACATAAAATTGTTTACAAAAGTGAAACATTATATTTGTGTAGTGTATGTCTGAATGCATGTTTATTTTTAATCAGGTAAGACTTGGAAATATAAGATAGCTCAGTTAAGATTATATTTTAATTTGCTATTAGCATTATATTTTTTTTACATGCTCAGTACGAACATTTTATATTTTAAATGTTTAGAAAAAGGAGTTCCAAAGATTTTTTTGAATCAATTAAAGTTATACATATTTAAAGTTATTGGTTTTCTCACCAATATAGGAACTAAAAGATATATGAACAAAAGGTAAAAATAGGCTGTAAAATAATCTGTATGTAAGCTGAAAGATGAATATTTCCAATAATACATAAAATATTGAATCATAAATGATAGAAAATTGAGAAATTTAAGAATAGATAAAGATACTAGAATCAATGTGGCTAAAATTACTATAAAACAAATGTAAGAGGGAATTGATGGTTGTATTTTAACACAGGCATCAAAACTGGACTTTTTTTTCTATTTTCTATATTTGGCATATTATTACTAAAAAATATGGTCATCGTGACTCTTAAAAAATAAATGATCAGCAAATAATTAGTCAAAGAAAATTAGATATTAAAATTATTTTATTTTAAAAATATATGTTTTTTATGTGAACTATTTTCACATTAATTTCATTTCTCCCTCTCCTTTTATAATTCCTCCTATGCCTCTCAAATCCTTCGCAAATAATGAAGTCCTTTTCTCTAATTATTTTTTTTACATACACATACCCAAACACACTCATACATATAAATCCGTCTGTGTGTTTGCTTGTGAGTTAATCAGAATTCTCTAAAGGAATACATACACACACACGCACACACGCACACACACACACACACATATATATATATATATATACACACATACATATATATGTGTATATATACATCTATACATATATAAAGTGATATATATATGTTTCAGTCTATATGCATGTATGTACACATTTATATTTATTATATGTGTACGAGTGTGTGTGTGAACATATATAAATGTACATACCCAATCTCCTAAATCCATTTTACATTCCTAATACGTATGTGTTTTTAGGGCTGAAAAATTGGGATTTTATATGATAGAACCCTTGGAGAGGATTGTTTCTCTTCTCCTCAGGAATTAATATCTTCTCACCCTAAACAGGTGGTGGTGTCACATGCCCTTAATCCCAGCACTTTTAAGGCAGAGATGGGTGGATCTCTGAGAGCTAGAGGTCAGTCTGTTATGCAGAGTGAATTCCAGGACTGCGAGAGTTACAACAAAGAAACCCTGTCTCAAAACAAAACAAAACAAAACAAAACAAAAACAAAAAAGCAAAAAAATGTATCTTATATATCTATAGGTGGTGTCTTTTCAGATTTTCCTCCTACACGTTGGTCACAGCAGATGTTCTAGTCCTTTGCTTTTTATAATTTTTCTTTCATTCACTTCTACTTTTCTGCATTTGCAAGAGCTGTGTTAAAAATTGGGGTCCAGCAATCCATGATCAGTATTTCGCTGTATGTTGGAGATTTGTAGATGTCTAACGTAGTCTCCATCTGAGACAGTGATGAGCTTCTTTAATGAGGGGTAGTTATTACACTTATCTATGTAATTATATCAGTTTGGGGAAGGAGAAATAAAATATTCTCCTTTAGTTTTCTGTGACCAATTCAGTCATGAGTAGCTAGATAGGTTTCATGTACCAGGCATGAGTTTACTGCTATTCAGCTGTCCTTAAGTCTAAATAGAAAGCCATTAGTAACCTCTCTATTGCACCATTGGGAGTAACTTGTCAGAATGATGATTGTCATAGGCTTTACAGACTGATTCTCAAAAGTTATTTTGTTTAAAAAGCTGACCTATTTCTATACATTTGCTAAATTCACACACATTAGATATTCTTTGAGGGAAAAATGAAAAATCACTTACAATTGAAATATCTAAATATTTATAAACTGATAACTAATTTTATAGAAAAATATCCATGACCTGGAAAACTGGAAAAATTAGAAAATATGACCGTTTGGAATCAATAAGACATTTGCTAAAACTATATTTAAAAATGTAATATAATTTTTAATTTTTATTTACTTCTAGAACAAAAATACCACTGAAAATATGCGTTGGTTTTGTTTCTTATTTTTTTTACTTATTGAAAACAAGTGATCCATATAATACATTCTATTATGATTTCTTCTACATCAACTCCTCTCAGATTCTCACCACCTGTCTTTCCATCCAAACCAATGCCTTTCTTATCAGTCTCTTATGTATCTAATAATAATAATAATAGTAATGATCAAAATAAGCTAAGCAAAACAAAGAAAGCAGAATAGGATAAAACAATAAAACCAAAGAAAAAAGGCCACCCCAAAGCACAAGAAACAAGATGCAGATCACACATGTTCGTACACAAAAACTTGCATAAATACACAAAATGAGGAACAATAGTATATACACAAGACATGTCATACAACCTCAGAATCTCATCTACAAACATAAGATTATACATTGTACCTGTGTTATGAAATCATAAAATAAAAACAAAACAAATAAGAGAACATTCAAAATCTCCTGTATTACTTTTTGATACATAAAATTAATATAGACAAAAATCTAGTCTGTTAAGCTAGAGACATACCTCGCCCCACACTGGAGCCCCACAATCAAATGCCAAGGAAAAATAGTTGAATGCTAAAATAGAAAATGAAAATAATAGTTGAATGACATAAGTATCTAACAAGAAAGGAAATTCTATAGACCATCGCAGTTAATAAAATTAATTCATGTAAAGAAAATAAATATAAAATTTAAGATCATGAAAGAAAAAATATGGAAATTGCTTTTAAGGAACAAAAATCAGGAGAAGTTGAAAGAACATCAGAAATATGAATTTTCAAGTCTTCAACTATGGAATGTTAGCTTGAGGGGTCATGCTCTTCTCTCTCTCCCTGTCTCTCTCTGTCTCTGTCTCTGTCTCTATCTCTTTTGATATTTTACTTTCCCAGAAGTTACTAAGTGTAGTTCAATTGTTAATATTCACATCTGTGGATAGGTTTTCATTCATTCATTCATTCATTCTTTCATTCATTCATAATGTGGCCAGTATCTTCAATGGCATACTTTCTCCTGAAGCAATATAAGATTTCATGAACTGGTTATTTGGAGGAATCAGAAATGGGTGGGATCCAGGAACCTTTCAAGATAGTAGAATCCTTCTCCTTATGTGTGCCTATGACTGGGAAAGTAATTCTTTGAGACATTCTTTGTGGTTATCTCATCTGGGGACATAAGTAAAGATGACAGGTTAGGATGTTAGCCTGAAAAATAGAGTCTCTCGGGTTTTGTGTTTTATTTGAAGGTCTTCAAACGTCTTAGGTTTCAGGTTGAAGTGTGCTTTCTCCAAGTAGGAGACAGGCTACCAAAGATGCATGCCTAAAGCCCAAAGTTCATGTATCTCTATTCTGTTTTGTTCTGATATTTAGTCATAGAAACCTTCAAACAGACCCTAAAACTTGTGTATGATCAGACATTTCCAATCACCTTAAAAGTGTGACTGTGTGGTTGGTTTGCTCAAAACAAGATTCAAAAAATGTCAACATGCTGGATTTGGTTGCTTAAGTCTCTTTCACAGTTGTAGAAATACAATCCAAACTCACCATTGTGGTGAGAGATGTTGGGATGAGCCCTCAACAGCAGCCAGGACTTCATTCTTTGTTGCTTCCTCCTCTGGATCCTTGACACTCCCCATTCCCCTGAAGCTCATGGAATCCATCCACATTTGTGCGTGCCAGCATGCAGAGCATTCCTCCAAGAGGTAGTGCAGGTGCTGGCATCTGTAAGGGTCAGGAATAGCTGTGGAATGTACACTCCAAACAGTTTCCACTGGATGACACTGCTTATTCTAAGTATGTCCAAGAGTGAATTTTTAGAAAAAAATTCCAAACAAAGTCAGCAAAGTGTAATCCAAAAACTCACATCAAATTCCCATGCCAGGCACTGTTTCGAAATAGGGTTTTCTTTCTTTGTGTGATATGTATGCAAAAGAAAAAAAAAGAAATATAAATTTTATATTATGTCTTAACATAAATATTGTAAGGTGAAATTCAGTACTGTGATTCTTCAATGTTATGTAGTAAAATAAATTTTAATATAGAACTTGATCCCCTAACAAATAATTCATCAAGTATGAGAGTCCAGATAAAAATTCTTAGAAAAGGACTCTCAGCAAATTTATTCAGTTGATGCCTTTGCTGAACAAGTTACAGAAGAGCAGAGAATGCATGTGTTGGCTTGAGGCAATGGGATCAACACAATATAACATATATGTTGGGTGGAACATTAGGCAGCAAGACATAGGTACTATTCCCAGAATGATGAAAAAAGATGCCCTAGCTTTAGAATGGTGAAGACAGGACAAAAGGGATATCCCTAATGAGGAAAATAAACAATTTTTAAAAGATAAAAATACTTAAATTTATATAGAGACAAATATTGCATAGATCTTCCATAAATTCTTTTCAAATGAAATATAATCATTTATTGTTTCTTCAAAGGAGTAACTTATTACCATCTGGAAATATGATTGTAGAAAATACAAGGGATTTAAATAGAAGTTGTGGTTCACTATGCTTGGAGCAAGAGGGAAAAACAATGAATCAAGAAAGCTAAGTTTCTAACCTTGTGTAAATTATGCATGAAAGATAACATAAAAAGGCACAAAGAAACTTCTGTGTCAATTAAGTAATGAAAACAAAACACTCCCTAGTGGATAAATTTGACTAAGAGTGAACCCACTTTTCTTCTGGTATCTTCTGTCTGTATCTTGAGGTCACTGGCCTTGCTGGATTTCCCCTGTTGTGTGTGTCTATCTGATGATGTCTGTGTCTGTCCCTGTTGCTGTCTCTAAAGGACTTTGCTCTGCATTTGTTGAACAGTACATAAAACATGGCATTGAAAAAGGGTGAGGGAGTCTTTACAGAAATCTTTAATAGAGTTTTTACATAGGGAGATGTCACTTTGTTGACCATAAATGACTTCAAGTAACAGATAACCACAAAATAGCTGTTAGCTATTTTCATCAAATGAATACTATAACACAACACACACACACACACACACACACACACACACACACACACACACTACTCTTAGTCTGGAGCACTGGAGAGTACGTAGCTTACAATACATTCCTTTAGATTTTAAAAGCTCATTTCCTGATAATCCAAAGAATAGTAAAGTTGGATACATTGCTCTTTTGAAGGCAGGTTAAACTGAAACAGCTGAGTACACAGAAGGATAGTAATTTAAAGACTTAAGCAAGCTATCTTTGCTGTGAGGTCTGCAAAAAAATCAGTCTTTTGTAGGTCAAAAATATTGTCATAAAATTGTATCACTGGATTGTTTAACATATTTCTTCATATATGTTATTTTATAAAAAAATTAAACATTTTGTTTCATATTTTTGGATGGTTGTATTTCTCATTCGCATTCATTTCAGGAAAGATTCCTTTTGTAAAATAGAAGTATGTCTGATTATTAAAATTAAACTTTTGAAAATTGAAGCTTCATAGCCTTTACCAAACATGTCAACACTTTTTTATTTCACAGATTTAGGGAGCTACCTTCTTACATTTGATTTTTATAAATTGGAATTTCTTGTATTAGGATATCCATAAAATTATGTTACAGTTATCCTTTTTCCTGCCTGATTTGCTTCACTGAACATAATATCCTTTGGGTACAACTGTGGAGTTACAAGGAGAAATTATATTCATTTAGACAGGCAAACACATTAAAAAAATTCTGTGATGTGACCTGGTTATACCCTAATGAACTAAAGGTAAAATTCCATAAGTGAAATGGGATTTCAATTCCATTTACCTAATCTAGATGTGATCTTAGTTTAGTGATCTGTCACCCTAAAGAGTGTCAGTTGTTTTCCCAGTGATCATCTGAGTGATTTTGAACTACAGGCCAGTCTCATTGTCCAGACTCACAGGGAACAATGACACCACATGCTGCAAGCCTGAGAAATGGGTCAAATCCAAGCTTTGAAATAGGAATTCCACAGAATTACTATATTTGGATAACATTGTACAACCCCTCACACACAAAAAAGTCATACTTCTATAAATCAAAGATTATCAGTATGTCTGTATCATATATTTATTTTATGAAACCAGGAGTGAACAAATGTTTAACTGATTTTCATATTTTAATTTTTGTGGCAATTATGGTATCAACATATCAAAATTGGTGAGTAGATCCTTTGATATTATGATTTTATAGATTTAGGATATATACTTAGAAGTAAATTTCATACCTTGTAGTGTTTGTACTTTTATTTCTATAATTTATAGAAATTAATTCTATAAGGCATCATTGATGTACCTAATAGTTATTTTGAGAATAGATTTTTGATGGAAACAAACAATTATTTTTGGTGTTTTGATGTTTTCTATATATGTGACTTGCTTTTTTTCACATTTTTTAATTCATGTAATTTTATTTTTCTTCTCTCATACAACTTATATAAAACATCCTTATCACTCATCTACATTCCTTGGTCTCATCTCCCCTAGATCTAACACATCACCAACTGCAAACATGTCACCCTTCTCCCCAGAGAAAAACATTCACCCCAGGGTTACAGTGCAGTCAGAGCATGGCACAGTGTGATGGATCAAGGCCAGAAACCAACCCCTACATAAAGGTGGGACAGGCAGCCCTGCAAGTGTAAAAGGGTCTCAAAGGCTGGTAATTGTACTGGGGAACATGTGCAGTCTTTCACATGCAAGTAAAACATAACAATGAACTACCTCTCAATTGTATTTTCATATTTTTATTGAAATTTCATAATCACAACTGATGTCATTGATTATAAAAAGGAAAATTATGTGCCAAAAGGCTACATTGCTAATGAATGCAGCAAAGATTAAAGCAAAGATTTTATAATGTATTTCATGTGGTGACTATTTAACCATCTTCAAACTCTAAAACCCATGCTCCAAATTCAGTTTTTAAACTCAGTAGTACCAGTTCATAAATTCTGCTGCATTTTTCTGTATCTCTGGGTAAGGACTTGCCTTTTATGTAAATGTAGCCAGTGTAATTTAGGAATAACTTCTAAATTAGGCCAGATGAAAGCGACGTTTCACATTGGGTGTGCCTTCTCACATAACTTAAGTGTCAACGAGCCAAAAATGAGGGAGTCCTACTTCTGCTAGAGGAAGAAGAAAACCTGTTCAATTCACATTAGAATTTTCAATTTCCATGTTAGAATCATCTATAGTGATTTACTTATCACTTTTAAACTCATTCATATTCAACTAGATAGCTTATTTCTACTCTGAGTTTCTCTTCTCTACACAAGCATTTCTGATAAAGGATGTCCAACCTTTGCTTGATTTACTCATTATTCATTCTCTATCCTCTCCCCACTAAACTTGGAATCAATTGTTATTTTTAATATTTCTCTGTTTTCCCAGTTTGCCAGAGTGTTAGCTTTCAAATCCTGCATTAATTGACATTGTATCATCTTATCATTTTTTCATGTTATATTTTCTAAAACGTATTTGATTTCTTGCATTCATTTTTCCTTTAATCTTTCAATTTGTTTCTTTCAATAGTCTATACTCACTGTGAAAAATTATGGTGTCATTGTGACATTTTCATACACATGTATCAGATATTTGCAATTATTTGCACACCATTAGTTTCTCTTGCTCCACTCTCCTGCTTTCCAAAGATCCCCCTTGTGATTTCAAGTCATATATATATGTATATATACACACACTAATTTATTTGTACCTATAAATATATTCCAGAAATTATAGTAAGCTTGTAATATTTTTCTCCCTGCCCTTACATATTTTATTTGAGTAGTATGGAATCCAAGTTTTCAAGATCACGTCTGTTTACAGAATCTCCATTGCCTGTTTTTTATATTTCAGTGCACATTTTAATGTGGAAACATTCTCCAAAGCACCATTTATAACTTCCTAGAGAAGATCTCTACATTGATGACTAAGTGATGTCATTAAATTATGAAATACGCATTTAAGCTAGAAAAGCTTTGTCCATATTAATTCACTTACTTCTCATATAATTGAAGGACAGATACAGCATGGACACTCTCATTTTATGAATTGATACATTGAGCATAGAATAGTTAAGATCCCTGAATTCAGAAAGCCATTAAGTGATAGGAGGCAATTGTGTGTCTAGAATATGTGATCTAAATCATATAATTTAGCTGTGAATTATTTTGAGCAATGGAAATTATCTTCCCACTTTTGTTCTAACTATTTAGAGAGAAAAAAAGAAATTATACCATGGGTTTGAAATTACATAATCACCTAAAAGCTTATCCCTGTGGAAAAGTATCAGTCATACTTTTTTTTTTTTTTTTTTGGTGATGACAACAAAACATTCTAGAACACCACAGTTTCTCCCTGCCAATGACTCTGTAAGCCTTTATCAATTCAAATAGACACTTATCCTATTCTTTCCACTAGTAGAGAATATTGTTTTTCATCTTCTTTTTCATTCTTTATAGTTCATGTTATTTCTTCCTTTGTTTATTTACTACTCTCCATTTGCTTTCTGAAACTTGTGGAATAATTTTTACCCTCTTTCTGAATGATGTACTATAAGAAAGTCAGCTGAAACTTTCAGATGCCTATTTTGATCTCTGGTCTTCCTATTTGTCTTTAAGATTTGCTATCATTTTACTTACTGAACTTCAATTGTCCTCTCACCCACATCTTGACTTTGCTCACTAAGTTCTATGTCACAGACTCTTAGATTCTATGTTTCTCAGAATACTGAATCTAATTAGTGTCACTGATTACACTTAATGGGAGGCAATGACAATAAAACCAGAGAGATATCCCCTTTGTTTTCCTTTCTTTTCTTTTTCCTGCCTTAAGCAGAGGCTTGTCTGTTTCCTTTGTGATTTTAGGTCTATCCAGAATATCCAGCTTCCACAAGGTAACTTCAGACCTTGAGATTTCCTCACACTTCTAAAGGCCTTTTTCATTCATTTTATGGAAGGGAGGGGGTGATTAACAGCTCTTAATGTTCTAGTTTCTGTATTGCTGAAATATGTAAAATGAAATATCTTTATTTTTAAAGTAATATTTTAAATTGCTCTACTTGGGTGATTAACGTATTTCGAGTTTCATGTTTTTATATCAAAAAGAAAGAAACAAAATAGTTTCATATATCAACTCTATCTAGTCTGTTTTCTAATCTGGATTTCACATTGATATATTATTTTTGTATAGAAAACAAACGTGTGCTTTGGAGGAAGTTTCTATATTTAGCTGATTGTAATGAGAAGACCCATCCTAAATGTGGGCAGAATCATACTGTGTGCTCTGTTACTGGATTGAACACACAAAGGAAAGTGATCTAAGCAACAGCATTTTACTTAGCTCAGCTTCTTGACTGGATGCAATGTGATAAGTTGCCTGACAATCCAGTCACCATGCCTTCTCAAAGTGATGGACTGTACTCCCTTAAACTGTAAGCCACAGTAAATTGTATCTACTTCAAGTTGCTTCTTGTCACTGCAGTTATTAAAGTAATTAACACATTTAATCTTTTTGATAGTTTTTGTTCTTTGACTTTATATTTGTGGTTAAGTTATATAATTAAGAATGAAATGATTACATGTTACTAAAATGATTCAAGGCATTTACTTAAATATAGAACTTCAGACTATAATAATGAAATATCCTTCTTTCCCAATGTTTCTATGAGCAGGAGAAGAAGAAGATGAAGAAGGAGAAGAAGAACAAGAAGGAAGAGGAGGAGGAGAGAAAGATGATAAAAGAAAGAAAGCAATCAGAGTCAGAATGATTGATTGGCCCATTAAAATATGTCCTCATCATAGCAGCAATGGACATGTTCCTCTAATATAAGGTTACATACATTATTATCTCAATGACACCGTGTTTACATTTTTTAAGAAAGGAGAGATTAAAAATATAAGCCATTTAACAACAACTAATTGAAAAAGCAGCTCATGAGCTTTAAAAGGGGTAAGGAAGATTATATGAGAGAGTTTGGAGGGAGAATAGGTAAGATATAAATCATATAATTATATTACAATCTCAAAATTACAACAAAAATTCTAATTCTTTAGTGGATAACATAAATGCTGGGTAGGTAAATAAATTCTATTTGCCTACCATAATCAATATGCAGGTAGATTCTGCAGTTCTTGGTAATTAAATATCTATTCTATTTCTAAGCAGAAAGATTGATTAGTAGGTAGATCTTTATATACTTGTGTGTGTGTGTGTGTGTGTGTGTGCACGCGCATGTGTGTGTGTGTATGTGTGCATACTTATTGATGGCATGTGCACATCACTACACATGTATGTAGAGCCCTGTGAGCACCATGAATCATCATGTCTTTGCTTCCCAGTTGTGGGGTTTACAGATGCTTGTCACTGTTCTTGGATTTATGTGGTTGTTAGGGAGATTTAATTAGGTCTTCAGGACTGCACAGCAAATACTTTACTCACTGAGTCATCTCTCTGGGCATTATTAATTTATAGAAATAGTTTAGGATTATATAATAAAGAATTTCAAAAAATTTCCATAGCATTCACGACAAAGTAATGGTTTATAAAGGCTATTTGAATTCTAAAATATAACACTAAACAGTTAAAATTTGAACAAGTGCTTTTTCTCTATATATTCAGTATTTTTACTTATAGAGTAGAAAAATAAGAATATTCTTTTTTAGCATATTACTTCACACACTGTGCTATCTTTAGTTTCCCAATAAATTAAGTATCATATGCTTATTATGAGAGGTGCTATAAATCAAACATCACATTTAACCATGATTAAATTTTAAATATATTAGAAGATTTTATTTTTATTACCTAATATGACAATACAAGAAACTATAACTTTGAAAAAATTAGGGCAACAGAGATATTGACATTCACAGAATTAGGATGAAGAGATGGTTACCAGGTCAATCCACAACTCATTTTCAAATATATTTATTAGGATCATGTTACATACTAGTCTATGTTCTAGATATTATGAATAGAACAATGAAAGAGAATACATTGTAAAGAATGTATTTCAGTGCATTTAACAAGAGAGAATGATACAGAATATGAATCAAAATGTATTTCTTCATAAACTAATAATTACTATATATAATGTCAAATTAGCAATGTGTCTAAGAATTGCCACAAGTGAGAATATAAAATTGTTTAAAATGGAGTGGCTTGGATAGCATGACATTTAAGTTGAGTTTTATTGTGACTCATGAACCATAAGTATATTCAGGGAGACTAAGCATAGTGGCCAACCGATATAATCCCAGCAGTTAGTAAGTGGAAGCATGAAGGCTAGGAGTTCAACATTATCCTCCACACATGGAAAGCTTCAGCCCATCCTGGCCACATTAGATCTTGCCTTAATTTAAATAAATAAATAAATAGATAGATAAATAAATAAATGCATTATAAACACAATTGATGTTTCAACAAAATGTTTTTCCATAGTTAAGTGTCAAGGTAAATATGGTTGAAGATCATTTAATGAAGAAGAATGTCATGAAAATAATAGTTTCTAGCATGTGGGGACTACAGGTGGGTTTTGACTATTTTGGGATGGTTACGTGTAACCTGAATTTATTGGGAACATTAAATACTTCCATAATTTGAGAATAACAAGAGGAAATGGGTTTGCCATTGAAAATTTAAAAAGAGAGCAATAATACTGATTTAGGAATATTTAAGTGTATCATTCTAGGTCAAAAAAGAAAAATGATTGTTATTTAAAAAGGAAAGGTTCTGGGTATCCTCTCCTTTGATTTGATGGTCTGGGATTATTTATTCTTTGTGTTTTCTTGGTTGTGATTAATCTCTTCAGGATGTAGTTTTAACTCAAGTGCCTTATGTGGAGCTGGATTTATTATTAGATGCTGCTTAAATTTGGCTTTACCATGGAATATTACTTTTTCCCATCTATTTGACTAATGTTTTGCTAGCATTAGTAGTCTGAGCTGGCATCTGTGGTCTCTTAAAGTTTTGAAAACATCCATTCAGCCCCTTTTGCTTTATAGAGTTTCCATTGAGAAATCAAGTGTTATTACTCTTTTCTTTTCAAATTTTAAATATGATGCGTTTATTTTTAAAATATCTAGGTACATAAAGTCATTGTCATAATGTCTAAAACTTAAAGAGAAATGAAAACTTGACAGTTTTCTTTTTTAAGAACTTTCAAGCAAAAAAGTTTCTGTTTTTTTCCTTTTAGGCTTATTCTTAGAAGCACAGAAACAATAGTGAATGGAGGAAAACTGAATTAAACCAAAATGATAAATTTTTACACAATAGAGAACTACAGGGAGAAGATAAATTCATGGGAGAGAAAGAAAGTGTTTGTAGTCCACCAATCTTTTAAAGAGCAATGCCCAGTGTTATATTCAAGGAACAAACATAAATCTATTTGAAGACAATGAAGAGCCTAGACATACTCAGACAAACATCAAAAATGGACCCTGAACACATTCTAGACATTTTTAGGGGCTTTATATCCTCTCCTTTTCATCTTCTGATACATCATTTTCCTCCACAGGTACTAGGTGCTGTGCACTAATATGCACAGGACATGAATCACACTGAGGACTACAGTATGATTTCAAAAAGTAATTCTAAATTCCTTGAGGGAAACCTTTGGCTGTAAAAAATATTATATTGATTTTAATTATTTTTTTAATATTTAGAACAATAGTTTTTTAGACAGGGTTTCTCTATTATAACTCTGCCCTGGCACTCACTCTGTAGACCAGCCTGGCCTTGAACACACAGAGATCCATGTGCTTCTACCTCCATCCTCAGTGCTGGGATAGAGGCATGTCCCTCCACCACTGCCTGGTCAGTTTTTAAAACACTTTTTAAATTCAAATTTATTTTGATCATCTTCCTCTAAGTCCTTCCAGATCCTCAACCTGTTCCTACACAATTAACTAACTTTAAGTTTTCTCAAAAAAGAAACAAAAACACAATACAAAGAAACCCCTCAAAACCAAGAAAACAAAATAAAGCACAATCAAACAAAAAATGCTAGACTGTAAACAAATAAAAGCATTCAAATAAACATTGGAGTCCATTACACATTGGTTACCTATTCCTCAACATGAGGCCGGCCTTGAAGATGATGATATACCTAGTGTCATTCTATTAGAAAAAGAAGTATTTTCCCTCTCCCAACATCTATAAGTAAGTGACAGATCAGTTGTTAACATTTACCCTACTGACAAAGTTTTAACTAATTAATTAATTCATTCATTAAATTATTCATTCACTTTTTAAAATATAAAAATAAAATATGATAAACAAAAAGCATCACATGGAAATTTGACAAGAGCAACCACTAGAAGGAGAAAGAGAACAAGAATCAAGGACCTGTTTCTTTGCACACTCAACATTAAACTGGAAGCCATAATATATATGCAGAGGACCTGGTACAGACCTGTGCAGGCTGTGTGTTTGCTGCTTTAATCTATGAGTTCATATGAGCTTTGCTCATGTTTATTTAGAGAGCATGGTTCTACAGGTATCCTCTATGACCTCTGGCTCTTAAGCTCCTTCTTCCTCTTCTTCTTTGGTGTTCCCTGAACTCTGAGGGGAAGGATCTGATGGAAACTTCTCATTTCTGGCTGTATGGTCCAAATTCTCTTACTCTCTGAGTAATGCTTGGCTATTGATCTTTATAACACACATCCCATTGAACTGGAAGCTCAGACTTCCCCATGGCTACTGTGGGCTTCTGTTGCCAACAGATTAAGAAAGAAAGAAATGTGTTAGTAGGGGTGATTGACCCAGATTCCCAAGGGGGAAATTAGATTGCTTCTTTAAATTGGAGGTAGAAAAGACTTTATCTGAAGTGCAGGGGATCTTTCTCTTCATGCTATCATGTCCTTAAAGGCAATCGGAAACTACAACAACCTAATCCTTTCAGAATGGCAGAGGGCACTGATCAGTCAGGAATGAATGTATGGGTCACTCCTCCTGAAAAAATGTCAAGGCCTGCCATGGTGCTTACTGAGCTTAAAAGATATACATAGATGTAAATGTAGATGTGATTTCACCCAGATGTTGCCATTGTTTCCGGGCAGAGGGCAGTTTAACCTTTTGTCCAATTAAATCACTGTTCTAGTCTGGAGCCCTGGAGAGCCCTAGAGCATTTTGTCCTCTTTACCATCTATTCTTAATCCTTAAAATAGAAGATTTCAGCCTTCTTACAATGTAGAACATTTAAACTGCTAGGCCAGACCTAGAAGGTTTCACCCTTAGTCTTCCAAGACCTATTGCTGACTGAGCCATTGTGACTAACTCTTTCTGAACTCTTACTCTTCTGATTCAACTCACTTTCTTCTGGGCTTCTTCTGCCTAGCTCTATGTCTATATCTCTCACTGAGCCCTCTCTGTTCCATCCTGCCTCTGTAACTGACTACTTCAGTTGACTCTTTCTGCTTTTCAACTGACTTGTTACTGACTCTTTTAGCTAACTCTTCTGTAACTAACTCATTCTTTCTCTGAGTTGAAAGCCTGAATTTTTCTCCTGAGAGTTGCGCTTGTCCTCACTCTGCTAACTCATCCTTTGAGTTGTCACTTTGTCTTTCATTCAATGACTCATCTTAGATGTCACTTTCAGTGTGACACTAACTCCTGACCTTTGCTTCCTGTGTTCTCTTCTGGCAGATTTTGTTTTTCTTAGGGATTAATGGCATTGGCCCATCACTGCTTTTTGAATACTGGGATTAAAGGTGTTTGCTACCACTGCTTTCTGAATACTGGATTAAAAGTATTACTATATTCCATCCAGACCAAAAGGGCCTGAATATAGTTCCTGAAATGTAGATCTTAGATTTCACACAGAACAATAATGAGTTGTAGGAGTTAGTAAGAAGAGTAAACTGAGAAGCAGGCTGAAGAGCCAGTTGAGAAGCAGAGAGACCAGTGAGTCCAGAAGCAGTTACTAGAGTACATAGAAGAGTGAGTAACAGAGTAGTGATAGAAGCTGAGGCTGAAGTTACAGCACAGTCAGTTACAGAGGGCAGTATGGAACAGTGAAAGCTCAGGGAGAGACACAGGCACAGCAGAGCACAGCAGATGAAGCCCAGAATAGAGAGTGAGTTGAAACAGAAAAGTTAGAGTTCAGAAGGAGATAGTCAAGAGTGCACAATTCTCAGTAGGTCTTGGAAGGCTAAGGGTGAAGCCTTCTACATACTGGCTAACAGATTAAATGTTCTAGATTTTATAAAGACTGAAGCATTCCAGTTATAGGATTAAGACTGTATTGTAAAGAGGAGGAAATACTCTAGGATTCCAGGTATCTAGGCAAGAACCAGTGATTTAATTATGCAAAGTATAAACTGTCCTCTGCCCTGAATCAGCAGCTACATCTGGTGAATCTCTGTCTACAAATACAGAATGGGTAATGGAAGAAGGTAGTTATAAATACCAGCCAAGGCCATGTGACCAGTTGCAACTATGAGGATTATAATTGACATGAGTGTTTCTGTCATATTTTATTAAGAATGTGTTAACACAGGTATTTCTTTTATTCTTTTCTTTTCTTGATATCTTTATCATGAAATTTAACATCAGTACAGAGAATATCAGTGGTTATCATATTACAGTTTGAGATACTACAGGCATATTGCACAAAGAACATTGATACCTACTCTAAAGTTTATAAGGCATTTTTTGTTGTCTGAATGAAGGCTATCTCATGCTAGATATAAATCGACTATAATTATCGTTTTCATCTGGAAATTAAGCATGAGTTATGAGATATGACTGTGTGTCAACTTGACAAGTGGTAGAATTGGGATGGCTATTCTTGGTTGTCAACATGACTATAACTACTAATAACTAACACCCAAGGAACTGAATATGACAATGAGGGAATTTTTCTAAATTAAATCATTTTAAATGAGAAGACCCACTTCTAATCCAGATATTTTGAGATGGGAAGATCCACATTTAATCTGGGCCAAACCATCTGGTGGCAGCCCATATTTAAAAAAATGGAAGAAGGAAGATTTATTCTGTTTGGCTGCTTGCACTTCCTGGCAAGCCCATTCCTTCACTAGCATTAGAACCTACTTCTTTGGGATTGTAGTTTATACTGAAGTCGAGTTGAAATATCCAGTCTCATAAAATGAATAACTACTGGACTATTGGACATTCCACTAGGCAAAAGTTATTAGACTAGCTATACCACAGTCTTTATGTCTTTCTAATAAATTAATCAATCCCATATATATATATATATATATATGTATATGTATATGTATATGTATATGTATATATATATATATATCAGTTCTCTCTCTATAATATTAGTATATATGTTATATAAAGTATATTAGTATATATGTTTATATGTGTGTGTATATATATATATATATATATTTATTCTTTTCTGTTTTTCTAGAAAATCATAACTAATATTATACAGGCAACACATGTTTCTGCTTCTTTCAATGATAATATTAAGACTCTGAAAAAGTTGTGTCCACTCAATAAGCCTATTAAGCAAGCAGAAGGAAGGCAGATAATTTTAATTATTACCTGTTGCCATTTCATTTTTCATGATCTTGACTGACAAATCCATGCTAGGAAGGATAAATAAGATTTTAAAGCTCTGACTTAGTTCTTACTGAGGAAACCAAAACTGAAGTTCGTAGGTAATAGATAAAACATTGATGACAAATATTTGATCAAAATTAGTTCCTTCAACTGTTATTTGGTTGAATACTTCTTGTTACATACACATATCAAACTAGACAGAACATTTGTGCTGTATTCTTTTACTAGATATCTACTGAGCAATATATGAATTGTGAATGAATTACTTTCCTGTTTTGATTTATTACTCCTGAGAGAGAAGAAATAATACACATATAGAAAATCAGAGATAGAAAGATTGGACAGATAGGTTGATAATAGATAGATAGTTTATAGAAAGGCAATTAGATGGTAGATAGATAGATAGATAGATAACATTTAGACAATTTAGTAGGCTTTTTATAAAGAATTCGCAATAATGCAACTATTAAAGCTGATACATTTCAAGATCATTCCATATCAACATTAGGGAGATTCAAGGCTACAGTATAAATATAATTTGATCCCAGTGTGATCTTTGAAACTTGAGGAGATACATTTAAAAAATTGGGAAGGCCAAGGCAGCAGTTATTTAGAGCACCATAGAGGAGATTGCTGTTTAACTAAATTACTGGCAGAACTACAAAGAAATACCTCTCAGCATTCTGCAAAGCCAGAATAAGTGCATGTGTGAGAGAAGTCAATAAAAATAATTACAATCTACCAGAAATAAGAAAAGTTCCACAGCACTTAGAGCACAGACTGTTGTCTGTGTTTAGAAGTTTTCATAAAGCACACAACCAGAAGCAGCATTAAGTCAGTGTTTGACTTAATGATGATGAATAATTAGAACCAAATTTAAGACTTATTATTTCACATATAACATCTTTTAAATGAAATTGGAAGATCCCTGACAAATTTTAAGTTCCTTTTCTAAATATTTATATGCATATAATGTGTTTTGGTCAAATTCCCTTCCCTTCCAATTCATTCCTTATCACCCTACCATTTTTCCCTCCCAACTTCATGTACTTGTTTGTAAACATACAATCAATTTAGTACTGCCTGTATATTCATGGGTATCATCTATTAGAGCACAAAATTCACCAGATGGACTGTATATTTGAAGAAAACTGACTCTCCATTCCCCAGGGGGCAACAACAGCTCCTTAACTAGGTATGAGACCCCATGAGGCCAGCCAAAATTTGCACTAGGATTTTGGCTAGCTTTATCATATGCAGGACTTATGCATGCAGCATTTGTTGGACAGGCTAAGATCCACCAAAAGTTCTGAAAAGAGTAGTCTAGAAATTGACCTCTCCACTTATATTTTAATAAGTAGATTTCAACAAATGTAAAATCAATCCAACAAAAAGAAATAGTTTCACAAATCAGAAGTCAAATGCAAACATGAAAAGGAGTAGCTTTGCTTTATACACAGAATTATGAACAAAATTCAGTCATGTAATAATGGGTTGGAGACATGGGACAGTTTAAGTACTCTGTTTTAGTAGTGATCATAAGCTCAGTTCCAGTGCCTGCATTAGGTTGCATATCACCTCCTGTTACTTGAGTTCCAGGGGGATCTGACATCTTTTTCTGGACATTCAGACAGACATGCTCAAATACACACACACACACACACACACACACACACACACACACACACACATGCATAAGCACACACACACAATTGAAACTACTTCTGCAAGAGAATCATGTAAATTAATGCAAAACTGCAACAGTAAAAGTAGTTGAAAATTTGGAAGAAAAGTTTCTTCATTTTGGGCTAGTCACATCTTATAAATACATCTCTAAATTAATTATGCAGAAAATGACGATCTGGATGTCATCAAAATGAAAAGTGATTTTTAAATTCATTGTTAATTAAAAGACAAGAAGACAAGCAGGAGATGCTAGCATGTCTATTATATTAGGGGCATATTTATGACCAGTCTTCTCTGTAACCATAATATTAATATCTAGGCCAGTTATTTATTTTTCTGAGAATTAACATTGTCTTTGGTCTCTGTCTTTCAGAAGATAGTTTTATGACTTTCTAAACCCAGGCCAAAAACATGACAATGTGCCCCACAAAACATGGGACTTTACAACTATTAAGTCCATATATTCAATGAAAAATATTCTTTCAAACTTGAATGAAAATGTTCCTTTGAAGACAAGCAGAAAATTTAAGCAGAACTGTTTTATAAAAAGACTTGTAGACTACCAATAAGCACACACATAAATATTCAAGTTAAGCTAAGTATTTGTTAGTAACACAAATGAAAAGCAAGAGTAATATATTATTCTAGACTATTGCAATGATAGAATGAAACAGACTGTTGGTAAGAATGCAGAAAAATTGGAAGCAATTGTTCATATGTTGCTAGTTGGAAGTAAGCATGGCAAGACACTTTAGAAAACACTTGAATTTCTCAGAATATAAAACTTACATCTGTGATTGAAACCAGCCAGTCCTGCCCTAGATGATTTCCCAAAAGAGTAACGTGTTGAAAACATGCCTTGACTCAGTAACATGAATATTTATAGAATCACTCTTTGTAATACCAATATAAAATAAAATATGAAACAAAGGATTCAAGTATTCATCAATAGACAAATGTATCTACCAATCAAAGCACAGTTATACACTGTATAATATCCTATAATGAAGAGGAAGCAGCCATTGATGTGTGAAAATTGTTGAATCTCCAAAAGCCCATGAGAATTAAAATGTCATATTTTTATGACATAAACATAAAATATGTTTATAGTTCATTTTAAGTAAATATCAAGAGTGAAATAAACTTTTAGTGCCAGAACTAAGATCAATGGTCACCTTGTCATATTAAATGTCATATTAAGGAGGAGATTTTTAGGAAAGGAGATGGACTCGACATGCCACAGCTCATTAATTAGTAGTACTTACTGACCCAGAATAAGACCTGACTTTACTTCCCAGGATCCACTTCTCATAGCTCACAAATGGTTGAGTATCCAGCTCTAGGACATCTGATATACATTCTTTTCTCTGTGGGCTTCTGCATTCATTAGCACATATTCACACACTGAGAAATGCATGCACACAGCTAAAATTACTTAATTTTATTTTAAAGGTACATAAAGGGCCACAAACAAAAAATAATCTTTAGTTATATTCATTAAATTTAAGCAAACATCTCAAACTTAATGCAATTGAATGAACTAAAAGGTACATTGCATATTGGTGTTATTTTTACCTTAACGTGACATTTTAAAAATCCTAGTCTATAAGAGTTTGAAAGAAACAACTCCTATGAAATATATAGTTTTAAATAGTTTAAACTGATAATAGGCAAGGGAATGCTGATGGTTATATTTGGAGACAGTAAATGAAGAGAAATATTCTGATAACGAAATACTTTCCACAATTCTTTTTTTGTTTTATTTTTTATTTTTTGATATAAGCAATGCTTTAGAGCCTATTATGTTATATATGGTACCTTTGGCAATTACTACTTACTCATATTTCTGTAACCTTCCTGTAAACAGTCTTGTCATAGAATTACACATATTACAAGAGGTTTTTGCATCAGTAAAAGCATATATTTTCATAAATTAAGCCAGGATTTTTATGCCTACTGCCTTCATGCAGAAACAAAATGTAAAGATTAGATCACAGGCTGTAAAGAAGAGAAATTAGAATATAATTTACTTAGAGAACCATGAAATGCAAATCAAGTTGAATGACCTCTTGAAATTAATCTCATTTAAGATCTTGGGGGGAAATAAAAAATATCAAATGATGTTATTGGTATGATATTACTTTTCCCAGTTGGCATGAACTAGGAACTTGGTTAGTCATGGGAAAATGAGGAACCCCGTTGAATTTTAGATTAATTCCTCTTATGGCAAGGCATAAAGGAAGTAAAAGTAAGCAAATTTTAGCTACTAATGCAAGAACCAAGATGTTCTCTGAATTGTTAACAAATAGGCCAATACTTCAGAGGAGGGGACAGTTTGATGATCTTATATGAACATCTTCAAGTGGAAATAGGTATTCTCAGGAATATTTTATCGTACCAAAATGGCAGAGCTCTCCAAGAAATACTAAATCCTCTTCCACACACTTCTATATCTCTACACTCAGAAGTCATTTTTACAAAGGCTCAAAGTAAAAGAGAGACTTTATTCAAACCAGACTGAAACCCCAAAGTCAGTTTGAACTGAAAGGCATTATAATCATTAATTCAAAGGATGTGATGACATGGAAATAAGAGACATGTGGAGTTTTCTGAAGGATTACAATGATTATCATCAAAGGAGGATAGCGTTTATCAATTTTAACCTAATTCGCCCTTGAGTAAAATACTGAGTTGGAAACAAAGGAAACAAGCTTTCATCTTCAATGAGAGTGGCAACGAAGATGCAATTAAGTCCTGGATGTACAGTGCCAGTAAATCATCATAAAAATAAAAGTGACAGAGCTTTAAAGACACCTTGATTTTGTTACAAAGAAATAAAATTTCAAGGGATTAAGCAGCCAAGACTGATTTATATTTTCCTTCAAAATTCAGTAATCTTTAATAAAATTTTAAACTACTGTTACCATGAAAATTTAATGTGTTCTGTATCAGTGGACAAGAGTCTTTCATAAATATTCTTTAAGCATTTTTGCAGTATTTAAGGTGATTTGTTCTAAAAGGCAGAGTAAATAGCCGAAACTTGTTTCTTAACATCAGCTTATATTTCAGTAGGTCTGAAAAAAGGACAGATTTGTACTTGAATGGTTTCCAAGCAATCTGCTAGTTCTTCTCTGCTTCAATTCAATTTCATAAACAGGTTGTATTTTAATGTACTCTGCTGTTAAACTAAAGCTAACCTTTTACTTTAGTTATTTAACATGGATTTCAAACACAAATTGAAATAATAGGGCATTTTGAAGCAATTTATGCTTTGAATAGTTTTTCATTCATTCTCCAATTTTATCATCCTAATCATATAATGGCTTGAGGTTGCTGAATTTTACTATGAAGCAGTTCTATTTTTTTCAATTTTAAATAATTTAATTTATTCTAGGTTGAATTCACTTAGATGAGTTACTGTGAGAAGCGATACTTTTGTACTTAGTTGTACTTATTTTGTACTTAGTTGAACTATAAATTCTAGAGATTAGTAATTACCTGTGATTATTAAATGACATATGGTATTAGAAAACAGAAAGGCAAACGATGTTAAAGCTTTTATTGAATTTAAAAGCTACCTGTGCTAGAGAGATAATTCAAAGCATAAATTGTTTGCTCTACAAATATGAGTGAGGGCTGAAGTTCAGAACCTACTTCAAATCTGTGTGGGAATGGCAGCCTAACAGTAATTTCAGCACAAAGAGGACTCGAGGGATCCCTGGAGAAGCCTGTCTAGCTAGAATAGTCATATTCATAATAGACTTAATTGACATATTCTGCCACAAAACAGTGAAAAAACTGGAGGGCTCTTTTGGAAAACTCAACATTAACCCTAAGACTACATGCACAGGTATCTCTGGACACACAATTGTGTTCACAAACATTGACAAATGCATATAAACACATACATACAACATATATATCCACATATAGAAAACCTGTATTATTTCATTTTATTTCTGCTCAGTTCCAATATAAAATCAAAGAAGGTTAATTTAGTTTTTAATGTTTTGAATCCAATATGATAAATACATGTGCTGTTAGTTTGTTGAGGTTTGTTTGTTTGTTTGTTATCAACTTTAGCCAAGAAAGGATTATCTGGGAAAAGAAGACTTCAGTTGCCAAAAAAGAAAAAATGCCTCTATCAGGCTGCCCTATAGACAAGTCTGTGGGGTATTTTCTTGGTTAATGATTTATATAGAAGGTCCCATCCCACTCTTGGAAGTACCACTCCTGGTCAGGTGATTCTGGGTTATAGAAGAAGCTAGACTGAGAAAGCTATGAGGGAACAAGACAGTTAACAGTGTTCCTCCATGCCCTCTGCCTCAGTTTTTGCCTCCATGTTCTTGCTCTGCTTGAGTTCTTTCCTTGGCTTCCCTCAGTGGAAAGTGAACTGGGATAAATGAGCCAAATGAACCTTTTCAATCCCAACTTGATTTTGGTCAGTGCTTTATCTCAGCAATAGAAAGTAGACTAAGACTGATTATTAGGGAAAACATTTTCCTATGAAAAGGAGGTTAACTTTCCTATTATGTCACACATTACATTGTCAGAACTATACATAATTTAACAGGAAAACCAACAAGCTACAACCTGCAATCAGTAGTTAATCATGCAGAAATTTAGAATCATGTGCCACACTGAACATTCAGTGTGAAGCCTTTCATATACAATAGAGTTTGATTACATACAGTAGGATACAATATTCACATGTATATATTGAAGACAATCTCTACAGTTTCTGTTAAGTGCTTTATTTTTTTAATTTGTTGAAATCACCAAGATTTCTATTGGTCATCTGAATATCTTTCTTACCTTCCCTACTTATATTTCCAATAGATTATGTTTAATAAGTTGTCTGTTTTCAGATTATTGACCTAAAATGTTCAATGAATTACTTTATTTATATTATGATTCATTTGACATTGTATTATTTATTTTTAAAAGTTAGGGTAGTTATTAAACTGTATTTTCCTTCACAGTTTGTTCTAATTCCAGAGTCAACTTGTGGTTTCAATGTGAAGTGTACACTATAGGCTCCTGTGCCCAAACATTAAGTATCCAGTTGGCCATGTTATTGATGAAGGTAGGAAATCTTTTAAGAGTTAGAGTCTTGTTGAGTCACTGATGTGACTCACTTCCTGTATATGCTCCTCCTCTTTGACTACAGATGCTATGTGACCAGCAGCTTCTCACTCATGCTGTCATAATTTTCCAGCCATGATTGATTGCTTTTATTTTAATTGCAACAATGACAATAATAAAGAACTCCCACCTCCCTTAAATTGCTTTTGCTAGGAATTTTCTCACAACCCTGAAGAAAGTAAGAAATGAAAATTTGATTTATGTCCTGGAAGATGTTATAATTTTTACATGTCCTGTGTCACTTAAAAGAAGACCTAAGTAATTTATATGAGTACATAGCATATAGTACAACTTCACTCTATTTAAATATTTGCCTTAACTATAGTCTACACCCATGACCAGAGAATGTAAAAATTGGAAGAAAGCATAACCACTCTTCATATGCACATGGAAGTAAATATTTTTTGTAAATTAAGGAAGAAAATTTAAGTTATTTGATTTTAATAACTCAGTTATTTTAGTTTATTCCTCTTAAGTACATGTCATTTGCTATTGTCAGAACTACATGAGTTCAAAGTTGCAATCATATAGTCAGTACATTTCATATGTATCAGGCTTATATATAAATAAAACATGGATGTGTGTAATTACATTCATACTTTGCTTAATATCTCTTACAATATGTGGCAATTCCTGTTTCAATTTAGGTTTTCTAAATACAACAGTATTATATAAAATAATAATGAATTCTACAACACTGAGAGTATTGAACTTAAATTCTCAGCTTAAATCACATTTCATAGTAATGTATACCATTTAATATCTTTATATAAAGTTTAGCTCAATACTCATTGTACTGCTTTGCTCTTTCCTTCATAAATTAACCCTATATATATGCATTTATATACACATATTTGTATACATTTGCAAATGTATGTACATCTTACATTTTCTGTTTTTGTCATTGCTAATGACTCAGAATATACCATGATAAATGAATAAATCCCTTGAACAATGCTATGTGACCAATTTGAAAGCTTTTATCACTTTATCCTCAATATCTATATTAGAGAATTTCTAATTTCTGGATTGAAGAGTGACAATGTGTATATTCAAGTTAAACACAGATTAGATGAATGATAAGAAAATGTGTACATGTATATTACAGAAAACTAATTATAGAAAACTAATCTAAATATTACAATTTCCATTCCTCTAATGATATTTGTAAACAAGCTTTTATTACACAAATAAGAAAATATTGAAAACAGAAATTTCACTTACATATCTCAGCAATTCATTCTAAACAATTGTTAGTGCTATTCACAGGGAGTCAGGGGTTCAGGACTTAAAGCTCTAATATAGTGCATCCCATAGTGAGCCGTTTGCAATTGTACAGCACCATCAGTAAAGTGAATCCAGATATCCTATATATACAGTGAATGGCTTCAAATCTCATGTTCCTTGAAGCAACTCCCAGTGAAATGAGCTGAATAAAACAAATCCTGATTTTTCACATTTACTGTTATTAAAGAATGGAACAAAGTAGTGCCAAGGGGAATGAAGGAATAAAGCTATGGCTATTCAGTTGTGAAGAAAGTAAATTAATAAAACTAACCTCATTTCTTTTGTACATGCTTTCAGTAGATGCCCCTGGAGAACAATTCCCTTTATGGAATACAGTAAGTTTGAGGGTGGGCTATGAAGACTTCTAACTGGTCTTATCTTAGTCATATTTGTGCTTGGTGTGTCATGACGAACTAATATCTCACCTTCCTTACTATCTCATACTTGATTTTCTTCCCCATGGCAATTTTTCTGACATGGGCAATTTCCTTTTCAAACTCTTTACAAAAAACTTTGGTAAATATTATAGTCACCTAATATACACTGTATAAAATATTATTAGGGAGTAAAGGACAAAAATAATCTTGTGAATATATTAAAGAAAATTCTCTAAATCTTTAAAACATGTGTGATGCTCTGGGCTCATGTAAAATATTAACTCCATCTTTTGCCATTGCTTTGCAAAACTTATTGCAATATGTTAGAAAAAGCCTTCACCCACCATGACAAACACAACAACTTCCAGGCTATTCATCTGTCGAGGGGAATATTTTTCATTTCAATGCCACCTGAGTTATGTACTGCAGATACTTTCCAACCAGTCTGCCTGCCTATCACTTTTCTTTAGTGGATTTCACTTAAAATTTATTCCAGCTTCACTTAAAGTCATTTGGTACCCTATCTACCTATGTAGAAAGATAGACTGGTATGCATATACACATATTTTGATTTTTTAAAGAAGAGTTTGATGCCAAATATCTCAGCAAGTAACGTTTTTGTTAGAAAAAAAGTTTACTGCTAACTATTGACGGAGCCTCCAATAATAGGGTTTTTCAAAGACTTTATGCTTCAATTACGTAATTTTACCTAGCTAAGTGTTTGACAATTATGAAAATTAAATCTTTTATATGTACTACAGCTTAACATTTTTCTTTACTCTTTTACAGAAAAATGTTATCTATGCAATTCTACTATACTAATAACTCAATAGAATACCTTGTCAGTATATGTTAAATGAATTTAATAAAGTAATTGTATGTTCTCTATTTTTGTTAAGAGATTATTCTTATTTTCACATGAAAAACATTACATTTAAAAATGAAATTTAGAAGATTTAGAAATATTTCACATAAATGTTTATTCTAAGGATTCATTCTACAGCTGTTGACTTTTTACATAGCAGGAACATTTAGGATATGATTTCAAACCAGATTCCAAGTTATTGAGTTCAGCAAATGAAAAGTGTGCCCTCATAAAACCAAAAATATTTTGTCCAGGTGAGAATATAATCAACTCAGTGAGGAGGAAGCACTCAGAATGGAATATAATCTTCAACCAAACAAATAAAGAATTTAGATTAAAAATTCATCAAAAATCTCCAGCCACAGGTAATGAAATGTTATAATTTTTTCTTTAATATTTAGGTAAACATGTAATATATATTTCTAAATATTATATGCATATTATACATTATGTATATACATACATATGTATGAACGCACATGTGTGTGTGTATATATATATGTATATATATACATATATACATATACATGTTTGTATGTGTTATCTCTTCAGGCTTTTCAATTCATACATTTAATACTGTAGGGATTTTTGTTTTTCTTTTCTTATTTACTATAAGCTTCAACAGGACTTTTAGCATAGAGATATAATATATAATTTCAATTCCAAAAGGTTCAACACTTTTAAATATATTACCTTGAATTACCATCCCAATATTACTGTTACTTACTGTGAAATGAGATAAAATAGTTTTCATTTGGGGTTGTTCTTATGAATTCAGTAAAATACTGAAAATTCTAAAATGTGTTTTGACTTAAGGTTGTGCTCAAACTTTCTACATTATTCCTTTTCTTTCGCTAATTTTTCTTAAATTATTTTATTGATTACTACATTCACTATTTATCCAGCATTAAATAATAAGATATTAAAGTTGCTTTTCCTCTAAAATTTAACATTAAAAATGGAAGTAGTTAAAACTGTAATATGATTATTTTAAGAATGCTTTCTTATTTGCTTTTAATTTAATATTAAAAACCACTGGTAATCATTTTACAACAAACTACTGTTCTAAATATTATAGTAGTTTAACTAATCATGACGAAAAACATTTTGAGTTCTGAAAATAATCTTTGGTGATCAGATCATATTTTATAATTTATTTATTCCACTTCCGTTGTTATTATTATTGTTATTATTTATTATTATCATTATTATTATTATTCTATTTTCCATTTATCATTTATTGTTTCCTTCATGTTTGCTTTAGTAGACAGGCTTGTCCAGATGAAATCAACTTGTTGCAATGAATATTATAACAATGAGGACTCATTAGATTGGCTTACATGAAACTTACATGACTGAAACTTACATGACAAGCTTACATGAAACTTACATGACTGAAAGTTTCAACAATGACTGCCTATGCAGTGGCAAGGCTGAGAATCCAGAAGCTGTTCAATTTGTGAAGCAAGTTCCTTAGCAATCCTCAGTTTGTCAATGAAGGTCTGGAAGATTCCTGGGGAGGACCTGGTCTTCATCATCTATTGGAAAAAAGAAGTAGTTGAGGTCTGACAGCACCAAAGGATCATAGAAATAGTGACAACAACATGATATATACATCCCACATCAAGGCAGAAAGACAGTGAGGCAAAAGCATTACTGCTTTACAAATCACTTTACCTCTGGGCCACAACAATAAGGGCTACATAACATGATAATATCAAATGGTTTTCTTACATGTAATGTAACTATTTCATTTTGTTTATACACAGAGTCCAATCTATGAAAGGTACACCCTCTTGTATCACTGAGTTCTAAGTATTCCTGAAATAGATGACTATCATTGTTCATAGTTATTTTATCACAAAGTTGTGTCAATGTCATAGTCAACATTTTTGACTATGGCACTTGAACTAGATGTGCTAATCTTTTGTCAATATGTTTTGACATATATATACACATACACACACACACATTCATATATATATAATGACCACATAGGAAGATTCAGACCATCATGGATTGCAGATTGATACCATTTGTCAATACAATGTCCTTTAAAATTCATCTGATTATTCTGTCCATTTGTTATGTGATATATTTTCAAATTTGCATACATTTTTATTTTCATGGTAGTTCATTCACAGTGTAGCCTCTTTTTATATGACTCTGAACTAAATTTCTTTATCTCTGCATATCATTAAATTAAATTAAAACTATGATATTTCACTAAATATTATCAGAGTTGTAATACTGATATATTAGCTTTAATTTGTTTGATGATTAAGAAACTTCAGTTATTTCATTATCTCCTTTCACTACTGTAAGAAATATATTACTGAATTTTAATTTTGTGGTTTTGTTTAACTGTTCTATGATTAATCTTTATAGTAATATGGTGTGAACACGCCCCCATGTGTTCAAGTGGTAGAGGAAGAGCCCCCAGTGTTACTCGAGTAACACTGAAAGTGGTTAGGAGGAGTCTGGAGAAAGGAATTAGGCCATGAATGCATCACTGGTGGAAGAAATTATTGAAGCTAACACAGCCAAAATAGTTCTCCTGAGACAAGGTTGTCATAAGGAGATAGGTCTCCTCTGAATAGCTATTTTGCAGCAGCTGTTTGCCATCTTGCTTCCCTGACATGGTGTTACACAGTCAAGGGGACCATTACCAGCTGCTGTACCAGACTATTTTGACTTTATAGAAGAATCAGGAGCGCAATAAGCCTTTTTATGGTTTGCATTATAGTTGTAAATATATAGTTGCATATAGTTGCAAATATGGAGTTATTTCTACAAAGAACAGAAAATACACTGCTAAATTGGGATAATTTGTATCTTTATATTACATTTTATTTATCAATTTATGTTTTAAACTGTTTTCCTCCTGTCTTTTGAATTATTTTCTCTATATTTCATTTACCTTAAATTATATTTGAGCACTATATTTCAGCTTTTCAAAATGTTTGCTCTCAGTGTTTTCAATTGAAAGTTCTCATTGTAATATTAATTATGATATAATCAGTATCTTCCAACCAAACTGTCAAATGATTCAGTCATGTAGATGTATTTATTCTCTCTAATGGCCGATTCTCATATTTTGCAGGAATATTTGATTATCATTGTATTTTCAATAAGAACTAGGATTTCAGAGATTATGACACATTTAAATTGTTTTTTTGACTTCAGAGTCTGCAGGAATGGTGTTTGATCTCCAGTTGACTCTCGGAAAATTAAACGGCTAAATGATAGAATGAATGGAATGAATGCAATGTGCTTTAAAATTTGTTTTATATCAATTTATTTATTTATTTTTGCTTTTTTTTTTTTTGGTTTTTGGAGACAGAGTTTCTCTGTTGTATCTCTGACTGTCCTGAAAATCACTCCGTAGATGAGGTTGGCCTCAAACTCACATAGATACACCTGCCTCTGCCTCTCAAGTACTGGGATTAAAGGTGTGCACTACCACTGTCTACCTGTTGTATGTCTTTTAAGGGAACTATTCTGAATGATAACAGAGAAAATAGTTTTAATGTATAGTGACAATGTATACTATGTAGAATAAGTAATCTTATTAAGGACTAAGTTTTTAGGCAATGGAAAAATCAATCAATCTCGATCATTTTTAATTTAATAGTTTAGTAAAAGCTAAGCATGTTCCACATTAAAGAACCATTATTTCCACAGTGTTCTTAATAATGCTTATATAGATGTGTTAGGTCAACATCTCTGCCTACCACAAAGGTCAATTTAGCCTAGAACAATGGGAACTAAGCCTCAGCAAAAATATACATGGACTCAAATAGATGTCCTTTTTATTTATTATAGTAATAAATGCTAATCAACACCAGGTATGTTAAAAGTATTGAAGAGTTTTCTCTATTTGTTAGTTCTAGGAAATATATTCTGAAGTAGATTAGTCAGCATAGTCAATGATGAGTGCCTACTTTCCAATTTTATGGTTATATTACTGAATTAAAATTATTGAAATAAAGCTCACTTTCAATCATCTTCAGTTAAAGTGATACACAGTTTAAATCACATCAATGATTACGCTTCTTCTACTAATAGGATCCGAAATATTATTTTCTTAAAAAAAATGTGGTCACATATTTGTTTGTATGAAATTGGTATCTAGAAATTCACTAACGAATTTTTAGATTGTGTAGTTTACTATGACACTAAAGCATTTTGAGAGGAGAAATGGGCACAAGCTTCTGCTTCTAATACTATAGCTATCTCCATTTGACAACGGCTTGCAACAAGAAAATTTTTTTCTCTAATGAAGTCTTACTGGTTATTCAAACCACATTAAAAAAAAACAGGCCCTATGCCCATCTTAAAAAAGACTAATGCACAATTAACACAAAGTTATTTTTGGAGAAGTTTAGTTTCATAATCCACTGATGGGCCATTTTTTATCTTGTAGATCTTTTGCTTTATATTTTTTAAATGATAAATATTTTACTATATTTATATTATGGTTTCTGGATTATGTTGTGTGGGTGTACATGTATGTGTATCTGTGTATATATGTGTTTCTTGTGCTTTGTTTTTGCTTTGATTTTTTGATTTTTGTTTTTATTTTTTGGCTGTTATCTTTTTTTTATTCTTTTTTGAAAGTTTTTTTTCTTTTTGACTATTTGTTTTCTAAATAAAGATAGAAAGGTGTGAAGTTTGATGGGTTGGGTTGTAGGGGAGAATATCGTATGATATGAAGGAGGGGAAACTGGTCAGAATATATCATATGAAAACATTTTAAAGCAATTAAATACAATATAAAAAGAGCTTTGAGGTCACATTTTAGCTTATAAGAAATCATTATCTGTAGTTGTAAATTCAGGGCAAAAGGCAGGTTATTCTCAGATAATTGAATCCTTGATCCTAGAGGTTTTCAGCCTCTATGCAATCTAATTTTCAGTCTGGATCTGAAAGGCTTTAATCTCCTTGCAAGCTAATCTTCAAAATACTAACTGGGTCCTAGAAGGCTTCAGCCTCTGTACAATATAATCTTCAAATCTAAACCTAAAATGTTTCAGTCTCTAAGACTTAACTGTTGACTGATTCACTCTGACTAGTTCCTTCTGAATTCAGAGCTATACTGAACTCAAATAACTCTTCTGGTTTGGCTGATTAAACTCACTAACTGTTGTGGTTCAAACTCTTTTCCAAGCTGACTGGTTCAAACTGACCTTCTGAGACTGTTGACTGTTTCCATATGAACTCTTCTGACTCTGGCTACTCCCACAATTTCTCTGACTGAACTTCTCTGCTATGCTTCAAATTAACTCTTGCTGGTAGCTGACTCTCCCAAGCTGACTCTCCTTCTGCTGAATTGCCTCTATGTCTTACTTGACTTATTCTCTAACTGACTGACTGCCTCTCTCAGCTAAGAACCTGCTTGTATATCATGAAAGTTGTGATTCTCCTCACTCTGACACACTCTGCAAACTCTTCCTCTGATTTGTCACTTTTCCTGCTCTACATTATGATTCATCTCAGACATCACTGTGCCAAGTCTTTACTCTGATTCACTCTCAGACTTTTGATTAAAAGCATGTACTCACTCTGTATCTCACTTTGCCTCTGACATTCTGCTTCTCAGTTGACCAGGATGGTCTGACTCAGTCTCCTTCCTTTCCCTAAATCTCTACTCTTGGGCTTTAATTAAAAACTGACTGTGAACTCTGAACTGAGAACCATGGACTGAGAGCTGTGAATTGAGAACCTTAGCCTACTTCTGAACTGATTCCTTCTTTATCCCCAGATTTGGGATTAAAGGTGTGTACCACCATTTTCTTCTGAGTTGGGTTACTTAAAAGTGTGTATTGCATTCCAACCAGATTACACAGGCCTAGAATATCATCTTTTCCCATAGCAGCTATATTGCTGGATTAAATGATTAAGCATTCCTCTACAATTATCTAGAAATTCTATAATAAATATTTAGATTGCATAAGTTAATAATAAGTACTAATCTATTGCATCAAAATGTTAATGTTAGCATTCAAAGAAACTCAAAATAATTGTTGCTATTTTAATTTTGTTGTAACAATTATTTTTACTTGTGAAATCAATATTTCTCCAAGTGATGTATTTAGGAAAGATAATTCTGGCTGGTTGTTGTAGTGCCTTAATCCCAGACTTTGGGATAAAAGACAAAAGGATCTCTGTGTATTCCAGGCTAACTAGAATTATATACTGAGACTCTCTCAAAATTAAAATTCAAATACAACTAAATATTTCTTTTATCTTTTCCTTTAGCACACGATGTAAGTTAACCACTTATGGTAACCGAATGGAATTTTATGCTAAATGGTAAATTTTCAGTAAATGAAGACCAGGTTATGGCTGTGAGGAACATTTGATCCTTGATCCAGCAGCTTGGCTACTCTAGGAAAGTATCACCTTCAAGGCCCTGTGTGATACACATTTGATCTCTGATCCAGCTGCCTAGCTGCTCTAGTGTAGAAAGAATGTTAGTCAGGCTAATCCTGTCCTGTTTGTACTAATGCTAACTGAAATGGAATTCTGAGGTTCCTCTCCAGTGACTAACATGGAAATATTAGAAACATTCCATGTTTCTCAGTCTGGCTTTTGCCTAGTGGCAGCAAGATTGGTTGGCTTGGCATTTAGGAAGTGAATTATAGGATTATCTTCATTCATGCAAAATAAGACTTTGTATACGAAGAGTGCTTATAGAGGAACATTTGATCCTTTAATCCCAAAACTGCACATGCCTTTAACCCATTTCAGAAGGCAATGGTGGTATACAATTTTAATCCCAGCTGTCAGGATATAAAAGGAAGTATTCAGTTTGGAAGGAGCTCACTGTTCTCAGTTCAAAGCTCTCAGTTCATTGTTCTCAGTTCAGAGTTCACAGTCAATTCACAGTTAAGAGAAAAGCAGTAGATATTGAGAGAATGGAAAAAGATTGAATCAGAGCATGCAAGTCAACTGAGAAGCAGAAAGTCAGAGGCAGAGTGAAGTACAGAGTATATATCTTTAGTCCTAAATCTGAGAGTGAATCATATTGAAGACTTGGAAGAGTGACGTCTAAGATGAATCAGAGTGCAGAGCAGGCAAAATGACAAATCAGAGAAAGAGTTAGCTGAGTATGTCAGAATAAGGACACTCCCAACTCTCAGGATACAAAAGCAGCATTCATGCCAGGTGAATCAATTTCTCATACAACCCCAGCTGCAGGGCTTCTCATAACCTCATATGTATGAGGTGGCATATGTATATTCTGACTCACACACATGTAAATAAAATTAAAATAATATTTAAGAATATAAATCTATTTAATTAGATAATCATGAAGAGATGGAGGGTAAAGACCTATTTTCAAAATAGGGCTCTAATAATACAAAACATTTCAGACATTACACAAAGTATGTCTCCAATATAGTTAGACTTCTGAGATTATAGTCAGACAGACTAAAGATTACTAAGTAGGTAAAATTATGTGACTTGAACATCCTTCATGGCAAGTAGAAGAAATATAAAGACTTTTTAATCTGTTCTTAAAGATGTATATACTGAAAGGAATTGGTAGGTTAAAGCATATGTTAGCAGTTAAACATTTCTAAAAGTCAGATTACCACTTCAAAATAAATTATATTGATTAGAAATATTTGAATAATAACATGTCCCTGAGACTATTATGTGATTATTTATCTTTCTTTCCCATTATGCAATCGTTTTCTAACTCTCTTATAGGTTTCTAACATTCTTCAAAGTTTAAAATCAGACATAAACCATGCACAAGGGAACATGTCTGTCATCCCAGCATTCAGAATGCAGGTGAGAGATTTATCAATTTATCGCCAGCTTGAACTATCTAATGAGATTTTTCAGAGGAAAGAAGATGTAAGTAGACACTGTTTTACAAAAAAAAAATTTTTTTAAATTAAAAAAATTTAAAAAAAGATAAAAAATTTGAAGAGGAGCAGGAGAAAGTAACAACTTTAAATAACCAAGAAACACTGTGTTTTGGATTATTGAAAAAAATTGTCAAGGATATTGAATGATCTTGTTGTTTTATTTTATCAACAGAGTAAGTAATTTGACTCAAAATAGTGTTTGTGACCTGGTTTAGTGTACATGATCAGAGAAAGTTTCTGATGAATTACTTTTCAATATGACTCAATGATCATCAGAGCTGATCAACTATGCCAGGCTCTGGAGGATCATTATGATCAGATCCAGAATCTGGTATAAAGACCCTGAAGGAAGAAAGCAGAGAGTGTAAAATATTCAAAGAAAACAAGCTTGGATGGAGACTACAGAGTTATATTATAAAGAATGAGGGTAGGAAATCAGAAGATACCTTATTTAACATCTTCTCAACCCTGTAACACCTATATTTCAGTCTTGAGCTAATGGGAGGCCATGGGTCTCTTAAGCTGATCTGTGTGTGTGTGTGTGTGTGTGTGTGTGTGTGTGTGTGTGTGTGCGCGCGCGCGTGCGTGCGTATGTGCTAACTTATTTAAGAATAAAATTGTCTACAGTCTGAAATATATAGAAGGGGCAGTTTGGGAGTTGTTAAATTGACTCATGAAAAAGAGGATGGTTTCTTCAATGCTAGTTGATAGACATGAGGCCTTGAAGTATTTTCTGATAAATTTGACAGAATTGTTAAGTATAATGAAAAGTTGTTATTTTAGGTGAAGTATCTTTGTTGTTGTTTTAATTAAGATTAAGTATCAAAATATTATCATGAAATTTACTAAGGTAGGATATGGGAGGACTGTTAAAGTCTAGAATTTCTTTGAGCATTTTTATTATAAAATAAAACTAGAACATTAAATCATGTATCAGTATGTAACAGCCTAGAAATTTTGTGTTTTTTATTCATTGACATTATTACTAATTATCTATCATGAGACAGATGAGGTAAAAATGTTGATTTTCATTTTCCTGTACACATTGTCATTCATTCCTGATGGTTATAAGCCACCTGGATAATATCATAGCCAACAATAAAGTTATAACTACCTAGGTAACCAGATTCAAGTGAATTGTGCATACTACAATGTAGTCTTTCAAAGTTTACTAGTATATTTAGATACTTACTTTAGTTGATGTTATGCTACATTTTTTTCCAAAGTCATTTCAAAGTGTTTTGTTCTATTCTGCTTTATTTTAAGATAAGCACTAATAAAGCTACCTCCAGTAACTGTTTCTGATCATGATGGGTTCTCTAAGATTTATGTTGCACCTTTAAGCTATAAAATCCTCACAACATCTATTTTTTTCTGGAAAGTTGTTATGTTATCAGTTTTAGCCTCAATCCAGAGTTGTTTCTTTTAATGTGAAAAGTTATAAATGGGCAATTTCTATCTCCCAGCTCTTATGGAGCATAGCAATATCCTAGATTGCTAGATAGTTTTATCTTCTTGTATTCACCTTTTCTTTATGTTTATGGTACAGGTCTTAAACCATAAACAAAAATAAGTAGAAGAGGGCAGATGCTTGAGAAGGGTATCCATAGTCATCAGAACTTACTTTTGCTCTCAGAATTTCCTAAATGTGGATTCACTAAAGTGTGTATTTATTCCAACTTCTACACTTCTATCTTTTAGTTGCTTCTTACAACAGCCTTCCCTGAAATTGATTTTAAGCAATGAAGCAATAATAAGTGATATTCTGTCATTATGTCATTTTTGTTAAAATTATATAATCAGAAAATTTTCAACAGCAAAAACAGACCTTCAGAATGATTGTTTTGACTATTTTTTCTCAGAGCATAATTATATACCACTTCAAGATAGTAGTAAATGAGTTTAAAATATAGCATATTTTTATGGAGGAGTAAAACATAATTTGAAATTCTACATGTATACATTTACATAGTCTTATACATCTAAGTATAAAGAAAATAATAGTAAAGGATTAGCATAATCTACAAACTTGATTTTAATCTGAATCCACAGTTGCCTACTGTAATCTGGTAAGCAAAATTAATATTAATAACTATGCTTCATTTTCAGTGCCACTAATAGTAGGTGGGATTTTATGATTGTTATAGAAGGGCCCAACTCACTGTGGGTAGTGCCAGAATTTTTCCAAGTAGCTCTGGTGTGAATAAGAAATCATGAACTTTCCAGTTAAATGTAATCTCCATCCCTCATCAAGAAAACTTCCTTTTCAACAGAGAACATTACAGAAAATCACAACCAACCAAAATATATAAATGTGGAGTCCAATCCCAATGGGTACATATGCAAAACATATCTGCATCTGAGGCTCAGGGAACATTGCAGAGAAGGGGATAGAGAAATCCTAGAGCAGGAAGATTTAGTCACATATTAACATGAGAATCTATTGTAAAGTCTCATGTAAAATTTCAGCAACATGATTGCCTAAAAATGAGCTGAACTAGGTTGACACAAATTAACATTCCAACTGGACAGGTAAAACTCCACTAAGCATCAGTCGTACATAACAATATTACAAGCAACTGAGATCATCTGGTAGTAGGAGAGATTGTCTTTTGCAAAGAAGAGGACCCCAATTCATTGTCCAGTGCCAAATGGTCAGTCCGTAAAAACATGCATACAAATAACATAATGTAAACTCAATAGATTACATTTAAGAATATTCAGCCAGGTGATAGCAGCCCATGCTTTTAATCCCAGCACTCAGGTGGGATTAAAAGAGGCAGGCAGATCTTTGTGAGTTTGATACCAGCCTGGTCTACAGAGTGAGTTCCGGGACAACCAGTGTTTCAACAGAGAAACCCTATCTCAAAAAACAAGAAGAAGAAGAAGAGGAAGAGGAAGAGGAAGAGGAAGACGAGGAGGAAGACGAAGAGGAAGAAGAAAGAAAGAAAGAAAGAAAGAAAGAAAGAAAGAAAGAAAGAAAGAAAGAAAGAAAGAAAGAAAGAAAGAAAGAAAGAAAGAAAGAAAGAAAGAAAGAAAGAAAGAAAGAAAGAAAGAAAGAAAGAAAGAAAGAAAGAAAGAAAGAAAGAAAGAAGAAAAAGAGTAAGAAATATGTATATGCATTTAATAACAATTAATGAAAAGGAAGCCATGAGTTTTGAAGATAGTAGGGAGTAGTTTATGGGATGTTTGAAGAGAGAAAAGAGAAAGGAGAAATGTTACAACTAAATGAAATAAAAACAATGAAAGAAAGAAGAAAGGGAGGAGAGAGAGAGGGAAAAAGAAAAGAAGGAAAGAGCAGACTGAGCAATGGAGCAAGCCAGGGGGAATAAGGGAATAAGCAGCCCTCCTCCATAGTTTCCGCATCAGTTTCTGCCTCCAGGTTACTGCTCTGACTCATTTCTGCCCTAACTTCCTTCAGTGATGACCTGTGATCTGGAAGGATTTGTGAAATAAACCAATCCTTACCAAGAAGCTTATGATGGTGGTATTTTATTTCACCAAGGAAAACCAAACTAAGAAATTGAGTAGTATAATGATTATTCTTCATGCAAACTTTTTCAACCCGATAAATTATATAAATGAAAAACATTGCCTTAATGGGTTACCTAACACTTTTAAGTAAAACCCAAACTTAGGCATATGCTTTGTACATATATATATATATGTAAGTACCTGTTGCATGCTTATGTATATGTGTATTATTTTTTTCTAAAATAACTATAAAGGCCTATTTATGTTATTTTAAATATAAATTAAAAATATCAAAATTCAAAATTCAATTCCTATACTTAATATGCAGAACATAACATAATAGATCATCATGTAAGAAAAGCAGAATTTTTATATCATAATGTATAATTATAAGTTATATGGAAGTCATAGCATAATCAAAATATCAATGATAAAGAAATTAAAATAAAAATTATAAATATAGCATTTTAGTTTTTAAATTTTTAAATGCACAGCCACAAAGATATTAGAAAGTTAATTGCTGAGTAAATTTCCAACTGCTGGAAATGGAAGCACTTTCTAAATGTATTCAGTCAATATACATTACCTTTGTAGTGAGAAGACAGTCATAAATGTCATTGGAAAAGTGAAGTAGAATCAGTTGAAGTAGTGTTAGGTAAACACACCACTGGCAGTGGGAAGCGTTTGCCTCTCCAGCTGCTCTTCTGGTCCAACAGCCCATTCAGAGCAGTGAGAAGCCATTAGAGCAGGTGGCTGCTCATTTTATTTTGATATGGAAGATTAACCTCAAAGCTATTTCTGCATTTACTAGAAAACACTGAGTCATGACAATTGTAAAAGCAATTGCCAATGATATGCAATCAGATGCTTTTATACCAGGGCTGACTCTCACACGGGCTGCATTGTACTGAGGATGCAAATTGCTTAGAATGTCTAAATTACTTTTTTTTCTTTTCTGATTCACAGTTGTCAGCCACTTGAGTATGAAAACTAAATGGAAGGGTTATCATTAACTATACCATATAAGCATTGAATTTACTTCCTAGACTGTGAATGTAGCAATGCAACTAGTGAAATGGGGGAACTAAATGAAGAGTTTAACTGTTATCATATAGTAAGAGCATTTATCAGGCTTTTTTTTTTCATTGTTGTTGTTAAATGTAATGCAAAATAAGCCTGTCTCCATGTGCCTGCTCCTTTCTGTTTTTAATACAAGTTCTGTTTCATATATTCCCACCATATTGTTTTGCTAATTAAATATCAACACATTTTAGATTAATATTAGGATTGATGCTATCTTTATCTTGCATTTTATATTTCATTGGTGACTTTAGGACTGAAAAATAATTGTTATTGCTTGGGAGGTCCAAAGAATTTTGCCATACCATAATCAGTAATTGTCAGTTTTTATTGGTAGTATTATCTGCTTCTATGGGACTATAATGTGTTTTGGGGTCATATAATAGAAAAAAATGATAATTTTGAGACACTAAAGAACAGGAAAAAGAGTGTAGGCCACAGAGACATTGTGTGTGTGTGTGTGTGTATATATATATATATATATATACATACATACATGTGTGTGTGTGTGTGTGTGTGTGTGTGTGTGTGTGTGTGTGTGTATACATGTACAAACATTTCCTTCACGTAAGGCTCAGGGAAATTTTTTGAATAGGGTTGGAAAGATTGTAAAAGCTAGATAATTGTGGAGTTTGCTGTGAAATTATGTCCCCTAGTAATATCAGAAGCTATATCCATTTGTCTATGTTTATAAAGATAAATATTTAGAAGGAAATGTGGAGCCATGTCAAATAAACTAAACAGAAGTAAGCTCACTTCCAGGATTTTACACAGTTATATGTTTTGAACTTATTAACACAACCAGAATTGAATTCCATTTTATGGAGTGTATCTCCAACCTGGAATGCTAATGGCTACTCCTCTGTCAGGCAACACTACTACCCCAGGGGCATATCTTACTTCCAGGTTTGTACTGTATTTCATAATGTTCACAGCCAAATTAATCTGGTAATGCTGTTGAAATCACCACAAGCATCCTGCATGACAAATTCTGACACCATGAATGCTAGACAGCAAGCATGGAATTTATAATCCCATTCTAGTTTGATTTCACTATCATATCTTGAATGGAAGTATAATGTGTTCAGCTTCAAGAAGGTTTTTAACTGATTGTTTTAAAATCCCTCCCCCAAAAAAAAGGAGAGAGAGAGAAAAGAAAAACAGGAAAAGAAAAGAAGAATAGAAATATTTGTACAGTTTAGGAGAAAAACTGGGACTTCACTCACCATCAAGGGATAAAAATCTACACAGGAATATTTGAGGACTAAATCTCATGTGTCTGTATGATTACTCCTAGAATGAGGAGCTATAAACATACTGAACTTTAACCAGAATAGACGACACTCTTGTTTGACAAAAGGAAAATTTAGTTCAAGTTTTCTTTAGGATAATGTGTAAGCTGGGTGAATATACTTCTATTAATGTAGCCTGGGAATCATGTTCTCTTTATTTTTAAACATGATCCTCTACAACTTTCAGTTCTGCAACCACCCTGTAAACAATAAAAACATTTTGTCCTTGTTTGCTCAAACACTGGCCTCTAAAAACTTCCATAAAGATTTTGCTTGCACCAGTGTTCTAAATTTATGTGAAAAATTTCCACTGACTAACCATGTTTGTAGAGTTCCAGCCTTCAGTAAGCAACAAATATACAACATTTCATATATATTTCTCTCTGTAAACTGAAGGCCTTGGTGTCCTGTAGGCCACTGTAAGTCACTAAGCCACTGATTCATTCAATCTATCATTTATCTATTTATTTCCCTCTGTGCGTGTATGTATGCATGTTTGCCCCAAAATTTTCTCTTTCTCTCTTTTTTCTATACATTTCTTCTTTTTTTCCATTTCTTCCATTTGTTCTTAAACTGCAATTTCTGTTGTGAGTTTCATGCTGTTTGTTTCCTATGTGAAAAAAAATTTATTTTGTTGTTGATTTTCAATAAAAACTGTCAAACAAGTGCCCTATCAAATGTCATTTAACAACCACCCCTGAATGGCATCAAGTAATCATTTATACTGACTTTTTCAAATTCTCCTTTTTGGTTAATATTACTTGGGAAGTAGAGATTTGGGAATTCTGTGAGGAAATATAATAGGAAAAGATCACAAAATATCCTACACAGCATGCACTAATTATAGTAATTATTGTATTGTATACAGTATGCATTAATAACAAAATATTTTGTACTTGGTGAGTGGTAATATGACTTCCTTTGTTACTTGAGGATGTTTGGCTAGCTGATAAGAATTATTATGAATAAAATACAGAGGAAACTATGCCACCTATTGCATTTAGATTTTCTTGGAAAATGCTCTTGCATTAATTATTATTTTTACAAAAATCCTGGCTAAATAAATAAATCTAACTAGAAAACCCTTGGAGTTTTCAAGTATGTGAGTCAATGTATATGGACATATAAAATTGTTGGAAATTTCATCTAATTCTTGTTTTGTTCCGTTCTGTATATTTGTTTAAGACTCTTAAAATGAAAATTATTTTCTTAAATAAAGAAATTGATTTGATGTTCTAAATTGATTGTGTTTGATAAGAGACATATTTTTCCCCTAATCTCAATATTAAGGATGAAACAAGAAAGTAATTTGGTTACCTTGTTTGAATCTCATGCCCCATATCAGTGTCTAGGAGAAAGGACTATAATAATGGGTATATTATAAAAATAAAAGTCAAGTATAAATGTACAGATTTTGTGTCATTAATAAGAAAGGAAATAACCTTTCTTCCCTATTCTCATTACATCGTTTACATGAAAAAAAGAGCCTTTCTCTAAAGACTCTCAGAAGAATGGATGATAGCACGCATTCAACGTTCAATGTATGTACTCCAGTTCTTATTTAGCTGCAAGCATAATATGTCAATTGGCAAGTAAGTTTGGGACTACATTCCTATTTGGGAAACATGATTCTTTATCATTGGTTCCTGATTTGTGAAATCTGTAAAGTGATTTCATCTGATGCGCCCCTATTTGCATGACAGCTATCTATACTTTCCTAATGAAGTAAGAATAACCTCATGAATGTGAAATATACCAACAAATATGGTTAGCATATTGATATATTATGAGATTCCTTGACAGTAATAAGTACTCAGTAGTTAAGTGCATCTGAACTCTTCCTCAAATGAAGTCTAGAATACTTGCTAAGTTAAGAATAGAGTTTCGAGAACCAGGTGGCTTGAATGTAACAATCAGAAATGAGCTGATAACCACAGAAGTGAAGGCTGTAAATCCAGTACTCAGAAAGTGTGAACAGGAGGATGAGGAGTTGAAGGTCCATACTTGACTACATTAGAATGTGGGGCCAGATGATCTGGACCTCATATATTCCTCCCTTAAGGAAACAAACAAATCAAAGTGTCATACATACCAAGTAAAGATGAGAATACATAGCACTATATGCATTTGATGGAATATTTCTAAATGCATATTTGTGTAAATTTATTTAAGTATTTGTTGTTCATAATGGGTTATCACTTTTAAGCTATTTGACAAAATATTAGGAAAAATTTCAGGTATATATTGAATATAACATTTCTCTTGTTCATGGAGATTTCCTAGTTTTAATGAGTTCATAAAGTCAACTAAAAGTTGTTCTTATCTTAGAATCACTAAAATCTTCACTCCCAAAATATACTTTTCTCTACCCTATAATTATTTATATGACAACTTTTGATGATGATTTCTGAAGTGTTAATGGTGATTCAAAATCTCCTCTAAAGGAAATTCTACAAAACAGTCACAGATTTTTTAAAATAGCAACTTAATGAGTAATGCCATAAATTAGGTGGAAAAAGAGAAAGGTTTTTTTTTTCTTTTCGTTTTTTCAATACATGGTATTTCTGTTGTAACTCTGGCTGTCCTGGAACTCATTCTGTAGAACAGACTTGCCTCAAATACATAGAAATCTACAAGCTGGGATTAAAAGCATTGGCCACCACTGCCTAGCCAAAGAGAAGTATTTTAAATAAAAAAATCGTATTTTATTTTCCAAATGCCTGAGCAAGCAATTTTGTATTTGGAATAAGTACAGTTTCTATTCTTTGTCCCTTACTCTAATTAAAGAAAAAGGAGTCTGATAAAAGTGACCACTCAAACATCTACAAATAAAAGTAGTGGAAGAAATCATTGCAATCAATATACTGATACAGTCATGGCCTTTAAGAAAATGTGAGAATCACAGTAAAAATGAGATCTTTCTGTTGTTGATGGGTACTCTCTCAATTATTGAATGATGTTAATTTATTAGTTGTGTAATAGTGCTGTGTGAATAATAAGGCAAATGCAGCTATTTTATCAAATCTTTTTCCATGTATCTCCATACAAAGTCACAAAGAACATTTCTTTTCGGTACAGTAAAAGGCAAAATGCTGTAGAACTTCAGGATTGTATGTAAGCACAGATTGTTCTGGAATAGAAAGCAAACAATTGGTGCTCATTAAAAGATGCTAGACCGAATTAATTTGTCTATTGCACGTTCAGTAAATCTTTTGTAAATTCTGGTTTTGTTTCAAAATATCTTAATTTTCTACAAAGTGTAATAAAGTTGTTGCCCTCTGTATTTGATTTGTAATGCTTTATTAAAGAATATTATGTCTTATAGTCAGTTTTTTTTCTGGATAGAATCTCAAGTTTATTGTATTCTTGTAATATTGTTTGCAGTAGAAGCTGTATATTTGGTACGATTTTGTGTAATATTTATCACGCCAATGACTTTAATAATTGTTGTAGCAGGTAAATGTGTCCATTGTGTGCTGGCTTTAGAAAACTACCAGTATTTCCACTATTTAATATATGTTCACTGTCAATTTAATAAAGTTTAGGTGCAACAGAGACCCATCGCTTCTTTAAAGCATTGCAACATTAATGATTAATTTCCTACAGTCAACAAAAATACTGCTGACTTAATATACATGACAGAAACTGACAAGTTCTAATATGCACATTTAAATTGCTTTTCTTCGCAAAGAATTGCAGGCACTCAGGAATAGAGTTTTTAATTGCTAAATAAATGAGTTTCCTGGAAAAAATGCTTTGGTCAGTATTGATAAGCCTAATAAAAGACATTATTTTAAGCAGTACCCATTATTTTGATATTTTGTTTCCCTCTTGTTAGGTACTTTACCATGGTGAGCTATTATTATCATTTCTACAATAGTAATATCTGTCACATTTCAAATTCAAATATGTTGTATGTATTAATTTGCCCTAAAGTCAGTAATATTCATATATTGTTTATAGTCTCATATAGCAAAGAATTTAAAAGTGAAAAATCGCAGTTAGAGTGATGACTCAGCAGTTAATGCCCTTACTGCTCTCCTAAAGGACCGAGTACAGTTTCCAGCAGGTCTGTCAGGCAACTAAGAGTAGCCTGTAACTACAGCTCCAGGAGATTCCATACTTCTGTCCACCACAGGCATTGGAACTCAGCTGCACTTAATTGTGTATACATTCACACACATACACACATAAACATAAAAATAAAAAATAAATAAATTATGTAATTATAAATAAGAAAAGGAAGAGGAAAACCAATTTGAAGGAAATAAGATAAATGATTGTAAGCACACTACTACCACTCTATGAATTGTATGCTGACTTAAACAAGTAAGAAAATAAAGTGAGAAAAATTGATAATCCTAAATCTACCTTAATACTACTATATTCATTTCACTTTGGATCCATAGAAAGAAATATCTGTATCTGATAAACTATTAGACGTTTACTACTCAGTTCAGTTTTGTCTAATATGAACATAATTTTACATAATAAATAACTAGTCTGTTATTATATAATCTATAAAACATATGATAACATTTGATTTTAATTATTTTCAATTATATACAAAATTGGTAAATGTGGAAATGAAAAGGACTAACAGCTAAAGAGAAAAGAATGAATGTTTACTAAATGTCTATAGAAAAATAATACATGAAAATTTTAAATGAAATTTGTATAATGGGAATGGTAGACAAAAGGGGAGGTCAGAAAAAATAAATATGGAGATGACAGAGAAGAATATTAAGAATAACATCATAATTAATTTACAGAACTATTCCTTGCTTGAAATATGATTAATAAAAAACCATAAAATAGAATGAATTGCATAACATAGAATTACTTCCTTGGAGGTTTTGTATGACTTTTCCAAGACTGAGTGATGTGACTATTTGTCCCAGGTAGGTCAACAATGGCATATCAGAAAAATGACTCCACTATTGGTAAACTGGTAGGTCTACTGGGCTCACCAATAAGAGTACGGGTGAATACAGGAGCACAAGAAAGTAAAATTTAGGCACACCATAATGTGGTTCACTCCAGAATGGTTCGTAGTTCATGAAAGAAGAGTACCTTGAGTGCTCCTTACATCTGAAGGCAGCTAGCTCTGTAGACTCTCTCTGGAAGTCTTTTGGAGCCTTTATATCTTTGGAGTGGAGTCTTCTAATTCCATGAGGCATCTGAGCATTGAAAGGTTTATGAATTTAAAGACAAGTGTAAATATCTTTTACTTCCTGAGGCTTATGAACCTCCCAGTTCCAGTAAAGAAGAGAAGAAAATTATTGTTCTTTCCAAAAACCTAACTCTGATCTACTACTGTTGCTCCATTCATTTCCATTTCTGTAGGACACAGAAATTGTTAATCATCCAACTAGTATGTCCAAAAAACTGTTCTATTAAATCTTAAAGATTAGAGATAAGTTGTTTAAGACCTATTTAAAATGCGGACTTGTGTTAAGAAATTATTAGAAAGATAGGAACAAATGCATATACTTCAGTTGTATAATGGAAATGTGTGTTTTAATAAGCAAATCACGCATGGGTGTTATAAAAACAGTGATATACAGCTACTATTCTGCTATGACTTCTGCTCCTTACTAACATGAATGTAAAAGCAGAATATACATATTAATAATATAAAATTTAACATGTGGTCATGATTTTATCTTCATAAACCATAAGAGTAATTGAAATAATGATGTCATCCTTCATTCACAATAGACTCTCATGTCCTACTGGAATCCCATCTCCCAACATTTCCTTGCTTTATTTTAGCCAGAATCTAATGTCTGATTTGTCACCACTGTACAACTTTTTATACTTTAATTGGAATTTATAAATAAGGGGAATCATATATATTTAGAATTTTGGGTTAACTTTCTTATGAAGCATATTTATATTCAAGTTCAGTCATAGTGCAGCAGATATCACTATCTACTGCTATTTTATTGTTAATAATATTGCATGCTGTAAATACATACCTATTTTTACACCTCATTGTTAATGACTTGTGTCTGTGATTAATAAAATCATATTTTAGAGTAATTAAAAATGCTCTGAGTATTGATTATGATGTGTTAATGTAAACACATCATGATTCTTATGGGTGATAAGTACCATAATATAGCTAAGTTGACAGTAAATTTAATTTTTTTAAATTTATTTGTTTAATTGTATCTGTTTGTGTATGTGTGTTTGTGTGTGAGTGGATGAATTGATACAATGCAAATATCTTAAACTCAGAAGGGGAACCCAAAGCCCTGTAACTGGAGTTATGGATAATAATAAGTCATTGTGTAGCCACTACTAACAGAACCCAGGTCCTCTGCAAGGCCCCAAATGACTCTTAACTGTCACTCTATTTAAGAATTTAAAGAATTGCTAAATAGTGTTAAAGAAGATTCTCTGACTTTAAAATACATTCTTGCTAAAAATACACAAGATTATAAAGCTTGCAGGTTTGTGCCAGCATTATCAATAATTAATCTTTACCTGTGGATAACTTATTTTTTATGTTGGGTCATTATGTTGCAATTTTAACTTGTAATTCTATATGGTTTATTATTTTTTTATGTGCTTAGTTGCTCTAGGTATGCGTTCTTTGGTGTTTGTACATGTTGGATTTGTGTTGAGGTTGTTTGATTACTAATGATCTGCACCTGAGGAGTGCTGAATCACTAAAACCACCTGAACTCAGATGCTCTGGGTTCCACTCTGAGTCCAGTGCTGGGCCAGGATGGTGGTTCCCTCTGCTGAGATCTGGCAGGGCTTCCACATATGAAAATTTCTTCTTGTCTTCCTTGCTGAGCCACAGCAATGTTCAACTACAATCCTTAACCGAGCTTCTGGAACTGCCCACCTTTTCTTATGAGCACTGGGCATGTTCTTATTCTGCTAACTCTTTCTCTGATTAATCAATTTGTCTGTTATTTACTGTGATTCATCTCAAACATCACATCTTGTGTGACTTTGATTCCTTCTGAGTTCTGCTTCCTGTGCTTGCTTCCTGTTTCCATCGTTTTCTTCTAAGGGTAATGGCTTATACAAACATTGCCTTCTGAATACTGGGGTTAAAGTGTGTCTATATTCCATCCTGATCACATAGGCCTCTGAGTGTAGCTTGTGGAATGCAGACTCTAACTTTAACACAGGGCTATTCCTCTAGAATTACTAGAGTAATTACTAGAATAGATATTTGAAAAATAAGTGGTTAATATTTTTAATCAGAAAAATGCAAACCAAAGCCAGAATAAAATGCCAGGCCCCCACAGTAAGAAATATTAAAAAAAATATTAAATAATTGCAAGAAAATTGTGAAGAAAATCCATGAGACTTTGTAATCTTTTTGAAAACTAATAAAAAGCAGCAGCATGGAATGGACCAAAACTAGTTTATTGGATAATAAAGAAAAGAGAGAAGTAGACCTAACTTTTTCAAGGGCTACTAAAAAAAGCCACAACCTAGATACATGTATTCACGAAAAATAAATCTTGGGAATCAAAGATAAATTGAAACAATATAAGAGGAAAGAAAACTGTGACCTATCAAAGAGAAAGTTGTGACGTTCATGACACAAAGGTGAGGTAGACAGAGGATAGATATTCCTATTTCAAGGGATGAAAGATAAAAGTCCAAAGAAATTGTCTCAAAGCAAGAACCAACCCCTCTGAAAATTGAAACCTAAATCTCTGTAACCATAGATGCCAGATGAAGACACTGATTCGTGGTCAAAGGCAGTTTATTCTCTGATTAATTCAATTTTCATACTTCCTGGGCCCTTGAGCATTTTGACATAGGCACAATCTAGAAAATTTAAGCCTCTATTCTATCTAATCAGCATACAAGACTTACTGCTGATTGAGTCGCTCTATCTTCTTCTGAACTCAGAGCTATACTGAACTCAACTAACTCTTCTTCAAGCTGCAGGTTCAAACTGGCCTTCTAAGCCTGCTAAAGTTGTCTGACCAAAATCTTCTGACTCTGGTTGAATCTGGCTAATTCCTACAACTTCTCTGACTGGACTCTTCAGGTTCAAACTGACTCACGTTTCCTGCTGGTACTAACTTCTGCCATGCTGCCCTTGTGTCTCTCCCTCAGACTTTTCAAACTGCTCCTTTGTCCTTGCTTCTGTGTCTCATCCCCTGTGTCTGAGCTGAGAGCCTGCCTTTCTATCCTGAGAGTTGGATGTGTCCTCACTCTGACTCAGTCTGTTAACTCTTCCTCTGATTTATCACTTTGCCTGCCCTTCACTCTCATCTGAGACATTACTTCCTGTTTGACACTGACTCTTTTCAAGCTCTGCTTCCCGTCTTCTTGCTTAAAGGAATGTGCTACCACTGCCTACTGAATACTGGGATTAAAGTGTGTGTACCAACATTTGTGTACCAATTAAAATTGTGTACCAAATTAAATGTGTGTACCAACATTCTTAATATTCTTTCTACATTCCATCTGGACCACACAGGCCTCTGAATGTGATCCCTTCATATAGACTCTTGGATTTGCTCCCTTCATAAAGACCCTGGCATTGATCCCTTCCTAGCTATCACAAAAGTCTATTCCTCTATGTTTCTGTCCAATATTCAGAACAAACTGATCATATGTAGCCACAATGAATTTAGAAGTTCATCATTATTACCATGTATACATTCTACATTTTCAATCTGTTGGTTTGCCTCTCAGCTGCTTACATTTTCCTCAATCAGCAATTGCATGTCCCTCTTGCCTTTATAGTTTTATGGTCTCCTCTGTAACATTAGCTTCATCCCAGTGTTTCAATACTGGAGCTGTCTACAAGGAGTCATCACACAACTCATTGTATGTCTCTTAGTTTCTATTTGAAATCTTGTGTGAATGCACCAAGAACTTCTTACTCCTGGATTTTGTATGGCTTCAAAACTGTATATCTTGGATGATGACAAGATCTATCACTATCACAAACTATAATTTGACTTGTAAGAACCATAAATATCTTGGGAACTGAATATAAGAAAATGAAATACATTCTCCAGATGATCCTGTGTGATCAGAGAGATATGGACTTCTGCAATTTTTTTCTGAGATTATGATATAATTAAATCATTTCTCCCTGTCTTTCTTCCCTCTAAGTCTTTCCATTGACCCTCATTTCTCCCTTTCAAATGCATGACTTTTTTCATTAATTATTGTTATACGTATATATGTATATTCCTAAATATATAGATACTACTCACTCTGATAATGATGCCTATAAGTATATTTGCAGAGATGACTATTAGATAATTCATTGTTGTGTTTTTCCCTGTGGAAGAAAATTTCTCCTATCCGCAGCATTTTTCAGTTGCCTGTTAGAAAGATTTAACTTCAGAAAGACTTTTAAACAAGACTGAGTTTTCTTCACATTTAAGTCTAGCATAGGCAGAAGAAACTAGCAGATTCTGGAAATACTGTCAGATATTGTTTCTCCTTTTGTCCAAGAACAAAGTATTTGGTTTCAAACAATCAACATCAATAACCACTCCTTAATTGGAATCCTGCCTCTTTCTTTCTTTCTCTCTCTCTCTCTCAGTCTCTCTCAGTCTCTCTCAGTCTCTCTCTCTCTCTCTCTCTCTCTCTCTCTCACACACACACACACACACACACACACACGTTTCTGTTTGGTTAATTTTTTTCTTAATCTTTCTGGTCTATTATTTTTGCTTCAAAATCTCATTGTAAATTTGGTTAAAATTAGCCAATAATGCCTATGATGTTATTTGAGTGCTATGTTGTACTGAATCTTTCTCTAGATAAACCAGCCTATCTTCTTTATGTTCACCTACTCATGCCGAAGATATTAATGAAGAGTCTATATGCATGCAAGTTCTTTGTCTGGGGAGCGCTGGAAAATTTCCCCTATCTACATTAACATGTCCATTAATATTGCCATGTTTCTGTCCTTGAATATACATCCATTTCTATGAGACTGTTTCACATCAGATTTCCTGGTATCCTTGTTCTTTACACTCCTACTGCAGTCCTTTTCTGTCTTTTCTGTAATTGTTTTCTGGACATAGATACAGGAGCTTGCAGATAGATATATCTTTTTTTTTCTTTTCTCACTCCAAAACTTAGTAGCTATTGTAGAAGCTGTAGGGTGAATTTCATCACTCTCCCCAATTTTCTTTAATTTTCAAATATTTTATTTTCTTTCCTTTCCATTAATTATAATATTTTTTCTCACATAATGTATCCTGATTACCATTTATCCTCCTTCTACTCCTCCCAATTCTCCCCATTTTATTTTCCCCTTTCATCCTGATCTAACCCCATTCTGTACTAATAGGCTTCTAAGGGATAAAAATGAAATAAGATAAATCAAAAACTAACACATCAGAAAAGGACAAAACAAAGAAAAGAAAAAGTCCAAAAAAAGACATATGAAACAGATACAGACATAGAGACGCATGGGTTCCCACAATCAGGAATCCCATAACAACTAAAATAGGAGTCATAATATATATGAAAAGGTGCTGTAGGGTGAAGGCAGAAAAAAATTAAAATACATATAAATAAAATAAAATATAAAAATATTATACATGACATTATGAGATACAGAATCTCCAAAGATGCCATTGAGTTTGTTATGTGCTGGACATCTGCTGCTGGGCATGTATTTTATAAATTAATTAATTTTTAAAAGGAATAATAGAAACAATATGTTTAATTCCAATGTATTCAAAATTAATTGTTATATATATATATATATCACTACAAAATAACCTCACCTATCCTGAATAATTAGCCATTTGAATTATGAAAAATTAAAACCATATTTCCTAGGAAAAAGAAAAAAGAGTAATTTATTTCCTTAGTTGGACTCCCTTGGAGAGATTAAATTTTCTTTTGCAGGTGGTAATCTTTTGGGGATAGCTTCTGTGTGAGGGAAGGGGGCATGTCTCTTCCCTCAGCTCTACATCTCCATCTGGGGCAGACCTCTGCAGACTCTGTGCATTCAGCCTCAGTTTCAGGCACTCATATTGCATTGATCCTACTGATTTAGAGGACTTTGTTTTCCTGCTGTCTTCCATCATCTCTGGTTCTTAAATTCAACCTGTGTGCTGGCTAGACTTATGTCAGTTTGACACAAGCTAAAGTCAAGAGCTTGCTTTTTGGTAAGGTGGCATTTTTACGATATTAATCTTACTGATCTATGAGTGTGAGAGATCTTTCCAACTTCAGATATTTTCTTCAATTTCTTTCTTCAGAGTATTAACGTTTTTAATCTTACAAATCTTTTTATACCATGATTTTTTTATGTCTTGATGCTATTGTAAAATGTGTTTTTCCCATCATTTCTTCATCAGTCCCCTTGTTATTTGCATATAGGACTACTCATTTATGTGAGATAATTTTTCATCCAGATACTTTGCTGAAAATGTGTTTATCAGCTGTAGGAGTTTCTTGATTTTTTTTCACATGCATATACTTTCAAATAATCTCCAAATAAGGATACTTTGACTTCTTCCTTTCCAATTTGATCAACTTGTTCTGCCTAAGTTGTTTCACTGCTGTAGTTAAGACTTCTAGAGCCCTAATAAATAGATATGGAGACTGTACACAACATTGTCTTGTTCATAATTATAGCAGAACTGTTTTGAGTTTATCTCCATACATGTTGATGTGGGCTCTGGGTTGTCATTAACTGCTTTAATTGTACTGAGTTATGTATCTTGTTTCTAACCTCTCCAGGACTTTTATCATAAAGGGGTAGGTGTTAGATTTTTGTCAAAGGCCTTTTCTGCATCTAATGAGGTGATCATATGTTTTCATTTTTTATTTTTGTCTTTCAGTTTGTTTTATATGGTAAATTACATATATTGGTTTAAGTATTTTGAATCATCTCTGCTTCTCATAAAAATCTTATAAAAATATAATTGGAGAGATCTAATAATAGTAACTTAACAGTTCATCTTCAAGCTATAGAATAAAAAAAGAAATCACACCCAAAAGTCACAAATAGCGAGAAATAATCAAACTCGGGGTTGAAAATAAAATATTGATAGCAAAGAACAACACAAAGAATCAATGAAACAAATAATTGGTTCTTTAAGAAAATATATAAGATGGATAAATTATTATCCAACTTAATTAAAAGGTGGAGAGAGAGATCCAAATTAACAATATTAGAAATGAAAGGTCTGCCATAACAGCAGACACTGAGGAAATCCAGAGAATCATATGGGCATATTTTAAAAACCTATATTCCACCAAATTTGAAAATATGAAATGAAAGGAATAATTTTGTCAATACATGTCATTTACCAAAGTTAAGTCAAGATCAGATATGCAATTTACACAGACCTATAATCCCTAGTGAATTAGAAAAAGTACTAAAAATTCTACAAACCAAAACCAGCCTCGTGCCAGATGGTTTTATTGTAGCATTTTCCCACCAATTTCTATGTTGCACTCCATTTTCTACTGTATTCCACTTGTAGACACTGCTTATTTGAGTCAACAGAGGCTAAGTGAGGTCATAAGAGTGGTTCTAATTCAATATAGTCAGTTGCCTTAGAAGAAGACAAAGAAAAGATGTCTCTTCATAGATGTGCAACAAATAAATGATGTGTGAAGACAGAATGTGAAGGCAGATACGTCTTCAAGTCAGGAAGAAGTCTGTATGAGAACTCAAATATACAGCCAGTCCAAGCATAGATTCCATTCTTCAAGCTGTGAGTGCAGGGGTCGGTTGTTTAAAGCAGAATTTTGGTATGGCAGGCTAAGTTGACAAGACAAATCCTACACTTTCTCAGAAAAAAACTGGGGTGAGAATTGTCAAGTTACTGAAGACACCCTACAAAAGGAAGAAATAGAGAAAGAAAGAAAACAAAGAAAGGAAGGAAAGAAGAAAGGTAGAAATTAAGGAAGACCAACAGTTTAAATTTTAAGGACTGAATGCTATCTAAAATTGACAAGGCAAGAATGTCTACTTACACCACTCTTAATATAGTACTGGCACTTCCCGTTATCACAATATGGCTGAAAATCTTATCAAACACATTGAGAACAGAGATAAATTCATAAAATGGATGCCACTAGCATATTATATGAGTGCTCACATTTAAAAAAAAATCCACAATGAATCTCCAAGAACACTCCTAAAAGTAATCCCAGATGGATAAATGTGAGAATATAAAAGACATTGAGAAAATCCTTTATTTTTTTTATAAATTACTATAAATATGTGGATCCTGAATTTCCTTAAATATATAATTCTATATAATCTTCCAAAAGGAGATATAAACACTTGTACAGGATTAAAGTTCTTAAACCTATAAAATGTTGAGTAAAGAGACATTTTAAAATGTGCTCACTCAAACTCAAATACCATGTTCAAGAAATAAGAGACTTCAATATGTCTCAAATTTATGATAATATTTAAAAGAAATTTCTATTAAAACCATTGTACATTTTTGTAAACATAGATAAGATTTTTCTAACATATTAAAACATGAAGACATTTTCAGAATATGCTCATTCAGGGTTTGAATGAGAATATAGTAATTAAATCTATATTAATTTAATGTTTATTGTGTAGTGCTGCCGATCACGGTTGCTATGTACTACGAAAGGTATAAAACATAGGTCAATGGAGTAAAGACAGGAATCCAGAAATAACTGCACACAAATACACACGAATAGAGAGTTTCATGTAAGAAATAAAGTTTTCCTATATCTTTTGCTGAAATTGGTTTGGTTCATGTGGAAACTTGAAACTTAAGCCAAGTCTTAAACATTACATAGACAAATAAGAAAACTAAAAATCTTTAACAAAGAAATATAGAAATATTTCAGACTTATTACTAACTAAAGACTTTATATAACTGAAAATAAAAGGCCAATATATAAAACTAGGACAATGATAATTTGGATTCCATCAAAAACATTTTCCTATGGTTTCCTAAGCTGGGCAGTGATGGTATACACCTTTAATCCCAGCACTGTGAATACAGAGGTAGGCTTAACTCTGTTAAAGGCTAGCCTGGTCTACTGAGTGAGTTCCAGGACAGCCAGGGTTACAACAGAGAAACCCTGTCTCGAAAAACAACAACTAAAAAATATGGTCTCATAAAAATCATATTAAATTTATGTAAAATGCCTATATGTTTGAAGAAATAATAGAAAACCAAGTATTGAAGTATTGACAAAAGAACAGACTATCAAAGGGGACAACTATTTCTTGGTCCACCTGAAAAATGGACAAAAGATGTAATGATATATGTCACTGTAAAATTTGAACTATGGATAATTACATGAATGCATGTTCTTGATTATCCTTTACTTAACAGCTAATTTCCACTCACAAGCTAATACGTATCATATTTGTCTTTCTGGGTGTATGTTACCTGACTCATGATGATTTTTTTCCAGTTTCACCCATGTGCCTGTAAATTTCATGATGTCATCTTTTTAACAGCTGAGTAATACTCCATTGTCTAAATTTACCATGTTTTCTTCATCTTTTTTGGTTGACAGACATCAAAGTTGTCTCCAGTTTCTGGCTATTATGAATAGGGCAAAAATTAATATATTTGAGCAAGTGTCCTTGTGGTTGGACGAGCATACAATCCATAGATCCAGAGAAGTTATGTAAATAAGAGGGCTCTAGTGGGGTGGGCGGGATGCATGAATCTCCCTTGGAAGGGCAAGTAGAATAGATCTTGCAGGTTGTTTGGCAGTGTGTGGGGATAAAAGAGGGAGGGGTCAAGTGGGAGAGAGGGAATAGATGGATGAAGAGAGTGCCAGAGGGGAGAAATTGCTGGAATTTGGAGGCATTTGGGGAGCAATATGGAAACCTAGTGCAGTGGAAACATGTTAGAGTCTATGAGGGTGACCATAGTGAGGACTGCTAGCATTGGAGAAGACGAAGTTTGAACTGGCCATCTCTTCAGCCAGGCAAGTAGTGGGACTGAGACACTAACCCAGTCATAAATTCTTAAACCTTAAACCTAAAAATCTGTCCTGTCTGCATGATGTGCTTGGTCAGTGGTGGGGCAGAACTTGTGTGAGTGGCCAACCAATGTCTTGTTTAACATGAGGCCAAACTGACAAGAGGGAGTATATGCCTGAATGAACTTGAGACTGGATAGCCCAGAGACCTAGGGAAGAGCTAAACAAGACTGGTCCTGCCCAAATAAATCAACGAATTAATCCCTAATGGTATTCTGCTATACTAATAGGTCAATGCCTAATCTAATCATCATCAGAGAGTCTTCCTCCAGCAGACAATGGGAACAGGTACAGAGATTCACAGACAGACATTAACAGCGTATCATTGGGGAACTCTGTCAGATCCCTCTCTTCTGAGCTCTGGGAACCCAGAAAAAGACAAGAATGAAAGATTATAGGAATCAAAAGGAAAGGAGGATACTAGGAGAACTCAGGCCATTGAATCAACTTAGCAGGGCTCATACAGGCTCACAGGGACTGAACTGGCAAACACGCAGTTTGCATAGGAATGTACCAGGTCCTTTGTGTAGTTGCTACTTTTTACAGTTGACATGGTGGTTTTTTGTTTTTGCTTTTAATGGGACAGTGAGAATGGGTGCCCTTCTGACTCTTTGCTTTCTCTTGATATACTTTTCTTCCTATTGGGTTGACATGCCAAGCATTGATATGAGGGCTTTTGTGTTGTCTTATTGTATCTTGTTTTGGCATATTTTGGTGTTGTCTTTTGGAGTCCTGCTATTTTCTGAAGAGAAATGGAGGGCAGGGACATTGGTTCTTAGGGCAGTGGGGGTTAGCTGGGAGGAGTGAAGGGAGACAAAACTGTGCTTGTTTATATTGTATGAAAGTAAAACCTATTTTAAATTTTAAAAAGGATCAGTATCATTAACCAAAGGAAATAAAAGTTAAAGCCCAAGTATCCACGACTACATTATTGCCAAAATGACAACGTGGATAAGTAATTGAACTATTTCTAGACAGATAAGCACATAAATTACATATAGATGGATAGCCAGATGAGTAAGTAAATGATATAGAGATAATGAAAAATCCAAATAATGGTGGGAATGCATGGAAATGGCAGTATTCAGACACTTCTAAATAATAGTTTGATAGATTCATGAAAAGTCAAAATATTTTTTTTAGTTCATATCAAACAAATTCAGAAATGTTCATAGGAGCTGTATGTATAATAGACAAAACTTGAATCCAGATATCCTACAAGTGAAAATGCTTTACCCACATGAAATTTTACTCAGCAATATGAAGGAATTAACTATTGACTTGTATGAATAAAAAAAATTTGGGGACTGGTCAAAGAATAAAATCAACAATAGTTACATGCTATCAGATTCCTTTGCTTTTTAAAATGACAAAAATATTGTAAATTATGACTCTGAGATTAAAGAAGAGAATATATCATATAAACTAGCTATACTAATTTTTAAAATTTCCTCAAAATTCACCAGCTCAACATGTCACAGACAAAATTGCACATCAATTTTTATTGAAGCACAGTCCACAATAGCTAAGTTATGGAATTAACCTCATTATCAAATTCAGAGGAATAGATACAAAAAATATTGTTTATATATACAGAGTAATTCTTTCCAAGCATAACTATAGATGGAATTATATTGTTTGTAGGAAAACGAGTGTGACTAGATATTATCATATTGAGAAGACACTCCCAGAAATATTAAAACCAAATGTTTTTTCTTGCTGGTGTGTTCTCCTAGATATTATAGGAAAAAATATATATCTATATACATACATAAATATATATAATATATATACATATATATATAGCTATATATACATATACATATATACCTGTTGATAATATAGAAGGAAAGCTATGTAGAGAACAATGAGAACTTTTTTGATATGGGAAGAAGAGTTTGCAGGGTGTATAAAGGATATGATGAAAGTTCATTATATATTTTCATAAAAATTACCTTAACGGAACATATATAATAAAAATTGAAGTCATTAGAACTTATAAAATCCATTTATCTCACTAAATATCCACTAAACACATCAAAAAAGAAAGAAAGAAAGAAAGGAGAAATAGTAGGGAAAATAATGAGATTAATTGAATATATTAAAAAAAAATGTAGGATACTCATCTTGATGCAACTTTCTTTTCTCTTGGCTGTTTCAACATACTGAATACTATATTAATATTGCAGCATAATTTTTTACAATGTAACAGCTAAGAACAGAAGCATAAAATTTTACAGTAAATACAGTAAATTGTCATTTCTGACAATAAATTTATAACTGCATAAAATAAAAAGTTTAAAGTTAAATAATCATGTGATTAGAGTATACCATATCAGGCACTATAATTCTTTATTATATTAAATCCTAAATATATTCCCCTATAAATTTTGAAGGTTTTAAACATATAGTCATTAGAACGTATGTGTGTTATAACTGAAATATCTAACGTTTGGATTATAGCATAATACTTTTTCAATATATGTTAGCTTGGTAGACTATATATACACATACATATTTATTCACAGATGTTTTTACATGCATTTTCTTTCATTCATTTGAATTTAATTATTAAGGATTACTGACTGAGTTAGATTTTGTAATATTTTTTTCCACAGTTACAACAAAAATTTTAGTGAATTTGACTTTCTAAATCTTAAGATTACAGATCAATGTATTGACTGTACTGGCATAATGAACAAATGTCTATCCTATAAATTGACACATTTTGAAAAATCCTGAGAGATCTGACCTGTACCTACAATGAAAAGTATGTTACTCTATTGGAATACTTAAGAGTACAAGAAAGTGCTTGTCCATAAGGTGAAGAGACGCCACATGCTAGGAATACTAACAAAATACACAGCAGAAGGAGGGAATGTGGAGACATTTTTTTATAGGATACATTTATTTGCCAGGGAACACGTGGTAGCAACCATTACTGGTTGATTTAGCTTCTAAATTGAAAATAGTCTATAGAAAGCAAGAACATCACACTTGGGTAATTTTAGGGATACATAAAATTCCAAGTTTGAAACTTTCGAAAAGGGACAAATTTGGAAGTCAAATTTTAAAATTATAAAAAGCAAGCTTTCTGATTTCAGTAGGAAAAATAATTATTCAGTTCTCTAATCAACTCCTTTTCATGATCATTCCATAGACGTAAACCACATAGTCTTAAATATTTCCTGTCTCTGGTAACTCTTTGTTTTAATTAAGCTTTGCCTAGAATCCTGACTTCAAGTGTGGAATCCTGGAATAAAATAAAATACTAGGATTTTATAGGTTGTGTGTATCCTACATGCCAGTTGGAAACCCATGTAACTCTGAAACATATCTATGTTAAAATGCAAATCCATATAATTGTAATTTTAAAAGAAAACAGGAATACTGTGCTATATCTGTTAGATGTCAGGTCCTGGGGATAGTCAAGTGTCTTCATCTGTAGAGAAAATGAAGTAACCTCAAGGAATCTGCAGATACTTATCAATACAAAATCTGATAATTGTAATCTACTCTTGTGTTTTTCTAGCCTAAGTTTCATCACCATGTTATATACAGGAACAAAGAGAAAGTAGCAAAATTTATAATCTCTAGATCATATTATACTTCAATTTACAATTCTCTGACTAGTCATTTTCTTGCTTCTCTGTAAATGGGTCTACTAGCAGAGATCACATGATTTTGAGTAATGTTGTTGAATTCCACTGAGAGCCATTTTTAATAATGGGTCACCTTTTCGACCTTAGAACTGGGGAAAACTAGGTTAGTTCTCCAAGGTGTACTGGTTATAACCCTTGTAGAATTGATGCCAACTAGGCTAAATGAATGAAATGGGTAAATTGCAGCAGTGGATTTGCTGTCAGTTCACTTTCTAACCTCTAATAAAGCTGAAGTCAATGCTCTTATTAGTTCTTCATTTTCTAAAGTTAATTAACTAGTATATAATTCAATGTCCTCATTTTGAAGAATTGAAGTAATAGTGCTTTATTAATATAAAGTGTTGGGATGTCTGTTTTTCTCTTATAAAACTGAAAAACAGAAAAAAAGATAATATTTAAGATAAATTATGCTAATATTGTTTAAAGTTATTTAATTACAATCATGATTTATAATTAGAATATAATCACAATAGAGAATAAAGTCAATTCTATAACTTCATATTACAATGGTTCTACATATTGTAGGCATCAACATAAGCATTGATTTTTTTAATTTAATTTCATGGGTTCATGACAAAAAATAGTTTCTTCCTTCTGCAATTAATCCCTGGTTCTAGAGTGTTTCTGCCTCCACAAAATCTAATCATAAAGCTAGATGTAGAATGCTTCAAGTCTATATAATTTAATCTGAAAATCCAAACCTAGAATGTTTCAACCTCCAAGATTGACTATTGACTGGGTTCTCTCTGACTAGTTATCTTCTGAACTACCTCTTTTCACACTGAACTGCGTTGTGATCTCCAAAGTCTAAATTGTAAACTGTCTGCTTCTGATTCTCTACTTTCTTTGCTTACTCTGTACTGGCTCTGGTCTTCTCAGTTTCTCCTTCTGAACTGTCTGTGAACTACGTTATTGAACGAACCCTTCAATTCTTCTTCCCTTGTTTTGAACTCAACTGACCTTGAATTGAGTACTTCCTTTTATATTCTGAAAGTTGGACATGTCCTCACTCTCAGTCTCAGACTTCACCATGATTCAATCTCAGTGTTTGGGATTAAAGCATCACTATCATTGCCTTCAGAGCATTTCATCCAGATCACACAGGCCACTAAATATGATCCCTTTGTACAGGTCTTTGGATATGATCCCACCCAAACTATCACACAGGCCTTTCAAGATGATCTTTTGCTAGAGCAGCCATGTTGATGGATTTAAAGATTAAATATTTCTCAAAATATTATGATTGGATAGGAGATGTCTGAAAAATTAAGAGCACTTACTAGTAGAAGATGTAGGCTTGTTTCCCAGTACCCACATGACAGAGCACAAACTTCTATTGCTTCTAGTTCAGGATATTTGATACCTTATTATTGCCAACATGTGAACAAGGTAACATTCAGTACTTATACATATATGCAAACAAAACAAATAAATATTAAATGAAAAAGTCATGAACTGTAAGAAAAAAGTTAAAAGCCCACCTCATTAAATTGATTAACATAATATGTTTAAAACACTAACAGTCAACAAAATTAACCATGGTAAATATGGCAAGACATTTGACTATCTATTATTTTTTGTTTATTTTTCCTTCATTTCTAGATTGTGTGTGAAAACACAGACATATATACAGATGTATTAATGTATGTAATATTTAGGAATAAATTTCTTCATAAAAGACATGATTTTAATCTCATTCAATTAACTTTTTATGTATTCAAAAATATGATCTAGTAACTTTGAGGTTTATTTTCTAAGGAGACAAATGTGCAGTTTACAGTTGTTATTGCAGTTACAACTGAATTTTCAGCATCATTCTTAGTCATGCACAAATTTTTTAAAAAATTTAAAAAGGCTGCCTAGCCTACCCTTGAAGTAGGGATTGGTGTGATTGTGCTGTAACCCTGAGGGGACAGTTCTATTTTTGGGGAGAAGTGAGGACATTAATGGGTGTGATAGAGGAAGTTCCAGGAAAGCTAGGAGGGGATGGCGGGGAGAAGGGGGGCCAGGATGTATTCTATAAGTTGTATGACAGAAGAAAAATTAAAATAATAAATAAATAAATAAATTTAAAACATGTACCATTTCAAGCAATTAAAATGTTTACACATTTTAAAACAAGTTGAGATCCAGATGTATGCCTTGAATCTCAGAACTCATGAGATTGAAATTGGAGAATTACAACTTGTTCAAGTCCAGCCTGTACTACATTGTTACTTTCAAAATTGCCTCAGCTATGGTATGACAATCTTACAAACAATACAGAACAATTAAAAAAAGAACAAAATGAGAGCAATGCAAAGATAAGATTTTGGAAATAATTACACACAAATTGCATCCAGAAAGACTTCGACATACTCAAATTAAAAATATATAGTCATGTTCACAAAGAAGTTCTGATTAATGGCCACATAAATACCAACAGTGTTCAGTAAATGGACTTGTATACAGTTTATTTTTAAGTTTAGTAAGCAAATAAATTAAAATATGACAAGCAGATGAATTTTCCTATTTACATGATATGAAGATAATTTATTATTTTTGTAATTGACTTACTAATTACAATGGAATCCTTTTTGTTTCTAAACACATTGATGCTATTAAAAACATTGTACATATTTCTATACAGCTAAGTTATCTCTTTGAATTTGCATTTAATATTATCTTCTCTATAAATATTGGTAAATACTCATGATTTTTTCTTAGGGTCATCCTTCCTGGAAACAATATCCACATTCAATTTTGACCCCGTGTTGTTAAGTTTCAATATTTATTTCTACTTCACAGGTCACCATTGAGACCTCCAGTATATAGACCAAATAGTCTCCTGGAAAAGAGGCTTATGAACCACTTGATGAACAAGAAATGGAGCATCTGAAATTGAAGAAGTGTTCTTTTGCTTCTAAAATATTCCTTCTCCCAAAACATGTTTTAATTATTAACCTAATCTCATAAAGCATGAACTTAGCATCACCTTTCTCTTTTCTTTCTTTCCATTTAAAAATCCTTCATCATGTTAATTTTATTTTACTTTCTAATTATTTCCTAACTTCTTCCTCTCCTTTAAACTCTATGCATTCAACCATATATCCATTTCTCTGTCCTAGATTCCCACAGCATCCTCTTAAGAAGGCATTGTCGACCCACTAGCTTCTAAAATGTATTTTCCAATTTCAGCAGTAGCAAATCCCTTTGCCAAACTATTATTGTAGAAGTCTTTTGCCTAAAGCATAGGAAAACTTCACTGATAAACTCCATGTTTATTACCAACTAAAATCTACTTCATGTACTAATTTTAGTTCTTTGACCTTAAACTCTTTCACATCTCCCTTATTTCAATTTTTAGTTATAAAACAATGATGTTTAATTTGATGGATGCTGTAGCACTTTTATCTCCATTGACAACTACTTAGATAGTAGCCACTGTGGCTTCTATATTGTTTTGTTCTTTTAGCAGTCAAACCTCAAGTTTTATTTTACTACTTACTTATTGTCTCACATACATTGCACTTCAATTTCATTCAAGTCTCATAGCTAACTCTAACTTACCTGAAAACTGCCCAATAGAGGACTTTAGTACCACACCACAGAGTGACACATACCCTGAAAGGTGGTTGAAGAAAGGTTCAACCTTGGAATTCAGCCTAAAATGCAAAAATACACTTTGATACACTCACACACACATACACACACACACACACAATTATATTACTCTTCTAACTAAAAGTTATATAAACTCAAATTACTTAACTTTTCTTATTGAATTCACAGTCACATACAAAAATTGTGTATGTAGCTACATTTGCCTTGGAAAAATAATCTCAATACAGAAACTATAATAAAATTTTGACTCATTCATTTAATGCATATTTTATTTTCCTAAAAAGCTTTAAAAAACAATATTTTTTTCTGTAAATCTAGTTAATTGTTAGGGATAATATCATTTCATAAAAGATGCAAAAAAACAAAAATAACTGATATTTTCAGATATTCATGAAGAAATATTTAGAGTAGGTAAAGGGAAGTACTAGCAAAAGCATTAATTAGTCTTCAAAATAAATTGTACTTAAATAACTGCATACATTTAAATTATTAATTTAAATTTATTGAGTAATTGTCATTTAAAGGTAATAAAATTGCATTCCAAATTTTATACTTAAATTTCCAAGGAAGGGAGACTTACTTTAACGAAATTAATCAGTACTTATTGTCTCCCATCAATCCATCATACTGTCATTCTTGAGAAAGAATTTCCCTCAAAGCATTAAAAAATGTGTTAATGTCTTAAGGAGAAACAAGTATAAAGAAGTATTTTCTTCTCAAGTATAAATACTTTGGCTGTGGATATAGGGATGTCCAATAGTTATCCAATTCTGTCTCTGATGGAATAAACAATTTTAATAGAAGATAATAGTGTGGATCAAGAAAGGATGTTGTAAGAATATGGTATTCTGAATAATATTTACCTTCAAATCATGTACTTCTTTTAAAAGTAACTGTGACATGCTTAACATGATGAACATTTATGGCTTATTAATTAATTAATTAGTTGGAAACATGTCAGAGTAATGTCTCATACCTGTCTCCAACTTTTCGATGTATCTTATAGAATGATTAATATTTTCTTTTATCTAATCATCTGCATTCTTTCCATAACTGGTTCCATCCAGAAGGTAAAATACATTCTTATTTCATCCTGTTGACACTAGAAAGATATGAACTGTTTCATTTTATAGCATCACTTAGTTTTAAAGCCAGAAAGACTGTACTTTTTCCAGGACTCGCTTAGTCAATTGGCTTAGTTTGGATTATGAAAGACAATGAATGTATGTAGAAGCTGATATCTTTCCCTACTTAAAGTGCTATCAGAAATAAAATTGAATATTAAGTTCTAAGTTTCCTTTCTATTGTTGATCTAAATGGCAATGACAAACAGGCTAAGCATAAATTAACTGCTTTTTCTTTTTTATTGATTTTGAGGAATAAAATTCATCAGAAGCATCCAAGTTTGTAATTTTTCACTTATGACCATGATACTTCAGTAACATTTTGGTGGAATGGAAATAACATTAGTATTTTTTAAAGAAAACTTGTCATAGAGAAGGGTCTGGCAAAGTCCAGTTCAATTCCCAGTATCCACATGATGGCTCATAACCTCTGTAACTCCAGGTGGAAGAGATCTGACTCCTTCTTATAGCCTCTGTGGGCGCTGAATGTACTTATATACAAACGCAAAATAAAATAAAAAACTAATTACAAAGCTACCTTTCAAAAATACTGATATATTCATCTTTAGTGAATGTGCTCGATGTTAAGACAAAACTCATAGTTTAAATTTCATTCTTATGTTGATGCTCTCAGTGTATATTTACTGATGTGAATAATATGAAGTTATTCATAGTGTATATCAGTAGTGCTGTGCATGTAAATCTAATGATAGCAATATCTGAGTCTGTCTTACTTATAGTATGTGGCACTTCTATAATATTACCCAACATCTTATCTCTATACTAACTTTACTTATTCTTCTTAACTCAATGATAAATGAATTAAATTTCTCAGTATTTTAATAAACATTGCTTTATGTTTCAAATATTGATAATAGGGAATGTTATTTATTTATTACTAATAAATGTACCTTTTTTGGTTTCTATATTTCCTTGATTAGGACCACTGTATTTCCAGGATAATGTGGAAATATACACTGCTTCTTTGCTTCTGGAAGGTGATGAATTAATTTTATTGGTTTAAATTTAATTGAAACAATGCATTTTTCTGTCATTTCTCATTTTTTGTGTATTGGAAAACACATTTACCTCTGAGCCCTGTGAGATATGCAATTGTTCCAGTAAAATGGCATAATTTATGTTTCTACCCCTCACAGGGTTCACATCATTCAGAAACACATGGAGAGGTTTTCAATGAGGCATCCAGAAGATGGCTCAGTGGGATGTCTGGCAGTTTACACTAAAGGGAGAGGAGGATCTGGAATTTGTAAGGATGACCTACAAAAGGCAGCAAAATAAAACCACCTCTCTTGTTTTATGTTTCCCTTTGTCAACAAAGCTATAATACAAACAGGTGATCTGTGTTTGGCAACTTCTTACATATCATTTTAGTTCCATCACCTCAGGCAGACATTTCAGGTTTATTATGGCTCTATTCCACTGTACAGTACAAAGACAGAAGCCCAAACTTATATACATATGTGGTTGAATAAATGAAATTAAACACATTAAGAAATCGCATCAGAGAGAATACATGTAAATGGCACAGCTTATTGAATATAAAATTATTTGTTAAAATAAATGTTATATTATCCTTTGGTTGCTGTACTCAATTTATATTATAAGAGTATGCATTTTTATTTCTGGTGTGCTATAGACAAAAAATGTTCACAAAACCCAGAATATATATATCACTGGTTTATTATTCCATGTATGATGGAACAGAAACAAATGTAATGTTTCTTAATATTAAATGTGATCACAAGTTTTATGAGAATTTAAAATTTTATTTCAGATATCTTCATGAGACTTTATATGAAGAGATGGGAAACAGAAGTATTCAATTTAAGATATAGTTTTTGAACATAGCAAAACAGAGATCACTCAGGTTTAATAGTGAAATAACATTCTGAGAATATCACCTACATATTCAGGCTATCAAAGTACTGAGCATTATCACAGGATAGAAATGCTAATCAGAAGTTATTGAATATAAGTTAAATGCAATATTTTTCCTATGCCTTCTGTAGGAACATATAAAAGGTGTTTAAAACAAAAATATACATAGATGTAAGCATTAGAAAAGAAGAGAAAAAAACAGTGCTATATATTGGCCTCTGGAGTCATAAATAAATTCAAGATAGAAAAGAATGGAAGAAAGAATAACTATCCCTCATAATTTTCATGCAGTGACTAATGGACTATAGTCTGAGAAATACTGTAAAAAAAAGTCCTGAAATTATTTTAGTCTGATGTCAGTTACTTGTATAGATTTCTCAGTTCTTTGCTTTATAAAATGCATTATATTTTACACAAATTATTTTTAACTGACCATAGGTCATTCTTTTGGAAACATTTTATTAGGCTACTACGGAAATTTAATATTTAGAGATAATACCTGATCATTACTACACAACATGAAGCAGAAAATAAGACCTTAGGGAACTAGTTCAGTGCTGGTGGACAGATTTAAATTCATAGAACCATCAATCTTAATTTATGACTTCACAGTTCCTAGAAGGCTAGAGCTTTTCAAAATATTTTGTTTGTAAAATGAAAAACTGTTTGGCTAAAACGTCATCAAATTTTCTTTAATGCAATAATTTGGTAACCATTGAAATTCTGTAGTTCTGATAATCCATGTGTAAATGAAGTTTTATCATTGAACATAAAGCTCAGGTTAACTTTAGTACCTTAACTCAAAATACACTGTCCAATAATTAGTTAACTGGGATTGATATATGATTGATATACAACATTTCCAATGATAGTGAATTCTGTAATCTGTCTTTTGAAAATGGAGAAATTTTACAGCATTATTTTTAACTATGCATGAGAGATGTGAGCAGATGTCTACTTTCTCCAAATAGGGAATCAGTGACAAATCAAAGTAAGGATATCACCAAAATCCAACTTGGTTTAACAACGATTTTGACTGGGTAACTTATAGGAGTATGAGTTAGAGGTTACTTACAGGAGTAAAAATTTTTCAAAGACAGCTATATCACGAAAAACCCTCCTGAGCATGTGTGAGGATTCATGGAAAGTGGAAACCTGCAGCTCACAGGTTGCAGAGTGTCTACTTTAGACTGCCCAGCCATCAGAGTTTAATTCTGAATATTACTGGCATGTGTTTTTATTACGCTATAATGTTTAGAACGATTTTAGAGTGCAGTTTTTTTCAACTTATAAAAGCAATGTCTACTGTGAAACAGTATGTCATGTTAACACATGTAACACACTGTTAACACCTTCGTAAATTTGGTCTGTACAACTCTTGAATATTCTGTTTTCTCTTGTATTTAAATTAAATTCATGCCTTGTTCACTACTGTTTCTGTAAATACGTAAAAGCTACCAATAATTTTGAAAAGCAGCCATGGCAAATCATTTACTTGAATAAGAAATTACAACTATTTAAATACAATGTAACTGTATTATCATTGGTTGTTAGTGCTCACCAGTCAAGCATTTATATTCATAGGTATGAGCTTAATGTATAAGTACTAAGTGTATGCATTTATTGGAATATCAGACTGAGACCTGTTAATATCAAAATTACTACTTGTTATTAAGAGGAAAACTTACAAATTCTGAAAGAAAGCTTTGCTGTGGTGGCACACACCTCTAATCCCAGCACTTGGGAGGCAGAGGCAGGTAGATGTCTGCGAGTTCAAGGCCAGCCTGGTCTACAGAGTGAGTTCCAGGACAGCCAGAGATACAACAGAGAAACTGTGGCTCAAAAATTTTTTTAAAAAAATCCAAAAGAAGAATCTGTATTACTGAAGACAATGAAGGAATAGCATTTCAATAGTGTATTACCATGAAGGTCACCAAGGTACATCCTTCCCAACATTTTGGCAAACATTATTATGACAAGAAAAAACAGTTTATTTGTACTGTTGACAAAAATGCTAGCTCTGAGGTATCTAAAGGATTGAAGAACTGTTATTCGTCACATGATATGAAAATGAGTGCTGAACGTACAAGTGCTGATGTGGAGGTCAGTGAAGGTGTCTTCAAAGCTGCTGGTAATGGAAAATTCCTTGCCAGCACAAATCCAGCAAGGGCATTCTGACAGAGCAAACCAGAGCAGTTTATTGGAATAAACCAGGCAGAGCAGTAAGTTCTATAACCTAGATTAATATAAGTAGACTTTATGGTGTTCAAACAAATTATGATATGACTCATTTCTTAGAAAATGTCCTCATTTTCAAATGATGCGTCACAGTATCAATAATTTAAGAGTACTAATTTAATCATAGGAATAATAAAAACCTACTAGATCATGAAGCATAAAAACATATATTTGTATATCCAACAATTAAAACTTTCCGTCTTGGCTAGGCACAGTGGCATAGTCACTTAATCCCAGAACCCAGGAGACAGAGGAACACAGATTATTGTTAATCTGAGATCAAGATAGTAAGTTCAAGACCACCCAGAGGTAGATAGTGAGACCCTGTCTCAAAAACAAACACACATATGAAATCAAACAACTTAAGAAAAAGATAAAAAACAGAATACAAGCAATGGAAACCCCTTTATTTCTGAAAAAAAAAAGCTACAACAATTAGAATTGATACCCATCCTATATGTAGAGAGAACTAATGATTCAGGTAATATACTCAAATTCCATACCTTCCTCAGTGTCTGGTGATAAGTCTAACTAAATGTGTTTATCCTCAGTACAATAAAAGAATTTGCGAGAGGAATGACATACAATCGGGATACAGGAATGGTGAAGAATTCAAGAGGCAAAAAAAGAAGAGAAGAAAAAATAGGTAGAACTAACTGAAAGAAAATCAATGAGACTTGCAAAACATTCTTGTAAATAAAACTAAGGTTCATATTTAGAATTGACTATGTATTTTAATTAGTACACAGGGACACATTTGTATTTCTTTTGCAGATGTGCTATCTCATGTATTTCTTACTATACCTCACTACTAAGTGAAATTTCAATTTACTTTTTGTAGAAGAGAAAAATTGAAGTTAAACATTTGCCTTAGGTCACACAGCTGTTTAATGCAAGTCTATAATTGAAGCATGTGAGTCTGGACACATAACCCATCCTCTTAATGACTCATGCTGTGAGGAAATAAAATGTCATAATTATGCTGTAATACAAAATAAAAGAAAAGCTAAGGGACAGATGGAAGAGAGAAATGCCAAGAAACAGATCTATGAGCAAAGACATAGGATCAATGAGATAAGTGGAGAGATGTGATGCAGATATGGATGAGTAATATGGATAGGCATATGTCTAAAAAAAAGGAGAAATAATTTATCCTTCACAGAGGGACAGCCAAAAGAAAGAAAGAATTAAGAAAAATAAAAAAGGAAAAAAGAAAGTTTGTCTCCTACTGTCAAACTTAATTTCACATTTATTTCTTTAGTTTATTAGGATACAGTGAGAAGAGGCAGAGACTGTGTCTAATGCCAAAGAGATCTGGGAGAATCAAGAAGTCAGGACATTGTTAGGACACTGGTAAAGAAGACTTTGCTCTCTAGTAGGTAGACAAGGTGTGATACCAAACAAAAAAATAAACCACTTGACATAATGAAAGGGCCCAGACAGAGGTAACACTACTGTGTCTGAGTCATGTGTTTTTCCTTTCTTCAGTAAGCATTCAGTGCTGCATGTCTAAGTTTCATCAGTAAAGCCAGAAAGAGTAAAAGCTGTCATGCCAAAACTCTTTGGAAAATGTATTTAGCTAAGTATATTATACTCACGGTTAGTTTTAAATCAATTCATTCAATAGAATTTATTAATGGAACTTGCTGGCCCAGGCAATGAGTTGATTGGATCAGACAGATTTGAAGAAAATCAAATAAATTAGATTCATTGTCTTACCCAGTTGTTGCTGGTGTTATAAGTATTCTCTAAATAAGTGTGCATATAAGCAAGTGAGAGGAAATATTATTCATTAAGTTTCAGCTTTAAAACACAACATGTAGGAACGATTTTTAAAAGACTGATAGTAGGAAGAGTAGCAATTGTCATAAACAATCACAGAGATTGTTTAATCACAACTGAAATACATTAGATATAAAGTAAGGAAATCACTCTGGAAGTCTATGATGAGACTGAAGCTGCTGTCTAGGCAAGTTTCCCTCAACCAGTTCTTCTCAAAATTAATATTGACTTATTAAACCAGACCCAATCAGCTTATTTTAGATCCCTCCTTCCATAAAATCACTGTAGACTTTAACTTTTTTTTTAGAAAATATATTCTCTCACCTGAAGATAAAGATATCATTGTGTAACTGGGGGCCAAAGTTCATCATATCCACTCAAAAAATTGACAATCATACAAGCACAGTGTTGGAAGTGTAATCTTCAAAAATGTGGTCATAATGGGTCTCATCACTGTCCTTCCCTGTGATCTGAACTGACCATTCAGAGTTGTCCTGGATGGAGCACAGATATCCAGCATGTATGGAGGTCTATGGAACTTACAATGACAAATAGTTCTTACAGTGAACAGTAGAATGCATGTAGACTCTCAGGCATGTGCTCCACTCATTATAATTAAAATTCTGGTGTTATTCATGGCAAGGTAAGCCAAAAGAGTGACATCATTCAGGCAAGAGATTGACTACATTATTAATTTCAAACCAACTAGCACTGTTGCCCACATCTACATTTCTATTTCCTTTCCTACTACTTTCTCTGCATGTGTTCTCTCATTAGTTCAGACTAGAATTTACTGACAGCTGTAAAATCACTGCAACCACTGCATTTCAGGACATTAGACAGAAGTGTTAATTTCAAATTTGGAAGCAACACATCAGAGGAAAAAAATGGGAGAAGGATTTTACTCATTGTCCCCATATTCATTCACTTCAAAGGCACAAGTAAACTACATATTGGCAATTCTGAAATTTTTAACCAAGATTGTGGATTTTGTACATTTTTCTAAATGTTTTTTATTTGGTTCTACAATCTTCAGACTGTTTGACATAACCTATATTCAAATAGAAAGCAAGATTCTCTTCCCATTCTTTTGACTTGTATGAGTCATCTAGTTGTTTTGTCTTTTTTTTCACTGCCTTGAGATTTCTGAGATTTTAGAGGAAAAAATATACATGTGAGAAGTAGGTGTTCATGATATCAATAGAAGAATTTATTGTATAATTATATTTTTATCATCATAATAAAAAATCTGCAATACTTATACCATAGGCATAAATATAAACACATATGAAAATATTCATGTGTGAAGCTTGTCAAAGAATGATGATCACTTTCATCTGTTATTCAGTAAACAGCATCAAACTTTAAAATGCAAAGTTAAAGCTTTCAAAACAGCATCTACAAAAGTATTCAGAGTTATCACAAAACTCTCAGCACTGTGTCATTGTTTTTATTCTAAGAGGATTTCATTCACTCCATAAGTAGTCATAGTTCAGACAGTAGATTGGTGATCTTTCTTTCTTTCTTTCTTTCTTTCTTTCTTTCTTTCTTTCTTTCTTTCTTTCTTTCTTTCTATCTTTCTTTCTATCTTTCTTTCCTTCCTTCCTCCCTTCCTCCCTTCCTCCCTTCCTTCTATCCTCCCTTCCTTGTATCCTTCCTCCTTTCCCTCCTTCCTTTCCTTATTTGATTTATTTTTCTACTATACCCCAAAAAACAGGATGCAACTTTAAGCTCATAGTCATGTAGCTAGGGACTTATAATTCATTGGGTTAGGTTCCTCTGTCTTTGTGGCTCTGTACTTTGTCAAAAGCATCATTCTTAGAGATTTTATAAAGGAGTAATTTTGACTGGGGTTATATTTTACACATAATAATATTCATCCTATTTCCATTTTGTACTGTATACACTCTTTTGCTGTCTTCCTTTATCATTATACTTGAAGTATCTCTCTATTTGCCTCATATCTACTAAGGTATAAGTGGAAAAAAAGAACATGTTTAATCTATATAATTAATTGCTTTTCATACATGCAGTGTTGAAAAAAATGATTTGTTTCAAAATTTGTGGAAGGAAAAACCACAGAATACAATTCAAATTTCAACATGTCTAGAATAAAAAAAGAACTAAGTTAACAATATATGCAGAAAGATTAAATGTATTTTTAAATAACAGAGTATTTCTAAGAACTCGATTTTATTTACAATTTAAAATGCAATATGTATTCCTCTATTTGGGATATCTTCAACATTGAGTTCATATTGATATGTAAAAAGAAAATACAATCATTTATTCCTTACTAAAATGAAACTTAACATACTCCAAATTAAATGAAACAAGTATTTGTGTAAAGATATATAGATATTTAGTACTTTTTAATTACTCAAATTATTTAGTTTTATATTATTAATATCCTTACTCCAAGTGACCTTAATGTACACTGAATACTTTAAAATATTGTTTATTAAGTTTTATTCTATTGTTTTATTCTTTGAAATTCCATGTCACCCATTCTTTACTTCTCTGAATTCAGCAAACCATATCTAATTGCATGTTAACCTGCAGAGTTTTGAACAAATTAAACTTTTTAAAATAATTATCCTATCTAGTACTGATTGATTTATAACTTTGTGTTCCTTAAACCAACATAAAATGTTGGTGTTTGTTTCCTCAGTCATCTGGATTATTCATTGATTTTTCTTCCTTCATGACTATGGAATTCTTTCTGCTTCCCTTAGTAACAGCTGTTGCTTCCTGAATATTCAGTTGCCAGTCATGGCTTAGTTTCATCTTATATAAATGGTAGTGCATTGCATTAATTTATGGTATTTACATTAGAAAAAAAAATCTTATTTGTCTTGACTCTCTACCAGGGGCTTAGAAAAAGGGACATTTCCTGACTCAACCTCGTTGTTCATTGTGAGTATTAAAAAAGGATCTCACCATATTATACTCATACGGCCCGTGAAAGAAGTTACAGGATGGTGTTGGGTGTATAAATGCCTTAACTCACTTATGTTCATTTCCTTTTGCATTCCCTTTAACTACTCCATCTGCACTACAACTGAAATAGAGTGTTCGTGCTCCACAAGTATACATCAGGGCATACTCCCAAGTCTATACTTCCCAGTAGATTAACACGATTAGTATGTAGATATGACTTACCATCTCACAGAAACATCTTACTTCATTCCACTCTAAATTAAAGTCTAAACTTTTTGAGTTGGACTTAGTTTCAGTTACATATCCTTTGACACTCTCACTATTAATCAGAATAGGTCCCCCAATGTCTTTTTCTTTCATTATCAAGGAGAAAAATAAGAAGTGAATAATAGGAAACAAAATGTGTACATGAAATTGAAAGGAAAAGATTTGTTGTCTGGTCTTCAAGCATTTTTAAGGAAGAATCTCCTTATATGGAACTATTGTTTGCAGAGAGAAAAACTGGCAGAAAATGAATCAAGGACTATTTTCTTATGATTTCTAATAACTTCTAAGAAAACATGATAAAGATGACTCAAAAGAGACAGAGTAAACTATGCTTGACAAGACAAAAAGTTATTTTTAATAAACTTATACAAATACATAACTGTAACTTTGTACCCACACTGCTGGGTAAATATCTATAAAATGAAATAGCCTGCCAACACTGAAAACTTTGCTACAAACATCTAATAAAATGTACAAATTTTATTCTTAAATAAGCATTCAAACAAAATGTGATCTATACCACAAGCATCTAACAGGACTTTTAAACATAAAACAAACATTACCTCTTATGTCATAGACATCCCCATCATTGGAAACCCAAAGTCAATATCAGATAAAGGTTGAGTATCAAATATATATACAATATTTCCATATGCGAACATATGTATATTAAATAATAATTTAAAGATCATAAACAGGATTTGATTATAAATTCTGTGATAGTAAAATAGAACAATTATAGTAATGGGACAAAATATAATTATTTAACATTTATGAATTATTTGCTAATGTCATTTTCCACATTATATTCCAGATTGCAGCACTCAGAAAACTGAAAATAATTTTAAATATAAACTATTTAATATCAAGTAGGTGATAGCTGATCCTCAACTTAGGATGACTCTATAGAACTGTTTATCATAAATAGCTCTTCCTAAAGATAATCTGTCAGAATGCTGTGATTATTAGGGTTTGCAAATTTCCCTTATTTTGGGAACAAAAATATTCTCCTGTCTTTACAATGATGTGAAGCTTCCCTCTCATACTAGAGTGAAAAAGGATAACTCCTTTGATAAGTCCATTTCAGTAGCATAATATCAATAGCCTTTCTTTTAAAACTAGCTGGAATTTTCCAAAATAAAGAAAATGACATTAGAAAAGATTTATAAAACATTTTAAAGAGACAGACAGACTCTGTACTTACAGGGTTTTAATGCAAAAATTCCCTCATACGGGAAGAGAGTCCATGGAAGTTTCCTTACTAAGAAAAGAAAAAGAGAAAAGGAAAATCGATTTTTAATGTGTATTTACTATAACAAATCTTGGTCTTAAGAAAGGCACATTCATACCCATCAGGAATATTGAAAGTAGATGAGAATAGCACAGACGTTTTCAAGTATGTTGGTTGTTCTCTTTTAAAATGCCAAGAGAAACAATTTTCTAAATTCCATCTTTTGCACCTGATGTTCTTGGTCACTCCTCTTGTTACCACTAAAAGCTAAAGACCTCAATCGAATTTTGGGCCTAGGTTGGTAAATTTTATTTTTTGATTCTACCTATAGTAACAGATCCAAAGAATCCTTTTTCTTCCTTGATATCCCAATTGATTTGATCAATCTATTTAATGACTTGGAATATAACTAAGAAGGTTAGAAAAAAAAGTGGCTTAAAAACAGAATAGTGTCAATTTTTCCTGATTCTCATCCTGTTACAAATACATCAGAGGGAAAAAATTTCATGTGTAAATAATTTTCATTCTGAAAGCATCCCATATATTCCACTTCAATTTTAGTTCTAATGCTTTTTATCATGTTATTTCACAATTTAGGGTTAGCAGATTTTTTTTATATGTTTCTAGGAAGTTTTGATTTTCTTTCCTTTTTGTAGAAGATTTTCTAGATACCATGCATAAGTCATTTATTTGTCTCATTCAATTTTAATTAGAATATGAGTTTTTATTGATCTTTTTACTTCCAGAGCTTCCTTTCTATTTTCTATGAAGTAATTCCTTCTTCCAATGATTTTCCACATTTTACTCAAAGATTTTCCTTAAATCACAAGAGTTATGAACTGTTTGAATTACCATGACATAAAATCCTTTTTTTTCAATATAAAATATATTAAGGGGAGATTTTTATTATTTCTTGGGAAGAGTAGAGCATAAAGCGTAAAATATTCTATACCCTTGGTTTTGTAATATTGCTCTTAGTTATACCTCCTACAGCTTACAGTTAAATCTACTTCTGTCCATCATCACAAAGAATCAGAACTCCCTGAAAAAGATGAAGAATTAATTTTGGAGGAAGAAGTCAAAAGAAAGCAGCATTTTCAATGAATATGCAGTTTGGAGAACTATAGACCTGAATTTAATTTAATTGATTCTAATACTGTGAATTATTTTCCCTAGCTGTAATTTTAAATTACAACTCCCCTCTCCTAATCAAACAAGCAAATTATATGTTTCAAAAGGACTTAAGAGTACTGCAGTGTGAAAGTAAACTTTTGTAGCATATATGAAAACATGATACAACAACCTACACTTTGTATCTGTAAAGATTAAGAGAATGTATCTCAACACATATTTTAAATATATGAATTAAATTAATGTTATTTAGTCCTTCTTACTATTCTCAGTATTTGAACTTTTATTTTCAATATTATTGTTAATATTAATAATATTTTTTATTTTTTAAATATTCTCTATTTGTTTTTGCTTTTATTCCTCTCTATTATCAATAGACAGATTTCTTGCTACAACTTGTAATTTAGTCAAATTGAATACCACATTTTCTCAAAGGAGAATTCCAGAAACTCTGCATACCAAAGAGTGTATTTACCTACCAGAACTTTCTTTTAAATTTTATTTTTCATCTTTTGGTTTTTCAAGACAGGGTTTCTCCATTGTAAATCTTGCTGTCTTGGAAATCTGGAACACACTCTGTAGGCCAGGCCAGCCTCAAGTTCACAGAGATCTGTCTGCTTTTGTCTCACAAGTGCTGGAATTTAAGGAGTGTGCCACCACTGCCCAGCACAACAGAATGTATCATACAGCCCCTTTGCTGAGAGCACTATATGCCTTAGATATAAGAATATAGAGGAAATAAGCTGGAACTGAGATAGAAATTTCATTGCTGATGGATAGCTTATACTGTATGGAAAGGCATTACGTAAGCTGCTGGGAGATAGTGTATCAGTAGACCCGCCCAGCTACAAACTCTGTGAACTACCGCTCCAACATGTCAAACAAAAGCTGGTCACTGATGCAACAGTGGCATATTGTGAATTGAAGTCTCAGTTTTCCTTAGAGGCCCACTATATAGGAATGAATACAAGCATGAGAAACAGTAAAAAAAAATTCCTATGTCTTAGAAGGTCAGAATCTTGGGGGTACATCACTACAATCATTTAGCTACATTGGTATGACATCAATTGGAGCTTTAATATTTGTACTTATTCTCATAGATAAATACAACTATGATCTTTAATCAAGAATTCTTCTTGCAGTGAAGTTTTTATACACAGATTAATGGCTTCTCAAGATGATCAGTTGGAATGACAGTTAAGTACTCTGCTCTAAATAGGACTTAGATAACAGTCCTATAAGGCTCAAAGAACATTTAAGGAGAGAGAACAAAAAGAATGTAAGAGTAAGAATATAGTGAGAAGGGCTGAGAGATGCTATATTTAAGTCATGACACAGCTTTTGCAAATATGCTATTACAACAACTGTGGTTGCCTACCTGGAGCCTTCAGATGACTGGGCATGTAACTATCCAATCACGGATTGGGGAAGGGCTCATGAGCTCTAACGTTTTAGGCTGAACTATTAACAGCTGATAGCTTCTGGGGAAGGACTCATCATTGCATTTATCTGTGTACCAAATAGCAAGCCTACCATGATCCAAAGGAAACTTTAAGTCATGGCTACACAAATGATCCTTGTTACAATGAGTGGGTCATAATATATATTATGTAAATGTATAATGTATATTATTATGTTTATTACACATATACATAACCACATATATATCTGAATATATAAATGAATGGACATAATATACTTAATATTACATATATACATATATATATATATATATACACACATATACGTGTGTGTGTGTGTGTGTATGTGAATGGATCATAGGATCTATCAGGGAGAAAGGTAAGTGTGTGGTATCAAACTAAAAACAATGCATTATATAATTGGACAAAATTTGCCAAAAACATAGTTAAAAACTACAAAATCACAAGATTATAAGATGTACAGTCTATCTATCAATTATTATAATAACTTAAAATGTGTCCTTTAATGTTATTAAATTTATAAGGATGAACTACAAATGTAAAATCACTACAACTTTCCCATCCAAAGCCATTTGTTTTCAACCATTATATTAAAAAAAAGTAATTGAAAACACTGATACAATTTATAGACATCTAAATATATTCCAATAGTAGCAGAATTTTTAAAGAGGCATTTGGCAATATAACCATTTACTTTCATTAATATGGTATATATGATCATATCTCATTGTGTTTAATTTTATGGACCTGTCTTGCTTTGAATGATAACAAGAAAGCCATAGGCATGAGCTTCCAAATCAGCATCGACTGTGAGGACCGTTAAAATATCTACTAACCAATTCCCCTGAAGTCTGGTTAAAAGATGGTAAGATTAGAAAATAGATCTATAACCTCTCAGGATTGGAAAACTGCAATAAGGTCATATTCTGTTAAACTCTCCTTGATGCCATCAGCACAAATTATGTGTAGAGATCAAGATATTTATAATTGGGTACTTGATAAGTCACTGAAATAATTTCACCCAATTTTGAGGCTTAAATTACTTTACTAAATATTTGTGCTTGATATATTGTACTATATATTTGTGCCTAGCAATGAATAGTAGGTAGGTATTGCTTCCTTTTCTGTAGATGACGAATGGGTATCTAAGAGGTGAAGAGAATGGTACTGTTGTAAACAAGCACAATATAAACACAAAGGATGTTATTTTTTGATATAAATGAGTGGATTCCATTCATATTAATTCATCAACATATTTGCATATCCTTCAAATTTTACATGCATGCAGATTAAATTCTATGGAAAACTGTGAGTCATTCATTATATTGGGACAGATTTTTTTCTACTGTCGTATCTTATTATGTTAATTCTACCAGGCATTTATCTCAGGTAAAATAGCAGCTTGATGTAACATTTAGTGGTATCTATACTAAGAAATCTTGATATTTATCATGGCAGAATAAATTTTTATGGTGTTGTATATGTGTTAATTAAATAAAAATATAGTTTTATCATTACACAGCCAGACATACACGTGACTCATCATGTATTTCCACTAATAGCACACAGTATTTGAGCCCTGGTAACAAGTTAGAGCTGCTTTCTTTGAGGGTAAAAGGAGACACTGAACTTTAGCAGTTTGATTACACTGAGGTTGATTTTGTTTTAATACAACACCACTTGAAACTAATTGGAAGCATTGAAAAAATCATTTTCAGAGCTCAAAAACTTTAAAAATTACTAAATGCTATGAAAAATATAATTTAGCCAGGATTACATTGTGAATTTTATTATTTCAGGCTTTAATGTATATTATCCAATAACATGCAGATGGCACTATTAAATAAACGGGTTTTTTGATTTGAGAAGCAGTTAGGCTATCTTCTAAAATAAATTGATAATTCTATGACACCTGGCCATATATATATATATATATATATATATATATATATATATATATATATATAAATAATGCATACATATATATGAATATATATTGTTTGTAAACTGTAAGCTAAAATGCTGAAATAAACATTGTTATTGAAAAAATACATATAGTAAGCACATGATTTCAAAGCAGGTTTTTCACACAGAAGCACAAGACATTCATTCAGTGATACACCACTTATTTAAAAATTAAAAATCATCTTTAAAAATTGAATGAAATAAAATTAGAAGATTTATAGAAAATAGAATTAACATTAAATTTTTATTACAAATTATAAGACAAAGGAGACTACCATGAAAAATACTAAATCACAGAGTGTCAGTAAGATAGGCACAAAAATTACATTTAAATCTGTTTTTAAAGCCATCAATAAAATCTCTGATGCTGTTAACTGTACCAAATAAGATTTACTGAGTTAAAATTGAATTTTAGATAAGCAGGTGAAGGGACTCAAAGTAGCAAATGGAATGCTTAGTGCTACCTTGGGATGATGGAAAAATAACTAAGGAGTATAACTAGCCAATTTCTTCTTTTATTTATGACATCTTCTACAACATTAGAAATCCTAGGACATACTCAAATCCAAACTATAAAGATACATTCTTGCCTTTCCTCTATGTTTTCAATAATTCTAATGAACTTATAAATGATACATCAAGAAATCCTTCTGAAACCACAGATTTTTTTGACATTTTTTAAGCCTTGATAAAATCATATTTAGCATCTAAACATTTTAATTTTAAAGTATATTGGTGTTAATTGTATATATATTTTTTGTAAAATATATTTGAGAAGGTATTCATGCTTGTCAACTGGAATTATATAATTAACTCTTCTGTCCAGTAACCACTATAAAAACTAGGTGTCAATATTCTGTTTCTAATATTTCTCTAAATATATATATATATATATATATATATATATATATATATATATATATTGCATAAGAATTATTGTGCTGTGTTTCTGTTTTAATGGCTGGCATATTTCAGTCATTATATGGTCCACACAGTTTCTTTATATTGTATCATAAGATATAAATTTAATAAAGAGAATTTATAATATCACAATGTCATTGGTACAAAAGCAGTTATTTAAGGCCTTTGCATGTATTAAATCAAATAAGTATCTTTGTAAAGGACACATATATGAAGACGCACTATATCCTGATAATAATGCTCAGTTAAGTTAAAATTCACTGTGAATATTTTTAGGTTGTAATATTTTTAACAGTTAATTTCAATGAGTCACTGTAACAGCATTAATACCTCCGTGACTTCACATCCTTTTCAAGCTAGGGAACATTGTTATAACAAAAGAAATAAAATAAGACAATAATTTTAAAAAATTGTATGGAATTTGTGACTAAGTATCATACTTACCAAAAGATAACTCTCTGTTTCAGGATCACTTAGATCTTACAATGATTCTCTTATCTAGCCAGCATAAGTGTTCTATGGGCTACTGTTCACTGGGCTACTACCAAAGAGAGTTCTCCAATTTGCTTTCAAGGTGTCAGGTAGGATAAGAGAATCTCTCAAACACACAAAAATGGCTTTTTAAAACAATAAAGAATAAAAATATTCATTTGGAAATTCTTCTTTGAGGACTTATGAATTATCCAAATTGAAATCACCAGTTCGCTGTATAAACAGACATGGAATTTAGAAGAGTTCACATGTAGAAATACTGATTTGCAATTTATAAGCACAGTCTTGAAAACCTATAGAAAGAGAATAATAAAATCTAGTTCTGTATTAAGAAATCCCTCTTAGCTGTAGTTAACCTGTAGCCTAGTCTAAGCAATTAATCAATACAAATATAATATACTATGCAAATGTATATACAAATAATATGAATACAATATAACACACAGATGCAAGAGTAGTTAAGAAATGATTACATATTTAAAGGAAAAAATTAACATTTTTTTAGAATAGTTAAGTTCCTATAAAGCATTGCGGACAGTTGTTTATAAAAAAACTTGTTTGAGAAGGCTCTGAATGTGCGATGTTAATAAACTTTTGACAATAACTAAAAATAGTTAAAATCTCTCCACTGTGTACACAAGGCATAAACACTGAACTAAACAGTCTGATATAGTATCAATCGGTAATGTATAATTTATATTAAGTGATAAACACTTATCTTCATTTGTCTTCAAATAATCTAAATATGTGAGCGCAAGGACACACTTTTATCCCATAGTCTAACACACACTTGGGCATTCTCATTGATTTCATTTATTTGCAACATTGAAAAAATTCAATTGTGACTGACATTCAACAAGTGCTTACTGAGTTAGCAATTTACTCAGACATGAAACCCTTTACTGTTACAGCATTTGGCAGGACTATTGCCCTGCCATCACCTCTTTTGCTAATATTTCTAGTCTACCAGTGATGAGAATTCATAATTTCTCCCTGTCATCTGTCTTCTGTTTTGTGTGAGATGCTTCAGAATTCCAAGTCCCACTGATAGATGTATTCCTCCACAGGGTTTTGTTTGTCATTGTTTATAATTAGAGTGACAGTTTTGTGATCTGAATGGACATAAATCTAAGTCTAAAGAAATGGCTTCACTTAATTCTTCTCGTACCTGAGTTTTGAATTATTTTCATTTTAATGTTTGCTCAAATCTTTACTGTTTATAAATAGTAAACTTGGCAGACACCATCAATAAAAGGCATTGGTCATTTTGGTCTTTTTGTATTATCGTTAAGTAGGATACCATTTGCCCTAGCAATGGTTCTAAATTTTCTAATTTTCAGTCATTTTTTCACAATCTAACATCACTAAAAGAGGTTTTAAAGACATTTTAGCATTCACTGCTTCCATCTGTCAATGTAACATACATTTTCTTGAACTCTTGAAAATCTTTGTTTTGTAATTTTCCCTTGGTTACATATCACAAGCATGCTTTCAAAGCTATGTTTACAGACTAATCATGAAACTAAATCTATTTCTTTTGGATCCCCCTTCACTCTAAAATATGTTTACACATTCTTAATAGTTTGTTTCATTAAGTAGGCTAAGTTAGAAACACTAAAGATCAAGTTCTAGTGCCCTGAAGATGGAGAGTAACCAGCCTCAGCCAAAACTTGTTTCTAAGCCTGGTGTATGTGCATAATTCCCTGGAGTTAAAGTTAAAATGTGCACTTTTTAAAGCACATACACTTACTTTCCCATTTTGAATGATATACGGCATACTGCTTGTTAGAAAAGGTTATTTATAAAGTTTTTTAGACACCTGCAATGCAATCTGCTTGAGGATTATTACAATAGCCTGATTTAAATATCAAATTTGTCAGTTTGAAGAATTAGATTTCTACAGTATATCAAAATTGACTTCTGGTTCTTAATAAGATGACAAACTAATGTGGGCTGCTGACTCTGTCTCTGAACAGTAACCCTAGAAATGCTGTAGGAGGGAACTGACAGCATTCTCATATGAAATTTGTCTAAAAGTCTTTAGAAAAAATAATTTGGTTTGATATCTTAAAAATGGAAAATGTCATCTCGTACTGTGAGGGGTGTCATATTCTGGAGAGTGGGGGGGACATCATTTGGAATACAACTTTTTGGCCATTGCATTGCAGACCTTCATTTTTCCTCCTTAAGGTACAAAAAAGGTACAAAAAAACAGAATTGGTCAGTTATCTTGAAGCTGGATCCAGTCAGAAATTCTAAATTTTTCCCAAAAGATTCAGTAACAAAAAGCAGAGCTAAGACTGACCTTGACAGTGTATGGACAAACCATCCATTTGTGATGATAGGACCATAGGAAACAGCTATACTGAAAGGAGATGGAGTTTTCAGGACTGAAGCGCCTGCTCCTTAGTACACAGCATGGAGCATTTAAAGGAAGCTATAAGAACTCAACTGCAACCAAGCCACATTGCGATGATCCACAGCACACTAACTGGAAAACAATAACGCATGAATAGAGGTGAAAAATAGAAAATAGATTTTAGGACAAAAAGCAAATATTTGCTTAATAAAATGTAATGAATATGAGCATACAAGAAAATATAATGATAAAAAACATTTGGAGGTTTTATCACACATTTCTCACAAAAATAAAATTTGAGAGACACAAAGTTCTTGAAGTCTTCGATAATTTTATTATTGCATACAGTTAACAGATATGCATTTTATCAACAATAATGTGAAATCATTCTTGCTGAACATATTTGTATTTTACAACATAAGCAATTAGTTTACAATAGCATAAAGAGACACCTTAAATAATTCTAAAAATGTATAGTGTTTCACAGTGCTTCCTGACAAAATACAAGAGAGTGATGTGCCAACAATGAAGTCTAAATTAAAATCTCTCTATTGTTAAACTGTAACAATCGACAAAAATAAAATCACTAATGCATAGATTAAACCAGGGAAAATGGAAGGAAAAATGATCATTAATTATCAAACTGAAAATCAGTTCTGTGAGCAAACACATAGAAATTTATCTTATTTGAGTCCAGATATTTTTTTTCTTGAAATTACCCTTGCTTTATTTTTCTGACAATAGTCATGCCCAGCATCTTGGCTTTTTCTGAAGTCTCTGCAAACTAATAGCATCTGTTTTCTCTTCTAACAGCATCAACTATTAGGTTTTCTCAAGATTAGCACCAGGCTCTCTTCTCATTATTCTATCTACTGTTTTCTTAGACACATTCACTCACTCAAATGTCTTAATTATCAGATACTCACAAAGTTCATGTATGGTTATAATTTTATCCCCCGCATATCCCTTGATTTCCTGTCCCCTAAATCCAACTGACTATTTTACTTCTCTGTCTGACCGTGGAACGGTATGTCAAACACACATCTCTGAAAAATATCATGTGACTTCTACACTAAACCAAACTCCTTATCATTTTGACACAGATATAAACCTCAGTAAATCAGATTATTATGACTAGGGAGAGTTCTCCTTCTCCCAGGAAATACAATATGGACAATAACAGACAGGTAGCTTTCAATTACTTACTTCCATAAAATGGTGATTAATGTCTACAAAACTATGTATAAGATATTTCCAGTGCTCTTTCACATAATAAAGCCATCTTGTAAAATTTTGACAGTGACAGTTTATTTTAAAAGTATATGAAAGGCTGGGGAGTGGTAGCACATGCCTTTAATCCCAACATTTAGGAAGCCGAGGTAGGAGGATCTCTGTGACGCTGAGGTTAAGTTAAGTTAATCACATTCTTTCTGAAAACGAGTGTGTTTTACTCATTTGTCTACTTTTGTTGCAGTCCATAACTTAGAGAGGAAGTGAGTACATGATTGATTATGAAATGCACATAGGAGGGAAAGGTATCTGAAATCAATTCCCGCTATTTCTCATTAGGGTGTTTCTAGAGATAGCATGGGAACCTGGAAGAAGAATGTTCTCCTTTTTATATCAAAAAAAAGAATTTCTTTAAATGCACAAAGAACAAATTTGTCTCTCTTTTCTATTAAGTTCTGAGCTTCCAAAAGATTCAGGTAACCCAAATATGAAAATGATACACTTCGTGCCCTTCAACTGCATTACTTAGCAAGCAGGGTAGAAGAAAGACTTTGCAAACAGTGGGGATTTTTCATATGAGTAAAGGTGGCAATGACTGCAGAAGAAAGTCCCAAGCAGCTGTTGAAGGATGAGACGAAATCAACAAGCCACAGGCATTTGGACAGAAGGTGCTCCTAGCACAACACAAAACAATTTAACATAGTCACGGGTGTTTGGAAAGTGAAAGCAGCAGACAGACCACCCTGTGTGTGATCATCTGAGATGCATTGGCTCAATTTCAGCAAAACTGTCATGCAGCCTCGGGGAAAGATCCATAAAAGTTAAAGATGAAATTGGGAGGTAGGTTATAGCTTCACAAATCCTGTCTGGAAAGCAGGAGGGAAAATATGGAAAAAGCCATACATAGGTATACACAGGAGGGTATCCAACATGCTTTTATTTGAAGAGTCCCTAATGACAGTGTCAACATCTTTTGAGAAAAACTGTAAGTAAGTCAGTTTTCACAGAGAACAATGTTGAACATTAACCTTTTAATGTTGCTTAAAGATTCTTATCATGTTGTGTTATTGATGGAGCTGGGATATGAATGTTTATATTTCCCACCCTTAGAGGAAACACTTTTAAAACCTCTATGTAACAAGTCAGTTTTGCGGGTTTTAATTTAATAATCATCCCTTTCAAATGCTCCAAAACCTTATGGAGCTTCTTGTGTATGTGCATTATTTGGTATCTGAGTAAAAGAATAAGTCAATGTTGAAATTACTAACTTCATATGAATACATACAAATATATGTCAAAACAATTGATTATTTTTAGAATTACTTTTATTTTTATGTGTATGTATGTTTTTCCTATATGTATCTAAATGTTCCACATGTTTGCTGTACCGTCAAAGACTAGAAGGAAGACAGCCACTGATGTCCTAACTCTGGGTACAAAAACTCAAATGCAAGCTCTCTGAAAGAAAGTATGTGCTCTTGCTTGCTGAGACATCTTTCTAGCCAGCAATCAAATTATTTTAATTTAATTTAATTTGATTTTAATTTTATATGGGTAGGTGTAGGAGTAGGGGCAGGGAGAAGCGAGCAAGGACGTGGTTGTACTCATAGAGTCCAGAAGAGGATGTTATATATTCTGGAATTGTATGCAATGGGAGTGGTGTACCCTCTATTTGGATGGTGGGAACTCAAGCTGAGTCCTGAGGCTGTTGTATCTTCTGGAACTGTGGGTTCAGGGAGTGGTGTATCCCCTAGTTTGGCAGTGGGAACTCAACCTGAGTCCTCTATAAAAACAAGTGCTTTTAGCCCCTGCTTTGTTTCTCCGGTGCCTAACACAATGATATTCACAATCTCATAAAGACATGGAACTTTTAAATCAATTCATAAAATAGAAAACCCTATGTCTGTTTTTTTCCAATAATACCATTCAACCCTTCTTAATAGGAAAATGAATAGAAAGGATGAGTAAAAGGAAGGAAAGAAAGGAAGATGGGAGCAAGAAAAATGCTTTTTATTCAATGGATTAAATTAATTTTTAGAGATGCTTTCCAAATTCCTGAGACTAAACTGAGTTTTGGAGAGCAAATTGGTCTCAAGAAGAATGACATCCGATTCTCTTTCTAGTGATAAGAACACCCAGTCAGATCTTGTCTTTCAGTAAAGAACTTGCTTTTATATATGCAGGACATACAAAGATGAAGTTTATGAGGCTCATACTTCAGTGGCTCATCCTTTCAGTAAAAGACCCATTTCTTATTTTTTTTGCGGGTGGTCATTTTCAATTATAGAAGTCCTAAACAAAAAATACCAGCACAGATTCTTCAAGGGTAGGTAGTTTCTGCAAGCTAAGTCTCCTTGACCTTAGACAATAGTAAGGGGCAATAACTTTCAAGTATATTATTCAGGATGAGGAAGAGTTCTCAAAGGCACAAAAATTGTTCTATACTCAACAATATAAAGTAAAGCATTTAAAAATTTGATAATAAATATGAGGGATTAGCTGTGTGTATATGATCTAATATATACATATGAATCTAATAACATTAACATCATGAAATGTCTTCATAATCTTACTTTTTATTTAGCCAATGATACTTAAATTTTGATCAGAATACAATTTAATAAGCATATTGCATTTGCTTTTGAGTATGAAATTCTTTGGTATATGTACACATTGTAGAATAGACTAAATCAAGATATTTAGCATGTGGTACCACAAATACTTATTCTTACAGTGAAAGCACTTCACGTCCAAGCTATTGAGATATTAGATGTTGCAAAAATTTGACATGAAATTAAACTATTAGTATCAATCCTCAGTATATTGACAATAATTAAAATTATTGCTTTCTATAAAAACATACAATCACAAAAAGTGTACTTATAAACTCCAAAATTTTATGAAGTATTATTTATAATTTCTCTTATTTATAATTCATAATAATTATAATAAAATAGTATATATCTGTTCATATCCTTTTCCTGGTTAACCACTTATGCAATTTCTTCGATCAAGTATAAAAAATGAACCAGCTGTGGTATGCCCACTTGTAATCCTATTAAGCCAGGAAGAACAATACAAGTTCAAAGGCAGGCTAAGCTATATGCTGCCTTGAATTTCTGTGGAGTATAGACTGAGATCTCTAAAATGTTTTGTATTTTGCAGAGACATATGTGAATGGAATAAAAGTCTTTTTGTGTTTCTGTTTCTTTCCAAATTACAACTTTGAAAACTTAACTGTTTACAAATACAAGCATATTTTATATATTCAATATTTTATTTGCTACATAGAAAATTTATCTTCCTGTATTGACATTGCAAAAGTTGTTTATATCTATTTGCCTATGAAGGACATATGGGCTATATTTAGTATTTGGGTAATGCAAAATCCTATTATGAACAATTTTTGCAAGTCTTATTATAGGCATATGCTTTTATTAATCTTGGATGAATACTTAGATACAGAATGCCAGGGTTTGTTTTCCAAAGTGAATATATCATTTGCAATCAAAACAGCAGTCTATGAAAATTCTAACATTCATCAGCCTTGCCTGCCTATAGTTGGTAGCACTAGCAATTTTATATTCTTTAATTTTAGTTTATAGGTAGTAATATTTTGTTGTGCCTTTCTTTTTCTATTTTGTATTTCTTGTGACTTGTGATGTCAAGATACTTCATATATGTTCATTAATGATATTTTTCAGCAAAATATATTTTCTCAGAGTGTAGTTAGAATTATTGATTTATTTTTTTAATAAAATGTATATTTAAAGTGCTCAGTGTAAGGGCTTGATATACGCATGCATTGAGAAGTTATTACAATGTTCAAAATAATGAACAAGTTCATCTCACATTTGCTGATTTTTTTTGTTCATTTAGTCTTTTATTTTAGGTGCAGTTTCTATGCTCTATCCTCAATGCTTTGTTACAAATACATAGAATAAAGCCTCTTTGCCTTGGACAACCATCTTCTCAGTGGCTCCAGTCTCATTTTCTCATTACTCATCATTCTATATTTATTGTCTGTGAATTTGACAATATAGACTTGACATATAGATGAGATGACATGAGTTTTATTTACTTATTTCAAGAGTATTAGCAATATACCTTTGCGTGTATTTGTGATTTTGTGTGTGTTTGTGGTGTGTTTGTGTGTGTGTGTGTGTGTGTGTGTGTGTGTGTGTGTGTGTCACCTGTGTGTGTGCTGTCTATGGAAACCAGAAGAGGATGTCAGATCACCTAGAACTGGAGTTACAGATGGTTGTAAGCAGCATGTCCATTCTGAGAATGGAACCCAGATTCTTTGTAAGAACAAGTACAGTTAACCTATTAGCTATCTCTCTAGCACCAATTCTTTCTGGGTTTTGTTTCATTTAGCATAATTTCCTCCAGCATCACTCTTATTGACTTAATTTTTTGCACTTATTTATAAGGACTTCTTTGTACTTTGACTCCATGGAGTACTTTGTACTCCATGTGTCATAATTTTGTTCAAAACATTTGTAAAGTGTCCATAGTATGTTCTCAGCCTTCTCCTTTCTATTCAATCCATAGATTCCTTAATTAGTTTTATATTTTTCAAAAACACTTAATTCTTTGACTTTGCCAAGAGGACAGTGAGTAAGACTCCTCGTTTAAGTTTTGAGCGTTTAATTTTTTTAATCTGTCTCTGATACATGTTATTTAATTAAGATTAGTGTTTGATGTGTTATGAAATTCATGACAGTATAATTTTTCTATGGTTTTTCATTTTTCAAGAATAATTGAGAAGTTTTTTTTGCCAAATATAATTGTTTTGACATATGTAGTTGTTTTTCACATATTTTCTGAACTATTGAATTACACCAGTGCATTGCGAGATTTAGAGAATACATGCTGGCATTATCATTATAGTTTTGTGGAGAGTTCTAAAACTTACTATTACTTTTAAACGTTGTTTAGATTTCAAACCGCATGACATTTTTACATAATCTTTAGAGTCAACTATCCAACAAGCATGAATAAGCCTGCACTGTTAAGTCTGGTATTAAGTTAAACACGTACTTCAATTTGGCTGCTATTGACTTAGAAATCATAGTGAGTATTGTGACTGTGAACTACTTACATTTATATCCCTCAATGTTACAAAGGTTATCTTTTCATTAGAAATTTTTAGTATGATTTTTAGTATGATTTACAGGTCTTATGTCTTTCATCAATTTATGTGTGTATGTGTTTATTGTAATACAAGGAATTTCAAAACTTTTACTGCTAATTTACTTCCTTTCAGATTCCAACTGTTCATTTTCTAAACCAGCTAATTTTGCTTTGATAAAACCATAATCATTACAAGTTGCTTTCACAGTGACATAAGGCTTTTTTAAAATTTCAAAATGTAAATGTTAGTACTTTTATGTTTAGTGATGTACTTTTTCTGAATAATATACATCTGATGCTGAATTTTTATCAAACTTACTAGCTGTCTTAGATTCAGAGCATATATATTTATATAATTATTGATGTAGTCATATATGAATCTATCATATTATTTATCATCAAATTTTCTTTTCTTTTTAATCTTTATCATTTTAATAAATTGGGTAAATTTGTGATGACATTAAACCTCTTTCATATACCAATTTTATGCATCTTATTCTTTTAATGATTTTTTAATTATCTGTGTTCTTTTGAGACAAGACTTTTGTTTTTAAATTTAATAAAATGCAACTTAAATTGATCATCTTTTTTAATAAATATAACTCAGTACGTAAGTAAAATATTTAAAATAAGTAAAAATAACTTTCTTTGTAGAAAATACACACATAATCAGAGGACAATGAGAAACAGAACAACTTCATTCCCTTGACTTTTGTGTGGATTAGTGTGTAAAATTTTATCTATGTGTTTTTCACAGAACAATATGTTGCTACAGTATTCACTGTGTAGATCCTGTTTCCTCAGATGATGACATTCCAGGGATTTACCAACATGCCAGGCTCATTTACATTAAAGCTACTTTAATAAGTTTAAATTAATGTAATTCATTCCAGTTCTTTGTTCTTTCTTCTCATCTTTTGCTCAGAATTCAAAGTCACTTTAGTTGTCTCTACATTCTTGAGGAATGTGGACATATTTTTGAGATGCACTGCTGTTACTGGGGTGTTATACATCTGAATTTCAGAAAACACACTGTTCTTAAATACTTTTGAAGGAGTTTTTTGTTGTGGGATGATTTAGTTGTGGATAGTATTTCAGTTATGCTGTAGCATGTAAAAGACCTGCTTTCTACTTGTTTACACCTCTGTGCCATCCCCAGCTTTGACTCCCCACTACTCCCACCCCACTCTACTCCCACCCTACCCCACTTCACTCCCACTCCATTCCCCACCTCCACTGGGAGGTTCCTGTTCATTTGTTTAGGGTCTGTGTGAAAATGGGAAGAAAAACCCCTGTGGTATTGGGGGCCCTGAGTAAGCAGTAAGAACTAAGAGGAGAGTGTGGGGTTAGGAGGCCTTGGAACGAACTCTCTGCCTAAGCCACCTGGGTATTGCATCCCTGAGATTTGTAATATAATCTTTTAATACATAGTTTTATTGTCTACAATGGACATTTATTAACAGTTTTTTTCCTTGAGTGTAGCATTTTAGGTTCACAGTCCTAATATATGTATGTTTTGTTGCACTGTCCTCTGAAGTGTGTGTATTTTCCAAAATGTCAGTTATTTTACTTATTTTACCTTTTCTACCACACATTTTCTCTTATTGATACATTTAATATTATATCATTATTGTCATTTTTAATAATTGTCATAACGTTTGTCTATGTTTTTGTTTCATTGAGATTCTGAATTGCAGACTCACAATCATTATCAATTAAAGTTGTAATGGGTGCTCTATATGAAACTATACATTTCAGGTGTTTTCTCCTTTGTGAACACCAAAGTGATGCTTACTAAGCACATTTTTTCTCTTAAATTTTATGAATTTATTTTATCTTATATTTATTTTAAAATTTGATTTGTCTGTGTCTTTATTTTGGATACCTTTAGAATGTATTGAAATATACCCCCCCAAGTATCTAATTCAAAATTAATTCCTGTCAGTTTAGTCCTTTGATTATTCTCCCAAATTTCTATTCAACATGGTCTTTAAATAAATACCTTTAAAAATGCCTTTGATATTTATTACATTATTCATTATTTCTTCTACTTCCCTTACTCTATGTAGGAGAAAACTGGATCTGCCACTGGACAGAACAAGGCCTGAGACCCAGGTGGACATACACATAGATGGACCTGCCCAGGCATGCCTAGAGACAGACCTACCTGGACACGCCCAGGGAGCAGCAGCTGCAGTCTGGCAGCCAATGGGATGCTGGCCTGGGCGTAGGGTATAATAGGCTTCCCCTCCTGTAATAAACGGAGTCTGCCTTTTGCCACTCACCTGACTCCTGGTGCAAGCAACATAAGGCGCTACAAGGTTGTCTCTCTACCCGTTGTCTCTCTACCCATGTGAGCACAGATATTGAGCACGCTTGCGTCAGGATCTAGCCATTTCTTCTTGGGCCCTTAACATCGAACTGTGCTTGTAGATCATCCTCCTGGTGGTCCCTTCCTGCTATCCGGCACTGGAATGTGTCCCCCGTTACTGTATCTCTCTGGTGAGTTTACTCCCTTTACCCTCGTACGTGTCCTAGTTGAAGTATTTCAGGGAGTTTGCCCCTACATGTTGTGTGTTCTCTGCCCTGCGAGAGGTGAGCATAGGGTGCTGTCCTTTTCTTCTGTTTGTTGGTTTGTTTGTTTGTTGCGCTAGGCAGGTACACCAGCTTATGTTTTTGGTTTGCCTGGCATTTCCATATGAGGGCTGACACCACCCGCCCCTCCTAGGAAACAGTATCACAATCAGACTTCCGAAATGGCTTTTCGTGACCAGACACCATGTAGGCATCAGGTCATGGCGTACACATCTTTCCTTTCTCTTTGTTCTTATTTTCTCTAGTTTGTGTGTGCGTGTGTGTCTGTGTGTGTGTGTGTGTGTGTGTATGTGTGTGTGTGTGTTGTCAAAAGCAAGGGCCCAGTCCTCCAGGGGATGCCCCGGAGGTCTAAAAATATCACCAAACTAAACCTCTCACCCCGCCTTGCTCTCCAGCGCTTGCAAGCAGCCTTGCTTGCACCAGCCAGGCTCAGTGGCACACATCTGTGGTCCCAGAAACCGGGAGGCCTTGAATCATGCATGCTCCGCAGCAAATGCCTTTGGTCTCAGATAACAGAGAGGTTGATAGTGACCATCCTGCAGCAGAAGACCACCAGATTGCCTAAGAAGGGGTGAACCAGCCAAAGTCGGAACATCAGTAATGGGAATTCACCTGCCGGGCAGGTGTGATGAATCTGCTGCTGGGTTCTACGGGCAGAAATGGCAGTACAACATGGGAGGTGCCTCAGTGGCTGCAGGGCCTCTGCCCAGTGGGCTCGGGCACCTGTGGCTCAGTTGGGCCTGATAGGGGCTCGCCAGGACCTTGGGAGCTGGGAAAAAGTTTGTGCAAGCCTCCATGGCCACAAGACCTCTGCCCAGCAGGTTCAGGCATCTACTATCAGGCCTGGTAGGGGCTGAGCAGGAAAGCATATGTGACCTTCTGGTGCTGCAACTCTCCTTACTCTTTTCTCACAAGAAACAGTCTGAGATAAAGAAAATGCCCAAACCAAGGTCCGCCCAAAGTGGTGATTAAGGCCCTGCTCTCAAAAATCTGTGAGGCCTCTGTTTGTAATAACAATTGCTCAAGGTCACACTGGGTTCACAAAATTCTTCCTTGCTAAACTACTTTATTAACACTGTCCCCCAGGAGAAGGGATGTTTCTTTTCAGTTCACAGGAGACAATGAGCTCCGGATCCTCTGAAACAACTGTGTGGAGAGCTCTGCCTTTTTCTCTAAATTATAACTGGGTACACACCTATCTCTGGATATCTCCTAGTACCTCTTTTTTTTTTTTTTTTTTTTTTTTTTTTCTTTTTCAGGCCTGATTAATTTTTGTCTTGGTGATCACAAGTGTCTTAATTTTGTTATTCTGTCTGTTTCATGTGTATGGATGGTGTTTAAATGTATGAGAATGTATATACGTTCTGTGTTTATTTAAATATCACTGTCCTAGATGCTAGCTGGCCAGATCTGAGGCAGAGTTCCAACATGGTTCCATCTGCCTGCCCCAGCAGCCTCTGCTGCCTCATGCAATGTGCTTGCATGGCTGTAAATGTGGCCTTTTGGAGGATAAAGCGCCAAACTGTCCCATTTTTTGCTTGTGTTTTTTTCAAAAACAAGCAATCTGTAAAAGGACATCTACTGCTCTTCCAGGCCTGGTTTTCTATGTCTCTAAAGGTTTGTCTTAATCTCTGTGTGATGACCTTGATGTATACATTGATACAAGTTACTGATGCAAATTACCTATAGAACAATTTAAAATCTATTTTAGCTCCAGCTGCTTGTATAGGCCTGTAATCATAGATACTTGTGAGGTTGAAGGAGCAGCATGGCAAATTCAAGACTAAAGTGGGCTGGAGAATGCATTCAAGGCCATTGTGGACAACTTACTGAGTTTGGTTAAAAGTAAAAATGATGGAACCCTGGCTACATTGCATGATTCCTTGAGTGCAATTCACAGAACCTCAATACAACTCTTTTAATGTTGTTAATTAGTTTCTTTCTTAATGTCCCTTCATCTAATGGGTTACCTACTGCTATTTAATGCAGTTATCGATAATATTATTAGGGATGTTCCAATCCACAGTCATCAAGGGAATAAAAAGATTGTCATCAAGAACTTCTTATTGTTGGAACTATAATCTTAGATATTTCAAATCTGAAACTGTGAGGTAACAATATTTGCTTTTTTGTATCAGCTGCTCTGTGGTGTTCTGTGGATGGTTCCCTCGATTAGTTAAGGTATCTTTTAATTTTGGATCAAATGCCATATACTATAAACTTTATTTACTTGATAGTATTTTAGTTTTATAAATGCTCTTGAGCATTGGTTGAATCATAAATAAATAAATTTAATTAACTTAATTTTGCCAGAAAAAGTATTATGTTTGATCAAGAGAAGCCAGATTATCCTTAAATCTGAGACTATATTTTTCCCCATATTGTGACACTATAATTTAAAGTATATTATGTGATGCCTTGTGAATTCAGAATTTTCTCAACTTGATTGAAATAAGTATAAATTATTATATTATCTTTGTTGAACCTTCAATATTTTTCTTTCTTTTTAAGAGATCAATTTTTTGAGATTCCTGGAATTTTCTTCCATGCACATGTGAGCCAGGGTCATCAACACTTGTCAGGTCACAAGTGTGTTGTCTATGTCTCTTTTACACTTGGCATTATGCTTCCTGAACTGTATTCATCTTGTTCTTGGCAAAAATAAAACAAGACAAAATAAACCATCCTCCATTTCCTCTGCTCTATATCATTCTTGGCTTCTCTGAGCTACATGTTACCTATCTGGGAAATCTCTGCAGAAGTAAGATGACACACTCATGGGTTTCATCTCATGAGTTTCCTTCTCCATAATCAATATCCATAATTCTTTTTGTCAAGTGTCTGAAAAACATGTAGTCTACTAATAGATTGCTTCTTGTGAGCAAGTAGAACAGGTCATTATTGCTATATCTTCTAGAACAAATATAAGATTTTTATATGTTATTATTGCTTTTGTATTTCCCTTCTCTTTCATTCAGATAGATAGATATATGATAGTTAGATAGTTAGACGATAAATGGATATTAACATAAAATATTGTTCATTAATCTGATAGTAGAAATAACTTATGTTCCACTTTTAGTTTTTTCACATATATGTAATATTTTCTGGCTGTAGGAGTCAATGTCTATGTTTAAGAATAATCTGAGGGTCTGAAGAGATGGCTCAGAGGTTAAGAGCACCTGCTACTCTTGTAGAAAGTAGTTTTAAATGTAGATATAGAGCCTGAACCTAGAAGGCTTCACCCTTAACCTTGAGATCTAATGCACACTGAAACAGTATGCCTAGCTCCTTCTGAAGTCTGACTCTTCTCATTCAACTGACTCTTCAGCCTTCTTCTCCACTGACAGTTCAACTTACTCTTTTTACTGACCCTTCAACTGATTCACTCTGTCTATTCCTTCCGAGTTCTGCTTCCTGTGTCTGCTTCTACTGGTTTTTTGTTTTTTTGTTTTGCTAAGGATTAAAGGTGTGGACCACCATTTCCTTCTGAATGTTGGAATTACAGGAGTTTGCTACAACTGCTTTCTGAATACTTCATTAAAGGTGTGTCTACATTCCATCCACAACACACATGCCTCTGAATGTAACCCCTGAAATGTAGACCTTAGCTTTCACACCGGGCTGATTCAGGCTCAATGCACTATACCTGCATGGTAGCTGACAACAAATTGTAACTTAATTTCAAGATCATCAGACACCTTCTGGAATCTTCATACCACAGGGATGCATGTGATACATATACATACATTCAGGCACACATTTATACACATAAAATATACATAAATGTTTAAAAAATTTATCCTGTGTAGACTGTGTAATTTCAAGAGAAAATAGATTAAGAGAATTTTTTTCTAAAATAACAGATCTATAATTTCCTTTAAATGTATGTGCTCACAACTGTATAACTTGATGTTTATATATTACAACAAAAATATCTATGGATGTAGCTGTTTGTTTGGTGGGGCGCAAACCCTACATATGGTGAATAATCCAGTTACAGGTGTATAATCTCTGAGTGCCTCTAATCATCTAAATCAAAAGTATGAGTGGAAAGTATTTTGATTTTTTTCTAGAATCCATAGGTTGATGTCATGAATTTATGATAGTCATAATATGCAAAAAGTTAATTTTTTTATATGATGAGACTATCAAAAATGGATAAAAAGAGAGGACAAATTAAATACAATGGCATGACTTTTGGAAATCTAAAGTACACAGGCGCCAATTAGGAAATGAATCACGTAAGAAAATAAAATGAGATAATGTTTCTAATGTTTTATTGCATTATTGAATTAAAGTAAGAGACTTGAAAGTTACACTGCTTAATTAGGTTAAGGAAAGGAATGGACAGATCTCATTGTTTGTCATGAAATATTTAGAGGCTTTTAGATCAGTCTAGACAACATAGTAAATTTAATAGCTAATAATCGAATGGCTCCTATAATGCAGCCACTGTTTTAAAGACCAAGATATATCATTGAATAAAAACAAATCTCTAAATGAGTCAGGAATGACTTTAATTACAAAAGTTCAGTGAAAATGAAAATTTACTTTCTGATTTTAAGAGAAACATATTAAAATGCCAAGATAGTGACAGTAGATCATTAATTCAAGCAATTTCACTTACTAATTTTTTTAGGGGAATTCATACATGAGTACAATGCAATTTGATCATATATATCCTTCTGATCCAACCTTGCAGGAATTATTTTGCCACCCACCCATATCTCTCTGCTCAAATTCTTCCCTTCTTCTTTTGTTATTATATAGACTAAAGATTCCAATTAGTATATGCTCATGGGGGCAGGGCGAATAACCTATCTTATACATGAAGAAAATTGGTATTTCCTCCTCTGCGGCCATTGCTTGCATGCAGTTTCTCATCTAGGGGTAGGATCATATGACCATTTCTACCATCCATGATCTAATGTTGATTGATGTATGGTCTTGTGCAACTCTTATACAGGCAATCCTATGTGATGAAAGTTATGTAACAGATGTCCCACTTAGAACTGCATTATGACTACCTATTGTTTTCTGTGATAACATCTACTGCAAGAAGATGCTTCTTTGATGACAAGTAAAATCTGCACTAACTTTCAGGGATAAGGATAAGCATTTAAAAAAGAAGTTGAAAATTGTATCAATTTAGCAAAATGGTAGCTGTAGGTTCTCTTCTAGGGTTTATGACCTCTCTGACTCAAAGTCATTGGCTAGATTCACAATACCAGGAATGAGTTTGATCATACTGAATGGACCTTAAGTCCTATAAGATAGCTCTATTGGTAACCCTCATCATATTATTTGTGACACTGTTTCAGCATTTGTCATATCTTGTCAGTCTGGTTATTACTTATACTTGCAGAATTTATGGTCGAGGAGTACTGATAACTTTCTTCCCTCATATTCTGTATAGCACCATTCAAGAATATGAGAATTAGCCATAAAAACGGAGGGTTCCAGATCAGTTTAAATTTGATTCCCTCCAAGTCCTGTAACAAAGTGTGTGATGTCTTCAGCAATAAAGTGTTGAATCTCAAATATTGTCAGAAAATAAAGAATTATAACTACCCTGTATGGTACTAGACAGGATGGAAGTTCCCTCTGATGACATCTGGCAAAGTTTGGACACAAAAGAATGTCTCTTTGTCGTCCTTGGTGAGCCTCCACAGCAGGTACTAGTAAAAATGGTACTTTCAATGTGGGGCATGACATCATGCCAGCAAATACAACATAGAGACTAGGAAAAAGAAAAAAAGTAATATTCCAGAGCTAAGGACAGTCTGTTTTGTTTTGTTTTGTTTTGCTTTGCTTTGCTTTCTGCAGACCTATCCAGATACTAGGTGAGATGGTCCTGACAAGACACATCATCTATAGTGATGAGAACTCTACCCCACAAGGAAACTCTTCCTGCAGACACATTTACCAGTTATTTTTTCTGCATAGCAGACTCTATCTTAAATCTGGGAAATGTTTCCATAGGGTCATCATACAGAAGCTGTCTTCCAGAACTGGACAAGTTGTATCTTGTGCTGGCAACCAAATTTGGTACTTTAAGAGTCATCCAGGTGTTATTGGTTTTGAAGGAAGAAGGGGTCATGGAGAGCAACTGAGGCTTCGGACTATGAGAAGCCAGGAGAGGCTGTTGGAAAAGGTGCAGCCTCAGTAGCAGTTGGAGGCTAAGATTAAAGGGGTCATACAGGGAAGTTGAGGCTTGGCACCACAAAAAGAGCCCAGGAGAGGCTATTGGGGAAAGTGCATCCCAGTTGCAGCAAGGAACTCCAGCAGTTTTTGAAATGCCAGTACCATGGGATGACTACCAAGAACAGCAGCAGCAGTGGAGTGGAGCCAGCCAGAGCCTGGAGTACAAGCTATATGTGCTGCAGAGGGCAGAGCCAGAGAAGTGATCTAGACCCTTTGGAGGAGCTGAGAAGATTGTGAGTGAATTCCAGGTATTTGGACATTGATAATATTTTTCTGCTGTTCAAAGATATTATGGAAAGCTTGATAAATGTTTGGTTTCATTTGGTCCAGTGCACTAGCAACCCTTGTGAATGTTCCTCTTGTAAATAGTTTAGCTGGTATTATGTTAAATTGATATGTAGAGATAAAACAAATTTTTGTCTCAAGAAAAAAAGGGAAATTTTGTAAAAGTTTATTATTTGTTACGTATAAAATAATTGTTTTGTGCACTATTCCCCAACAAGGTCTATCTAGGCCTTGATGTTTTGTATTGACTTCAGGTGTTGGATTTCCACTACATATCAGGTTGACTTCACACCCATGGTTTACCTAACCTAGTCTCCTGAGTAGTGATACTGTTAGCATGCACTATCACCCTACAGCTTGATCCAGTAGGGCTGCAGAGTTCTATTCTTGTGCACTAGAGATGTACTGTTTCTTCATTCATTTGCTTCATTATTTTCTCCACAACTTTATGTGCTCAACACTGAGATCAGCTGAGGCAAAAGATGTCTGATTAAAGCAGGAAAGTGAAAACAGACGGAGATGATGCTGCCTTCTCTGCCTGTTTGACAGCTGTCAAGATTCAGGAGTTGAACCTTTGCAATGATAGTCATTTGGTTGTGGAAATCTGGAATGAAAGGTTGGCACTTTACTCCAATACTCCTGTTAAGTTTCTCTAGTAGCCAACAATCTAGAATTAAAATGTTAAAGTGATTAAAGCAAGTCAAGCATGCTCTAGACTGAAAAGTAAGGCACAAGATTATGGATACTGTTTCTGAATGACCATAAAATAATCTGTCTTAACAGAAAAATGAGTCCCTAACATGATCAAAAATCAATTAAAATAAAGAGAACTGGGTAATAACTAGTAGATCTGACAAGTAATGCTGACAGTACAAGGAAATAAAAAAAAGGTAGTTATAGTGTCCTGAAAGTCAGCTAAAGGAATGAAGAAGAAGTTGACCTATAATATCAAAAAGTAATTGCTCATTTAAGACTAGAATTGAGAGCTAATGGATTTAAATATATGTTATTCTGGTCTTGAGAAGGAAGAGTTTAATTGGTTTGAGAAAAAAGTTACATGTATAGAGCATATTTATAAATGCAAATGAATGTATCAAATACTAAGAAAATATAATAGAGACATCAAAATAACAGAAAAACTGACCAGACATGATGGGGTAACATTGTCGAGGTTTTTTTTATAATTAAGTAAGATGAGAAAGTTTTAATATATTTGGAGTACTACAGAAAGGAGGAGACATTGATTCAAAAGAAATAACACAATTAAAAATTCTGTCCATTTGAAGTCAAGATAAGATGGAAACCAGTTCACTAGTGAAAATACAAGCCCGTATTGGGGAAATCTCTGTTAAGTACTCTCTATGTGTGCATGATGATCTGAGTTCAACCTCCAGAACCCAAGTTGAACCCAGAACCCAGGAAAAAGCCAAGAAGTATCCTAGGGAATGAAAGAAATATTAAATTAACTGATAAGAGACTCTGAAAATAATAAAGAAAATTCAAAAGATAGTTGGGCGAAAGAAAATGAGAAAATAATCGAAGAAAGATTTGTTATTGACCATAAAATGCAAGCTGAAGATTCCTTGCTGGTCATGATTTTTATATTAGAATGTAAAGAAATGAATTTCCCTTTGACATTTCCTGAACGTATATCATCTTCTTTATTCTTATGTGCACAGAGACGACACTCTTCAGTCTCTCACTGTCCTGTTGCTAGTTCTCTTTATCCTTCCAAATAGTTATCGTGTGTACTTTCATAATAAATATTCCATTATCCTTCCTTATCCCCCACTCCCAACTGCTTTGATCACTACTATCCTCCTCACAGTCTTCCTGCTGCTTATTTATTTATTTATATTTCAATTATGACTATATTAAAATAATATAAAATTTAGTATGCAGTGTATGTCTTCTATATAATCATATAACATATAATCATATGTAAATATAGATATTGGTGAGTCATAGTGCTTCAGAAAGACAATTTACTATGCAGCATGTATAGCACACTTCATATACATGGCCATAATTTATATTGAGAAGAGACAAAATAAAATCAACACAGAGAAAAGCAAATGGGACAAAATCCAGGGTAAAGAAACTACAGCTTTTCAAAGGCTCTCCCCTTACTAAGTGTCACAGAAGGCAAGGAATTATTTTAAGATTTGTTGTGACAACATGTTTGAAACATTGTACATTCTGCTTCTCATTAGTCAGTAGTGAGTGTTGAGGGCTCCCTTTGGGGCCCACATGCATGCATTATATGTTTAGTACAAAACTAGTGCCAGACTCTAAGAACAGTTCACACATGTGGATATGCTTGAATCAACTCCAGTGGTAGGAATGCTATAGAAATATGTTTCCAGATGCCATCTAAGCGACAATATTACTATTAAAAAGCTATTTTTATATTTAATAGCCAAAAGTCTACTAGTGTTAATGATTATAGACAATAGAGAAAATTATAAGCTATTTGAGAAAGAAAGGAGAAAAAAGTTGTTGGAGATAGTGGATTATAATCTGAAAGGGTTCAGAACAGAGATCAAATATAATTAGTTAAAAATGAAGATGTTAAAAGGCTTTGAGATGATCCTGGGAGAGTTATACAGATTATGAAAGCTTAGAAATCAGCAATTAACTGCAAGACCTGATGCAATTATTGAGATAGGGTAAATAATAAGAATACTTAAAGGTTATATTTCATGGAACTTATAGATGAGATTTTTGGAACTGATATACTCCATGCACACAACAATCACCAAAGCTTTGGGCAGGCCACGGTTGAAAGAACTGATAATGGGTCAGGATCAAAACAGAACTTGGAGGAAAGCAACTAAGATCACATGGTACCTGACTGTTGGTTGAGGCTCTAACATTAGTTACAAGGTTTGTATTTTAACTGCAAGACAAAAGAGTGCAGTGATACAGAACAGAAGCTTCATTTTTTTTACATTCATTATTCTTATATTATTACTACTATATATTGATATTATATTGATACTATGTCAGCATTTTTCTTAAGACATGTTGCATGACATAAAAAAAAGTGAAAGAACCACTAAAACAAATAACTTGCCCCAAGGTCAGTAAGTTTGCATGACTGCAAAATAGCTAGTCTTTAAAGAGGGTTTCACAGACACCTGACACGGCTGCTTCCATTGATTTTAAATACTTGGGTCAATTTGTTTTGTTTTGTTTTGTTTTTCAAGACAAGGTTTCTTTGTTTTAACTCTGGCTGTCCTTGAACTCATTCTGTAGACCAGGCTGGTCTCAAATTCACAGATCTGCATGCCTCTGCATCCCAAGTGCTGGGATTAAAGGTGTATGTCACCACTGCCTGGGTTTAGTACTATATTAAGTTGAAACTAATTGAGAATTTCATTTATATACTTCATTGATTAGAGTTGAATCAGTATATTCCTCAATTAATATCTTTAGTCATATCTGTATTGTGCAGATTCATTTAACAATCTGCATAATTTCCTCCTTGGGAGAACATATATGCAATTTTGCCTGGTTAAATAAATGCAACACTAAGTTTTCAGATGCTGAACTAAGAATATTTGATGTGATTTGTGACTCTAGCCCTCTTTATATCTTTTCTTCAAATAAATATTACTGACCACATCATTAAAAAACAATATAGTATGTTTATAATATACATAAAGATTCTCTCTAAAAGTACCATAAAACCTATGAAAAATATTCAAAACTGAATACTCCATAACACTGTGAAGCAGGTAGAGTTTAAGAAGTTAAGAGTGCTATGAAAGTTGGATGAACCTGGTGATATTGATTTTACCTGTTCCTTTGCCTTCTTTTGAGATGTAGTGATGATTAGGGATAGTTGTGAAGAAAGGCCAACACAGAGACTGGAAGAATAAAAGCATTCCATTAAAAAGAGTGACATTAAAAATTCAAGTTTCAGTTTGTAAATCCTGTCAGAATGTGAAAGACAAAAAAAATAAACAAGTTCCCAGAGAAATGAGAGTTAGAGAGAAGTAAAGATGATATTGCATTTTTTTAAGTAACTGATAAATTTATAAACTTACCAGTGCAAGGAACTAGCAAGCCATGCATAAGTAATTACAAATACTCTGGAGTTTAAAGTGGAATAATCAGAATCATAACCTCAAAGTAAAAATATCAGTTCTACTTAGAGAGAAGGAAAGATAATTTTTTAAAGTTTCTTATGGTTAGATAGACACTTTATACAATAACAATTTAATTTACTGTGTTATATACATGGACTAAATTGTTGCTGTTGATCCTATGACTGTTCACAAGTTTCCTTCGATTTTCAATCTATATAAATGTCTCTTCTGTCTCTTAATTTTAAAACAGAAATATGAATGAAGTGTCTTATCATGTGTTCTGCCCATCAAAATTACTAGCCTATTTAATCAATATTGTAGTTTGGTTATTACTAGTGACCATCTCCAGCAAGGAGGCCAGAGATGTAAGGGAAGTGTGAAGTCAGTGATGAAAACAGGCACAAGTCTTTTCTTCAGATCAAAGCCAACTCTCTTTATTTATTCCTTCCTTCCTTCTTACTTCTCTATTCTCCTTTCCTTTCCTCTCTCCTCTCTCTGTCTCCTACTCCTGCTCCCATTCCCTTTCTTCTGTTCTTCTACTGTTCCCTTTTCCTACTCTTACTACTCTCAGTACTCTTCCTACTCTTCTGTGTGTCTGTCTGTTTTCCTGTGTAATATATATATATATATATATATATATATATATATATATATATATATATATATATATATATATTTAGGCAAAGCCTATCATGGGAAAAACATAGCATGATAATCCCATCTTAATCATAAACTTATATCTTATATAATGATTACAGGTTTTAAATTTCAGTGATTACAAGTTCCATATTTTTTAAAAACAAGTTATCTTAAAACCCACGCCTGAATACCCAGTTTTCCATATATATTTTACCCCACAGTATGTCTTTATCCTAGAAGCAATAGTTTGTTTGTTTGTTTGTTTGTTTGTTTTTGTTGTTGTTTTTATAGATTACCAGAGTTTAATCAAGTCAACTAATTTCACAGTAAGCTTCTATTATATTTTGGCAGGTTGCTAGGGAATGAGTACACATCATAATATACTAACATACACAATTCATATCTAGTTAACACAGTGAAACAAGTTTATTATAACTACAAAACTTTAAAACAGGGGTCTGTTTGCTTTTCTTAGGTAAAAGGAGAATCTCCTGCAAAACTCTATATCCCCAAGGCATACCCCAAACTCATCAGTAAACTTTTGATTATAGAGACCAGGGAGGAGTCAATTTTATTTGTGATTGAGGAAGTTCAAGCCTAACAGTGGACACTAAAACTCATTTGTTATTATTTGATCATGGGTCTGTTTTTCTTAAGGAAATTCATGGGCCCTAGCAATTAAGCTTTCTTTGTTCTAACTTTCCTAAACCTGACCAAACAAGTCCTTAGAAATAATACTTTTTCTTCTTAAGTTACTGATTCTAAGGTAGCTAGCAAATCATCCTAATTTAACCTCATAATTATATGTGAAAAATACCTACTGTTTTTAACTATGCATGTTTTTTTAGTTATTCTTTCTGGAGTTTCAGTAGAGTCAGTGGCATTGCCTTGGGCACTTGGGAACTAAGTGGCACTGCCTTGCCCATGTGGCATTGCTCGAAGGAAAATCATTACTTTTGTTATGTGTGCCAGTAACACTGTCCCATGAGGAGTTAGAGATGTCCATAGAACTTTCTTGCCACAATAGAGACAAGACCATAGTAGCACAAGCACAATAAGGCCCAGCAGTAGCAAAGGGCATTCAGGAGACAATCCCTCATGAGGTCAAGGTGAAAACCTACTGTTGCACTGATAAAACTGGACAGATTTACATGAACATCATTGACTTAAAGATGTTGTTAGATTTTTAACATAAGTGCATACGTAACATTCTCTTAATAAAAGCCTTAGGCATTGTGTTCATGTGTGTGAAAACCATTGACTCAACAGTGCTATTGTGTATATCTATGTGTGTGTATATGTATATATGAACACCATTGAAAATATAATTTTGAGCAAAGTTTGCGAGTACCAAGGTCTTAATATTATTGTTATGTATTGTGTATAAATGATTTCAAGATTAACAAAAATTTTAATCTTTAAAAATTAGCAATAAAAATAGATGATGAAATATCTTATTTCATCTTATATTATTTTACGAATAGAAATATATTACATTGGCAGGGAAAATACATGGACAATTAATATTTAAGACTCAATAAGAAATAGCCATAAAAATTTTAAAAGGAATTGTTCCATCAGTATTCTTTTCTATTTCATAAAGCAGAAAGCTAAAGCCTAGAAAATAGCTTACTACATTTTTTAATTGAATAGCAACCTTGGTTTCCCATATTATAGATTGTTATAAGATATAGTAAAATAAAAAAAAATTTCAAATCAAAGCTTAATAATCACATGTCTTCTTTCTAAAGCTCTTCCACTATTCAAATTAAATTTACTTTAATGTTATTTTTCCTCTTTTAAGAACTAACAATATGACAAAAATAAAGTACAATTTAAAACATCCGAAAATTGTTAATACCTAACATGGAATGAAATTTTACTTTTATATCTTATAAAAGATATAACAAAAAAGGAAATTTAGTATGTCAAATATAAAATATATCAGTAAAATAAAATTTTATGCTTTAAGTCTCCAGTAATCAAAATTGTATTTAGATTACATACTAATTGAAGAAAAAAAATTTCATGATTCTTAAAGTTAAATGTGCACCAAGGTTTTTTATAACTCTTATATCATAATATTAATGAGACAGCATGTATATATCCTTTTCCAGAAGTAGAAATCACCAAAAAGTTAGAAAGTCATGTGGAGGCTAAGTGAACAAAAATAAATATCTTTCTAAATTGATATAAAGATATTAAAATGGATAATTATGAAATCAGAAAGGATTACTTACTATATCATACATCTGCAGAACTGTCTTATATTATTTTCAATTTTTAAAAATAATTATGTAAGAAGTTCATGCAAGAGAGACAATGACAACCAGAAGAGTTAGGAATGTTAAAATTAAAAGACATTGATGGAGGAAGAAATCAAGGCTTAGAACATCTAAGTATAGTTCTGAAAGACAGTGGAGGTTAGGACGAGAATGCAAGTTCAGGAAGTTTCAGATTCTGCATGAGCTTTTCATCCTATGCAAAAACTGTATAAATGCACTGCTACGCTGAACATTTTTGGAGCTCCATCTGGAATAATATATCATGAATCTGTATTTCTTCATATCAGAAAAGGGAAGGTAGAAATGATGTAATATTATATTTAAAATGGTTAAATATTGTTTTTAATTTAACAACTCTTACAAAAGTAGTACATGATATGCATGTCTTTCCCTTAAATTTTCCTTATTGCAAGAAATTTATGGCCTCTTAATTCATTAATTGTTTTTCTACATTTATGCATCCATATATATATGTGTGTGTGTGTGTGTTTGTGTAAATATAGAGATATATATTGATATTATATATATATATATATATATATTGAAATATGCATATAGTGATATATACACTCAACTCAGTTTTTAATAGTAATCTATAAACTAGACAATTTTAAACAGGTGTTTAATGATAGCCAAAGTTAAAGTCCAATCTATAAGCAACATGTTTTACTACAATGAAAGGAATTAAGCTTTTGGTTTAAAAGAATTGAGGTTCTACTAAATTAATCATAGACATATTTCTCTTTTATTTTTTGAGACAGAATCTCTCTCTATGTTCCTGGCTATCCTAGAACCTGTCATGGAGAGTACATATATGTAAATATATATGTATTTCTGTATGGAACAAATGCTAAGTATCATCTTCAGTAAATTTTCAATATGATATTTTTATTAGATAGAAACATGTTGAAGTGAAAATATGAAAGTAAATATAGCAACAGAAGAGCTCTAGGTAAGTCAAAATTTCTCCTGGGATTATAAGTGTTTCATTGTTTTTGAATTCTCAAGTCATAAGTTTTCTCACCTCATCATTCATTTGGTCATCACAGGCAGTTGGACAATTATTTTCTCTTCACTTTCTCTAAGCCATCACCACATATGCCTGATCATTAGAGTATTCCAATGAGCATAATTGCTCTAGTTTATTAGGTCAATGATCTGTGACCAGAAAAAAATCATTTTAATTTATGTTGATAGCATTTTTCCAGTGAATAATTTCCTTTAGCCATTATTTTCCTGACAATGATAAAGAACAGAAGAAAAAGGAGCATCTCTTCAAAGCCTTATTTATACTGTAATTACTGGATAGGCAGTAAAGTAAACAATTACTCATTTACTGTAAGTTGCTAGGTAATAATTGTTTGATGATACACAAATTAATTTTAGGTCACGAACTACATCAAACTGCTTATTTCCTAAATCTTCAGAAAAGAGTATAATATGCCTGGTTACAAGTACATACAGAAAGACATTATACAATTACTGAGAGAACACCAAGTAAATCAAACTTTCTGTCAATTTATACAGGTTTGTGGAACATTGCCTTTTATCTAAAGCAGAGTATGGGAGAAAATATTGAGAATGGACATCATGACATACTTGACAGTTTTCATTCTTCTTCTAAAGGTCATCAGTTGTATATATCAGGCAAGAAAACATGAGCCAACTAACTCTTGCTTAAATAAAGTGCATTTAATTAGGATATTTCAAAATCTATTTTTGAAAATGGCATGTATTTTTGATATTGCACATAATGTCATTTGAGTAATTTTAAATGTAAATTATATAGAAAGCTCTTATAGAAACTTTCAATGTTTATTATATGAAAATATCAGATCAAAAATGAATAATAAATTATTCCCCAAACTTAGTAGATCATAAGCCTAAATATCCTGAGGTCTTCTAAAAGAATATAAGGTCTTGTTTATCAGTAAAATTTTTGTATGGCAGTTTACACTCATATCAACATTGGTAGGAGGGTTTAGGATGACAACTCAGTTGGCTTTCATGCTTTTAAATAAGAAGACCTAACCTTGAGTACCATAACCCACATGGCAAAAGGCCGACATGGTGGTGTTTGCTGCAATACAAATACTAAAGAAGTGGAAAAAGGGGGAATCCCTAGGCCAGATCGCTCTCCAATGTACTTGTCTTGATGAGTTTTAAACCAGTGAGAAACATTGGCTTCAAAATTAATGTGGGACATCTGAGAAATTACACCAGTGTCTTCTTGGTCTCTAAATGTACGCACACACATGTATTCATGGACTAGCACACGTGTGTTTCAATATGGGCATGATCACACATAAACAAATTGGAAGACAATTATTAATGATTAGAACAAGAAAAAGATCAACTATCTACACTATTTTTTAGCACTGTCATTGAACAATGCAATCAATTAAATAGGTAAAGAAGATAAAGGGAACAAAATGGTGGAGGGTTCTTTGATTGATGGCACTTAATGTATTATAGCCAATTACTGGCACCACTTCATGGGATTGTTGAATGAGCTATATTACAGGACAGGAACAACTTTATTCACATAAATTTAGTACTCAACTGAATTTTATTACGGAATTTGTGACTATTTTAGCGGGACCAATGAAATCATATGAACTCTTAAAAGCAAATGATGAGTACAGAATCAGAAGTCATTAGGGTAGTGATTGATCATACTGGCTTGAACATGGAGGAACATGTGGAGGAATATGGGCAATTTCTAAAAGCTGAAATAATACCTGTATGGTGTGGAAACCTTATTAATACCATCACACAATTATTCAAACAGATGAAATGAGACTGAAAATAAAACCTTCCATTTCAGATTCTAGATTAAACCTGAGGCTTCATCTCATGGTGACTTTGGTATTCAGAGACTCAAAACACACAGCTGAGAACACCACACACATTATCTACAGGAATGCAAGTTAAAAAGAAATGAGAATTTATAGAGGAACATTTAATCTTTTCATACAGCAGCATGGTTGCACTAGCAAAGGATTACATTAAAAGGCCTGTGCGCTAATTAGGAAGGGATCACAAACAAAGGCCTGTATGAAGGTATCACATTTGTGGCTTGTGTGATATGTATGAAATACTCTGAAGGCAATGGTAGCACTTGGATTTAAATGCAGTGTAGCAGATGTCTTTAGACTCAACTCAGAAGGCAGTGGTAGAACATGCCTTTAAACCTAACTCAGAAAAAAGTGGGGGTACACATCTTTAACCCAAACTCTCCGGATATAAAAGGAGCAGTCACAGGAGGCTGAGAGAAAAGCTAGGAGAGAAAGCTGAGAGAGGAAACTGACAGGAATCAAGAAGCAGAGGTGCAAGCAGACAAGTGTCAGAGAGAAGAAGCAGTCAGTTCAGAAGCAAGAGTTCAGAAGGAGCAATTTGAGGAAAGTGAGGTAATTCAGTTAGGCAGTTTGCTCACACAGATGCTGTGGAAGTTTGTTTTTAGTTTAGTTTAGTTTAAAATAATTGTTTTGTGCACTGTTGGAAAAAGGAATGCATAGGCCTTGGCCTTTGTATTGTCTGTAAGTGTTTGATTTCTATGGGGGATATTTGATTGCTTATGATCTGGATGTGGTATCAGTAGAAAACCTAAGGTGTTTTGAAAAGAATAAAAGACCTGGGCACAGATACTCATGGTTCCACTATGGAGTCTGACACTGGGCAGAATGGTGGTTCCCTCTCCTGGGGTTTGGCAGGGCTTCCATCTATGAATATGCCTCTGTGTCTCTCTCTGAGAGCCATCAAAGCAATGAACTACTACAAATGGCGCCTGCAAGTAGAACCAGACATTTTGCCAGATAATCCAATGTGAAAACAAAGAAGAAAAAAATTCTAGACCTCGCAGTCTGGTAAAGTACTCTCAGAAAAGCTACGAGAGGATAGAGATTAAGGTATTGATCAAAGGCTTCTGAAGGAAAAGGAAAGAGAAAGGGAAATAAACTTCTCTTAAGAGAAAATAATGAAAATTAAGTGAGAAAGAGGGCTCAAAAGTGAGTCACAGAAGAGAGGTCTTTAGAGAAAGACATTTTTATGGTGAAAACAAAAAAAAGAAAATCATCTGGGAGCAGAAAAGAAACTGTTCATGGAGCCAATGCTACCTGTTGCTTAAGATGTTGTATCTGCTGCTGAACCTGTTCCTGGGATACTTGGGGATGGGTTGAGCTGGCGCTGAATCAACACAGACTCTGGGAGTCAGGTAAGCTGAAAAAGCAAACTCATTCCAGAAAGAGGGAATCCTTTTAAACCCTTTCCCTGTATCCCATTGGCTCCTGGATTGCAGGCTGATATTGCGGCTGTTTTGCACTGGCTTGCATCTCACCACATTATCTGTCTCTGGGCCCATTGGCAGGTTTTAAGGTTGGCTCAAATTGGGAGGCTTAAATGAACATACATCAACAATGAGTATGTGTCAGGTCGGCCTTAAGTAAGAGCCCAGCTGCGCATGCGCACCTTGTGCGCATGCTGTCTGGCAAACTGCACATGCGCCCTGTTGGACAAGCCAGGAATCACTTATGCGCATGTTTGTTTAGCGAGCCGCACATTCACGCAGCTTAGTAGCAGGCTTTGTTCCTGCCACAGATCCCTCAGGCCGCTGGTGGTAGCATACTGTTTCATGAGCTGAGTTTTCTGATAGCTGTGTTGCATGTGTGTGAAGCTCAAGATCTTGCGTTTGACATCTATGAAGAGTGTATGTTTCCCTGTAGCAGTGGTGAAAAGAATGCCAAACTGCTAAGACTTTGCCAGATATTCTTCCTACTGGCCCACGAATTTTGGTGGAAGCTGCAGAATGGAGCCAAAAAGCCAGTTTGTTAAACTGACCAGTTTTTTTTTTTTTTTTTTTTTTTTGCTTTTGTTTTGGTTTTGGTTTTGGTTTTTTTCCCTGCAAACATGACTAAGAGAAAGACAAGCAGTCCAGGTACTGGTGATGGTGATGAGAACTCCACCCATGAGGGAATCCTCTTCCTACAGACAAGGGCTAGTTATTTTTCCTGCAAACCAGACTCTCTTAAAATATGGAAAGTGTTTCCTCAGGGTGAGGACATAGAAGCTGTCTTCCAGAATTGCCTGAGCCTATATCTCCAGCTGGCAGCTGAACTTGGTAGTATAAGAGTCACCCCTAGGTGGTGCTGGTTTTGAAGGCATGAAGGGGTCTTTGGAGAGCAACAGAGGCTTGGCACTGTGAGAGCCCAGGAGAGGCCATTGGTGAAGGTGAAGCCTCAGTAGCAGTTGAATGCCAGAATTAAGGGGTCATACAGAAAAGTTGAGGTCTGTATAATGAAGAGAGCTCAGGAGAGGCTATTCCTGCCCAGTTGCAGCAGAAGATACCAATGTTCTAAAGATGCTGGGACCATGGGATGATCACCAAGAACAACAGCAACAGTGGAATGGAGCCACCCAGAGCCTGGAGCACAAACTGTGTGGCTGGAGAGGGGAGAGCCAGAGAAGTGATCCGAGTCCTTTGGAGGAGCTCAGAAAATGGTGAGTGAATTCCAGATAATGGGACATTGATAATGTTTTTCTGCTGTTCAAAGACATTGAGAAAGTGTTATGTCTGGATCGTGAGGTTCCCAAAAATACCAGGAGTCTGCAATTGTATGCAAAAAGCAGGGAGACTTTTATTTTAACCAGCACACTGGAGTCAGGTACAGTGAAAAATAGCTGACCCTGGACAAAGGCTTACTGGCCTTTTTATAGATTGTAAGGAGAATATTAGCACGGGTGAGGAAATAGGGATATGATTGGTGGTCAGTGAGACAATTTCCTGTGTTGATTTGGTATTGACTCATTTTAAGGTAAGACATTTACCTACTTCCTGTGACATAGAGGTACCAGGCATGGATGTCCAGCCTTGATTTAAAGCCTTTCTGTATTTCTGTGACTACATTGTGGTTGCCTTCATTGCTGATTGGTTGCCCTTTGGGTGGGGATGAGGGACACTGCAGGCCTGAAGCCCTGAACTGGGCCTAGGATGAGAAACCTTGTGCATACACAAAAAATGAAGATTAGTTCCTTAAAAAGCTTGATAGATGTTTGGTTTCCTTTGGTCCTCTGCATTAGCAACAGTTATGATTGTTACTTCTGTAAATAGTTTTGCTATATAGTGTTAAATTGTATTGTAAAGGTAAAGCATTTATTTTGTATACAGAAAAGGAGAAATTCTGTGGAAGTTTATTTTTAGTTGTGTTTGAAATAATTGATTTTGGATGTTGTTGGAAAAAGGGATGCATAGATCTTAGCAGTTTGTGTTGTCTGCAGGTGTTGGATTCTGTGAGAGATGTTTGATTGCTTATGACCTGCACCTGAGGAATGCTGAATGAATAAAAACACCTGAGCTTAGAGCTCGGGGTTCCACTGTGAGTGGGGCACTAGCAATGGTTCCGTCTGCTGAGATTTGCCAGGGCTCCCACCTATAAAAATGCCTCCTTGTATTCTTTGTTAGCCACCCCAGCAGCCTACTTACTACAAGTAGAGCCATTCAGAATAAACAGAGAGAAAATGAGAGAGCAGAAAATCCGAGGCAGATGGTTTACAATTTGCAGTTTGGAGTTCACAATACAGATCAGAGTGAAAAGAGGTGGTATAGAAGACAGCTAGTTAGAGTGAGCTTAATAAATAGAAAGTCTTAGAAGCTGAAACATTCTAGGTTTAGGTTTGAAGTTTAGATTGTATGGAGGCTGAAATCCTCTAGAATCATGGATCGAATTAGCAAAGAATAAAATGTCTTTTGCCATGAACCCAGGAGAATAATAAATAAATAGATCAGTGCTTACATCTACACCTACAAGTATTCTTGACAAAAAGGTAAGGGAATAGAATGAAAAGAGGGACAGGAGTAGAAATATGGAAGGTCATGAGAAGAAAAAAAAGGATAGTAAGAGTGAATAGAATCAGAGTATATTATGCACACTAACATGTAAGAGTTATTAGTAAAATTAAAATACATTAATAATTTATGAAATTGTTTTTTAGACTTTGGGTAAATCATTACAATATTTTAATACAAGAGTAATACATTGAAGTCTTAATGATATTCCATATAAACTTAAATAAATAGAAAAAGTTCTCAGAAGTTGCAAGTGAGTATTAAAGTTAATTTTAACTGTATGTAAACTAATATAATATCAAAAAATATGCTATGGTAACTGTGATCAGAGATGAACCACATACCAGTGACTGTTTAAAAGTGACCATACTTGTAGATGGGTGACAATTCATAGTAATTGGAAACACTCATAAAGCAAATTTTTTGACACTTCAACCCTATTCATAAAATTTAAGCTGTTTAAAGGCAATATACTTTGTTCTGCTTTTTCAATATACAACATATTAATTCATACGTATAGAAGCAAGTGGTTTATATAATGAATCAAATTGACATAGCTGTTGCCTCACCTCTTTGTCCCTTGTCCTGTGACAAAGACAACTACAGTGTAATTATTGGTAAAAATTGTAAACGTGACTCACAAATATTAACTATAGTCCTTAACTTGTGTGGTATATTTTTTGAATCTTTAATCCTATATATTTTGTTTTGTGAGTCACATCTCTCTGTTTCTTCAACTCTTGACTTTAATAACCATATATTCTTTACACTTATTTCTTTTATAATATTACATTATAGTATTGTGTTGATATGATTCAAGACCTCCAACACCTCCAGGTTTTCTTCACTCCATCTCAAATTCAATACCTCTTCTTAATTATTAATATCATATTTATACATATACACACCTATGTATATTTAAAAGCAACCTGGCCTGCTGAGTACATTTAATGTTTCTCCTATGTGTTTGGATCTGACTTTGTATGACTAAGTAACTTATGGGAGTAGGGTATCTCTGTCAAGGACTGGTCATCTTAAAAGCTGTTAACTGTTTATAGCTCATCATCTATGGGTGGGAGCCCGAATATGATTTCTTTTTCCTCCATTCACAATGCCATGCCAACCGGTGAATTAATTGCACAGACCTTGTTTATAGAATTTCATGAGTGCTACTTCCTGTTATATATAAAACACATTAACTCAAAACAAATTTCATGCTCCTCTGCACCTTACATTCTTTCCATGGATACAGTTGTATTTTCTACCACTGTGTTCTTGGCTTTTTTTTCAGATTGCAAATGTTAGTGAGATCATGCACTATTTTTCCTTCTGTGTCAGACTTATATTTCTCAGAATAATGTCTTTCTTCAGGAACATGCTTTCAGCATCAGGAAACAAAATTTTAGGAAGGTAATCTTTCTCTACCGTGCCATCATACAGTTGGCCACACTTAACTTCTACTAAGATTTTTATTGCTATTATTGGCTTTCTAGGCTGTGTAATATTCTTGAAGTGTGGGAGGTTAAACCGAATGACAACCCATAGCAAGAATTAGAAGGGTTTTGTAAAGTATTTTTCTCTTCGTTTGCCAGAAAATTGCAAGGTGATCCTGGGAGGTATTTCAAAGGTTAGTACAAGTGCTATATTAAAAGTATTACTTCCATTTGATTTTTATAAAATATTTAAGATATAATCTATAGTATGCTTTGTCAACTATTTCATAATATTAATTAAAGGGACTTTAAATGGAAAGCAGAGTGATGAGTTATTGACAGCTTGTTCTGTCATTATTTGGGTTGATGCCTAAATTTCAAAGTGTTACCCATAACTGGCATGTGACTTAAAATCTATATAACAAAAAGATCTCAAATCTGTACTAGAGTCGAGGTCAAGATGAGGACTTTCACCTAGGTGAGAACAAATATGGTGAGCAATGTTATTTAAATTTCCAAAACAAAATTGTTTTTCTAGTAATGTAATCACTGCCAGTGATAGATTAAGTATATATATAGTGTCATTATAAGAAATATATTTGATCAATTTTTACCATTCAAACAGTAAATAGCTTTCTTTGGCAAATTAAGCGATTAACTTTTCAGATGTCTGATATTTTGATCTTACTTATACAAAATCTTTTATTTTGTGAATTTGAAACATAATGATGAAAATATAATTAAATAGATAAATGGTTTGGCTAGTGAGTGTTTAGCCAGAATATGCTTTATATATTCTAAATTCTTTGACTATAAAAGATAATTAACTTCATAGCTCAACGAGATAGAAAAAAGTACACCTAATATTTCTGTCCTTCAGAAAACTTAATAGAGAAAGTAAATTAATTACATAACATTTATTTCTTATTGGATTATTTTTCTTGAAGTCATGAAAATAGCTGTATCAGTTTTAGAAACCAATAATTATGGAATTTGACTAGGAAAGTTTATTCAATGAAGGCTTCTACAAACAATATGATTGATTTACAATTGATTTACAACAAGATTCTAAAAATCTTCATCAAGTATTATCTCTTAGACATGCTTACATCTGTGTTATTTTCTATTTTTGTCTGGTTGTACTTTTACTGTGTGTTGTTGTTCTGTTGTTTTGTCTTGATTTAACATAAAACCATTAGATAGGGGGATATTCTAAATATTTATTGAAATATTGGTGAAAACATTTAAATAGAATGTTACCATAAACTTTAGAACTAAGCAGGCTTAGGTGGGATCCTGACACTCCCAATTAATAGGAATATGGTGTTAGGAAAGCCTCTTACAAAGACACACAATGAAGAACAATTTACCAGATCTTAAATATGGATTTAGAAATTTGTGTAACACAAATGAAGCTATAGGCATATATGGAAGATTGTGAGGCTTTTCAAATTATATATATATATATATATATATATATATATATATATATATACACACACACACACACACACACACACACATACACACACACACACATATATACATATATGTATATATACATATACATATATGTGTATATATTAAATATATGTATTAAAACATACTTATATATGTGTTTTAAAGTTTAAACTTTTCAAAAAATTATTATAATATCATATGTCATTTAGTGTGCAAAACTGTGTAATCTAATTAAAATACTGAAAAGGGTTAATGTTTATGCGTTATTCTAGATTACTTAAGACAGTGATAATTTAGTAACTATATATGAGCGCACTTTTGTGGCAACTCAGATTGTAGGATTAAGTAAAAGAAAATGAGTCAGCATCGTATAAAAAATGACCTAAGCTATATCAAAGAGAGCAAAGAAAATGGAACTCTTTGTATTCTCTTCATTGTTGTTGTCTTTTAAGTGCATTAATATTTTTAAAAATGTAAGCTAATGAAAGTAGAAATTTATTCTAGATATTATCACAATATTTAAACATGGCACATATGCTCGTAGGGTCAAATGTTAATTTATTTTACAATAGATTTTTACACATTTTGTTAACATGTACATACAACCCCAAATTGAATATGTCAAAGTTGGTCTTTCTTTAAAATTAAAACTTAAGATATATCAATTAGCAACTTTCTAAATAATTACCCTTATAGTAAAGTAAATGACAATAAACATGTTAATTTTTGGCAATTATTTGATATCCAATCAACTCTCTAATAGTGTTTTGTTAAATACCAGTTAATTGTTTGAATTCTTTTCAAGTTTAACATACTAACTAGAGCAATAAAAAACATTTATTGTTTTCCTTGTTGACATAATTACATGGCAACTAAATTAACTCATTGTTATTCATTTAAGTTTATTACAATATCATGTATTTAGTGTACAATAACTGTACAATCTAATTAAAATACTGAAAATGTGTTAATGATTATGTTATGCTAGGCTAGTTAAAAATAGTCTCATCAAAAACTTTCCTAGAAAGAATGGTGTAAATTTTTTCATCATTTACTTAGTTCATGACTGTGTATCTATGCATATGCAGGTATTACATGACTACATATTATCTTCTCTGGGAATTTAAATTGATTTGAACTGTTTAGTCATATATACTTATAAACACTATTATATTCCATTCCAGTATCTTTAGAATATCACTCATGAAATAGATATCTTCTAATTCTTCATAAAATCACTTCATTTTTTTCATAAATGTACATCAATATTCAATGTATTGCTTTAGATTTATTTTTATAAGAGAGTAAATAAAGTTTAAAAGACCAGGCACAGTGGCATGTGTTATAACCCCATCACTGTGCATGGGGAACAGATGGATCTCCAAAGCTTATTGTCCAGGAAGTCTAGCTATGTCAGGGAACTCCTGTTCAGTGAGAAGCTCTGTGTCAAAAGATAAGGAAGAGAGTAAATAAGAAAAACGGACACTGTTCTCTGTCCTCTACTCACAAAGACACATGTGCACACTCAAATGAACACACACACACACATACACACACACACACATGCATCTTGCATACAAGAGCTAAACAACTTAGATGTCAAATAAAAATACTAACATTAAAGAAATATGTTCCTTTTAATTTCTAAAAATACATCTACAAAAGCCTTTAAAGAAATTATTCCTATTTGAAAACACCTCATCTTAATTCATTAAGTGTTCACATCAGTGGCTGGAGAGAAAACTAAGCAGTTTGAAACCAGTACTGCTCTTGAAAATGAGAGGTCCATCCTGAGCACTTGCTTTTACCTCTCACAATCACATTGACTCCAGTTCCTGGAGATCTGACATCCCCTTCTAGCTTCTGTATTCAATGCACAGACATAAATGTTGTGGGGTCAGTAAGAACAGTCCAGAAAAGATCAAAGCTGTTATTTCATGTCCTTTTCTGTGGATGGTCAGAGGAAGGTGTAGCTAAGATTTAAGGTGGATCTTCCACCTCAATGATCCTATCACAAAAAGTTCCTCAGAGGTTGTGGATCTATGGTACCTTTCCTGGTACCTTTCTAGGGATAGCCAAGCCATTGCATACTGTCCCAGCCTAGAGGAGGGAGATGTAGTCAGGGACCTTCAAGAGTTCCAGAGTCTTGGACAGAAACTTGATTGCTGCAAGAAAGACTTCTTGGGAAACAGTGATATCAGTTTGTTGAAGCAAAGGAAGCCATCTAAATTGTAGGGGGAAAGGGGGACACTTCTTATGTGGTGATAAGTTATTGGCTAGGAGATCAATGTTAGGAGAGCTCTATTTGCATATGGGGGCTCACAGCCAGATATGGGTGGTTGCTTCTTGGGGCAAATGTTGGCTGGAAGCTTCCTTTGCATGAACAGAGGTTTCACAGGAGCAAGGGGAAGAGACATTATAATGTCATATAGGGAAAAAGGAATTCCAGCCCCTGGTCCTCCAGCTGCAGCATTTAAATAAACATGAACCAGGCCACATAATTTGAAGAGGCAGGATTTTAACAGGTGCTATGTGTCATAAGACATGGCAGAACTAGAGGAGCTTGGTTAACTCTTGCTGCTAGCTGGGGTCCTTCAGAGTAAGGAATACGGAACAGCCAAATGCCTATTTCTCTCAGGGTGAGAAATCCAAGGTTCAAAGCATCCTTCAAAACTCTCTAGGCTCTTGGCCAGCCCCACAACTGGTTTGCCCAGCTACTAATATATTAGTTATTTCTAGAGGTAGTCAAGTTGATTGGCCACACATTGTGTTTGTATCTGTTTGGATTAAAACTCTTTTATTTATTGAGTAATTAAATATATCTTTGTTACATTCCTTTAATTTCATGGGATATTGTTCTATTTTGCTTTCTGTTGCTGTAATAAAATATCATCACCACACCCAACTAAGTAGGAAAAGGTTTACTTCATTTTATAGGTTATAGTTCATCATAGAAAGAAATCAGGGATAAATCAGGATGAGAAGAGATACCATTCTACTAAGGCTAATAGTATCTTTATTTCTCTTATTTTGTCCTTCTAAAATTTCCACTATATATATAATGTAAATATCTATCTATGTAGATAGATAGATATAGATATGAAATATTGGGCATGATTTCTCTCCTGTTGACTGATACTTTAATCTAATTAGACAGCTTTGGTTATCACCACCAAATGAATGCCAATTATAACACCTTTACAGATGGCCATTGTAGACTGGTCATCCCTGAATCTATTTACACAGAGACAAGAAGAACAGACTCTGCAGGTTTTATTTATGTATTTGTGCATGAACCCTGACACGTGCGCGCGCACACACACACACACACACACATACACACACACAGAGCAATAATTATCAAAGATAAAGAGATACCAATTTAAGAGTATGTATGGGTACAGAAGGGGTTGGAGGGAGATGACCTAGAAAGAGTGTATGAATGAAAAGGAGGGGTAAAATGATTATTATAATTTTATTTCAATTAAAATATATATTTAAAAATATGTTCCAGAGAACTCAACTGAATTTTGGTTTTGAAAACTAGAAGTCAGTTTGACAGTTCTATGTTCCTCCATGTTCATTGTCACAGCTCGATCATTATACTGAAAGCATTCATGCAAATTAATTTTCTACTATCTCCATTTCACCGTGTTTTATTGTTTGGACTTTCATAGATCTTTGAATTTATTTCTATTTCTTTTCACTTCCCCATCCTTTACAAATTAAATAATTCTTCTCGATCATCAAGAATAGACTTTGCTTAAAGCAATTATTGTTTCTGAACTTTAACAGATAATTATTTTTCTTTATTTCATAAGAACATAAATTCACTATTCTTTAATAGATTATCTGCTTCCTGTGGATAATATGTTGTTTTCTTTTTAAGACACTGTATAAGTACACCTGAAAATATACCTCTGCCAAAACTTTTTAGTAAATGTTTGGCTATATTACAGGTATCAGTTAAGGTTTATTTCTTTAAATAATTGTTTAACAGTGCAGTCTAATTTGATAAACCATACTCAAGGTTTTTGTTTTTAAACCTACAGTTTCTCAAGTTGTATTTGTACTGGCTTTAATTTATATCTATCCTGTTAAAAGATCACAGCCTTCAATATGTAATGTTTTCTAAATGGCACCAAAAACTGTATTCTTATTTTCTACTACCGTCCTAAAATTTAAGATGTCCTTAAAAATTAATACATTTATTATTAAATAAAGAAATAGATTCTTTTCTGGTAGTTGAAACACTATCTAAAGCATAATCACAAATCTATTCTAGAAAATCCAAAGCTAAACATTATTAGTAGGGAATGGTTTCAGTTATACATTGAATATACATTTCACAATATACATTGAAGAAATGCACACACATGAACTGCCTTACTATTCATATTTGTAAAAGAGAATACAGCACTACCTCATCAAATTTAGCTTGGTGTTTTCTGGTAGAGAAAGATTATAGGACAAGTAGAATTTTTTTTCAGAGTATGAAAGAAGTCTTTCTTACCCTCAGTCACTACTATGTATAGTTGAAGGTGGTGTCAACCCTAAAATTCTCTTATATTTTTCTTTTACTTTTGAGAACAGTATACATTTATAAAATGTCATATGATCATATCTGCTCCCATTTTCCTACTTCAATTTCCCCCAATTCCTCCCATCTTATGGTCTCCCAATATCTTATTTACTGTTGATAACCTCTTAATTCTAAGTAATATTGTTCATACATGCAATATGTAGAGTCATCCACTGGAGCTTGATTATTTAGAAAAATGACAATAGTAGTTTCTACTCTTGGGTTTATGTCCTCCAAGCTATTGGCTTTGATGAGGAATTTATTACTAGGAATGGAATTCTTTCCTGTGAAATAGCCCTCAGATCCATTAAGCAAGTAGCAAATTTCCCTAAACAGTCATGCCACTCTTAGAAAAATAGGAACATTTTGCCTGGCAGATAGGACTTTCAGCATATATGGTTAAGCAATGGCTAAGAACATTTAGGTCTTTTCTACATGAACAGCCTTCTTAGCAGCTTCTAGTTAGAATGCAGCATTTTGGAGTGTGGAACACAAGCTTTATAGAGTCACATAACTGAATATTGAACTGAGAAAACTTTGAAAATAATCTATATGCATAATGACCAAAGATTAAGTGAAACTTAAGTGCCAAAAGAACCTGAACCTGAGATATTGCTGGCCATGTTCATCGTTTATTGTGTGACTTCATTGCAACCTTCATTCTCAACACATCGCGTACACACTTTGCGCTTTTCATAGAACCATGGCATGTTTTCCAATGAGCTTTTTGAGACACTTATTCTCAAATTCAAGCATATTGTAGGTTCTGAAGAACAGTTTCAACAGTACATGCAAAATTTATTCTCTTAGAGAAATAAGTGTTTTGTAATGAAAAACAAAGATTTAATATTTTCCTGTCATGACCCAATAACCTACAAACATCAAATTATTATATGCTTGAAATATATTGTATAAGAATGATTAAGTTTTACCAACTCCACTTTTGACAGAGGGCTAATATCCAAAATATATGAAGAACTTAAAAAATAATCTAATTAAAAATGGAAGAACACATCTAAACAAAGAATTCTCGAAAGAGGAATCTCAAATAGCTGAGAAACTTTTAATAAAATGTTCAACATTTTTAACCATTCAGAGATCTGGGGGATCTGAAGTGAGAGCAGGGGTGGGGGGAGAAGGAAGATGGAGGAGCTAGGAGGAGTATAGAGAGGGGAAGGAGGTGGAGATGTACTATATAAGATAAGAAAAAAATTGCAATATCTAATGTGGTGCTAAACACCCTTCTGCCATAATGTTTATTTATATGAGAAATTTGTCAAAATTGATAATTATAAAACTGAAACACTGAAAGTGCTGACGATACTCAGTGCAATAAAGTAGCAAACATTCAGCCAAACTTACATCTGTATGTAAAAACTATAGGTGTAGATGTAACCATTGGTTTTATTAACTATTCTCCTTAATTCATGGCAGAGGGCAGTTCATTCTTTGCAAATTCAATGCCCAGTGCTAGAGAGTTTCAGCCTCCATACAATCTAATCTTCAAGATGGAAGCCCAGACCTAGAAGGCTTCAAGCCTCCATATGATCTAATGTTTAAGATGCAAGCCCAGACCCAGAAGACTTCAGCCTATGTACAATCTAATCTTAAGCCTAGACCTGGAAGGCTTCAGCTTCTCTACAGGCTAATAAATACACTTAAAATGTTTCAGCTTCTGAGATTGACTATATTCACTCTCAATTGCTGTCTTCTGAACTACCTCTTCTCACTTTAATATGAATTGTGTACTCAGAATTGTAAATCAAAAACAGCCTGCTTCTGACTCTTTGCTTTCTCTCTGATTATTCCTGACTGGCTCTGCTCTTCTAAGTATTCACTATGCTTCCATATTCTGCTTCTCTTGCTTCTAATCTCTGAGCTCTGCTTCTCCTCTCTGAACTCTGCTTCTCCTCTCTGAGCTCTCCCTTTCTCTAAACTAACTTCAACTCTCATATCCCTTAAGCTGGTGTTAAATGTGTGTACCACCACTTCCTTCTGAGGTGGGATTAAAGTTGTGTGCTACATTTGGATTAAAGGCTTGCCTTAATATTCTTTCTACCCTAGAACAGCCATACTGCCAGAACATAGATTAAATGTCTACCACACTGGGCTACCAATGTAATCTTTTGCTACAGAGGCCATGCTGCTAGATTAAAGGATTAAATGTTCCTCTACAAAAGACAAAGGACAAATTCATATCATTAGTATGCAAATTTTCACACAGCTTTAATAAATTATAAAATAATTTGTGTACCAAGGAATCATTTTGAAATATTTTATTTATTTTCAGCAATACTTAATTTGTATTCCAATTTCATATGAGTGGACTCTTAAAACATTCTTAGGTATTAAATCTTCATGGTTAAAAATATTTTAAGCAGCTGATCTAGACACTCTGCATTGTCAAATAATGGTATGATCACTGTGATATTAAACTACCATTATTCAAATTTCTTCATAAAAATACTTCTATAACATGTTTCGTTTATTTTTCACAGATAAAAATACAGTAATATATGATAATTTAATAACTTGTCAGGAAAGAATTTTTAGTGTTTTCTTTTCTCAGGAGACAAAAATAAACAGATCCAAATACTAATGTGATGTACATTATACAAAAGAGACTCAGAGTTTTATTCCCTGCATTACCTAGGATTTAAATCACTTTACTTTTTCTTTCATTTTTTTTTTCATAGGGATATGGTCTTTCTATATACCTCAGTTTGTCCTTAAGCATGATCCTCCTGCCTGAGGCTCCAGAGTCCTAGGTAGAGCATTAGTTATTGGAACTTTTTAAAGAGGCAGGAGATCAGACACACAGAGAGGGGGGGGAGGGGAGGGGGAGACAGAGAGGGAGGACTGTCTGTTTCTTGGCTAGAATCAGAGCAGAACCTCCAAACAGGGTATGTTGAGATGTCTGTTCTTATGTCTGTGTCTCTATAGACTTCTGTATTCACCAAAATTTATATCATCTATATCCATTTACCTTCTGAAGTCAATATCTTTCCTTTACTTGGAGATATCTCCAAATTAGAGAAGTGAAAATATATTCCATGAATGAAACCCATGGGAAGGCTCTACATAGTATGCAACCTATGGAGCCACATGGATTCTTAAGGTTTAGAAATGAAGATAATGGTAACCAGTGATGATGAGCAAGATGAAGTAATCTTTAGTCATAATCAGGACTAAAGCCAATGCCAAGCACATTGAGTTTATTTGTGGCAAAATCTTAATTATTGCTTTATGAAATCAAATCATATTTTGAAAACAATAGTAAACTATTTGCTGCAGATATTAGACTTAAAAAGGAATGTTGTGTTTGCTTTTATTTTCTGCTTTTTTTGTCAAAGTTCTTGCTTGTGTGACAAATTCGAAAACACTTTATTTAAAGTGGCATATCCAAATTAAGCATAACTTTTGAAACAATTACAGTAGACCTGCTTTTAATTATATCTAAAAATAGAAAATTATATTCCCCCCTGAATTCCTTGTATCATGTCTATACCTTTGTGCTCCTTAATGTTTTCTGGGGCATGATTGCATATGTCTTCTATTACTATGAAATAAAAATTCATTTTGACACTACAAATGTACCAAGGTAAACACAGCATAATAATTGTATCAATTAATGAACTGTAATCGCGTTGCCATATTTCTCTAAATGCTCTGCGTATGTCAGTGCTAACAATTTCACAGCTGAATTCAGTTTACTTTAAGGTACTCTTTTATTGAAATCTTTCCTGTCATTTGTCAGAGTTCATTGTCTCTCATGAAATTCACTAATCCATCTGTTTCTTCCCCTGTATTTATGGCAGTTAATTTTCCTTTGAGCCTGTTTTGTTTTGTCTTAAACTGACATTTCAGTGCTATCACTTGCAGGTTGTTTATTCTGTTTTTAGGTATTTTGTCTCTCAACTACAAATGCTCTCTCTGGGAGATAACATCAATTTCTTTGATAATGTCTCAACGATTTCTAAAAATTTTCATGGCTTGAACAAGTACTAAATTCTGGGGGTTTCTTTGTTTTTTTATTGACTGATTTTTCTGTGTCCTACTCTGATTCTCTCCTGATTTTCTGTCTCCATTACCACTTTCACCTCTTTCCCTCTCTCTCTACCTCTCTTAGGTTCTTCTTCTCTGTCTCCTTATATAATCCTCCTTCTCTTCTCTCTTATAAAATGTCTATAGTTGAACAGTTTAGAGGCAATACAAAGAAAATACTGCATACTCTTTCTCTAAACTTTTTGCTTTCCCTGATTGCGTTTATTAATTACTTCTCTAATTCTTGATTGTGTCAAACCAAATATCTAGGGAAGACTCTACTTCTTTAGTTGTATCTGGATTTCTTATGAAATAAATCTATTTTCTCACTTCTGTAACTGTCTTAAAATCTTACCACTAAGCATGACAATTAGCTGCAAAAGACCTAGCCAAGGTCTATTTTTAAATACTCTAAAAAAGTTTCATTGCATCATCAATTAAATATAAACTATCCTGTTTAAAATATCCATGTTAAATCATTAAACTGCAAATTATGTGAAACATTCTTGTGTGCCAGATTTATTTCTGAGGAGATGAAACACAACACACAGGTTTAATCACCCTCGAAAGGGAAAAGTCACAGACCAAAGTAATGATTGCTTTATATTGGTTTTGCTGAAAGGAATGTGGGTGAAGGGTCACAATAAAGAGTGAGTATGACTCAAAAGCAACTGTATGACTCCAAAGCTTATTCCAAACAACAGATGAGAAGTCAAGAAATCTGAAACCTGGAAGCTGTCTACACAGCCTTCAGGCAGGCCTATATCTGTTTGCATGTATCTAATAGATGCAGTCTGGCTGGTCAGTCTCCTCCAACAGCAATGATGTACACCTTTTTGTACAGCTGAGCTGAAGCCTTTAAGAATTTTGCTGGTTTCTGTACTCCGAGATACATGATATTTTGTTTATGTCCTGAGGCTCATGATTTTCCCTTTCCTCCAGAGGGATATGTTTCAATTGGGAGGAAATTGCCATTGCTAGGAAATTGCTAGATCCCAATGCCAAAATACAGCTGAATCAGTTAAAAAATCACCACCTCCTTTGTGGTTTTCTCATATACAAATTGTTGCATCAATCTTCCCAATTTAATTTTTGTAGTGTCTTATATTATCAAGATTAAAATAGTTAATGATAATCATATTGACAACCACAATAATTAAGCCAATTAACAGTATATAAGTACTTTTATTAGCTGGTCACCTAGAGCAACTCATGGCCCAGAGTCTCTTGGTATTAAAAATAACAGGTAGAGGATTTTAAAAGACAAAAATCATAATTACATCAATGTTTGGGGGGAGGGGTATCAGTCCCTAGAGATATTTTTCAGATACCACATGACAAATATTTTCGATTTATACTTCTTCGTAGTTACATATGTTCTATGCTTTCCCCTGCAGAAACATCAATTTAATATGTATGGACCATGATCAGGATCTTGGGCCCTTCAAAGTGTTGTCATGCTGGAAGTAACTATTGGCAGGGGACAGGGTGTTTTTTGAAAACTGAAGAGTGTCTAGGCAGATATGAAATAAAATCAGGACTAGAGCAAGATGGTGTTACCTTAGGCATTTCAGAAATCAGTGTGTCTTAAAGTCTAAGGATATATTGAGATTTCTCCATTATGTCACTCATGACTATATTTCTAACAAACCCCCCTTTACATTACCCTCTCTTTTCTCCTCATTAATGGTGCTTTGAAGCACTCTTGCTAAATAATTATAGTCTGAAATGATTTATTGCTGTGATCTAACAGAGTCAGTCATCAATTATATATAGTGAATGATCTAGAAAGTGTTTACAGTGTGGTTAGTACAACTGAAAAATAGAATCTCTCCCAGTACTGGGAGGTCAGAGTCCAGCAGATCTCTTTGAGTTCAAGGCCATCATGGTGAGTTCCAGGCCAGCCAGAGCCACTCAGTAATACTCTATCTTAAAAATAAAACAATTTTCTCTTTCTTTCTTTTTTTTCTTTTGATTTTTTAAGTTACCTATGGCACATCTCTACATTATAAATAGTACAGATATAAAACTTCTGTTTAGTAGAGAGTACAGGACTGGCAAATGCCAATAGGTTATAAATATGTGAAAAATTATTTTCTTGCTATACATATTAACTATATGCCTCACATGATTTTTGTGTGTCTTTGATCATAACACAGAAGGTGGATAAGACTGTAAATGAAGTTCAATTATAACCCTCTTCCACACTATTTCTGAAATTGTCCCAATTTATCTTCTGTATAGAAAAAAACTATTTGCAGATCTCTGAACTCATTAGGTTTTATCACACCTCAAAACAAAAAAAAATGAAAATAAGACTTCTAGAATGCTATTTAACCTTTGGCTGCTTGAACACACATTTATCTGTCAACAAAGATCACTTGTCATTTCTTATTTACATACAACTAAAAGACACCTGATGTATCACTTTAAAACATGTGAGATGTTCTTCAACATCTTCTGCTTTTTATAACTGAAACAAAGCATTCCACTAAAATTATACTGTATTCTCTTTGATTCAATGTTATTATTTCCTTTAGTTAACTGAAGTACCTCTTTTATGATAATGTAGTAGAGAAAATACGTAGTAAAATCTACTTTACAAATTATTAATATTGATTTTAAAAAACAAATGAAAACAATATGTCTTCAAACATCCTGAATGTCTCCTTCAAGAAAATGATTTATTTCTAATTTCCAAATTTCCCCTTATTGTTATATATTAACTTTCTGTATAGAAAAAAACTACTTCATAAGAAATATTAAAAGGTAAAACATTAAAAATTAGCAGATTATTATGTAACAGTTTCCATAATAAAGATAATGGATGTTATTTCCTTTATTCTAATAGATTTTTCTTTAATTTTACAAGTATAGTTTTTACAAGAGCTTACAGAAGGACAATATTTACTTGAATTTATGGCTCATAATGTCTTTACTATTTTATCTTCATCTTTACTATCTGGCAGTTCACATTTAATTTTCATCAGTTTTGTCACCCCCATTCTTTAAGCTACATTTGTGCTTGGATATCTTTCTAAGATATATTGATTTTAGTCTTTATTTAAATATTGTAAAAATTACTATTGATTGTCTTGAGAATAGTATGGTGTATTCCCTAGCTCAGAATCCTCCTTCCTTACCAGCATCTTCATGCTAAAGGAGGTAGATGACTTTCAGAGAGATCTAAATTAAAGCAGGGTCATACTGATTTGTCCTTGCAAGACTTTGACAGCAGTATTTTGCATTTTCTCCTTGTTCGTCCTGCACTTTTTCCAAATACATAGCTACATCACTGAGTCCAGCTTGGTATCCATGGTAGCAATTTCTGCCCTAGTTTTGTCTGGCTTCTCATTTATTTCTTCTCAAAGGGCATTCATTCCTTTGCAGATGAAACTAATAAACTACTGGTACCAGAACCCTGGTTCCTATGTGCCAAAAAGAGCATCTTGCAAAGCTGCAAGACATATGACCTTGAGACATTAGTCTCATTGAGCAATTTTGCATTTGAAATATTTTTAACTATGACCTCTAATAAAAAGGTTTTGTAATAATCAGATATTGACACTGATTTCTACTGAACATTTTCATTATTAAAACAAAATATATTTTCTCCTTTTCTATCCATATTTTTGACTATTATCTAATTTTTGAAAAATACTGCATTTATAACCGCATGGGTACAGTATGATGATGAGAACTGATATTCATGAACAAGTAGATTATAGCATTTTTACAAAAGCTAATGTGATTTAATAGCCTCTGGTTTGTGTAATCTCTAATAATAATGATCAAATAATCAACTTATATTTGTTAATTTGTCAATAGAATAGGTATTTGTCCAATAGACAAATAGATATTTGTCCAATAGAAAAATCATTTTAAAATATTTGAAATTAACAATAAATAGCAGTGGTTATAAAAAGAGACATGATGATTTAATAATTTTATCCTTAAAAAGTTCATTTACTAACAATTAGCTTAGTTTCTTGGATTCATGGGAAAAAGATGTAGCCATTATTTCCAGTTAGAGTTATTCTTATAATTGATGCAAACTTGTGAAACTCATTGATCACAGTATCATTTAACCTTTGGAACAAGAAACCTAAAGATGAAAGTTATAGAACAAAAGAGAAAAAATATGCCTCAAAGGAATAAGTGACAAGAAATAATCAAACTCAGGGCTGGAATCAATGAAATAGAAATGAAATAATTTGAAGAATCAATGATACAAAGAGTTGGCTCTTTGAGAAAATCAATAAGATTGACAAACCTGAGCCAAATTATCTAAAAGGCAGAAGGAGAAGATCTGAATTAATAAAATTAGAGACTAAAGAGGAGACATTATGATAGCCACTGAAAAAATTCGGAGAATTATGAGGATATATTTTAAAACGTGTACTCCATCAAATTGAAAATCTAAAAAAAAAAGTGACGTGGAGATAATTTTCATGAAATATACTACCTTACAAAGTTAAGTCAATATCAGATAAGCAGTTTAAACAGATTGTGGAGGAATAGATCTGTGTGAAATCTAGGAAGGGTCTGTATGAAAGGATCACATTCAGAGGCCTGTGTGGTCCAGATGGATTGTAGAAACGATGTTAAGAATGTGGGTACACATCTTTAATCCCAGTAAAGTAATGGTAGCAAACATCTTTAATCCAAGAATTCAGAATGCAGTGTGGTGCATATTTTTAATCCCTAAAAAGAGAAACAGAGTATGGAAGTAGGCAGGAAGCAGAGCTCAGAAGACAAGATAGCCTGGAGACCTATGTGAAAACCTAATACTACTGTTCTGCTAAAGGAAAGTACCAACAAAATTACTTTTTTTTTTACAATTTTTTTTCTCTCCCAATCCCCACCCTTCCTCTCTCAACTCTTCCTCACTTCCCCATTTCCCTCTCCCTCATATCCACCACCACTTCATTCAGCTCATCACATGACTCCCCTCAAAAAAGAGCAGCCCTCCCAGAATTACAATTTGAACAGGGCATAACAAGATGGAACAAAGCTGGCTTGAACCCGCTACATCAAGGCTGGAATAGGCAACCTCTGTAGAAGAAAAAACAAGAGTCCCAAGAGCAGGGCAGGTAAAAGGGTCAGAGACCAACTTGTAGGAGTTATACAAGAACACCAAGACAAACAACCATAAGCTATTTTTAGAAGACCATGTAGGACAAGTGTATGTCCCTTCAGTTTCTGTGAGCCCCTAAGAGTTGGGGGCTAATGTCCTGCTGTCCTTGACTCCAGTGGTCCCAGTAATTTCTCCTCCCCATTTTCAGCAGAGTTCCTGGAGCTATGCCAGATATTTGGCCCTGGGCCCTTGTATCTGTTCCCATCAACTGCCCAAGGAAGCCTCTCTGGTATAGATTGGACTAGGTACTGATATAAGACTAAGGAGCATATCCTTATCTCTGGACTATCCAATCCCTAGTTTCTGGCCAGCCCTGCAATATCAGACATGGCATCCCTCCCTTGCCATGGGCTTCTGCTCCTCCATTGTCCCTGCAGGTCCTGCAGGCAGGATAGGTTATAAGTAGGTGCTTTTGACATTCTGCTATACTCATAGCTCAGTGTCCTGATCAGCCATCATCAAAGATGCTTCCTGCTGCATCATATGGGAAAAATATAGAGACTTATAGCTAAGCAATGTGCAGAGAATGAGAAACCTGGAAACCCTCAGTCCTAAATGAGATATCTCCCTTTGGGACTCAGGAAACTTTGTAGAAGAAGAACATTTTAAAAGAGGAGGTAGAATGATTTTAAGAGCCAGAGGATATGGAAAAGAAAAAAGACCTTCTAAACGAAGCAGGACTGACACATATATGAACTCACTGAGACAGTGCTAACATGCACAGGACCTGCACAGGTATGGCTCATCAGGGGTCCCAGAACAAATAGTGAAAGTATACACAAGTTTCCATGCCATCCCAGAAAATATCTCTGATTGATAACTACTCACAAATAAAAGATTAGTTTTCTGTAACCGAGTTCCACTGGGGATGAAATTCATGCTTAAGGAAAGTCACAGGACAGCAGTAGCTGGCTAACACAAAATGAACACAATATCAGTTTGGAGGTTCTTTGTCTCACAATACTTTATTAGGGCTTTAAAAAACAAACTTATGATCCCTTTTTGTGTATGTATCATGCTTTCTGCTTTTGTGTTTTTATGGGATTTCTGTTTCTGTGAACACGTGTATCTGTGTCTATATGTGTTTTCGTGACCTTTTTCTTTGGATCTTTTTCTTCTGTCAATTGTTTGTTTTGTCCTATTCTGGTGTGATTTATTTTATCTGATTTTACTTTATCATTATTATGTTTTAGATGAATGTTTGTATTCTAAAAGAAAGAAAGAAGGAAAGAACGATGATTCTGACGGGTGGGAAGTGGGGAGGACCTGGGTGGAGTTGGGCAAGGGGAAATGATCATCAATATAGTGTATGAAAAAATCTACTTGAAAGGAAATTTTTGGTTGTAAAAAAGATAATTGAAACATTTCTAATTTACTCTCTGCTTTATACTTTCCACTGAAGCTGCAATCTTTTAGTTTACTTCTCCAGGTACCATGGCTGACAGCTATAATACCTGTCTGGCATTTGTGAGCACTTATCTCTCTGGAACAATGCATTCAAATAAGCCCTTCAACAGTAATCTTTTAGAGTAACACAGATAATTACTAATCTTCCAAATTTTTCCACAGGAAAAAAATACTACTAATAGCTACGAATGAAATATTGTGATTTAATTGCTTCTTAGAGTTTGATTCAAATAAATATACAAAAAATGTATGTCAACAGAATATATGTGTGGAAGCATGAATCACGATGCTCTTATTGTAATTTCCACACAGTATTGTAGTTTTATTAGAGTTTCTTATATTCTGAAGAAAAACATGTTTAGCACATGCAAGCATTATTTTAACATTACATATGCTTAACAATACAGTGGTAAATATAACAAATATACTATCTTAGTGTTTTCATCCAATATTTGTCATATTTGACACTCTGAAAAATCAGTGTCACTACCATAGCAATATTGTATATGAAGATATTTTTCTTAAAGTATCTGCTGAAAAATAATATATATTACACATAAGTACTCTGAAAATAACTGTTATCAAGACATATAGGACTATAAGTGAAGAGGATTGATCTTTATTTAAGTGATAAAAGCAATATTAAAGTATTCATTATTTTGAATATCCACCAAAAGTAATATAGTATCAGAAAATATCACTAAGTTCATCTTCTTAAATAAAACTGACTTAAATTTTAATGTGAATATAAATTTCCCAATTTGAATGATATTTTAAAATCATAATCTCATCTTTTCTATCATATACTATGGAGGAAGTAAAACTTGTACACTTAATAATGAGATTTATCTCAAATGTAAGAGGATGATAGTATCTTTAGCAGAATAAATTTAAAAAGCATTTTTAAACTAATTATGCATTGATGAATTAAATCTAACTAGCAATGAGAGAAGAGGAAAGAAATAGCGATAAGAAAGAAAAGAGTGTATTCTGACATAATGCTATGATGGATTAAGCTTCAAAAATAGTTAATTGTCGAGTTTAAGATAAAATACTTTTAAAAAAATCTTTGGACAAGATAGGTAAAATTATATCTGTAAAGTTAACTTATGAAGCTGTAATTGTTAAGATAATTTTCGGCGACAGGATGTGAACATGACGGAAATCATTCTAGCACTGACATGTTTCTATTCATAGTGTGGAAGAATAAACCTAGTCTCATTTGGTAAATATGTTTCAGGTAAGTTTTTAACCCATAGAGTTAATTTTCAACTCAAATCTTGGCATTTACTTCTGCCTTTCAAATGGGAGATTGCTAGCAATCTCTCAGGTTTGCCAGAATACTTTATGACACCATCAGGTGGACCATTCACCCAACTGCAGTGTATCAGCCACATGCAGAAAAATTTCTATAGCCATTTAAACACTCATGTGGTTGTGCTTACCTTCACATTTGTGTCTCTCAAGCCTGTCTTTCAATATATTCCCTTTCTTTACAATTTTTTTTCTAATATTGTTATTTCAAGTTAGTTTTTTCTTCACTTCTGGAATTTAAGGGTTTGTTGTTGTTTTATTTTGTTTTGTTTTGTTTTGTTTTCTTAACACAGACAGTCACCTTTTAGCCCAGACTGTGTTGAAACTCACTAGGTAGCTCAAGGGTCTTTGAAGTTCATGGCGGTCCACCTGCCTTGATGCCTAAGAACTAGGATTACTGCCATGAACAGCTGGTGATTTACTTTAATTTGTAAAACTCATTCTAGGTTGAGAAATTGTATTTCAAATTCAGGCTCTCTTTTTTACTTAATTGCTAGTACATGAATATATGTATTTACATATATGTTCCAAAATATAAATTGCTCTGTCAATATGTTACTTATATCTGTTTTCAGTTTTGAACATCAATTGATATACTTATCCCTAGAGAAGATTATTTCTCCCTAAAGACATACATATGAGTAATTTTTATACAGGCAAAGCAGATTCCTAAATTTCAAATATAGCTAAATATACCAAGTATCCTCATATATACATATATGAATATAACATCAATTATTAAAAAGAGGCTGTGAATTTGAAATAAAGCAAGGAGGGAAAGGGAAGAAAATGATCTAATAATATTATCTTAAAATAAAAGAGAAAAGAAAGTTCTAATTTACTTCAGTGGGTCACATATGTTTGCTAAAGAAGCCACGAAAGTTGGAGGGCTATGTCTACAGAATTAAGAATAACAGGAGAGAGAACAAGGGAGCAAGGTCAATGGAAGCTGAAAATGACTAAATTCCTTTATATGAATAGACAAAAATATTAAACAATAAATATTTTATAAAAGAACAATTAAACCTCATTGGTTATTACAATGAGGATATTCCCTTTTTAAACAGATATTTCCTGAAGAATCAATAAACAACTGAAGAAATGACTTTACTGCCTTCAAATCCTTTAAATAATAGAGAAGCCTGGGCTTTTTGTAGACAATTAGTGTTTCTCTCTATAAGTGCAACTTAATATCACCATGTCTACATGTGTTTTCCTAGCCTAGAAATCACAGTTTATATTCAAAGCAGGTATATCTGTCTTTGTGTTATAAAAATAGAAAATCCCTTGCATTAACTTCTGAATCATTCCCTAATACTCTTTATGCCTAATTAGCCCTGAAATTCTGAATGCACACTTATAGAATTTCAAGCATCAAGATAATTTTAAGTCCTTCCATTAGACCTTATTAGATATGCAGATACCTTCTTCTAATATTCACGTTTGTCTTTCAATTTACAGTATTAATACATGAATATAAAAGTCAGGCTGGTGCTGTTATAACTTTATAATGAATCTTTCTAGTTTTCATGGAACTGCTGTTCTTCCATTTCTCCCTTAAATATTTTCAATAAAATAAATGGTAACATCATCATCGGATCATGTAAAAAAAGTAAAATATAATGGCTGAGATGCCCAAAAATAATAAAAATAAATTGAAATGCTTATGGTAAATTTGCTGGAACATCCTAAGTGTTAGTGACCATATGGAAGCTGAAATATATAAATTTTAGTAAAAAAGCAACTACATAAAAAAACAGCACTATGTATAATATTAAATTTTGTTACTTTTTAAATTTTCCAATTATATTTTTAATTTTTGTTTAAGTAGAATTTTCCATAGTAAGTGAAATTACCAGTAACTAACTACTACTCCTTTGGGGTTCATGCTAGTTTTTGCACTCATTTCTCTCCCATTTTACTTCTTAAGTGTTTCAAGATGTCATTTATATAGTGATTCTTCTCTTTGTGTGTTCTCTGTGTGTTTTCCTGACTGACACTTTGTTCTTTATAAAGAACAAACAACCTATGCTCCAGCTGTGGTTTAATCCCACATCATGATTTAAACTCATGTCTCTGGTTGTATATCTAACTGTTGAATGTTTTATCATTTTATGACAAAGTGTCCATAGTTCTTCTGTAACAGTGATTCAGTCACTGTTTTACATCTGGATATATATTGTTCCTTTATTTCTCTGCACATGCAAACATCTTAAATAATAATGTGCATAACTGCATGGTTCAATTATGCATATATATATATATATATATATATATATATATATATATATATATATAGGCTGAACACATGCTTGCAGATCTTTCCAATTCAAAAGGAGTCTGCTTAAAATTCCAATTTAAGTTTGCTTCTTCCTTTCCTGACGAATATGCTAACACTGACTTAAGAAATGCTTTGCCCATTCTATTAATTTCCAGATCTTATTGAATTTTTAATCTTCAAACACTGTATTTGCTTTTCCTCTCATTTTGGAGTCATCTGCTTCTCAGCACTCTATCCAGATTGTTAATAAATATGTTAAATAGCTAAGTGCCTTAACTGATCCTACAGGGCCTTACTAGGTGTTTTATTTTGAAAGCTCAATATGTTCTATTAATATCACCTATGCATTTTAATGTGGTTCTCTTTTTTATATCTAGCATATAATATTGTACAGGAATAGGTGTAATTAAAATGTGAATGTTAATATATTTTATACGTACTCTATTTTTAAAATATTAACTCAAATTCAAAAGAATGACATTCTTCATGCAAATATCAAATATAATTTGTGAATGTAACATTACCTAAACCTAATTTAGAAAATCTAACAGGCTAGAAAAAGCTACACTAATGCAGAATGATCAATAGTAAAACTTTGGACCATACAGAGCTGATGGCAAATTGTTTTGAGCTTTCTTTGATGTTTCCCACTTTGTATAACAAGGGCTCTGAACATTTAAATTGATTACCTTCAGAATTCCTCTTTGGGGATATCAAAGTGATATATATATATATATATATATATATATATATATATATATGTATATATAGATATAGATATATAGATATACACACACACATATATTCAATATGAGATAAGCTGTGTGTGTGTGTGTGTGTGTGTGTGTGTGTGTGTGTGACTTATCTCTATAAAACCATTGGAGATTAATAAAATCAGTGCTAGAAAGGGAGCTCACAGTAAACACAGGCTTCTTGTGGTAGAAGTTCCTGTCTGAGACTCACTGGAATTTAAGTGTCCATAGCTTTTTAAAAGGCACCTTGAAAAATCCCATCTGGAAATTTGCATTACTTCCTCATATACGTTTATTTTCATTGTGTATTTTTAAAATATAAACAACCTTGATTTCTTAACAACTAGCCTTTTTAAAATAATACAAGTAAAATGCATCATTATGAATTAGGTATTCTTTGGGTTAAGAGACACAGATGAATAATCTGACAGACAGAACACTCAAAAGATTTATACCATTAAAAAAAAAGAATATCTTATTTCTATTTGTAATTGTTTTTGCTGTTTTTTCCAGGGAAGTCTATACATGAAAATACAAAATGTCATTCTAACATACTTTGTAACTCCAAGTAAAAGGAAAAGAAAAAAAATTCTTAGTCAATGATATTTTCATAATTGCATTGATATATCCCTCAAGTACATAAATACAAATAATTAAGTCATTATTCAATAGTAAACAAAACAGTTAAATAATTTTTATTTAAAATATATGTTATATATTCATAGATATCACATATAACCTAGACAGACAGACTAAAGTCATTTGCCCAAAATTATTACCCCACCTCTAAACAAAAAAGAAAAATGGAACAGTGAAGCAAAAAAATAATAATAATGTGAAATTATATAATACAAACTTATTGGTGAGATTTAGTAGGTAAGATGGAATCTTAGAAACAAAATGTCTTCTGTAGGTTACCAAACTAAACCTCAATACCACATGTAGGGTGTATCCCTTTAAGATATTTCTTGGGAGTCTTAGACTCCCAAAACAATATAAGCTATTTCTATTGTTTTTCTGTGCCCACTAGAAGTTGGTTGTAAGATGCTATTGCTGAAGCTATCACACATATCAGTCACAGGACATGAAGAAATCAAGATGAGACCAATCTAATCTATAAACTTCTTTACTGCTGGCCTGTTTTCACATGTCAGAAGGTGCAATGCAGAATGATAGAGAGAAAAATCCTGAACAGTCTTATCTAGCTGTGATTCCATAAACCTACATGTTTGGGTTTGTGGGCTGTGAAGAAATACCCTTTGGTGCAATAGTATCATGAATATTCAGGGGATAAAATCCAAGTTTCTATGTGGGCTTAAGACCTGTTCCACTACACACTAGATGGAAGCCATGCCTGGATCTAAAAATCTAGCCAAGAACCTGTGGATGGATGGAGAGGCTACAGTGGAGAATCTAGTAATATTTTTCTGACAAGTCATAGAGAAAAATTATCATCAAGATATACATTCATAAATCTATATTTTGGTGTATTTCTCATTCTTCATCAAAGGACTTCTTAATTCAGTTGATTTTAATAGAAATTCTCATAATTAGTCAAAGTGCAGATAAGCGACTATAGTGTGCTCAGCCCTAACTGGTGCATCTATAACACATAAGATAAGACTCAGGAAATGTTGTTTTTAGTTTTCTGCCTCCTCAGCATGTCCCGCCACAGCCCTATCCCAGCCTGGAGTTGGCTGGGAAGCCACTCAGTTCCTGCCTTGGCCAGAGGCGAGAGGCTCAAGACTGTGGGGAAGCCCCCGGGGACGTTTCTGACATGGGTTTCTAGGACCGCGTGGCGTGGCCTGATCCCACTTGCTGAGAACAAACACGAGACGGAGACGGCATCTGGTGGACCTGAACTTGAACCCGAACTCATTTATTCAAGGGGTTACCCCGATAAATAACCTCTTCCCATAAGGGTGTGGCTTCTCCCCTCGAGCGGGGAAGCCTTAATTAGCATGGCAGGGGGAGGGGCGTACCTGGCCAACCCCCACAATATCCATGGCCTTTGCAGAGACAAAGGTGTATGATTCACCACGAGGCAGGCAGACATTTTGCCAATCTGTTTACTGAGTTAGCAGCTTCCAGGGTTTCAAGAGTAAAGGAGACTCCGAGTGTCCTAGCAGCCCCTGGGGGCGAGGACCGCTCGTGCTACAACTTCACGCTTTAGCCTGGAAGCCCTACAAGGAAATATCAGAAGAAGGGTCAGAAATATTTTAGGAGAGAGAGACAGAGACAGAGAGACAGAGATAGAGACAGAGATATCTTGGAGAGATGCGGCAAAATCATTTCTTATGCATATAACAGAGATGTTGTACTCACAAACTCACAGCAAGAATGATTGATTACACTATGTCTGTACAAGATCAAGTCAGTAAACACTCAAGCATGTATTGAGGAAAGCCTTATGGGGTTCTACATGCAGAAGACAAGTTTTGGGCAGGTGATGTCTGATGAAAAGGAGAATGTCATTTTCTTCTGTGGCATGGTCAATAGTAGATCTCCCCTGAACCAATTGCCTTTTGCTTACGTCAATACAAGAAGGACTAACTCAACTCTGTGGTTTATAACAGAAATAAGACATGAAGTAAGAAGGAGAATATAGGATCTAGATGAATTGGCAGCATCATGTGAGGTGAAAATATTCTAAGTATATTGTACTCCTGTATGAAATTACCAAAGAATAAACAAGTAAGCAAAAAAAAAATCTGGATTAAAAGAAAGAAGACCAGGGATAGTTACAGACTAAAAATGCTAAAAATGTATAGGAATGAAAGGTAGAGAATGATCTTACTGATCTACTCATAGCACAAAAATTGTAGCAGTAATTTTAGTAACTACATTACTTTCAGGTGTTGAAAGAGCATTCTTGTTATGAGTAAGAATTTAAGTCAGAACAGATTCTCTTGAAAGATTCAGAGCCTTGTCACTTGGCTCCATAAAATTCTGTGCATGTTACTTGTATATGAGAGTTAATGAATACATTTAGTATATATTTATATTTATTTCATTTTCTTTATTTATTTAATATGTATATGAGTTTTGTCTACATGTTTGTCTGTATACCATATATGTGGCTTGTTCTCAACTATTCCAGGGAGTCGTGTTTGGATCCCCTGGGATTGGATTTGCATCTTTCTGTGAGTTGCATTATGTTTTGAGTCAAGTCAGGGTACTCTAGAAAAGTATCTAGTGGTCTTAACTGCTGAGCAATCTCTTCAGTCCACAAGTTAACTTTTTAAACTAAATATTAGTCTAAATTCAAGATGATACTCTTATTATTTTTGTATTATGACATTTTTATTGTCAAGATCTTTTACATGGGATATTAAATACCTTATCTGTAAATATTCTATCAATTATTAGTTTATAAACACTTTTCTTTTTATTGTTTTAATTATATTTTTTAATTTAAAACAATTTTAAATTTTAAATATAATTTATCATATCCTTGTCCTCCTCCAAGTGCTTCCAGATCCTCGCTTCCTCCTTATCAACTCAACTTAAAGGTTTTTCTCAAGAAACAAGCAAAAACTAATGCAACAATAAAACTCTCCAAAATAAAACTAAGAAGCACATGCAGAATGCATGTTCAAAAGTTCTCAGAGATTAACAACATTTTGATTTGGCAAGTATTAATTATGAGAATGCTGCTTCATATAAATACATATAATAATAAAAATATTATTGAGGTCATTTCAGAAATTATTAGAAATTCTTCCTAAATCCCATGATGAATTTATTGAGTGCTTCATTTAATGAACTTCAAGTCAGCAATATATATAATCATAAAATACATTTACACAATAAACCTTGATACGTAATACGTGTTGAAAAATGATGGTAGAAAAATAATGCCTTCTCTTCCATAATTAATTCATTATGTGCCTGTAAGATCAGACTAGTTTATGTCTACAATAAACACAGTGAAATCCACAACATGCAACAGCTGATATTGCTCAGAGGTATTTTAGGTAGCCTAGACTTGAGTTGTCTCTAATGCTGACACATGCTTGGCAAGCTGCATATTATATATTCAGATGCAAGGCTGTGATGAATTCATCTGATGCAACAAAGAAAAGAACATCTGTGTAGATTCCATATCTGATTTTTAACTTACTCTGATTGCTATATATTCTGAAACATTACCATTGCTTAACTTTTCACAAACCCCCTTCTGTTAAAAGATGACACACAAAGTTGAAATTCATAATTTTATAATGTATGCTATATTTAATTCCTCTAAACAGTGTATCCTCCAGACATACTGCTTTGCTAATGATTTCTTAACTGCTACGTGCCAACTTTAAGTTGACTAACTTAAAACATCGTTTTTTTCCACAACTATTTCCACCATTTAGACAAAAGGTGAAGCCCGAATATCTATATCGGTATATGTTGGTTGATTTTAGAAGGAAGTAAAAGACACCTCTATTTTACCTCACAGCAGTTTACATTTTATCATATTAATTGTCATATTCTTCATCTACTTAAGCAAAACTGAGCAATTAAACAATTAACAATAATATATGTCCCATTAGCTTATTCATTATGCATCAACTCACACTCTTATTGTCCATCATTAATATATTAGCCTTATTCTAGGAAACAATACTGCACTCATCACCATTTTGTTTTCCTCTATTTTAAGTCAAATAATTTAGACAAATATATAACTTCATAAATTGAACCAGAAAATATCAATATCAGATTGATTATATTATCTACATAGCATTTTAATGTTATATAAGTATGGTCACTCTGACATAGCGCTAATATTTGAAGAGTCCATATCCTCAAAAAGCTTGCTTAATTCATATCCTTCCTACTATTTCTCTCAACAAAGCCAGTTAATATTAGCTATATTTTTCTATGCAATCTTATTTTTCTTAGATAGCTTTTCAGATTTGGCATAATTTAAAGAAATATATAGTTTCATTCTCCTTAATTGGTCGTATTTGCAATCACACATATATTCATATCTATAAGTATAGGAATTGGAATTTGATTGTTTTAAATAGTTGTTCAATAATAGGTAAATAAAAGGTATTTTTTTTCAATAATAGGTAAAACAAGATTGATGTTTTCTTCATAATATTTAAGAGGTAAATAAAATTTCTGAATAGTTATCATATAAACCACTACAGGACATGCTTAATTATTATCTTCTTGGAAAATAATAATGTAAAATGCTCCTGAACCTTCATATTAGTAAGGGAGAAAGAAGGGTGATAAGATTGAATAGAAGAGATGTCTTCTTATGCTTGACATAAAATATTTAAGAGCCTGTATTTTATTTAGAGCATTTGAGAAATACTATCTCTACTGAGTGATACATTGTTTCTAAGTTATTTTTCGTGTGAACCTTTCATGAACCTATATTATCAAATCTTAGAGTAATAAAATAAAAAAGACTTTTCATAAACTTGTATGAAGTATTAAAATGAAGGAGAAGTGTTTCTTTGCTATTATAATAAGTGTAAAATACAAATTTACATTTTATATGTGGGTGTGAATTAATAAATGACATACAGCACTCAGTGCTTTTATCATTTTATACACACCCACACTTGTAAATCAATTCTAACCTTACTGCAGAAATTCTAACATCTTAAAAAGTTTAGAATTGGTCAGTTTTATTAGGTCATGGGCATTTTTCTAAGCAATAATACTTGTTACTTGTAGTGTGTTGTATAAAAACTGACAGGATAAATAGATACTTTCACAATTTCAGTCCTCCCATTTCTAGTAGGGAAGAAAAGCTTTTTAAATGATAGCTAGAAACTGTGTAAATCAAAAAGAAAACTATATAATGTGCATGAAAATTAAATATTTTGAAATGTGGAATATAATTATATTCATGACAAATATTTTAAAGTTAATAACCTCAATAATTTTTTCCAATTATTAATAGAAAAATATGTATATATCAATACAATGTGTATTCATAATGATAGTTACACAAATGAAAGAAACAGGTCAATATTTTCAAGTTTTATGCCTTTAAAACATAAAAAAACAATAGATTAGCAGATGACAATATATTAAGTTGCCTTAAGACATAGTATGCAAAAAATCTAAAAGCAGACACAATATTACAAACAAATAATTTATGGAAAATGAACATATCATTAATATTATCATATATAGCATGACACATTTAAGTGCCTGTACATTTTTAGAAAATTGAAAAATATTCCAATGAGAGAGAAAACATTGTGTGTTGGAGATAAGGGCAAAGGTGTCCTAATACATGAATTGTAAAAGTGTCAATTTTGGCTCACATTAAGTATAGTATGATTGAATATTGTTTCATGAAAATATAAGAACAAAAAATAATAGATCTAATAATCATTTACTTATAGGTAGTCACTATAATATATTTATTTATAAGTAATTATATTAATTCAGTAAGGCCAGAAAGCTGGGTATAAATGGTAGACAGATTGTTAATGAATTATAAATGCCTGTAAGATAAAATATAATTACAATTTGTATTCATTTAATTTTATTAATATTATTAGACATCAAATGTGCAACTTTATAATGTCAAAATATGTTCATATATATGTCAGTTAGCTGTCAAAATATTTTGTCTGTAAATCAAAGCTTAAGTAGGTTATATTGTACATCATTACAGGCAATAAGGAAATAATGCCTAACTATGGTGAAATCATTTGTATTGCTAAACTCAATATATTGAGGAAATCTTTTCTCATTTTTACAATTAAAAGCTAGATAAATTTGAACATAGCATGGTAATACAGAAACTAGATGCATTAGCTTTGCAAGTTCTAAAATCTAGTAATATTTATATATTACTATAAACCATATATATATATATATATATATATATATATATATTATGCATACTACAATTAACCATATATATATGGATATATATAGGATATACTAGAGATATAGACAAAGGAATTTATCAAAGTTTCCACCTAAAATACTTTTATTTTCTAGTTTTTGTGATTACCATATTATAGTCCTCTTCCCTTCTCTCCCTTCCAACCTTCACATATACCCATCCTTGTTCTCTTTCAAATTCATGGCCTCATTTTCATTAATTTTTGTCATGTACATATATATGCACATGTATATATATGTACATATATATTCCTTCCTAAATACATAAATAAATCCTGCTCATTCTGTATGATATTAGTTGTATATATGTCTTCAAGGATGATCACTTATTACTGGTGTGTTCTCCATACTATTTCACTCTCAGTATTCCTTAGGTGTCTGTAGTTCTCTTTCTGGGATTGTGACATTTTGACATTTCCTCTTTCCATATTGTTGTACATATATTTATCATTGTTTTTTTTTCTGCCTATGATTAGGCAATTATGTTAGTGAGACTTTATGTGCATGTAGCTTCTCAAATCCCTAGAAGATACAATAGCATAGCAAATTTCCAGATCCTCTGGCTCTTAAAATCTTATAATTTTTTTCCTTCTCCTGCAATGTACCCTGAGCCTTAGATTCTATTTCTACATGTAGATTGGTTATTGTTTTCTGTAATGGTCTCTGTGTATTTTAAATATAAGATTCCTTTACAATGGAGGAGGACTACAAGAACTACACTTCTTTGTGGGTATAAAGACTGATATTTAGGATGTAGTTAGGAATTATGTTGGTTTTATAAGTTAGTGATTGTAGGTCCTCCCCTGATATCAATGAATTCACTAGCTTTGGATTTTTGGTTAGATTTCCTGTGCCAGCTATCATTTCCTTCCTATGGATTAAATATTAACAACAGTTCAATTGTAAAGAGGCTGAGATGTAGTTGTTAATGTGGGTATTAATGTTGATTCACCAGATGTAGACATTGGTTCAGGGCAGAGGACAGTTTATTCTTTCATCTAATTAAATTATCAATTCTAGCCTGGTTCCCTGGATCACTTGAGCATTTCTGCCTCTTTACAATCTAACTTAATCCTTGGTTTCAGCCTTTATACAATCTAGAACATTTAAACTGCTAGCTTGGACCTAGAAGGCTTCAACCTTAACCTTTAGAGACCTATTACTGACTGAGCCACTCTGACTAGCTCCATCTTAACTTTTACTCTTCTGGTTCAATTCACTCTCTGTTCTGTATTATTTCTGCCTAGCTCTGCTGTGTCTCTCTGTCTCTCTCTGACCTCTACCTCTGTCTAACTCTGTAACTGACTGCTTCAACTAACTGCTCTGTAATTAACTCCAGCCTCAACTTCTGTAACTGACTCTATTCTAACTCTTCAATTTATTATTAGCTGCTCCTCTCTGACTCTTTAGCCTGCATCTCAACTGACTTTTCTTACTTACTGCATCCATTGATTTTTCTAGGGATTAAAGGAATAAACTACCACTGCTTTCTGAGTACTGGATTAAAGGTGTTGCTACCACTGCTTTCTTAATAGTGGGAAAAAGGTGTGTCCACATTCTATGCAAACCACACAACACAGGCTTCTGAATGTACCCCCTGGAATATAGACCTTTTTCACACAGGGATATTCCTCTACATAGAAGTAGGAGAAGGAGAGAGATTATCTTTCAATCCAATTGCCAGTATATTTATGGAAATTTGAAAGTTTTCAGCACAGGTATAGCATAGACATCTATGTGTAAAGTAATTAGGCGTAGTCAAAATTCAGACATAGTTTAAAAGAAAAAAGATTTTTTAAAAAACGTTCCTCTGAGCTTTGTAAAAATAACACTTGACAGAGAGTACGATATGACTATTATGAACATTTTTGTGTATTTTATGTTGCTTAAGAAAATTGTGTCCAAAATTGCTATTCTGTCAGACATTATGCTTCATGGAAAAATAGAATTGTCTGGATCGGTGGCTGTTGAAATGTACTCTTTGAGTGTACAAAGTTGCCATAGAATTGAAAAGATAGACAGTAGAACAGATTCAGTCATCGATTTGTGGGTCAGCTTTACAGAATGTTAACAAATATTTGTCAATAGCAAATATCAGAATTTAAGTTATTTTGGTCACTTGTGAGTTTTTTGTTGAAAGAACTTCAGCTCTGTTCAATTTCGGCATATTATTTCAATAAAAGATGTTTAATATCTTTTAAAAAATTTTATGTAAGCAATCCAAAAGATGCATATTGTTCCAAGTCATTTAAATTTACTTCTTTAAGAACTGAATTAGTATTGTGGCATAGGAAGTTTACAATGGATTAACAAAGGCACATGTTGTATCTGAATAGAATTTCAGTTAAACAAGGTGCATATACTATCTTGAGTCCTGATTAGTTATACAGAGTTTGCTAAAGGGAATTAGGTTATGTTTAAGAAATCATCACTATTCTCCAGAATCCTGCAGGCAATTCATGCTAGGGAAGCAGGTAGGTTAACTTCAGATCTTCACTCATTGCACTATCCTCCAAACTCCACTTTCATCCCAGATTAGGTAACAGACCACACACTGTGACCTCCATTTTCTCCCTGTCCACATTACCAGCAGGGATCATCACTCAGAACTGCTCCTGCATCCCTATGCCTTTGACCACTACTCTTGCAAATATTCCCTGGGAAGCTGAAAGCCACACCTTCCAGAGCAGGAAGTAGTCCAGAGAAACAGCATCATCAGATATTTATTCTACATTTCTCCTCATTCTAATCTCCCAGTCTCATCCCTAGCTCTGTAGCAGATCAGCCGCTGTAGCCTTTCCTCCCTTTCTGCCCCCACCTTTTTCTGGGAAATAAATAAATCCTGTGGAATACCTTGCTTTCCTCCCTCCTATGAGTATCCTCAGCCAACCCGTGTAGCCCATGTCAATTCTGAAGTATCAATCCCAAATTCCTAGAAACTGATTCTATCCAGAACTACTAGTGGCCAAAGCATGCAGGATTTCAGAAGCATTCCCTTCTTGGGAACCCACAGCCCTACTCTCCTAAGAATCAGAGAGGGCAACAGAAAACAAAAGGCAAAGCACTCACTCAACAAAGACAAGACCAGGTAGCAACACCCAGAATTAAAAAAATTTCCGGAGCAAAATGAGGAGATGTAAGTGTAAATGTGCAATCAATTAGCAGTCAGGACAACATGTCTCCACTAGATCCCAGCAAACTTGCTAGAGTATGCCCTGAGAACTGGAATATAGCTGAAGCCCAATACAAGGACCTTAAAATGCCCTTTATGAATATGTTAGAAACCCTTAAGAAGAAATGAAAAATTAATTAAGGAAATCTATAAAAACATAAACAGTGGATAGAAATAAATAGAATTGTTAAAGATCTGAAAGTGACAACAGAATCAATAAAAATGCAAACTGAGAGACATCTGAAAAAAAAATATGAATTTGAACAGGAAACACAGAGACATAATTCAACAACAGAACACAAGAAATGGAAAAAAGAATCTCAGGTATTGAAGACAGGATAGAAGAAATAAATACCTCAATCAAATAAAATATTAAACTTAAAAAAAATTCCAGGCATAAAATATGCAGGAAATCTATAACACTATAAAAAGACCAAAGAATAACTAAGAATAATGGGAATAGACAAATAGAAGAAACCCAAGCCAATATATTTTCAAAAAAAAAAAATAATAGAAAATTTATGTAACCTAAAGAAAGAAGTGCCTTATCAAGTTTAAAAGGAGCATATAAAATACCAAGTAGACTGGGCAGGAAAAGAAAGTATCCTCAGCACATAAATAATAAAACATTAAATGAACAAAACAAAGAAAATATATTAAAAGTTGCAAGGGTAAAAGATTAAATAACATATAAAGGTAGACTTATTATCATAACACCTGACTTTTCAATGATAATCTAAGATCCAGAATGGCCTGGGCAGATGTTCTACAGAATCTAAGAGACCACAGGTGCTAAAACAGACTACTAATCCCAGGGAAACATTCAATCACAATAATAGAGAAAGAAAGACAATACATGATAAAACCAGATTTAAACAGGATCTATCTACAAATCCAACAATACAAAAAGTGCTAGAAGAAAAGCTTCAGACTGAAGACATTAACCACACTCAAGAAAATACAAGAAATAAATAATCCCAGGTCAGTCATAGCAACACAATAACAGGAATCAACAAACACAGCTCATTGACAACTTTTAACATCAGTGGTCAAAATCCAACCCTGCTCCGAAAATATTCACTAATCCATTGAATTGAATACATCCTTTTGCTGCAACTAAAAAATACACCAAAACATTAAGATTAGACATTACCTTAGTGTAAAAGACAGAAAAAGAAAGTCCAAGCAAATGCGCCTAAGAAGAAAGCCTTTGTAGCCATTAAAATATCTGACAAAGCAGACATAAAACCAAAATAGATTAGGAAAGATTGGGATGGACACTACATACTTGTCAAAGGAAAAATCCACCAGAAGATAATTGCCATTCTTAACATCCAAATATATAAAGAATTAAAAAATCTGGTCATCTATAAAACAAATAGCTAAATTAAAAGTGGGTTACATAAACAGAAATTTCTCTAAGAGGAAACTCAAATACCCAAGAGATTTAAAAAAAAAAAATCTTTGCAGGGAAATATGGCATATGCCTTTAATCCCAGCACTAGGGAGGGAGACAGAAACATGCAGATCTGTATGTTGGAGCTCAGCCTGGTCTCTACAGAGTAATCCTGTCTTGGAAAACAAAAACAAAACCAAACAATCAAGCAAAACAAAACAAACAGAAAAACAAACAAAAAAAACTTCAACATGTTTAGCCATCAAGGAAGTGCAAATCAAAACAACTTTGAGATTTCATCCTACACCCGTCAGAATGGACAAGATCAGTAATATTAATGAAAGGTCATGCTGGTGGAATAAGAGTAATGCTTATTCATAGCTAGTGGGAGTAACAATTACAGCCATTATAGTAATCACTGTGGTGGTTCTTCAGAAAGATGGGGATCTATATACCAAAAAATTTAGCCATACCAGCACTCTTGGTCACAAATCCAAAGGAAAATCATACTATAGAGAGAACTTGTGTGATCATGTTGAGTGCTGTTCTATTAATAGTACATCCAGAAATAGAAAATGACCTAGCTGTCCAGAAATGGGTGAATGCATCAAGAAATATACTACATTTACACAGTGGAATATTAATCAACTTTTTAAAAAATTAAACCATTAAATTTGCAAGTAAATGGATAGCATAAGAAAAAAAGGTAGAAAAATCTGAGTGAGGGAACCAAGATCTAGAAAAATAAATCTGGTGTGTGTTCTGCTTGTATGTAGATATTTGCCATTAAATAAATGATAATGAAGCTAAAACTCATGAAAGTCATGACATTAGATATAGAATAAGGGACTAGGTGGAAAGGATAGATTTCCTTAGAGGAAGTAGTTTACTAGTTACAAATGGGGAGGGCGAATGAGAGGATCAAACCCGGAAGGGGAGGAAAGAAGGGATGACTGAAGGAATATGTGGAAGGATAACTAAAATTAAGGACTATTTGAGGTCATTTGGAAACCTAGTACAATAAAGTTTTCTTTAAAAATATACATATATGAAGGATATCTTCAAAAAATTAAATAAAATCAACAAACAATGAGGAAACCCAAGCCCCATCTGAACATTTCACCAAATGAAGCTTCTAGTTCCAGGAATATGTTAGATCTAATTGATATCCAAAGGGAAATGACAGAAGTAACCAAACAATCCAGCCTTTTTTCAAGACTATAGATTGCTCTCCAGAAACTGACCATAAGACCTCATTGCTGAAGACAATACCTATACAACTCATTGAACATGGAGAAGTTGAGCTGGTGTCTCCTTAGCTCCTTCACAATAAAGGCTAATGTTCTTAGTACCAGAAAGTACCCTGATGCTACCAGCTACCAAAAGAACAAAGCAAACACCAAGCAGCTACAAACCCTTAGAGCACAGTGTCTTCTTCTCCTCAAGATAGGTTAATGCAATGGTGGCACAAAGTCTGTGGGAGTAATATGTTGGTTTGAATAAGAATGTTCCCCATAGGCTCATAGATTTTAATGTTTTGTTATTTGGGCTTGGTCCTACTTAATAGGGATCAGGAAATGTGGCAGTGTTGGAATAAGTGTGGCCTTATTAGGGGAAATGTTTCACTGGCGGCATTTATGGTGATTCATTACAGTGATAGTAGCTCTAATTAAGGCAGAACTAGGGAATGGGGTCTTGCTATGATAGGTCTAACGGTGCTTTTGTTTAGAGAAATATTAAGCACTTTGGGACTTTGGAATAGAAGAGTGATCGGATGCTTTAAGTGAGGTTTAAGGACTGAGAGCAATGTCTCGCCTGGCTTAAGAAGAGAACATTAAATAACAAACAGCCTAGTGACTAGTCTTGTTATATTTTGAGAAAGAATGTGACTGCTTTTTGCCCTTGTCTGAAAAGTCTGCCTAAGGGTAAATTGAAAAATTTTGGCTTAATGGAGTTAGCACAGGAGATTTCAAAATATCCTAGAACTGTCTGTGTTGCATGATTATTAATGGCCAATCTTATACAGATGTATAATTAAAAGGAACAAGCTGAACATAGAAAAACACAGTATGTACAATTTGAGGAGAAAAGGAGTACCAGGAAGTATTATGGAGCTAAGCGTCCAACTTGTGAAAAGTAATTTTAAAAAAGCATAGGACCAGGTGTAGTTACACATATCTTTAATCCCAGTACTCTGGAGGCAGAGGCAGGTTGATTTCTGATTTCAAGCCAACTTGATGAACAGAGCAAATTCCAGACAGCTAAGCTTATGCAGTGAAGGAAACCATCAAAAAAGAGAAAGCTGGTGAAACAGTATTTGAAAAAACAACCTTGCTTTCTCTTCATTGAAGACACAGCAAGTAGCAAAATTTGGTAGATTCAGCCACATGGTTCTGGCACTAGAGTCAAGGGTACATGAAAGGGTTTATGGGATCTCCTTCTACTAAGGAAAGCTGATAAGGCCAGGCATGAGGCAGGAGTGTCTCTGTTTGGAGGCCCAGAGAGGCCATTTCCTGAAGCTGTGAAAATGAAGCCTGCATTGCTTTGGAGACCCCAAGATGTGGCAGATTCCAGAAATGTGGGATACCTACCAAAAAAAAAAAACAAACCAAAACTATAAACTATGTGTGGAAAAATCTCAAGAGAGAGAAGGTATGTTGTAATCAATAAAGCTGAAAGAAGTTGGAGATCTGAAGAGCGATTTGACATCAGACATGGAGATATAGACTTTGGACTTTGTACTGTTGATTTTTTGGTCTTGATTTGCTCTGGTATTTCTTCACTATGGTCCCTTTCCTCTATTTCGGTATGATAATTTCTATTCTGTGTCATTGTATTTTGTAAGTATATGATGTGATTTTTATTTTGATTTAGTGAAGGATTACAGTTACCAGGTTGACATGAGTCTCAGAAGAGACTTTGAACTTTGAACATTTAAACAGTGTTGAGATGGCAATAGATTATGGGGACTTTTCAAATTGGACTGAAAGCATTTTTGCATTATAATATGTCTATAAACTATAGGGGCCATGTAGTGAAATGTAATAGTTTGAGCCCATAGGCTCATATATGAAAGTTTGATCACAAGAAAATGGCACTATTAGGAAGCTTTGTTGGAATAGGTGTGGCCTTGTTGGAGGAAGAGATTTCAAAGGATCAATCCAGGCCCAGGCACTCTCTGTCCCTCTCTCTATCTCTCTCCCTCCTCCTCCCTCTTTCTGTCTCTCCCCCCGCCCTCTCTCTCCCTCCCTCTCTCTCTAAGTACTACCTGCCAACCTAGTACTTTAACTTTCAGCTACCATGTCATCCTGTGAACCACCATGTATCCAGACATGATAGTAATGGACTAACCCTCTGAACCTCTAAACCAGCCCCAATTAAATGTTTTTCTTTATAAATGTTACAATGGTCATGGTGTTTCATCACAACAATAATAACCCTAATTAAGATATAAGCAAACGTGTATCTGATTTGATTGAAGGCCTATTCCATGAAATGGAACTCATACTACCCAATGCTGCTTTAGTTCCAGGGACCTGAGATTAGATAGGCTAGGAACCTGGGGGAAAATCAAATACTACTTCTCTAAGTCAGTGTCCTGCTATAAGAGACATTATGACTATGGTAACTTTTATAAAGGAAAATACTTGATTGGGGCTGGAATATAAGTTCAAAGATTTTACTGCCTTATCATCATGGCAGGAAGTATGACAGAAGGCAGGCAGGTTTCTAGACGGGGGCTAGAAAAAGAGTCAAGAGTTCCACATTTAGGTCAGCAGGCAGCAGGAAGAGAGAAAGTGAGCCATTGGGCTTGACTTGAGCTTGTGAAACATCAAAGCTCACCTCTAATGATACATTTCCCCAACAAGGCCACTCCTACTCCAACAATGCCATATTCCTTTCAAATAATGCCATTCCCTATGAGCCTATGGGAGTAATTTTCATTCAAACTACCACAATAATGATAAAAAAAAAAGCAATAAAATGACTCCTAATGATATTGTTATTCTCATTGATCAGTACCTTCACCACTCATTTTCAGAGAAGATTGTTCCTGTAGTAGATGGAAACAATTACAGAGATCCACAGCAAGAGAATATGGAGAGAGTGAGAAACTCATCCTTAAAAGAATTTCTTAACCAAATTCCTCTCCTTGGGGTAAGATGTCATTGAAAGATTGTAAGGGGCAGAAGGGATAGAAGACTACAAGAAAACAAAGCTTCCTAAATTCAGTAGAAGGATTGATGCACATAGGAACATGTAGCAACGTGAACAGGGACAGCATGAATCCATGCTCTTTGGGGTCCTAGATCTGAAAAAAGTAGACACAAGCTAACACAGAAGCTCTCTCCCATTGATACAAGCATTTGCAAATGCAAAATTTCTACAAGGGAATTTCTTGGGGAAAAAAGCTACTCTCAATGGTAGTCTGTATTCCAAGCATAGATGGCCAATAGAAAAATATTTGGAGGTGTTTTGTCTCCTAATGTTATGTAGGGCCTCTTTATTTTTAATCTTAAATATCCTTTGCATATATATTAATGTTTGCAGTTTTGTGGTTTTATGGGATTTGTGTGGGTACAAATTTATGACTCTGCACCTTTCTGTGTTTCTTGTGCTTTTTATTGTGTTTTTCCTTCTTTCATTTGTTTCATGATATTTGGATAGTTTTTTGTTTGCTTGCTGTATCGTATCATATAATATATTATGTTATAATTCCATAGAATCCTATTTATTTTCAAAGAAAGACAGAAAGTGGATAAATAAAGATGGGAGGGGAGGTGGGGAAGGAGGAGTTGGAATGGATTGGAGAAGGAGACCATTATTATAATGTATTCTTTTTTATTAATCTATTTTTAATGAAAAATAATTACTAAAATGTTTACAGAAACATGCCAGACAATGAAAGATAAGTTAAGGTACACTAAAATTATTTTCCATTTAAAGAAAATTCATCACTAACCTTTTTTCAATATTCAAAATCTTACCTTACAATGCTCATTACACTGAAACAAAAGCTTCACTGAACTTACACATTTGAGGGGAGAGAATACAAGAGAGTCCAGATGGGAAATAAGTTCAGAAAATAGTTACCTAATTACAAATAAAACTAAAAAGGTGTGAAGCTGCAATGGTGTTTTTTCCACATAATCAAATAAGGGGAAATAATACACAAATTTATGCCCTATCAAGTGATACTTTCATAACATTTTTTAAAAGTATAACTAGCTTTCCTTGAAACCACCAAAGCCAATGCCCCATGTTTTTTCTTATTTTGATTGTTTCATTCTTTAAGTAAAAGTGGATATTAAAGTCATTTTATCTTGATGTTATCTTATTTATATTAAAGTCATTTTATTCTATACATCTCAGTGATTTCCACATGGATTTTTAAGACAGCAGTATAGAGCATAATAGGACTGATGATAAGACAGCTTGAGAGATACATAGCAAGTGAATAGATATTTATCACCGTGGTATATTGAGATGATACAGTACCAAGGGATTTGAGGAAACTCAGCCAGTTGTACAGTACACAGTGCTCAGAAAGCAGAGTAGGAGGAAAGAGCTAGCAGTCCAAATTTCTATGCCAGACAACCATCTTAAATCAGGAATACAAACAGACCCCAGCCAGAACATGGACTGAGAGAGAGTAGACTTCCAAACAAAACATCCATCATACATCAGAGGCTGGATTTGAGGAAGTTAAACAAGGGCAAGAATCTAGAATTTCTGATTTTTGACAAGCATCTTAATATGGGCAGGCCAATGTACTCAATGTTGATGATGCTGGTGCATCATTAACTTCTGACTAAATGAGACATTATTTATGTGAATAGTAAGGGCTTTACTTGGCTGAATAAGACAGATATTTAAGACTTTTCTTCACTCATGTCTCTGATAAGATTATTTCCACTCCCATCTCTTGTATCTTTATATATTTCTCTATTTACTCCAGCATGGCACTCATGACCTCTGCACTGACCACTTAATTATTCTCCCTTTCTCCTTTAATCCAGACTTTTCAATGTTGCTTAACTTCAAAATTAAATCTCATAGTTTGTTTATAATAAGGCAGACTTACAAGACATATTAAATGCAAATTTTACACTATAGTATACAGGAGCTTATAGTAGAAAATCAATATATTAATAAAGCTTCAGATCTCATGACTATAGGATATTGTGCTATTTATCATTTACATACAAATTTTCTTTATGTGTTCTGAGGAACTCATATTTACTGTTTTTATTTTTTTTTAATAGAAGTGTCTGACACTCATAAATTTGTTCTCTCTGTTGAAAGTATCAAGAGCTGCTTTTTAAATTTTCTTGCAAGGTAACTTTAATCCATCAATACGCAGCTGACAAAAAGATTCCATGTGCCCTTCCTTTATCTCCTTATTCCAATCAAATTTTACTGTTAGAATACCGATGGTGTGGGGGTAGAATCATGAACCATTAACAAATCTTTATCATATTTGGCAAACAAACCATTAACCACTAAGAAATCAAAGCCAAACTTAAAACAACAAGACCAACAAAAACAAGCCTGGACCGCAATGGTGTGGAGATGTTTAGGAAAAGTTCAAAAGGGTAAGACCAATGGAACTAGCTGGAACTGGCTACATTCACCAGGTTTTTATTTACCAGGGACTGTTGGAGCTATTTTAATGATACATGAGCTCAGGTCAACAAGTGTCTGGGAATGAAAACTTTCCTGTCTTCTTTTACTATATATTCACATGAAATGTGTATATATTTCATATGTATCGTATCTACATATCCAAAGACATTAGGTTGATGCAATCTACTTATTTCTGTAGCTTTCGGCTGGATTTGTTTCGAGAATGACATCTGTAGTCAAATTTCTCAAGTTCAGTTGCTTGCCCAGAACTACTTGTTTATTTAATTTCAAATTTATATTCATACTGCTTTATACTTAGATTTCCATATGTTGTGCCATTCTGTTACTGAGTACAGTATGTTGAGTACAAGGTGTCATATATTTATCACATTTCCATAATTTTCTCATACTTTATTAGTCTAAATGCCTGAAGTTTGGGACTTTTTGTATAATTAAAACTGCAATAATTTGATAAATTAAGAAACAAGATTTAGAACTCTCAAAAAAGTATGTTTACTTCTAACTTTCATAACAGTTAAGTATTTAAAAGGGACAATGTTTCAGAAATAACAGGAGTCTGTAACTCAATAGCTCAAACTTAAGTAATGTTTACCTCCAGTTGAAGAACTGTGGAACCAAATGTGCTATATTGAAGTTCATTTTATAATTTATATTAATATGTAGAATAAGAATAAGTCAGTATTAGCTATATACAAGAATAAAATAAGAATGCAAATATTAAAATGTATGTGATAAAAGATTAGTTTCACCAGTATCAAATTTAATTCATGCATTATTTTATTACATAATCTTTATTCCCTTTATTGAGTCATCCTTTGTGCTCTGAGTGTATAGATTTTTTAACATATAGCAACATACATTCTAACTTTCTAATTAAATTTTAACACAAAACTATCATATAAATATTTCTAAGAATTCCCAAAACATAAATTCAGAAATGCATATTCTTTTAGATTAATCTAAAGTCTGTACGAAAAAAATGATGCAAATTTATTATTTTTCCTAATTATTATGTCATCCAGAATTGGTAAGAGGTAGGTAAGAAAGCAATGAAAGCTGACTGGAGATTCATAGTGAGGAAAATATGATAAAAAAGTAGATGTTGATAATATTGCTTAATGGAAGAACATGTGCTTAGGGATTAGAATCTATGGGTTTATTCTAGAAATGAGAAAAATAAACAGTAAAAAATTATAAATGAATAATAATTTCTATCAGAAAAACAAAATCTACCAAAAGTCTTTTAGTGAACAAAATTCTTTTTAAATATAAAAATTCTCATGAATATTTATCACTTTTGAAAGCTTTTTAGACTTCCCATTTCAATGATCTGTATTTCCTACTTGAGAGTAGTAATTTCCCCCAGTTTCCACAATTTATTTCAAGCTGGCATTACTCATCTTTTCGTTTGTTGTTGTTGTTTCTGTTTTGCTTTTGTTTTTGTTTTTTAATTTTTTGTTGTTGTTGTTTTGTTTAGTTAACCTGGAAACTCACCAGAAGCCTGAAAAGATCTGAGATAAAAAGTGATCATTTCCACAATAAAAGCTGACATAAGTAAAATTCTGTAAGATAATATAGACCTAATATTCAGAAGAGAGTGCATTAACGTGAGTGGGAATAAGCAACTCAGGGGTCGGATCTCAGTGGAATGGTTTGTCCATTTTGGTTTTGTTCATTCACAAAGTGGTGCCAATTTAGTACTAGTTATAGTAGGAATGTCAGGATCTGTCTCTTCATAGATTGATGAGGATAATTTAGATCAAAAGCCTTCATCATTCAGTCCAAGGTCACAAAGAGATAAGAAGTGTGGAATACAACCAAGATTTTTGATTGGCTTCACTAATGTTCCAAATATTTTTTTTTTCCAGTGTGACTGGTGATCTGTGATCTCTCACTAAATTTACTCCAGAGATATAAGTACACAAATGTACTTACTATTTAGAAGCTTATCTTATTTTCTTCAGGGTAAAAATCCTCATCCTTTATGGCAAACCTTGGCTGATTTGTCTCTACTTTGATCATGGTATATTAGAAATGTGTAATATTACAGTGGTTTGTGACTGATGAACTGTGGAAATTCCTTTTTATGCCTCAGTAGTTTTTAATTTCACTATTTCAATTTCCCAAATTGTATTTAGTTTAGCAATATACCATATTGTTTACTGTTCTATGGCCTCTATTAGTTTTTTCAATGTTGTAACATTTGATTGTTTCCACAGTTCTCATTTGGCCAGTCTCACCCTTAGAAAAAAAGAAATGGAGTTCATATAAATTCTGGCTTATAGACCGTAAAGGATTAAAACTTCAGTTCCTATAAATACTGCCTTACAGGCAGTAAAGAACTAAAATGTAGCACATACACACAATATGTATAAAGATAATATTTGAGAAATAATAAATAAACAACAGTGTTGTAGTGATTAAATTGATTATCACAGATTGTATATTTAATTACCTATATTGCTTCTGCAAGTACCTTAAACATAAAATATGCTATCTAGGTATATCTTAGTGGTCTTGAGAAGCAGTTACCTAACAAGGCCTTTATAAAGTAAGGTCTTACTAAATTAATGATACATAGATAGGTAGACATAGAGATGATAGATTAGATAAATAGATAGACAGACAGACAGATAGACAGATAGATAGATAATAGACAGGTATCTAAAAAGTGGAAATGAGCCACTGAGGACCAATAAGCACAGCAGAACAAATTTCCAGTGACTCTTGGACATTAAAAGTGTATCCTAGAAATATCAAATCTATACATGAGAAGTCTCACAAATATAGTTTCTTAAACTTTACATGAACAAGGACACCACTATCAACAGGGAAAGCTCAGGAGGACTGAAGCCTAGACAAAGATTTACAAAAACTATGAAATGCTGAGAGCAGAGAAGCTCAATTTGTTAATCAGTGTTGATGGCACAGGCTCTCGTACCCACAAAGATGCACTAACAAAACTAGAAGCCCTAAACATGCAGGGTGTACCCTCAATGGAGAAGAAAAACCAAATACCTGAATTCCACTCAGAAGGCCGAGAGTTAGGTTGTTACCAACCTGGTAAACTTTTTGTTATATGTAGGGACAGGCCTCACCCTAATTCCTCAGAATGAGGTTCCCAGACTTTAGACAGTTATCTTTAGCTCCCACTTAATAGACCCTAACCTTAAGGAAGATGTTATATGTATTTTGTGTCCTGCTGACTTCTCTGCTATCTCAGTCAGAAACCTCATTAGATTCTAGGCCCTTTAGCTATAGATCCCACCCTCATGGTCACATATATGTTGTCAAGGAGTTTTTTTGTAGTCACAGCTTAAGCTTTATTGTATTCCTGGAATTGGAATCATTATTGCTTGGAAAGCTGGTATGGGGATTACTGTCTGGAAAGCTGGTATGGGGATTACTGTCAACTGGAGACCCTTTTTCAAATTCTGCTGTTTAAATATGCCTACAATAAATGGCCTGGTATCCCTCAATTCTTAATCTAGGTTGACAAAGTCAATCTGAACTGGGTTTTCATTCTCATCTCTTTGTGTGGTTTGTTTGTCTGCCCAATACCTGCAGAGACCCTGTCAATCCAACATGAAATGATCAGCCCTGAAAACAAACATACCCAAGCAACATTATCCAAGCAGAATTTTATAGATTGAGCAGTTTGAATTTATGAATTTAAGAATGTGTGTGTGTGTGTGTGTGTGTGTGTGTGTGTGTGTGTGTGTGTGTGGTGTGTACATGTGTGGTGTGCTTAAGTTACTTTTCTACTGCTGTGACAAAAGGCAATGGCCAAGTCATTTAATTTGGGGGTGCATGGTACCAGAAGTTTTGAGTATACAACCATCATGATAGAAAGCATGGAAGCAATCAGGCAGCAATGATGCTGAAGAAATAGCTGAGAGCTTACATATGATCCACAAACAAGAGGTAGAGACGGACAGAGCTGCCAAGAGCCATCACTGAAGATTTCCACTCTGCTATGGGGTTAACGAGTCTTGCTAACACATTGATTTGCAAAACTTCAATGAATGTATCTCAGAGAGATAATACCCTGAGAGATTTGTCACCCAAATACCCCTTGATCCTGTGGAGTCTAATAGTGGTGGTCACTGTCATGTTTTCCTTTTTTATTTTGTGCTATGGAAGTTCTATAAGAGTCTTTTACCCTTCACTGGGCAGTGTTACTGGTACACATAACAACAGTGGATATTTTCTAAAAGGCAATGCTACTCGGTTGATTTGATAACAATATTGAAACATCAGAAAGAATAACTAATCCATAACATCAGATTATGATGTTTTACTAAGCTGCTTTGGAACTAGTAATCTAAGGGACTATATAAAAAAAACACATTTTCAGATGCTGAAGAATTGCTTTGGTTATAAGAACAAGAACAAAGAAATCATGTTTGTTAGGGCTCATGAGTTTCATCTATGGGAGACAGGCCTAAGTATAACAAATGAGTTCAGTGCCCACTGCTAGGTTTGAGCTTCCTTGACCACAATTAGTTTGATATTTTCCTAGGTTTAGAGTTACAAAATTACTGATAAGTTCTTATACATAGGGCTATGTGACATTTAGACTGGAGAGATATTCCTTAACCTAAGAAAAAAGAGAAAGGCTCTTGACTTAAAGTTTTCTAATAGCAAACTTGTTTCACTGTGTTAACTAAATAAGAATTGTGTTAAGATACTATAACATGTACTTTTCCCCTAGTAAATGAAATAATGCTGCCTGCCAGCTAGAATAGAAGCTAGCTGTAAGAATACTTGGCTTGCTTAAACTCAGTTTAATCTATAATAGAAATAATATTGTTTCTGGCAATAAATGTATTGTAGGGGAAAATTACATGGAAAACTTGGTGTTCATGCATAATCATGTGTGGGAATTGAAAACAACCTGTTTTTTTCAATATGTAATATGTAATCATTAACTGGGGAAAAAAGTATTCGTGATTATGGTGTGATTTCTTCTTAGGTACAGAGTATTGTTTATAGGTATTTAGATGTATAGAAAATGATAATAAACAGAAGAAGAGAAGAAGGAAGCTTGCAAGATGTTTGAGTAAGACCTATGTGTGTTAGAGCTTTGCTTCCTTCATAAGGAAGAAGTTTACAAAAGGTATCTTACAAGATATATGGGTAAGTTGCATGCGTTAAAGCTAACATGATGTATGTGTGTGTGTGAGATGTGTGTGTGTATGTTGAAGCTTTGCTTCCTCTACAAGATGTATATAAATGTTTGTGTGTGTGTGTGTGGTGTGTGTGTGTGTGTGTTGAAGAAGTTTTGCTTCTTCCACAAACAGGATGTGTGTGTGAATCTGTATGTGTATGATTTTTTGGAGAAGACATAGGGGAAAAGTTTGAATGGAGACAGAAATTTAAAGGAAGAGAGAAGCCTGAATATACATCATGTGTGACCCATCCATGAGACATCTGTGTGTTTTTCCCCATAGCCTATTATACACCACTCTTTGGAATCCTAACCTGCTAGAATTTGTTGAAACACAAGAATTTGTATGTATGCCCCCGCCCTCTCTAAATTACATTAGTCATCTGACTCCATACATCTCCTGGGACTCCTGACCTTCCAGCTGAAGTTAGACTTCAGTATAAAGCAATTTGGCAATGGTATGTCCCTTTGGAACCCCAAAGCCACCACCACTGATATACTTCTTTCAAAAGGTTATACCTCCTTTTCCTTCACAAACACTTTCCACAACTGGAGCCCAATTATTACAGTACATGAGTCAATGGGGTGCCATTTCATTCAAACTACCAAAATAGGTAACAATAACTAAAGGAAAACAGGTCACTAATTTGAAGGAGAGCAAGTGGTTGCATGAGAGAGTTTGGAAGGAGGAAAGGGAAGCAAAAAAAGGTTGAGGAAATGTTGGCAGTTAGTTGATGGCTGCTTGGAAGGACGTGTTCTTTAGAGGAGAGGCCGCCAGCTGATTTTTCATTACTATTTCCATTCTCACATTCACTGAATGTGGGAAGCCCTAATTGAAATAAGTGGGCTACTCTTACCAATAAAAATAACAACAACAAAAATATAATGTAACATGAAGTTGGAAATGAAATATATCATGATAGGAGTGGGATGGCACTGGTTGATATAGATGTGATTAAGATGCATTGCACACATTTATGAAACTTCAAAGAATAAATAAGCAATAAAAAGTTACAGAACAAATCTTTGTGTCTCAGTTTTCTCACCTGCATCATGGTTTCAATGAATATTAACATTTTGTTTAATATAAGATATTTAGATGTTAGGCAGTGATGGTGCCTGCCCTTAATCCCAACACTCAGGAAGCAGAGGCTTCAAGGACAGCCTGGTCTACAGAGTGAGTTACAGTACAGCCAGAGTTACCTGTCTTGAAACACCAAAAAAAAAAAACAAAAAAAAAAAAACAGGAAATGATATTTAGAAAAACGATATGTAAATAGTAAATACTAAGTAATTGCTATCCTATAATATTATTTCTATAGGTAAGTTCATATAATATTCTTTATATATTCTTGAAGAAGCTTGTATAAAACTAAAATGCTGAAAATAAAAAAAAAAGCTGTAAAGATTAAAACAACATCAAATCATTCAGTTTACATCAATTAAATCATGAGGCTGTTGTAATACTGGTAACTAAGAGTGGAGGATTGAAACTCTACACTGGGATTTTTCATTCAGCACCTATCAGTGGATCTATGTGGTTTTGATCCCCAGAACTCTTGCCTCTGTCTTGGAGAATGGTTATTATATGCATTTCTCTGCAATGATAGCTGTTAATAAAGTTCTATATCACATCTATCAACTTAAATATTGGGGGAAAAGAAAGCCCAAACTACGGTACAGGACTCCATGGAATTCGTGGCTCAAGAACACATCACCAAATCATATTTGTGTTAAAAGAAATAAATTTTATTTTTTACCTAAGAAATCAGTATTTCTTTAATAGAGTGACTCCAATTAGCTCCCATGACAGTATACTGGAAATATCTTCTCATAAACTCAATATTTAGAAAATGCATCAATGGATCAATTAATAAATAAGACTCTATTAGTTATGATTACTTATTCATGAGTAACTATTCTGAAATCTGTGCTTTTATAGAAATTTGTATGGCTCATCTAAAATACGGATAATAAAATAATATTTCCCGTAAGCCAATTAAGCTTCAAAATCAGAAAGGAAATCAGGAGGGAAGAATATGAACACCATGATTGTAGAACGAATATTGTTTGCATTCTGAGATTCTAAGTGTGTCTATTTCACTCATTTTCAAAGATTAAATTTCTGAGTTTTCATGTTGTTTAAGACATACTTTATTATTTCCACAAATCCTGCTATACTTTACTTTTGTGAAATTGTTCTTCAGTAAATCAGATTATTATGACTAGGGAGAGTTCTCCTTCTGTCCAAGGAAATACAATATGGACAATAACAGACAGGTAGCTTTCAATTACTTATTTCCATAAAATGGTGATTAGTGTCTACAAATCTATGTATAAGATATTTCCAGTGCTCTTTCACATAATAAAGCCATCTTGTAAAATTTTGGCAGTGATAGTTGATTTTAAAAGTATATGAAGGACTGGGGAGTGGTAGCACATGTCTTTAATCCCAGCATTTGGGAAGCAGAGGTAGGAGGATCTCTGTGAGGTAGCGGTCAGCCTGCTCTACAGAGGGAGTTCCTGCATAGCCAGAGTTAAAACAGAGAAACTCTGTCTTGAAAAACTAAAATAGATAAATAAATGAATAAATAAATAAATAATTGGAAAGATCTGAAGTTTTAGGATATTTCCTGCCAAATGTCTAGAAAATGTCATTGTTTCCTCTCATTATATGAGATGAGCTAATATTCCTTCTTGAGTATGCTGAGAACATTTTCCAAGTCAGGAAGATTAACAATATGATGCCTGGCTGAAGTTAGTGTTGCATGCTTGTAATCTCAGCACTCAGAAGGTAAAGGCAGGAGAATTGAAAGAACGTGACATCTAGATTCAGACTTCCTTGTTTCAAAATCATTTATAATATAAATAATATAGGACTATAGATTAATCATTTCATTCTATTACTTTCATTTTCTACAAATGGAAGTTGAATATTGTTCCAAAGATGCTGTATTGATTGATGTATAAATAGGAAATTTGATGTAATAAGTCTGACATAAATTCATTTATATTCATAAATTCAAATTTGATTTTTAAATAATACTGCATTCATGTCCTACTCTCCTCATCCATATCTTAACCTTTCCCACACTGTCTTAAGGATACACCACTTTATCTTTTGTTGCTAATCCCTTGTCTACCTCTCCAAAGTGTTTTCAAACAATCATTTTATTAGTATTTAATTGACCTCCTATTTTACAGGTATGAGTGAAACATAAGTCTAAGTTTCTGAAGAAATGACTATAAATAATATTAATAGAGAAAAAATTTTAATTAGGTTTCAGATCATATTTTTCATATTTTAATATTTCTGAAACCACCTTAATATAAACCAAATGATGTCTTATTTATATAGTACTTTCAAGTTATATATAAACAAGTATATTTTCAAAAGTCAATAAAAATTGGGATTATCAATTGTTTCATTTATCTGTGCATACTGTCAAACCCAGACTTTATGATACATGATCAATACTTTAGTATCACAGCTATATGTACTATTCAGTCAAATCTGTGCATCTTTCAAATCAATATTCTTCTATTTTTTTTTTATGGTAGAACAAATATATGGTAGAACAAATATACTCATATGTGAGATTCTTTGGTCCTATGATAACATAGTGTTTAATATTATGGAGAACTACAAAGAAAAGTTTTAGGCAGATTCACAATTTCAAACTCTCATCAGTAATATAGAAGAGGGATTACTCCTCCATATCTGGTAACAGTTTTCTTGCCTGTCTTTTTCTTCATATTATCCCAATGTGAATCAATAGCATGCTACGAGTTTGAATTTCATTTGCCAGATGCTAATGATGTTGAACATTCTTTTAAGTATTTGTTGCCCACTTTTAAATTTGGAGCAATTTTTGTCTAAACTTCCATATATTTTTTAATTAAACTACCCTTTAATGATGACAGAAAACTGTATAAATTCTAGATGTGGAATTCATGTCAGTTTTTGATATATAAATTGGTTGCTATTTATTTTGTTTTAGAATATGGTACCTTTATATATGTTTGATGATGTTCTGTGAAGAGGATTTTGGTTTTCAATATCAGCAATACCCAAATAAAATACCTTCGTTGTGCATTAGTGTTTTTAAATGTTAAATCTTTTAAGGAATGCCTGAATACTATATTTATGTTTTGAGATGTAGAATATTAGCACATATATTGATATCTGTGTTCCATTTTCAATACGTTTTCTATATGGTATCAGCTAATCTTACTATATCATATTTTTTAATATATTTTTACTCTTTCTATTCATCTCAGCCATTGTTAAATTTTTTTACAACTATTGGCAAAAATCAATTGGCCAACAAGGAGAGGAGTAACTCCTAGATCTCATTATGTTCCACTCATGTAAATGGCTACATTAATGCTAAGAAAGATCTATTTATTTTTTTTTGGATTTAGAATCTGTGCCCCTTAAATTTCCATATGAATTGTTTAGAAAAAAACCTTCACACATTCACTTCTATTGGGGGCTGTTCTCTTGCTTTACATATTTTACTGAATCTGTGTGCAATTTACAAAGTATATTATCAGTATTCTGGGAACCTGACATATCATTTTACTTATTTCAATCATTTATCTTGTTGTACTTTGGATAAGTGAGTGTGTTGAATAGTTGCATTTTGCATCCTTCCACTCGAATACAATCATTTTGAAGATATGCAGAGAAAAAGATTAAAGCAAATTTTTCATCTACTTAAACTCCTAAACTTTTCTTAAGAATATACTACAACTTATACCTTGTATTAAATATACATTGATAATGTACATTTAAATTATTTACAGGATGGAAATGATAAAATTGCTTTAAGTACAATTTTGATTAAATGCACTTTAAAAAGTCTATTACTGTTAGTCTCTCTTACTATATTGTTATTTCTAAAATTTGCTGTTTGCCCTAGATGAACTGATCATAAGAACTGTCTACAATCATTTATTTGTTTTATATATGCTCAGTTTCATATCTCTGAATGGAAATATTAAGTGCTGATGTCTAACTGCTAATTTCTTTTAGAAAACAACTATGCTAAGCATAACTTATGAAGAAATATTATTGTCTGTATACATATGTGTATTCATAATTTATTCAGTACACAGATACCTGTTTATATATGTTTCATGTAGATATACACATGTAAAATGCATAGAAAGACATACTTTGCTCATTCAATATTTTTCAAAGAAATGCAGTCTCTGTTCTCATTTGGCAGCTGGTTTATTTCTGAGAGTCTTTATTTTCAATCTATGTATGATTTTTAATTATAATTTTACCACTCAATGAACCTCACAATAGCAGCCTTTTAGCATCTATCTACCATGGCAGATGGCAAACTAATGAGCCTTGTTTTACTTGCATACTGATATCATTTCTAGAGAGCATTCCTATGATCCATAGGGAGGTCAAGGAGTAAGATTTACTTATCTTTTCTGTTTATTTTGGCCCTCATAATTATAAGGATGATTACTAGATAATATATATTTTACAATTCTTAATTATATACATTAATGTTTGTTTCATACTGATACAATTGAAAATAAATTAGTGCTTAAAATGTAGTTAAACAATTTGAAATATAAAATGTGGTTCTAAATTCAGTCACTTTTAGAAATTAAAGGTAGATCTTATTTTTGAAACAAATAAATTTTATTACATTATACATAAATATATATATGTATATATACATACATATGTGGAAAGAGATAGTTAAGTATATATGTGAAGAGATAAGCATATTTAAATATATATATGAACAATTTTATAATGACTGATTAAAAATACATTTTATTAATAACTTGTAAGTGCCTAAGATCTTCCCTGAGGCCTATGCAGCTCTCTCACATTTTAAAGACCAATCCATTAAGACTCATTTTAGTCTGAAGATAGTCTAAAATTTATCTCCATAGTTAGTGAATATTCAGTCTCAGAGGCAAGTCATATTAAATGAAATGATTTTCTTCTGAGGAAAAGCCTTATCAGAGTTGTCCATCACTATTCTTTACAATGGTTGCCATAGAGCAGCTGCTCATTATGTAATGAAATAAAGTAATCGCCTTAATATTCACTTTATCTTGATTCAGTTCTATCCCTTTCAAATGCTGGTCAAAGGAATAATTTTATACAAGGAAAGGTCATGAGAAGGGTTCAAAGCTAGCTTTAAGTTTTTCACAGCTATTGAGTGAACATAATTTCAGTCAGAATTAACTGATGTTAAATATATCTGAATAGTTCAACTGCACTCTATATCAAATCATGTATTGATTTTATAACATAATTAAATATAGTAATCCATTTATGAATTGCAATTTCAAGTGCAAATCATAATTTTGTCTTGTTGACAATAAGTCACACATAAAAATTATTTCTGAATATGTATACATATGCCCAATACATTTTCCTTTCATCTCCCATTATTTTTCTGCTATGTTGCTCATGTCTTTTCATTTCTTTTATAATAGTTGAGATTTATAAATGATTACTTTAAATTTTTTACCTTGCCTGGATTCTATATGTCCAAACATATATCAATTTATAGACCCAGCACTACCTAAATCAAAGTCATTGCAGTCACCATTGAATAAGAGAGTTCATGAAACCTAACTCATTTTATCATTACTATTCATCAAACACTGCTTCTAAAACCTCCAGTCTATTAAGTATATGCTCCAATATTCAACTACTGAAGTGAAACATAGTGATCTTAACCCTGTAAAGTTAACTTACTGTCTTAGACCATATCAATTGTTGCAACGTGTAATACTTACACAATATACTGGTTCAGAAAAATGAGCCAAATAGTCACAAACTGCATGGCAAGTTTGATGGATGTTCCTGAGGTACAAGTCATCTATTCTCTCCCCTTTTATGGTTTCATTTATAATGTTCCTCATATGATCTTGTACCAAGTTTTCCACGCCATCAGATATTCCCAGATCTTCCCCACTTCCTCCGTAACTAACTTCATGTCACTCCTTCTCCAAAATATAAAAAGAAAGCAAATAAAAATTAAAACAAACATAAAAATACAAAAGCTTTAACAACAAAACAGAAACAGCCCCAACACATACACAAACACACACACACACAAAATAAAACACACAAAAATCATCCAGTCCATTTGTATTAAACAAGGCCTTTGGATATATGGGCTGTTCTGGAATATGTTTTTATACTTGTTGATAATTCATTGCAGAAAACTGTTTTCTCTTTGCACAGCAAATGCATTTGCAAATAGCTTCTTCTTGTTTATGTGCACTTTACATCCACATACCCTTTTCTTTGCTGGGAATTTTTCTTTTTTAAACATTGAGGGTGAGTGTGTGTGTATATGTGTGTGTGTGTTTGTGTGTGTGACCTGTTTATCTGTTTGTCAAGGTTTGTGAATTCACATGTGTAACTGTCATGTTGTTTCTGAAAGATACTGTTTCCATGGAGTTAAACTACCACCTTTGGTTGTTGCAATCTCTCTACCTCACTTCTTCATAGACTCCTGAGCCATGAGTGGAGGGGTTTGATGCAAACTTCCAGCTTAGAACTGAGTGCTTCAAAGCCTCTTACTAAATGTACATTGTCCAGGTGTGTATCTATGTGTTAGTTACCATCTTCTAGAAGAAGTTTGTCTCATTAAGGTTCAAGAGAATAAGATTTTGTCTTTTTCTGGATGTGATCCTATAAATTTGGAAGCTGCTTATGTGGTTAGCCAGGCATCATTAGAGAGAAATCATAGAAAAAAATTATGGAGTCAGCCGAAAAATGACAAGACACAAGGAGAGATTAACAGGTTGTTAATTGAGCAAATTCAGAAGGGATATATAGAAAAATTTTTGATGAAGAATTTTTAAACAAACAAAATAAACTGCAGCTTCTACAAACATAACAAAGTTGTCTACTAACTTGTTGTAACATTAACCCAAAATAACTGAAATTGTGTCCAGTATAAGCCAGAAAATATAATTACCCTTTAGCTAGTTTATTAAATGTTTATTTCTCTTGTTAAAATATGAAACCCTTTAATCTATAAGGATTGTGATGTATTCATGAGTATAAGTACATACTATAAAATATAACTGACATTCAGTTATAATTTACAGTAGGAATTATGTGATTAAAGAAACGTATAAATAAAAACTTGGTGAATGCACTGACTAAAATGAAATTTATCCATTATAATACAAAAGTAAATTCTTATTATCTAATAATTTATTTATCGATGCATTCAGCAATTCTGAAGAAATTATGTGAAATGAATTTAGTCATTGGATCCTATGGATGACTTTCTGCAAAGAATTCATTTTTAAAAGTTACATAGAAGTGAGTAATTTTCTCAACAAAGGGTATATTTTTCCAGAGAAACTATTAGTTTTGAAATAGCATCAATGTCATTAGAATAAGGAGAAATCAAAAAAAATTTATATCAATTATGTGACATGAAAAACATTCCATTGTCACTCCAATACAGCAGTTTTCAAAATTCTGAAATCCCATATGCTCTAGAAAAACTGAACAGGAAGCAGTTTTCATATTCGTAAGTGTCTTTAGGTGTTTTAATGAACTATAACAAATCTATGTAGTTCATATCATTTCTTGTTTTTGTTGCAGTAAATCAAATATGCTGACACTTATTACACAGTAAGACATGAAAATAATAAATTATATAGGGATTGATATATTTTACATGGGTATATATCAACAAATTAACAATAAAAATATGTTTACTAAATCCAACACTAATAAGTGAATTCAATTTGGAAATGGATGTAAATTTCAATTAAATGTTTTCTTATTGATAATGTTTGGAATCACTTTAAACTTTAAAATTGTTTGCAATAATGAGATATCTAATACATAAATTATAGATGTAGCATTTTTTTCTGTTGCACATATTAAATTAACAAATCCACTGTAAAAGGAAACTAATATAAAATATATATAATCTGGCAACAGAGTAGACAAAAAAAGAGGAAAACAGTCACGGGAAACGTTTTTATTGTAAGTTGTATTTTAGAATGGAATATATACCATGTTCACTTCTCACTCAACTTGTTTCTTTTGGACTTTGCCCATGTCAATGTGAAGCAAGCTGCCACGGGAATCTCTTTCTTATTTCTGCCTGACTAGGTACTTGTAAAAGGAGACTCCAGTGACCTGGAGGTAGTTGAAAGAAAACTTACATTAGAAATGAAGAGGCACTTCAGAGAGACCTTGGCTAGTCTCCAGAACACTGCTTTGCCATGTTCAGTCTAACACAGTCTAAAACTGACCTTCAGCTTAAAAACTAAGTAATCAGCCATGCCAGCAATTGTCTTTGGAGTGAAAATCCTGTCTGAGAAATGGATTCATGTTACCTAAGCTCACATAAAATGGGGAAGTGAAAAATACAGCTGACATCAGGACTAGAGGAGTAGTCTATGTCTAAGTTTAATTTCCACTAGAGAAATACTATAGGGATGTAGGCCTAACATTTCAACACATTGGAACATAAAATATTGTTATGAGTAGTTTACCTACCTTATTGAATTTAAATCCCCAGAAATTCTGTAAGGAAGATATTGTTGGTTTCGTCATTTCACAGATGAGAACACTAAAAGGTAATAAGTTCAAGTTATTCCCAATCAAACAGTTGAATGATTGGAGAAGTCAGAATTTGGATCTAACCAATTCAGTCAGGGATCTGCATGTTTACTGGCTTTGTTGAAAATAAGCATGATTTGAAATCTTTATATCTAGCAAACAGATAAATTCAATATTAAAATCAGATATCTTTAACCTTGTCCAATGTTTCAATTAGTACCACAAGCTTATCTGATAATAATTTTCTATTTTATGAATTTTCATCAATGTATTTATTTTACTTATTTGAGTATAATAACTGCTAGTCCAATTCAATTTTAAAATACAATTTAAGATACAATTTCTTGTGGACTTTTTATATCCTTTCATTTATTGATTTCATAATGGTTTTATACTTTAACTTTTAGAGTGTTCTATTCATTATACATTATTTGAAGAAGAAAAAAAGAAATGATTTCTTTTCCTTGTAATTAAGTCAAGATCTCTTTAATGGCTTCTTTTCATCAAGGAAAAATGAGTAACTTGTCCTTTCTCTTCACCTGAAATAGGAAGACAGAAAAATGAGCAAGAGAGCATTTCTCTGCCACTTTTCTATATTCTATAGTGGCAGTAAAACCAATATGATAAACAATCAGACTTCCGGCCTTATTCATTATTATAGCCTCTAAGGAAAATTCTGCTTGAGGATTTTTAATTTCATAATTAGCGAAGAATAATTTGACCTTGTCTGGAATCATGTCTAATTGCATGAAGTTCTAATTTAAAACACAGTCTCCAAGGGTCTGTACACCAGACACCACTACTATCCTGTTATGCACGCGCGTGCGCGCGCACACACACACACACACACACACACACACACGCTTATAAAGTCTTTCTTGCTGCTATTGTGACCTCAATTTTATTATATTTTGAGAATAATTCAAGGTGAAATCCTGTATCTACATGGACTATGTCTGTCACACCAAGAGCTTTATTATTCTTTTTATCTATAAATAGGCCATATTATTCTTAAACTGAAAGTCGAATAAAGAAACCATAGAGAAGTGGAATCATGTAATAAATGAACAGTTTTAGGGCTTTAAAATTCTACTCATCTTTTAATACAAAGTTTAATTTTATTAATTTTACTCTAATTTGGCATGGAATATATAGGTCATGTGCTATCCTTTAATGTATAGATTTAAGAACAAAGATATAGATATATTTTATATAGAAGAAGGTATTGTCTTTCTAATTTCCTATTTATTACTCCGTGATCATACTTTAGTTCAATGGCATATCCAGGAAAAATCCTATCTAAAAGCAAAATTCTATTTTTCAGATAAAACCTATATTACATTTTCTTTTGGTTTTTTTTAGAATGTAATTTATTTGTTATGGCAAATATGTTTGTTAAAATGATGTTATATGTAGTGCTACAGAATAAAATCTATAAAGACTTAATTACTCAAGTGAAATAAAACATTTATGTAAAATTTGCACATATTTCTGGCCTTTCAAGGAACTCATGGCTAGCTGCATATTTTGGAATGCAAAGACAATCTACAAAGGTAAAACCTACTAAGGAAAATGCAGTCCTTTAAATAGCTGTTAACAGGGAAAGGTAGAACAGGAATTGCCTAAGTTTCTTGGTTACAATAGAAAAGATTCTTCATATGATAGTATACAAACTTCCTGCATAATTTTAACATGAGAAAAAATGTTAAGAATATATTATGAGAGGTTTAAAAGTTTAAAAGTTGGAGAAACTATCAGGTTAGAGGAATGCATTTCCTTTAGTCAGTTGTAGAGATTTACAAAAGTTCTTTCTCTGTTCAGTATCTATTTCTTACTCAAAGACAAGAGAGATATTCTCCACAATGATTTCCTAGTTATAATTACCCATTTCCATACTCTTATTTACCATACATTCTACTAAATTATGTGTACCAATTCAAGGCTTGATTTGACAAGCCAAGATTACTGAAGGAACTATTATTCTGTCTTTATTTCTACTATAACAATTTAGATTTTATTAACGTATTTCCATTATCAGTAATTTCAAATAGGTATTTCTCATATAAATATCAAAATAAATGAGATGTTCAATTACTAATCTCTAATCTATAGGGGATCATGGTATAAAAAGTTCAGCAACTTTCTGAAAACTTTAGTAAATTTAAGACTCTCTTGGGATAATGTATCCAGTCATGTGACTCTTAATTTGTGTGATGATTCCTTTAGAATGTTTAATTTAATGTATTCCTTAGGACATTGTCCTTAACTAGGAGAATCAGTCCTGAAAATTGAAAATGAACTTACTTCAAAGCCAGGTATATTTAAAGTAGATTCACATATCTTTTATTTCAATAGCTTCATTTCCATATTTATGAAATAGGAATTTATTTTCAAATTTTTAAAGTTGAAGTTGCAACACCTAAGACAAAATAGAGACACAAAAATTGGAGAAAAAATGAATTGTATAAACTCATACTGTCATCTATGAGCCTATCTAAATACTAGCAATACTTTAGCAATTTTAGGAACAGAAACTGTTTTTAAGAAAAAAAGTTTTATTGAAGTGTCAAAATTAGAGAGATATTATCTTACTTGTACCAAAATATATTACATTTCAGATATTATTTAAAATGTCATTATTTTCATTTAGCAGTTTACATGAAGCAAACTCCTCCTTCTTTACAATTCCATAAACCAATAGAACATTAGCAATATCATAGTTCATCACAATTCATCAAGAATCAAGATGTTTAGATAACTGGCAAATTAAAACAATTGCAACTCTTTCATTTTCTACCACAATCTGAGCTACAGAGGTGCTATTTATATTTAGTGACTTCCAAATTTAGTTACCAAAATATATATGCATATGTGATGAAGAATACATAATTTTAAGTACAGGGTAGTCCTCGTGTCAATTTTGATTGGTGTATATTTTATGTTTATATGTGTGGCATTTAAAATATTTTCTCAATATATCTATTCAACACAAGAGTTTTTATGAATATGATTAAATACACCATAATCTATTCATTATCTTAATTATTTGCACAGAATGCAAATTATAGTTTGAAGCTGTTCAATCAATGTATTTTTGGAAGAGTCATGCAGAGAATCAACATTAAACAAGTATTTGCTTTCAATTAGGGATGTGTGACTGTCTTAGAGCCAATCATTTGAAAATACAATCTGCAAACTAATTGTAAATTGGAAAGTCATCTCTGAGATACATAGGATTTTGGTCTTTTTCTTTCCCCCCGTTAATTGTAGCATTTCATCTCTAGATGGTGCTGTAAGTACCTGCATCACAGAGAGGTCTATAGACACTAGTAAGATAGGCAGAATAAAAGCAAACTGAAAAATAGATAAGGTTTAAAAAAATAGATAAAGTTTAAGAAATATAAGGTCTTTGAACTTTTTTTATCCTAAAAAGCTATATATTGTCAGTTATTTAAACCCAGAACAAAGACTTATGAATAACAAATGACATCTTCATTAGGATTAGAACAGTACAGCAAAACATTAAAATCTAGTTAGCAAAAAGAAAATATCATAACTGATAGTTACTATTTTTCAATCTTTTCTTGACACCTGTATGTCGTGTTAAGTATTTGGTAAAGTCAAAATACCTGTACACAAAGCAACCATGTATAAATAAACTTTATTCAAATTTCAAATCAACCTTTGAACTGAGATGTGTACGTATAACAATGGAATGTTTGTTTTACCCCTCTACTACTATTTTTAAAACTTTAAAATATACTATTTTTTCATCTTTGGAAATTATTTTTTTTCAGTTTCATTTTCAGCATCTACAAAGTTTTCTGAGGACATTGTTGAGCTTCTTTTTTAAACTTAAAATTTTTCTATATCTGCTATCATGTGCAAAAGTATATACTGACTTCAATAGGTGGCTGTGCCATTTGAAGTGTAAACTATTAGTTTTCTCTTTTTTAGAAAAAGTTTACTAGCTCCTGGTTTAATGAGGTTGTAGGTTTTTAAACAATCTGGTCTGTTATCAGTGCTGTTACTGAGACAACAAGAGAAACAAAGAGTGTGAATGTTAACTAGTATTCTATGAAAACAACAACAACAAAAAGTAAAAAAAAACTGCCAATAAAGCAGTGTTAGTAAGTATTAAATGCAACACATTAAAGAATTTTTCATTAAAGAACTATCCACCCAGAAAAAAAATGATATAGTCAAATATTCAAAACTCAACCAAAGTCATCATTTGGCATCATGTAGACAAGACAACAGCAGTGCAAACCCAGTGGAATTTTAATGGATATAAATGGATTATTTGGATCTTGCTTCTAGACTGAATTTTATTCTACTATTTTCCCAATGTCACACTTGCATATTAATGAGAAGTTTTGCTCTCTGATGCATATTAGTTTTCATTATCTGTTCACAAATAGCTTTGGTCAGATAGAATTAGAGTAACTTGCTATTGCTAGGGTGCTGCAGTCTAGTCACTGGCCTGCAGAATCCCTGTGACCTTGTCATAATTGTGTTGTGTGTGTCTAGTTTGCAAAAGTGAGAAATTCAAATTCAAAGCAGAGAGAGAAGAGGAGTGAGAGGGAGAAAGAAGAAGCAGAAGCAAGAGGAAGATGGGAGGGTAGAGGATTGAAAGGGGAGACAAGAAAAAACAAAGGATTTCTACCATTGTAATGAATAGCCTTATTATGGAGGTTAGATGTCTCCATGTGGTGTATTATTCTCTGCTTTTGTGGTAATGAAGAAAGTTTAGGGATGGGTTTAAAAAATAAGAAATTCGTAGAAGAAAAAGACCTTGAAGAAAAGATACTCTATCCTCAATCGGTCCCTTACAAAGTGAATACTTTGTGACACTTAGGATGGTGAGGTAATCAAACAAGTAACTAAGATGTCATATTTACAGTTCTCTTAAGTCTCCACTCCTTTTTTAAAAATGGATTATCATGGAATAATCTAAACTACAGAAGCACTGTACATTATCTCTATGCATATAAAAGAAAATGTGATACATTAAAACAAATTGAAAATCTTCACATTAGACTGGTAGGTATCCAGTGATTTCTCCCCTGATTACAGTATGAAATATTATTTTTAAAAGACATCTTTGTATTTACTTGACATGTACTAGAATTCTCTGAGTAGAAATCCTACTTGCATTACCAGTAATACTAATGTAGCACATATGATTTTATCACAATATATAGCATTTATTGATACCACCCATTTTTAGATAAAATAACAGCAACACAGAACATCTGTTCAACATATTTCCTCTGGCTAAATGGCTATTTGGTTTGCCACACAGTCAATATGATTGACTGAGTTGTAATTAATTGGCAATTAACATGGACCCCACAAAAACAACTATGAACTATTAGATGACTAAATACAAAATCACCAAATATTTAAACAATATCCTACCCAGGAGAAATGCATCATCATCTTTCCATAAATATTCTACTAATCTATACTTATAAAAAATACAGAAACAAAACAAAAATTCACTTATCTTCATATAATGATTTAGAAATTAGTTTTGATTTAACTTGTTATTGCCAAAGCATAATCCAAATCTTTTTATTTATTGGAACATATCTAGATGTTTTGCCTAAGATAATATGTCCTTGTTCGTTTTAACAACTAAAGCCCTCAATTTCTAGGTCAACTACATTATTCCATAATTTTTTATTATTCTGATAATGTACTTCCCAAATTCTACTTTATGTGTTTCTCAATATCTACTGCCCAATATAAAAGTACAGAAGAGCTTGGAATATCTCTTCCTAGATATTTCTAGGTATCATCTATCCTTACACTCAGCAGCTACATGAGAGGCTTCTGCATTAACAACGGGACAAATTCCAAACTTTTGTTTCTCATTTGCTTCAGAAAGAAATTTGACTTCTTCTTGACATTCTCCATGGTTTCCACTATAAAGATATTTATGAAGAATATGATAAGTTTTGAGGACTGGTTTACATAGTTTGTCTATATCTTGTATTTATTTGTTTATTTATTTATTTATTTACTTACTTACTTATTTATTTCCTTTTCTAGACAAGGTATCTCTGTGTAGTCCTGGGTGTCATGGAGCTATCTCTGCAGATTTGGTTGGTCTTGGACTCACAGAGATCCATCTGTCTCTGCCTCCTACTTGCTGGGATTAAAGGCATGACTATCACAAGACTTTTTTTAATTTTTTCTTGCCCATGATTTTATTATAGTGTTTGACTAATGTCCTGGTAATAGAGTCTTATAAAATGTATCATCTTTTACTTTAACATAAGGATTTCAAAGCATTTTTAAGCCACTGTAATTACTTATTGGGCAACATTTCTCACAGACACTGTCTTTACTAGGATTGCTCTTGCTGTGATGAAACACCATGACCAAAGCAACTCAGGGAAATAAAAGCTTATTTGGCTTAAGCTTCAACATCACTGTTCATCATCTAAAGAAACAAAAACCAGTGGTCACACAGGACAGGAGCCTAGAGACAAGAGCTAATGAAGAGACCATAGAGGAGTGCTGATCCTGACTTGTTCCTCATGGCTTCCTCAGCTTGCTTTATAGTAGAAACCAGGACCACCATCCCAGGAAAGGCACCACCCAGAATAGGCTGGCCCACCCATATAAAACACCAATTAAGGAAATACACTAGTGGCTTGCATACACCCTAACCTTTTTGAGGTATTTTCTCAACTGAGTCTCCCTTCTCTTTGATGACTCTTATTTGTCAGCACAAATGAACGCCTGTCATCTCAACATGTAAATACATAAATTTTAAACCACAGCTTTTTCTTTCTTGTTCATCTCTGAGATCACACATTAATAAATATATCACAATATAAAACATTTCACAAATTAAAGAGTTTCTACATCCTTACAAATTCAAATTTAAGTTGTGTCCTTAAAAATATTATATCATTTAAAAGTCTCCCCTCTTCTCTCTCTCCCTTTCTCTCCCTCTCTCTCCCTCCCCCCCCTCCCTCTCAGTTATGGGCGTCTATACTCTCTTACTTCAAGAGGGAAGAACCAGAGCACAGTCACACAATCTGAACTAAACTAAATCAGACTACAACAGTACAAATAAATTAGTATTCAATATATGAGATTCACTCATGATCTCCAGGCTCCTACAAGGAGGGCACTTAGCTCACATCCTTGTCTCTGTCCTCTACAACACATACAGCTTGTCTTCTAGGCGTTAGCTGTCTCCTCTTCTTCCACTTCCCACTGGGGCTGTTCTTGGTGGTTATCCCATGGTACTGGAATCTCTGAAACCCTGGGTCTTCTGTTGCAACTGGGATTCACTTTTACTCTTTCATCAATAGTCTCTCCTGGGCTTTCTCCATGATACCAAAAGTCAAGTTTTCTGCATGACTACTTGAACCCTGAACCTTCAAGTGCTACTGCAATAACCTCTCCAGGCCTATCTCACTGTCATGCCTCACTGATCTCCATGAATCCTTTGTGGCTTCAAAACTAGTATTACCTGGATAACTCCAACACATTCCCAAATTTGACTGCCATCTGAGGGTACAAACTTGGCTGCCTCTGGAACACATCTTCTGTGTGCTGACTCTAAGGAAACATTTCTCAGAAGATTTCACCTCAGTAACAGTGATCTCTTCTTAATCACAAATAATTTCTCAGCTCAGCTAACCAGCATCAGTTGTCCCATCAATGAAAAATTTTTACTTTTGTAGTTCTGGTCTTTTGTTAATCATAGCCTATTATTTAGCACCAGCTGATCGGACACCACAATTTCTTCAAAGAAATGACCTGGTAAAGTCTTGAATCCCTCTGAAACTTCACAAAATGATTTTGTATCAACTGCATTTTTCTCAACAATTTTTTTCTTCCAAGCTCCCACACAACAGGTCATCATGCTTTGGACAGTCAATGGCTCTTCTTTCCCAAAGTCCCAAAGTCTTTACACAGCCCTCCCGAAAACATGGTCAGGTCTGTCACAGCAATACCCCACTATCATGTTACAAATTTCTGTCTTAGGACTACTATTGCTGTATTATAACACCATGGCTGAAGCAACTTGGGGAGGAAAGTGTTTATTTGGTTTATTCTTCACCATCACTGTTCATCATCTAAGAAAGCCAGAGTAGAAATGGCAACAATGCAGGAAACTAGAAATAGGAGCTTGCTGAGGCCATGGAAGAGTGCCCAAGTCAACCTCAGATTTGTGAGCTTATGTCCCCGTGCTGCAATTATAAATCTATTCACAAATACCTTGACAAGTTTTCTAGATGTTATTATCCTAATGATTACCTCTTGACATTTTTTTAGTTTAGTTTAATTTTTTGTTTTGTTTTGTTTTAATTATTTTGAATATCTATTGTAAAAGTATAACAACACAGTAAAGTGAAAAAGGCACAATAGAGATGATATTAAAATAAAAATTTTATGCAGAAAAGAAGGGGAAGTCAACAGAGTATAAAGACAGTTTCTATCTGAAAGAAAATATATACAAGTCATGTATCTTACAAGGAGATAATTTCACAATATATAAAATATTGTCACGTATAGTAGAAACAATAAAAGTTGGTAAAGGTTGTAAACAGACCTTTGTGTAAAAAGACATGTTTCTAATAGGTAGAGGAAAATAAATAGTACTCAATATAATGCTATCAAGAAAAGGCACAGCAAAGCTATGATGAGGTATCTCACATATGGAGGAAGAACATTATCAAAAATATGAAAAATAACAAGCATGAACCAAGCTGTGAAGATACTTGTGACCCTTTATACTGAGGGTGGAAATAGAAATTTGTACAGCTAGCCGCCACTATAGAAAATGGGTGAAGAGCCTTCCAAGACAAAAATGTAGAACTGCTGTTTGTTCTAACAGTTTCAATATAGGTCATCTACATGAAAAAACTGAAAACAGAATCTGAGCGTTTTCAGATTATGTCCATTACAATATCATTTATAACAGTATCCACAAGATAACAACAAAAACAAGGTTTGTCTATGACTCAGAGAGGAAGTAAAGTTTACATATTGCTGAGCCTTAAAGAAGAATAAAATCCTCCTTATATGTTGCAACATGGATGAATCTGAGAACATTATATTAAGTGAAACACTATTCACATTGAAGGGTAAATTAAGCATGCTTCCATTCATATGACCTACACAATGTGGTCATTATAGAGAAGTAGCAAGTAGAAGTCTTCAACAGTTGGGGTAGGTGTCTTGTATTCAAAAGAAACTTTCATGCTTATAGGGTGAAACGTTTGCAGAAATCTGCATCATAACAATAGATTATGTCATGTGTCTATTACTCATAATTTAAATAAACAAGTAAATAAACAAATGAAAACAAATTAATATTGGAGAGAAAAAGGAAAGTATTTTTTAATATGAAATATACAAATTGCAATAAAAATGAAAAGACATGTTTAATCTTTAGGAAACCAAATTTCATTCATTGTTTATTAACTTACTTCCTGAGATATTATGTCCTTTTGCTTACCTATAGAGGTCTTATGTAAAACAAATCTAAAGAATATTGCTTCCTTTGCTACTTTTTTTTTTCTATACCTTCATAATTGTAAACTACTCTGTTTTTGAAAAACCTTCATCCCAAATCTGTAGAATATTTCATATTATTCTTAGTGTGCTATAATAATTTGTGTGTGTGTTTGTGTGCTTGTGTGTTTGTGTGCATATATTTCTGTGTGTGTGAAGGCACATTAGTGTGTGTATGTATTGTGTACTCATAGTGAATGTGAAATGTATATTTATATGTAGAGATCAAAGTTCAATGTCCAGTATCTTCCTCTGTTGTTTTCAAATTTGTTTTTGAGACTGACCCTGGAGATCAACAGTTCTGTTAGGCTGGCTGGCTATTGTGTTCGAATTACTTGTTCATCTCTGTCTACAGAGTTCTTGGGAAGCTCTGTACATGGGTGCTAGGGAACCAGACTCAGGTCCTTTTGTTTGCACACCAGTCATTTTGCTGACTGAGCCATTTATCAGATCCCCCATCATATTATAATGTGCCTTATGTTATATGCCCAGGAATACTGATTCTATAATACATTTTCTAAGACAAAAAAATCTGACTAGGGGCAAGAATAAAAATGGCAGTTGACTGTCATCCTTCCCTCTTTCTTAAGTGGGTAACTGTAAAAAGTCTTGGATTGGAGTCTACCTGGCACCGAAGGGCTACCAGTGGATATTTGTTGAAAATTCTTCACTCATTAAAATTAACGTCTATAATTTTTTCTAAGACACAGTTTCCAATAATGGCCACTTTTAATGAAGAAACTGTATAATAATGGACAATGTGCTACTTCCAATAGATCTTTCAAGGGTCTATAAAGCTCTGTTCCCAAAGGTATATACTACAGGTTCATTCTTTACTATTCAATTTCCTTAGCAAACTTTTATAGAATATTATATTACCATTTTACACAGAGAATGTATGTATGTATCTTTTACATAAAAGATATGTAAATCTTTCCATATATGTAAACAATGTTTAACCTCAGTTTGGCCAAGTGCTAGATTTATAATTATAGTAAGTAACAAATTACTTCTGTCCTGTCTAGCTTTCTTTCTTACCACTAAAAACTTCACCCCAGCAACTACATCATGTACCATGAATACAAATACATATGTCATATAAAATATGAATTTATTAATTTAGGTCATTTAAATACATGGTAATTTTTAATTTATTTTTCATTAAAAAGTATTGTGACTTTTATTAATTATTGGCTGGGTAGAATATATATGGCAGATTTTTTTCCCAAAAATTGGGTTGTAAAATTAGATCTGATCATGATTACTCAAATAAGCCTAAGAAAAATCCCAAATTCTCCAATAGTCTTGTTCTGAATGAAAAACATCATTCCTCTTCAGGATAATGCTATGGTTTAGTTTCTTTGTTTTCAAAATGAATTAGAATAATCAGACTAATCCTAATGCCTAAGTTTTCCTAGAAGGCACTACATACTTCAGTCTATATTCTCCAAATGGTGGTTTAATTTGGTCACATTACTTCAGATTAAATATCAGAATTTATCCAGAATACTAAAAGCATTAAAACTATTCACATATTGTTACAAAAGTTGAAAGCTAAAAGCAAAAACCTAGGCTGGAAAGAAAGGCTGTTTGTTTTTCATTTAATAATGTTAATGGAACACCTTGTAAATCCAATGGCTGTAAAATGAAAATTAATTCCTTGTCTCCAGGGGTTCGACTAAGTTATTTAATGCAAAAGTTTGGATTAAATGAAGTTACGTTAGTGTAGAACCTAGTGGAATAAACAACTTTCCCTGTATATAATTGTACCAGACCTCCACAACTGTACAGTCCTGGGAGTAGACAGGGAACAGAGTGGGGAGTGAAAGTTTACTGGAGCTAGAGTAAGACTTCAGCTGGATCCAAGCTAGGGAAAGCATGTTGTCAACTCTCTTCTACCCATTAGAAAATAAAACATGAATCAGGGGCAAATACTTGCTCAAGAGCACCATAAAATAATGGCGAGAATTAAGACTGATCAAGTACAACATTCAGACTCCAGGATTCTTCTACAGTCCAGGAGAAATTGATCAATAGTCATAGATTTGAATGAGTGACTTTATGAAGAATGAAAGAACAAATAACAAGTAGTACATTGTTCGAAACAACTATAATTAATAAAAAAATCATCTAGTACAGCAGAGATTCTGAAGTAGCCTGATTGAGAAAGGAAAAAAAAAAAAAAGGATGACTTGACTAAATCAGGGGCCCACACTCAGGCACAGGAATAGACTGGGAATTTGAGACATTGATGTCCTACTCTTTACTGAGCTTCCTTTTTCCCATTCACACTGCAGACTTTTTTTCTATCATGGACTAATACTACCAAGCCAAAAATGGTTTATCTCCTCACCATTCTCCAGGATGTGATATTTTAATCCCTTAGCTTCCTGCTGTTTTTCCTTTCCTGTTCCATGACATCCTTGAAGTCTACCTGACCCAGGATTGGCAAGTTTGGAGGACATAAATGACCTGAATGTGCTTTTAACAAACTTAAACAGCACATAACAATTTATCATCATTATAACATGCCCAGTGTTTATCCAAAAGATAGTTACTTTGTATTTTAAAACCACATACGATTTTAATCCTGTTTCTGTGGCTCAGATATTTAGAAAACATTTTTGAAAATCAGTACAAAATACTTTATTTCTAACTAATATACCATATTGTTGTAAACAATTTAAAGTATAGGAAAAATTACAAAAGTCTATTTTCATTTATAAAACTATGAAATTGTTTTAAATAGAAGAATGTAGCTGTGAAACAATTACTTAATGCATTTCTTAAAACATAAATCTGAACACATTGCATAGCATACAGGCTGAATTCACTTCTTAAAAACACTGTTTCCACAAATTGTTATTCTGACGGAAGAGAAATGAAAATGTACATTTTGAGGTGCATGACCAAAAATTTGAAATACTGTCAGCCACAATCATTTTCACCCCAAATCAAAGCAGTCTACATAGTGATTTTGACTGGCATTTTGAAATGTGCTTGTGAATAAAACAGAAAGAAAATGGCAAGCCTCACATTCAAATGCCCACACAGAGATAATAATGGAAGCGATGTTTTATGGGTCATTGGGGAAGGCAATCCCATCTGAATGTTTGTTCCTGAGGACGATAAGAGCAGAGTGAATATTCTTCTGCATCATATCACTCTGACTAGAGAAAAGGCTGATGGATGATGATTGATTTAATACAAAAAGCCTGAGCAACAGAGGGTGGAGGAAATAGGAAATAAAAAAAAATGAACAAGAGTTATTCTAGATTCTTTTATACTGTGATAAATTCAAAGCCCCAGAGTCCTGAACCCACCCTGAGCATGCATATCTAACTTTGTCCTCTCCAGTGCTCTAGGGTGTAAAAGGATAATGGAATTATAGAGCAGAGGCTGACAGTATTTGAAGACAGGTTGTGTTTTGTTTTGTTTCCAATGACTAGAATAAGCACTTCCTCTTGAACTTTTGGAACAGATGGTTGTCTGCTCTGGGATGAAAGATAAGTAGTGAAGGAAATTCCTCAACCTTACTGAGCAGCAGAGCCCATACTGACAGGCAGTAATCAGAAAGAAAATCCCACTTGAAGCGATATTTTCAGGAATGCTTGGATTTGAGATGTTAAATGTGAGGAGGATTATCTTTTGTTGTTTTTCTGTTGTTTTTCTCTATTACCCCTTAAAAGTACTTCTCTCTCCTGTAAGTAAAATATGACTCCTTCATCCTGAGTCCTACCAAACTGACCAGTGTTTCATCTGGCTTTCCAGGGAATACTGGGGATCCAAACCCAGGCCCGTATTTTTGCTCAGCAAACACTACACTGGTAGCCATTTTGCCAGTTCCTTCATGTTCTATAACTACTGGAAATTTACACTATGCTATTATAGAGTTGCTTCTTTAAATTTGTTGTGAATATAACTATATTGAGATAATTCTTTGCCAGCAAATGAGAAACATAAACCCAGGGCTGGATTCTTGAAAGACATGGTTCTTATTGTCATACCAAGGGTAAGTGTGAATACAGGTTCTGACAGTATGATGTCATTCATGTATTCTTTTTATTTTATCTCTCTTGGTTTGTTGTACTAAAAAACTTAGGCTAATCAGTTCCCTAAAGAGAAACTGCAGGATGACAGAAACAACAGAACACCCTTTTGAGGTATTTCACTACGGTTTTAAAATGTCATATTTTATTTCGTTCTCAGAAGTAGTTTTAACATACTTTCTGTAACGTGGGTAATAATGAAATGATAGTATGTTTACAAACCTTTTAAAAACTGAGAGGGATATTTTATTAGTCCTCACTCCAGTCTTCCCTACTTTACTTTAAACAAGTGGAAGCTGTTCTGTTGAACAGACATTTTCTACTATATAATTTATTTCTACTGCTTAACAATTCTGCAGGCTCTTTAAAGAATAGGAAAGATTGTGTCTTCCAAAGACATACTGTAGATACCGTAAACCCTTGCTTTATTGAGAATTGGAACAGCTGAGAAAAGCTTGACTCTACTAAGCATTTGTTGTCAACCATTTTGAATAATTGCCTGGGGGAAAGGGAGAGTGTTCAGCTGACAAAGGCTCTCTGAGTAAAGGCTCTTGCTACCAACCCTGATCTGAGTCTAATCCTCAGGCCCTACATTGTAGAAGGAACAACCATATGTAGGATAGGAGCGCACAGGTACACACATACATAAACATACACACATACCACACTCAAAATAAATAAATAAATCAGACTACAGTTAAAAAAAAATAAGTACAAGGATATTTACACTATTTTAATAAGTATTCTCCTCTTGTTTTAGTCATTTAGTTAGTGAACAATAACTACTTCTTGATTATATTTAACTACATCTTAATCTTTAGCATAACAATAAAGAAAAAAGTAGAAAACAATTACTTAGGAGTCAGTGTTTTAGAAAACTGAAGATTAAATTAAGAATGACAAACTTAAATCAAATCTCAAATTCCAAAGCTCTAAATTTGAAGGATCATAAATCATTAAGTTAGTATACAAAAAACAAAAGGAAACTAAAATCCATATTTTTATCAATCACAAACTCAGAACAGCTTGCTGACTAGGCCTTTATATGCACTTATTTCCATTGTTCATTTACATACATCATATGATACAAAAGGTCAAATGGTGACAGCTTATCCTTGCACCTGACGAAAATAGAAATTATGGCAAAGATATTCCTCTTGCTGCATGCTTAAGTGGTTCTGCAAAAGATGTTTTGAAAATTGCTATCCCTTGATCATTCAGAAATATGAAGTAGTTCATTTAATAATGTAATATTAGACTAAACACAACAAGGAAGGTAAAAATTCCTTACCATTCCACTTTGATAGCCATGGGAAAATACAGATTTACAAAATTGACAGGAATGCTGATAAAAATAACAATAATAATAAAGATGTAGGATGCCTTACTCAAAGATAAATGCACTGTAAAGATTTTGCACCACCATAAAGCATTAAGGAAGGCTAAAAAACACTGTGGATGTGCCAGAATGTTTCTAACTCTGAAAGCAGATTCAAACTCCCACAGAGCAGGGCTGCCTGTGGGACACACTATGAAAGCATTTATGAAAAGTCCCTGGAAAATAACAAGGAGATTCCTTGAATAGAAGCTCATGGCATAATTCATAGTAGAGGTGATAAGGACAATTAAATAAAGGAGATTGTCTCAAATAACCACAGGCTTTTAATTGACTTGGGAATTGGGGTAGTTTCCTTTTGCTCTGCTTTTCATTGTTGTTGTTTCTGAGTTTCATAGTTTTATATTTCTGGAACTTTCTTCTACTAGATGTCAAAAGTAAGTACTCTATTCTTTTCTTCTTTATTCCACTTCAAAATCATAAAAACAAAGTTCTGCCTTTTCATTCTATCTGCTTTTTTTCCAATTAGCCTTGGCAATGATCTCACTGGGCATATGACTTTGAGTGTTTGAAAGATTACTCTAAGTCACTTTCTGCTGGATCCTAGTAACTGGGGTATCTGTTGCCTTTTTAGTGAATAGGATGTTACTAGTTTCACAGTGGGACATTTAAGCATTCTACCTTTTCTCTTTGGGTGAAACAGAGCTTAGTCTTGGGCTCAAATCTCTCATTTTTGGGAAGAAGCTAACACACAACTAGAAGAGACTACATGGATATATCCTGGGTCTACACAGAGAGTAAGAGATGTCATCTAAACCAAGACCTGCCTTGGCTTTCAGTTCAAATTCCAGCTTCATTTTACTATAATCTCATAAGACTCCATAGCAAACTTAAGAATTAAGCTTTGCAAATTGTTGAGCTACTATTTGGTATGGCTCAAAGTTCCTTTATTTTCAGATGATTTGTAAATCAGGAATAGATGTTAATAATGGATTGGATCTATATGTGAATTCTTAAAACAATGGGGATGTCTAATTATCATATAAAATTAAGTGGATTTAGAATATTATTTTCTCAAGATTTCTACTTTTAGCTTTAAAACATTACAATTTATTTACCTTTTGTTTGTCAACTTTTTTCTCTGATTAAACTTAACTCTTCAAAAAATTAGGCTTAATTGTATTTTAAAGAAATACCACAAAGTACATTTTGTTCATTGGCTACAGAATATTCTTACTTTTTGTACACTAGAAGACCTTAGTCTGAGAACAAGAGGCAAAGCATCCAGCATGCTACAATAATTTATCATTTATTCCAAATTTAATTGAGAAAAATATTGAAAGGTTTGATGTCAGATTTTTAACATACACTTTGCTTCCACGCCCCCCTTCTCTCAGGATGTGTGTGTGCGTGTGTGTGTGTGTGTGTGTATTTGTATGCAAATAACATGGAGCATAGGTTGGAAAATTGTATGAGTGATTTCTGTTTTATGTCTTGTGAGTTCCAGGATTGAAAGCAGGTTGTGGAGCTCAGTGGTGGGTGCTTTCTTACTGGCTACATAATGTCAGATTTGACATTATGGTATAGGATCATGTTGGTGTTATATTCTCACGCAGGACTCATGGTATTTCAGTTCCAAATAGAGAGGTAAAAATTATATGCACATACTTGTAAATATGCATATATATATATATATGTGTGTGTGTGTGTGTGTGTGCATGTGGCATTGAATTTTTATGGTTATATATGTCATATAATACACACATATGAGGTTTTCTCATAATATACATAAATGTAGACTAAAATTGTATTTAAATTTGTAATGTATACATAATAAATATAATACATATATTCAAAGTTAGGTAACCTTTCATTTAGAAAAGTGTTAAGGAAAGATAGTATTTGACATTATGAGGGACCTAGTGGAGTCTTGGGAACAATTATCCAAATTCATACAAATAATGTTACTAGAGTTTGTGAATAAACAGTATTTATTCCAAATGTTGTTCTAGACCTTAATCCAACTTTTCCTGATAGACTTAATTGTGTTACTGAAATAGCACATAGTGTCTATTTTCAAGGAGTATTTATTAATACATCTGCTTCCAGTTTACCACTATTAGCTTGACATTCATGTTCACCCAAGACCACAGTAGCTTCCAAATTGAATTAAAATTGGTATACTTCAACCACGTATTTAGGATTCAGAAGTTTTGGACAAGCTTTGTTGTATTTTACAAAGAAACAAGAAGATGAACTCAAATGAAATCACAGAATCCCACGAATTCTGAGGAATTTCCAGTAAACCAGAGTGGTTCAAATTAAATTGAAACAGTGAACCAAGGTCTCACCTAGTCCAGATACAGTGTAACACTTAATTTCAAATCCTGTCCAGGGTCTACACAAACTTGGCTTTTTCTAAAGCTGAACTCACTAATAGCTGAGTTCTTAAGTTCTTATGATTAAAATGAAATATTATGTTGACATTCTCTGGGACAAAATGAAGGATTTTGGTTTACAATATTAGAAGAATAAATGAAACATTTATATATTCTTCGTCCACAATATCATGTTGATATTTTCTGGGACAAAATGAAGGATTTTTGTTTACAATATTAGAAGAATAAATGAAACATTTATATATTCTTAGTCCACAATAAAAGGAACATTGAAAACATCTAATCTGGGAATCATTACACTCTGATTATGATGGCTGGAAAGATAATCACAAATTCTTTGAGTTTGTTGTTGTTTAAATTGTGGTTTTATTAGAACTCTCTGAAAAAAAAGCTGCCAATTGTCAATTAAATGCATTTAAAATTATTATTTTGTAATTATTTGAGACTGTTCTTTACAACATGTAGCAAGTGTTGAGTCCTGTATTTTGGAACATTTGTTATTGAATCTTTGACCTATCATGTGAGCAGTGTACTGATTTGATGGACCAACCACTAGAAAGGTAAAAAAAGGGAATTCTCAAAGAATGAGATTTTCAAATATATCAGCCAAAGTTCATGAAATCTGAGGAAAGAATTTTCATATCTGCCTAGAAATTGCACTGGTTGCTTTAATGACAATAAGCAACCCTGTTCTATACAAATGTCTTAGTGCTAAACATCTACAAAAATTGGGAATAAGTAATGTTGAGATGAATGCAAGTTATATAATTACATTAAACTATTTCATATGCAAAAAGAAATATATAAATTTTTATTACATTGTCAATTACTTAATCCTGATGTAATTTCATAAGTTTTATAAAGTTGAACTGGAAACCAGTTTCTTAAAAAAAAAAAAACAATTCTGTAACTAACCAATTATGTGTTTTCCAAATCAATAAACCCAAAAGAAGAGTCCTGCTCTCTTCTTCCTCTTCAATACTATGTTTGACTTATTTACATATTTTGCATGTTAGTGGTGTGGTTGAGCACATATAGCAGTGTGTGTGTGAACTAGAAATCCTTTGGGTGTGGATTCTCTCCTCCCACCATGGAGGTCCTCTGGGTAGAATTTATATCCTGAGGTTTTCTGGCAGGTCCCATTACCCACTAAACTATCTCATCATCCCAGAGATTCCTTTCTTAAACTATCCAAACTAAAAAGTGATTATATAGAATCATCTCATATTTTAAAAAAATTATAATTTAAAATCACAAAGATCTGATATTCATAAAACATTGTTAGAATTTCTTTTAGAGATTAATTAAATGAGCTGTCTTAATCTTTTGTAAATTCTCTCACAAGTGTATAAAGTCAGATGTGTTTTAATTTATTTTGCAAACTACAGGGACAACTTTTACGGCATTGATCCTACTAGTCACATTGTCATAAAGCACACCAAAAAAGGCTGTGAAGAACAAATTATTTTTAATATTTTAGTGTAAAAGCTTGTAAGTACTTTAAGACATGAAGAATATTTATGTTTATCTTTTTCTAAAGAATCATTAAGCTCTATTACACTAATGTCCTAAGGACTAATGAACATTAAATAAAATAACATTAATATAAAGCAAATAATTAAAAGGCAACAAAAACATATAATAAAAAGTAACTTAATAATAGTGAAATAAGTGAAATATTCCTAATTGCTTCTCTGTTGTGATAAAAGACTGGAAAAAAGTGACTTGGAAATAAAATCGTTTATCTCAGATTATATTTCCACATTATAGTCCATCTTTGGAGGAAGTCAAGGCAAAAACTCAGGTCTGGTTCCAGAAACAGAGACCATGGAGGAATGGTGTTTATTAGCTTCCTTTCTGTAGCTGGCCCAGGTGCTTAACTGTGCTAGAACTCATGGCGGACTGAGCTCTTCCACATATTTTAGTCATCAAGAGAATATCTCGTAAAGATGCTCACAGGTTCATCTGAATTAGATCAATCCTCATTTGAGGTTCTTTCTTCTGAAATGCCTCTAGTTTGCTGTCATGTTGACAAAAAACTCTGAGCAAAATAAATAATATCACAAAACATGATATGTTCAACATTATAGAAATACCAAAAAAATATTAAGTCATTCTGTTTGATGTTTTGTTTACTTTTTTTTTATTTCTATTAACAACCAAATCTTTGATATTTTACAAGTTAAAATGATAACCTCTGGTTTTATGGTCTAAAGACTATCATTTTCAGAAATTTTAGCACTATTTTTCTGTTATTGAAAATATATTTTTTTCTTACATTATATATCCTAATTAGGGTTTCGCTACACTTTAGTCCACCCAGTTCCTTCTAACTTTCTCTCCCATCTGGATCCACAATGTTTTGTCTCTCATTAGGAAGCAAATAGCATTCTAAGTGATAATTCTAAACTAAAAGAAAAATCTAGTACATTTGAATTGGACAAAGCAAAGTATCAGAAGGAAAAGAGACCAAGAGAAGACACAAGAATCAGAGACTCAGTTGTTCACACACTCAGAAATCTCATACTTAAAAAAAAAAAAAAAAAACCTACAAAGTTGGAAGTCATAAAAAAATCCATAAAGGACCTGTATTGTTAAAGAGAGAGAGACAAAGATACAAAGACACAGAGAGACACAGAGACACACAGAGAGAAATTGAAAATAAAAAGTTTTTTTTTTCTAAAAAAAGAAACAAAACAAGCCCTCACAGAACACAACGAGGCAAGAAAACTCCATTTTTTTTTTTTATTTTGCATTAGTTGGAGTTTGAATACTTTTGTGCTTTTCATTTCGATTTTTAGCTCACATTTCAGTTGCTTTTATAATCCCCAAGAAATGGTACTGAGAGGATATTTAAAACATCATTTTTACATTTATAATTTGTAAATTTTGTAACGTAAAATTTGTAATTTTCCATTCGTAAAAAACATTTGTAATTCCCTTAGTAGTTATCTTTCTCGATGGCTCTGAATGTCATATATACATTTTTTACTATTTTGGTAAGAAGTGCAATTTTCTTTTATATCTATTCCCTTGTATTTTAGTTTTTGGATATATGGACATTTCTACATCTTCAATATTTGAAAATATCTGCAATACTATTATTTCATCAGCTCATTTCTCAAAGACATCTCACTTTACATAGCATGATTCTTCACTATCATCTGTCTATTCTAAATATGATTTTCTTGAAGCAGGTAGAGCTTAATCAAGGATAATATATTAGCTGTGACCCAAATAGCATTGGCTATATCAGAATTATATATTTTAGTCATTTAATTAATTAATTCAAACAATAGACATTTTTTAGCACTTAAGATTACCATGTATTTTCCTAAAAAGAAAAACAGCAATGAAAATAAATGTGAATGCATTAAAATTTTGCTCATAAAAGTATACATACAGGGTACACGGGTCAGCATAAGTGTAGGCAGGATGCTATAGCAACAATAAAAATCAGAAGTAGGTGTATGAACAAAGGTGGTAAATATGAATGTCTTTGTAGAAAAGGTTAATTTACTGGTCCCTATAATAAGATTATTGAAAAATAGAGAATGAGATTCTTATAAAGAATACAGTATATTATTATTCCATGTAATCTATTAGTTTTTTTTTTTTTTACTCAGTATTTGTCATGAGTCATATATCCTCAGTCTTCTTATTAATAAGGCATATTTATAGGATGTAGTTTTATGATTTGGTATTTCCATGCAATGTGCAATGACCAAATTATTTTATTTAAATTTCTCTTTCATTATGAATTTATCATTTATTTGGATTAGGAAGCTTCAAAGATCTCTACTCAGTTTTTTTTTAATTATGTAATAAAATGATGTGAAGTATATTCTCTTAATATCAGTAGAACATTAGAATATATTTGTCATATATTAAAATATACTGGTTCTATGTTATACTTTTTTAATATTTTCCATTTCCTTCTTCATTTCTTTTACTTTTATTAAATTGGTCCTTAATTTTATATACTGTCCAAAGCAATCTGATATTTCTGTCAGAGTTTTACTTCTAAATTTTGTGCTCTCCATTATTTCTTTCCTATACAATAAATTTTGAAATTCTACATGTAGAATCATATAATGTACACAGTCTAGTTTATTTTGTGGTGATTCCCAACCACGGAATTATTTTTGTTGCTTCTTCATAACTGTAATTTTGTTACTTCTATGAATTTTAATGTAAATGTCTGATAAGGAAACGGTCTTAGTTGATGCCTCTAAAAAGATCCTTTAACCCTCAAAGGGGTGGTGACTACATGTTGAGAAATGCTGGTCTAGGTAATTATTAAATAATTCATATGTATCAGAATGTGGTATAAAATCATTACTACTGCAAAAATGTAGTTTTAGTGAATTAAAGAGAGAATGGTATGAAACAAGTGTAAAAATACAAAGTTGGTTTCCATTTATTTGAGTCCAAAGGAACAAATATGTCATATAGGTAAAAGAGAGAAAAATTAGCTAAGGATGTATTTCAGTTGCAAGAACAATTGCAGAACAGGCACGGAGTTCATGTCTAGCAGCACGTTAATCTTGTTTTGTGGTTCCTGGCAGCAGTCTCAACACTGTAAGTGTGGAAACAGGAGTGTAGAAACAGGAGGTTAGATGTTCAAGGTCATCTTAAGCTACATCCTTTCTCCAAACAAATCAAAACCAGAACAAAGATGAAGGGAAGCTCTGAGAATACCTACCAAGTCAAGGATTTCTCCAAATACTGGAAATGTAGGGATTTATTCCAGAAGTGAAAATTTATCATATGGGCTAGTGTTACAGAAGGAGGTACATTGCAGAGCAGGCAGAATTTAAAACAAGTCCTGCTGAGAATGTTCTCTTTAGGAGAAAGCTTATGAAGGAAAGCTTATGTTCAGGTATGTTCATGGACATGAACATATAGCTTTCTAAAAACAGCTTTTTTGTAAAGATAGAAGCTAAGAAGAGATCTATGGAGGAGTACAGTTTGCAGTAGGTTGAATTATAGATGGCAAGTGGAAATATTCCTATGGTGCTGTTGTGCTTGTGTTATAGATGATTGACCTTGGCTGACCTTCAACAGATCCTTGATGATAGGACATAATATTAAGCATAAGAAACTTGATCAGGAAACGTAATTCCCATGGTTGTCTTTTGAGGGGTGTGTGTTTGTTTGTTTAGAAAAGGATACTCTGATTTAATCCAGAAAGTGGCCCAACTTTCACATGCCCGTTTCTCATAATTTTTAACACAGGGAGAAGATAAAAATGACTAAAAATAGGATACTCAAAAAGGATCAAAGAACAGAGATGTAGGGAGAAAATATACTCAGGGGTTAGAAGGCAGAACAGTTTGAAGCTGAAATGTCAGAGTTGATGCTAGAAGGCATTTTAAAGTCATTTTCCAAAAGACCTTGTAAGGAACTGTAGGTCATTACAACCTGAAAAACTGATTTGAAAACTTTGAGTTAGCCTTTTATACCATTAAATAATTTTTTTTAATTAAGCCTATTAAGAAAAGTTTTGAAGCTGCAGGTACCAAGATCAGAATGAAAAGAAATATTTACTGCCAACTTCAATCAAAGAGAAGACAGATGTTACACATTTTAGACAGTGAAGAAGGGAACCACAGACTAGTCTCTATTACTGTACATAGATTTTAGTATGTATTTATTTATTTATTGAGTAAAATCACTATTCTAATAATTAAAGTTCGTGAAAGTAAGTAGAAAAAATGAAATAAAGTGACAACTAGATGAACTTTCTATGTAAAATAATCTTTTTATGATTATAAAATTATGAAAATAAAATAATCATTTTAAAAGAAGAAATATCCAGTAATCTTTAATTCCTATGTGTTCCCTGTCAGTCAAGTCCCTGACATGTCAGCATGAGCAGCTAATGCTATTTTAGACTTCATTATTACAAACACAGCAGGCAGATCAAGAAAGTTCAGTCTCTCTGGGCATTGGTCAAAGAATATCTGGTATATTAGGGACAGTGCTTCTTCTAAAAAAATAAAAATAAAGTAAAGAAAAGAAGACAAACTTTGTTCCACACAAGAGAAAATCAAAATAAGTAGCTCCTGCTTCTCTTTGAAGATTACGATTTAACTCTCAGCGTTCTTCACAAGTTTGTCAGACAATGATTTTATAGCTCTGTAGACATTGATGTAAAAGGTGCTTATTCTTTGTTAATTCAACCCCTGGTGCTTAGAGGGTTTCTGCCTTTGTACAATCTAATCTTAATCCCAGAAATGGAAGGCTTCAGCCTCCGTGTAATCCAATCTTCAAACCTAAACCTAAAATTGTACTGAATTCAACTGATACTGCTGGTTGGCTGATTCAACTCACTGACTATTTTGGCTCAGACTCTTCTCCAAGCTGACTGGTTCAAACTGACCATCTTAGCTAGATGACTGTTTCTGACTGAACTCTCCTGACTCTGCCTGACACCTGAAACTTCTCTGATTCAACTGCTCTGCTTGAATTCAAACTGACTCTCACTGATAGCTCTTTTCTCCCAAACTTACACTTCCTGACTGACATTGACACCTGCTGAACTGCCTCTGGGTCTTATTTGACTGCTTTTCTAACTGATTGCCTCTATATCTCATAGGACTGATTCTCTGAGAAGGGAGACCCTGTCTGAGCTGTGAGCCTGCTTTTATATCCTGAGAGTTGGGCATGCACTCACTGAGTCACTCTGCTAATTCTTCCTTGGTTTCATAACTTTGCCTGCTCTTCACTCTGATTCATCTCAGATATCACTCTGCCAACTCTTCATTCTGTTTGACTCTCAGATTTGAGATTAATGGTGTGTATTCATTCCGTACTTCTGCCTCTGACTTTCCACTTCTCATTTGACTAGCATGCTCTGACTCAATCAATCTCCTTCCATTCTCTCAATATCTACTGCTTCTCTATTAACTTTGAACTGACTCTGAACTCTGAACTGAGAACCATGAACTGAGAACCATGACCTGCTTTTCAAATCTGTTTTTGTAAGGAGTAAGGTACATGGTTGTTCCTTAATTGTAGAGAAATATTTAATCTTTTAATCCAGCAAGAGGGGTACTCTAAAATAGAAAGAATGTTGGTACACACTTTTAATCCCAATGTAGCACACAATTTTAATCTCAATTCAGAAGGCAGTGGTGTTGCCCACCATTAATCCCAGCACTTGGGATGCAGAGGCAGAACTCAGAAGTAGAATCAGAGAATATACACAGAGTTCAGAGTTCAGAATTCAGAATTCAGAATTCAGAGAAGGAAGCAAAGTAGAAGCAGAGTACTGAAGCAGAGTCAGACAGAAACAAGGTAGAAGCAGACTGGAAACAGACAAGAAGCAGAGCACAGAGAGAAGTGGAGAGTTAGTTCAGTCAGGCAGTTTGAGTGCAATCTTCTCACAGACAGTTCATTTAGAAGTAGAAGCCTAGAGGAGCAGAGCCAGTCCAAAAAAGGCAAAGAAAGTAGATAGTAAAAAGCAGTCTGTTTACAATTTTTAGCTAAGAGTTCATAGTACAAATCAGAGTGAAAAGAGGTAGTTGAGAAGTTATCTAGTCACAGTGAGCTCAGGCAGCAGTAAGTCTTGAAGGTTGAAATGTCCTAGGTCTGAGATAGCCTCTTGCAGATTAGATTGTACTGATACAGAACACTTCCAGTTCTAGACTTTAGATTGGACTGTACAGAGGTTAAAACACTACGACCTGGATTGAATTAGGAAAGAATAAACTGTCCTCTGCCATGAACCCATGAAAATAGTTAATTGAATCAAAGCACACATCTATGGCTACACTTAACAATCTTCCCTTGTCAGTGACTTCAGTGTTGATTATGGAATGTTACTAAAATCATAATGAAACAAAGCAGAAACAGAAGAAACAGACACTCAAGTAATGGCAGCCTTATATGGTTTGGCTTTGTGTCAATTGATTAACCTTTTCTACATTTGTTTTTCTCTCCTTCTGTGTATGTTAGAGTTTAGGTAGATTATATTAGAGGCAATAACCTATAAATTCATGAGGAAAAAGCTGAGGTCAATCTAGATATCTGAAAAGACCTATTTAAAGTTAAAGATCTCTTTGTTTGAAGTAAGTCCTTCCTGAGAAATCTACAAGGAACCAACCCATCTATTTGTGTGGGAATATGTGTCTCTATGTTTATATGTTTCTTCTGCTTTTTCTTTTCTAGTTGTTTGTTTTGTTCTATTCTTGTTTGATTTTATTTAATCGTATCCTGTATTATTTTATTAATACTTTCTAGAAGCCTATTTTTATTTTGAGATACAGAAAGTATTCTTATTTTGAGATAGAGAAAGTGTTTAGATTTGAGTGGGTAAGTGTGATGATATGGGAGGAAGATTTGAGGGAGGGGAAAGTGCAATAAATATATTCTGTATGAAAAATTTTTTTCAATATTTTATGAGACATTCATAAATGGAAACTCTATCTATCTATTCCATAAATGGAAACTCTCCCCCCTTTATTTCCTTTCATGTCCGATCCCTACTCAATCTCAAAGTATAAACCTTTCTTCTTTATTAGTTATCTTCTTAATTTCCATAAAAGATTTACAATTATTAAGGTAGATTGATAGATGATAGATAGATATAGTCCGTTGAGTCTATTTAGCATGGCTTCTATGCAGTAGTGCTTAGTGCTTAGGGTTGTATATTCTCTCAAGTGGCTTGTCCCAAAAGGAACTGAGTCTTCATCTCTAAGCACTCACTAATTGTCTGTAGATCTTCATCTAAGTTCAGATCCTTGTGAGATTTTCCTCACAGGCATTGGAGTGTCAACTAATGTCAATATGCTGATCTTGTTTCAGTGGTCCTATATTTGTGATTTTATGTTTGGAGTTTCCTGTTATATATAGAAAGCACTATCTTACAGACAATGTTGGAGTCCTCTTGGTCCTAAAATATGTCTTCCCCTTCTTCTATGATGTTCCCTAAGCCTTAGGTGTAGGAGTTTTGTTGTCATGTTATCAATTGAGCTTAGTCACACTTCAGACAGATATTCTCTGAATTTGTGTAATAATCTTGATCTACTGCACAAAAGAAGCTTATTTAATGGGCCATGGGAGCTACACTTATCTGTGGGTTAAAGAAGTAATTAGAAAGCTGTTAGAAATTCGACTGATTTAAAACAGTGACAAAAGGTTCTTCTAATATGGTCCATGACTAAACTAAGCAAGTGTATTTGGCTGGGTTAACAGGACTGATCATTGATTTCCCCCACTTCATGGTTGTTAAGTCCAATTGTCTAGTTGTTAATGACTCCAGGACATAAGTTTCACTGTTGCACAGTTGGAATAACTTGGCAGATTGGATACTGTGGTTTGTAGGTTAGACAGTTGGATAAGACTATTGATTGCTTTTCCCTCATGGCAGCTTTCATAGTACCTTTGAATGGTCTGAGAGCTAATCATTTGGGAGATGGGTTCCAGGTAGGTTACACACAAATTCCTACAAGACCTATGTCCAACAATAAAGTTTGGTTCAAGTTCTGAGAGGAAATCAAGGAAAATGCCAATAACCTATATTATTTTCAAGCCTTTTGGATTTTTCCTGACAATCAACTTGAAGTTTCTCATGTCTGAAACTGGAATCCTTTTTAGATAATATATGGCTTTTGGGGAAGAACTATTACTCTAAATGGAGTAACTTTTCGTAAATTATTTAACAATTTCTACACACTTCCATACAAACATATATTACAATGTTTCCTTTTGACTTTCTGATAGTCCCTTAGTAAATGTCCCCCCTCTCCTTCTGTAATGCCTGCCTTTTCTCTTACAGTTAAAGCATCATTCCCCTGTTTGTCCATCTTCATCTTCATAGTAACTGTATCCAACTGTCTCCACTCTAGAGTTTATACCACAATCAGTGGTCCCTGTTACTTAACTGCTTCCTGAGATTACTTGGGTTATATATTCGTTTTTAATAATTCAGAGTTGTGGAGAGCCCTTCAGACTCTGGGCCTAGACTCCACTGTGAGCCTCTGGCTATATGCCTATTTTATTATTGGAAAATATTTTGGGCAAAACTGAGTCACAAACAAGTTGCCTGAAGGACTAGTGTTGAGGTAGTCAAAGAAACATTCCTTCTCTGGCTAACATCTCCCCTGGGTAAATATCCTGCCCCAGCAGGGAAGATGTTTTGTTCTGTTACTTATCTTGGCTTCAGGATGTTTTTACCTATGTACTCTGTAATTAAAACCTTTTTCATAACCCCTGTAGCTGCATGGAGCCACTGGAGGAAGGGGGTATAAGTTTGGAGAGAAAAATAAAATTTCAGCTCCATTCCATCTGAGCTCAATGATGCTGTGTGTGTCTGGTCTATTCCCTTCCCTTTGTGTCTATTCTCCCTTCTCCTCATAAGGCCCTTCAGTCCCGCTCCCCATTCAGGCACTTCACAACTTGTCAGACCAGCCCTGACACAGAGTAATCTTGAATGTAAAGATTCAAGAGAGAAAATGTGGCATTTATCTTTATGGGTCTTGGTTATCTCATTCAGTATAATAATTTCTAGTTCTATTAATTTACCTTCAAATTTAATGATTTAATATTTCTTTATTGCTGAATAGAATTTCATAGTTTATATGGACCACATTTCCATTATTAATTTATCACTGGAAGGGCACTTAAATTGTTTCCATTCCTAGCTGTTGTAGATAGAACATGAATGAACACGGCTGAGCAAGTAATTATGGAATAAAATACTGAGTCTCAGGCAAAAGTCCTAAGTCACTGTTGCATTCTTCTTAGATGACCTAGAGAAAATGCTGCTCTCAGAAGCACTACAATTCTCAATTTTGTGACATGTAAAATATGAAATAGAAATGAAAATGCTGAGATATAAGTCTGACTAAATATATGATGAAAATTCAATTCTAGGTAAATATTTATTATGGATGTGTATATACTTTTATATGATATACTGTATATGTACATATACATAATATATATATATATATATATATATATATATATATATATATGCCATGTTAAAAGCTCACAATTTTCTTTGTTCATGGTGACACTGAATATGAATTATAATATCTCTACTGCATACTTTACTTGATACAAGTGAAAAGTAATACGTTTCTGGCCTCATTTTATATCATGATTGAAATTATCAGGTTTGTACTCATCAAAAGGCAATCCCAATATAATCAATCATTCAACAGCTATAATCATTGGTTACCATTGTTTGGAACAGAGGGTAGCCTAAATTAGGTGCCATATTAATGAGTTTTTTTCATACATAACCTATTTCAAACATCTTATGAGTGCTAATGCATTTGATGTGTCAATTCTGCTTCCAAAATCTGGATCAGAATGATCCTGCATGGTCAGAATCATTACTTTGAATCTTAACAGAAATGATCAGTACGATCTTTTGTGGTCAGACTAATTACTCTGAATCTCAACAGAAATCTAACTATAGTGGCTTTAAGATAAAATAAAGCCAGTGATCTTTGAGAAAAACTGGTCTACAGTATTAATCACAGTGACTGATAGATACTGAAAAAGCCAGTTTGGAGAACAAAGGTTCCTGTAATTCAGAGAGAGTCTGTTACAAATGGTGACAAAGTATCTAAAGTGCTCTACCTGCTGTACAATGTTGCTCAGAGTGACTATGTTTACATTCTATTTTGACAAGGAGGGATTTTTCAGTATGATGGAAAATGATCACATACTGTGGAAGTTTTGCAAGATGAACTGGGCCTATGGACCCAGCAGTGCTGATAGCTGGAAATGAATGGACTGCTACTAGAGCTATTAATCTTGGGTAACTTAATGAGGTTATATATTATTATTCTATACTAATTTGCATGCCTAAATTTGTTCTTGGGTCATATCCATTTATTGCTTTCCCTTTGATCTTTGCTGTCTCCTTCATGTTTTCTGTATTTTGTGTTTTAAATATTAAACATAGTTTTTATATATTTTTTAGTTTATTTACTTTTTAGTTTTTTATAATTTTTAGTTTTGTATATTTTATAGTTAGTGTTGCAGTTCAACCTTATTTATACAAATCACAATACAACTTTAAATGATGTTAATTAATGTCATCTTTCTTCTATATTATTACTATGATACATTGGCATTTTAATTGTGGCTTTGGAGCAATTATAATGTAGATGGTGACATCCATGACATAGGTTCAAAATGTTAATGTCACTTCTCTCTCTCAAAGTTTAGACTCTATAGTGAGAACTGAGTGTAAAGTTGAAAACAGAGGTCACAACATGAGCACACTTGCCTAAGCATACTAATAAACTCATGTATTCAGTTCACCATGAGATAAATAGAAGAAATGAGTGAAACTCAGGAACTGTCAGCTCTACCTACAGAACTAACATGCTCCCAAGATCCATATTTTCACTTTTTCTTATAAAGTGAAACATATTCAGAATAAAGTAAAAATCATTAAGTATACTTTACTTATTATTCTATAAGCCACATTTGGGATGATTTTAATCTCCCTTAAGACTGAAATATTTATCTGATCTTTTCAAAATATATATAAACAATATTGATATAGATATTGTTACACATTGAAACACATATGTAATCTTAAAAAATATTGAGAGAAAATAAGAAAGTTAAGTGGTAAGTGGTAATTACCCCTCTCAAAATGAAAACATTTTCTTATTCTGAAAAATGTATCCTAAAATCAGAATATAGAATATTGAAAGCATATATTAGCTCTTTGCAAATTTCTGAAGGGCTCATTCATCTACATAATTTCAACTAGTACTACAAAAGAAAGAGACAAGTGGCTAAGGGTAGTGGCCCTGAAAATAATCAGGATTATAGAAACAAATAAATACTAAAAATGAATAGGGGAAACATGCAGGAAAAACAAAACAACAGAAGCATAAGGAGCATTTATCTCCGAAATTTCTCACATTATCTTGCAATTTAAAAACAAGTTTTTGAATTGGAAATACTTACATTACAAAACTGACAGAAAGTATAATATGGATACCTACAGAACAATAACTAATTAAAGCTGAAATGGAGCAAATGGATAGATGTAGAGGCCAGAAAAGAAGACAACCAGCCTGGGACTGAAAGAAACAATATTTGAATTTGAGTTTCTGTGGCAAGGCACATTGAATGCCAAGCAAAGGACTAGATTAGTTCAGTAAGGTATGATCTGGGAGAAATTTTTAGAAAGAAAAGTAAAAACGTGTAACAGGTCAGGGAAAAATAATGCTTTATTCACACTGGAATGGATGAATGACAGCGGATTCATTGATCAATTTTTAATTAAGAAAAAAAATCTTGGACTTATCAACATTGTTCAATATTTTTCTGTTTTGTAGCCAAGTGTTGATTGTTTTGTCATCTAGAACATAATATTATAGATTTCAACTTTTTGAAAGGAACTGAACCAACAGTAAAAATTTACATTAGTAGCATCCTTACCCCCAGAGAAGATGTAATCCATACAAATGATTCAATGACTTGAGTGTTTGAATCCTAAAAGCATTGTCAATAAAACACAAGACTTTATTAATCATTTTAGTATGTAGATTTGTCCTAATAATATAATTATAATCATTATATTCTGTTGCTTATACCCCTCCACGGAATCCTTCTGGAATTTCCTGAACCCAGTGTGACCTTTAGCAATTATTATTACAAACAGAGGCCTCACGGAAATCGGAGAGCCAGGCCCAAATCACCACTTTGGGCAGACTGGACTGCGGTTTGGACGTTTTCTGTATCTAAGTCTGTTTCCTGTGAGAAGTAAGTTGTGGGGCCTGGGGCGGGCCCCTTTCCCACACCAGGAACATCATAGGAGGGTCATGTAGGCTTTCCCACCAAGTTCCTACCAAGCCTGCATGTAGGTTCCACAGTCTGCTGGGCAGAGAGGCCTTGTGGCCAAGTAGGCTTGCACACGCTTTTCCACCAAGCTCCCAATGTCCCCGCAGGCCCCCACCAGGCTCAACTGAGCCACAGGTGCCAGAGCCCTCTGGGCAGAGGTCCTGCAGCCACTGAGGCACCTCCCGTGTTGTTCTGCCGTTTCTGCCTGTAGAACTCAGCGTACGGAATCCTCATGCCTGCCCACTACTGATTGTTCCGACTTAGGATGGTTCACCCTTCTTAGGCAATCTGGTGGTGCCCTGCTCTGGGGAGGACACTATCAGTCTCCTCAGTATCTGAGATGGAAGGTATTTTCTGCCAAGCCGGCAGGGCATGCAAGCTCTGCCCTTCCCATTTTCTGGGACCACAGGTGTGTGTCAGCGAGGCTGGCCAGTGCAAGCAAGGCTGCTGCAAGCGGTGGAGAGCAAGGCGGGGTAGGAGGTTTGCTTTGGCCGTACTCTTAGACCTCCAGTGTCTCCCCTGTAGGATTGGGACCTTGCCTTAGACAACACACACATGCACAAACTGTTGAAAAGACAAACAAAGAGAAAGGAAAGATGTGTACACCACGACCTGATGCCTATACAGTGTCTCTGGTCTCAAAAAGCCATTTGGGAAGGCTGAGCGTGATATTGTTTCATGGGGGGGTCAGCCCTCATATGGAAACACCAGGCAAACCGAAAGCAAAAGCTGGTGCACCTGCCTAACAGGACAAACAAACAAACCAACAAACAGAAGAGAAAGATAGCACCCTACCCTCACCTCTCACAGGGACAAAGAACACAGAACATGTAAGGGCCAACTCTACGAAATACTTCCACTAGGACATGTACATGGGTCAAGGGGGTAAATTCACCAGAGAGATACTGAAATGAGGGCCAGGTAGGGACCAGGAGATGGAAGATCTACAAGCACCCTTCAATGTAAGGGCCCAAGAAGAAATGGCTAGATCCTGACACAAGCATGCTCAATATCCGCACAGGTAGGGAGCCCCATGTTGTTGCACCATATGTTGCTTGTACCCATCCACAGGACCCATCAGGTGAGGAGGTGGAGTTTGCATTGGAGTGGAGCCAATACACACAGGCTCTGGGAGTCAGGTGATTGGCAAAAGGCAGACTCAGTTTATTACTGACCCAGTGTCCCATTGGCTGCCAAACTGCAGCTGTTGCTCCCTGGGCATGTCTGGGTAGCTCTGTTTCTGGGCATGCCAGCATAGGCCAGTCTCTGTGTATGTCCACATACACAGGGGTCTCAGGCCTTGTCCAGTTTTCTCCTACAATATTCTGCTCCATGTAATTTTGTCTTAGCATTTAAATGATCTTTGCAAATCTGTTTAACTGTTGGTTATTTTCACCAGCAAAATTCAAGAAAACTTGGTTGTGGTAATAATTTCAGTATAAAGTTTTCTTATCATGTTAAAAAAATACAGTTTTACACTAAAACAAATGAAGTGGAAATATAGCAGTGTCAAAACAGTTTTACTCTCCTTTCTTTCTTTACATTTTGCCCCATTAAAGAAAATTGATTTAATGAAAACTTTTTAGGTAATCTTCTCTCATAAAAAATATATATTTTTTAATTACCAAAATGTAAATATCACGGATACATTAAAATTTAGAATGCAGAGTATTCACTACACATATTTCCATGGCATGTTGCCTAATGGAAATCAACAAATACTATAGTGTCAATGACAAGAACATCTTTTGCTGATTAAACATAGCTTTTGATGAAGTGAGTTTCAAATATTTTGATATGGAGTTGCTGCCTAAATTCTTTCGTGTTGTGTGAACTTAAAACTACAGTCATACTTACAGCACCGCTGACAACTCACTCACTTATTTTGTAAGAAGCTCTTAACATCTAGTTTTAAAAGGGAGTTTCATTGATTCTTTATCATTGTTGACTTTCTGCCAATTAAAAATAATTCTCTTAAGATATTTAACTTTGTCCTCTTTGTTTCCAGTGTCTTGCATACATAAGCCTAATTAAGATTGTGTTTTCTTTAGGAGAGAACACAGTTACTTACAAGTCTGTTAGTTACATCCATGATTTACTATGCCATACTCTGGTTAGAACCTGCAAAAGGCACTAGATTGGCCTTATTATCTGCAATAATAGTCAAAGGAGAATGTTTCTATTATATGACCATGCTAATAATGTTTCTATAGAAAAGGTGAAATTAGTCTAAAGCAGCATTCAAAAGTGATGTCACAAACCAGAAGAATGGAATCTCATTAAGAATGATGAGCCATCCCCATACTTCCTGTCATGATGTAACTGCTAGATCTGCATGGAATATCATTGCTGTCTTCAAAACAAAATAAAAAAAACAGACAACTTAGTTTTGATTTGATTTTTTTTCTTTCTTCCTCTCTCCCTCTTTCTTTCTTTTTTGGAGAGAAAGGGAAGGAACATGAAGTTGGTTGAGTAGGGAGGGGAATACATGATCAACATTTTATTGTCTTAATAAAACAGTAAAATAAAATAAAGAAGGAAGAAATAAAAAGACCAGGGCAGAAGAATAACCCTGTAGGAAAACTGGGGTCTACATTCCAGGGGCTACATTCAGAGGTCTGTGTGGTCTGGATGGAATGTAGCCATACCTTTAATCCAGTACTGAGAAACCAGTGGTATCAAACATCTTTAATCCCAGGATTTAGAAGACAATGGTGGTCCAAGTGTTTAATCCCTATAAAAAATAGTGGAGGCCTATTTAGGAAGCAGGACTCAGGAGTCAGTGTCACACAGGAAGTGATGTCTGAGATGAGTCAGAGAGAATAGCAGAGAAGGTTACTAATCAAAGGAAAAGTTAGCATGCCCAACTCTAAAAGCTGGGCTCTGAACTCAGTAGAATAGAGTTACATAGGAGATAAGAGTTATAGAAATCAGTTGATGAGAGTCAGTTACAGAGGAGTTAGAGCAGAATCAGTTAATAGAGGCATTCAGTTGAGAAGCATGCAGAAGTGTCAGTTGAATGAGAAGAGTCAGAGTTCAGAAGGAGTTAGTTAGAGTAGATCAGTCAGCAGTAGGTCTCAGAAGGCTAAGGATGAAGCCTTATAAGTCCTGGCTAACATTAAATATTCTAGATTGTATGGAGGATTGAGCCTTCCAGTTGAAGAATTAAGCCTAGATTGTAAAGAAGACAAAATGTTCTTGGGCTCTCAGGCTCCAGGGCTCCAAGCTAGAACCAGAGAAATTAGTTAGACAAAAGAATTAACTGTCTTCTGCCCTGGATCAGTGTCTACATCTGGGTGAATCCACATCAACAACTACAGACTAGATCTATTATGTATATCTGATGATGTGATATGCAACTTGAATTCACATCATTTCTACTTTCCATGAAAACACATAGATACACCCTTCCTCAAATCATTTTAGGACCTTCTGCTGTCTTATAAGGGGTTGTGAAAAGTCAAGATAAATTACTGAGAGGGTATACATTTGTAGACTAAACAGCAAACAGATTTTACTACATGAAGACTTAACATTTTCAGTCTAAAAACAATTTGCAAAAACATCCACAGAATTAGCATGGAATGACGCTCTAAACCTGAACTCAGCACTCAGGAAACAGAAGCAGGAAGACTGCCAGGCATTCAGGAGAAGCCTGGACTACATAGCAAGTTTTAAGACAGTGAGTTTCACATAGCAACACACACACACACACACACACACACACACACACACACACACACACACAAACACAAACAAAAAAACAAAGCATTTCAAGTGACATGGGAAATGAATGTGGTATCAAGCATGATTACGTGAGTAATACCTGGGTCCTATATGATATGAATGTACCAACTCCCACAATTTATTTTCTGAGCTACTCACCCACACTGTAATATATATAATATATATATATATTATATATAATATATTATACATATATATTTATATATATGTGTATATTTATATATATATACATGTATGTATATTTATATATACATACACACGCACAAATATCCAAACACCTCAGATAAATAAATATGGATGGAAAAATACTTTTAAGTTGAGAAAATATTTAAATGTAAAACAAACTATATGCTACGTATATTGGTGAGCACTTGCAATTCCAGAATTTGGGAGGCTGAAGCAGGAGTATTGGGAGATTGAAGTCATCCATGATCATATAAGTTCATGGATAGGCTGAGTTACAAGGAACTGCCTTCAAAAATAGTAATTGGGGAAAATGGAAATAATAATATAGCAAGCCTTGGGATTTGATTAGGTTTCAAAACTATGAATGATGATGTGAAATATACTACATGGTCATATGTCAAATACGAAAAGTTGAAAAAATATCATTGTCAGCTAAGGAACAGAATTTATACCAGCTACAATAAAATATCATTGCAGAATTATGTCTGGTATGTGGTGGAATCTCATTTGTTTTTAGTGTAGTTTTGACAAACTTTTTTGTGATGCAAACAATATGGGTAACAATAAAGAAAATTGACTTTTTGGCATTATAGGGCTAAGGAAAGTAAATGTACTAGTTTAAGACAGAGACGGAGAAATAAGTGTATATGGATTTAAAAGGCATTTTGAAATTGTTTTCTACTGATGTAAGTGTAGGAAAAGCCTTTTTATAATGTCAGTTTCTTCTTTAAACAACTTGGTTAGTGGAGAGGTCTTCAATTGAAACACATAGCAGGAATAAATTGTAAAAGGACCATCATGGACTAGGAATACAGACTAATTGGAGAATGTACTCAGCATGTACACAGCTAAGTAAGCAATCCTTATGCCCCCAAAATGAAGATGAAATTGGAAATTTTGACCATTATTTGTATAGGTTCCATGGAAAATTCACATGCAGTTATTTATAAAGTAATAAATCAAGTATGTCTTTTATACTAAGTTTCTCTAAGGGGACTTAAACATCATTTATATCCATTATCATTCTAAGTTACTTTCAGTTATTTCTAAAATTATAATTAACATAATATTAACAAGAAACTAAGTTACATTGATATTTTCAAATGTGTATATGAGGACCCTCAAAAGAAAGTAAAGTCCTGAGGGAAGGCCAAATCTAGAACCTTGTTTTGCCTTTACTCAACAAATATTGCTTAAGCTAAGACAAGCTGGTTTGTTCTAGGCACAGTGCATTTAATATCACTGGAATATACAGATGTGAGACAGAATAGAGCATAAAGTTCATGGAGGGTAAAGTTGGTTTGGGTATAAGATTATTTTACAGACCCATTGCTACCTTAATTCTAAATTTCTAATGAGAATAGTTACTTTCTCATTTTAATATAGGATGGGTCTCTTTTCAGTGGATTTTTATAGCTTACCATGAACAGAAGCAAACAATCTAACCCATGTCTAATGTACTTTCTCAAGTTCCCTCAGCTCAAAATAATCAAAATAAAAACTTAACATATATTTGGTATGAGGTAGTATTGATTTTTTTAACTGAGATGAGAAGAAACACTCAAGTAAAACATAGAGCATAGGAAAGACTAATCGGCAAAAATAAAATCCCGAGTAAAAGCATCACTAAGTGAGTTGTTTGAGAAGAATAAAGTAAATATGTAATAACAAGATCATCAAAGTATTAGAAGAGGAGACAGTAGTCTGGTATCCCAATACTGCAAGGGGCACATACTTTATGAAGTGAGTATCTGTTAGCAGAGCTCAACAAGAAAGAGTGACAAATTATATGTTATGTAGAAGCTTAGGATGTGTTATTAGTGAATATATTGATAGAAATCAATTTTAATTGAAAGAGGATTTACTTGAAAAGTCAATAAAGGGATAAAATGTAAGTTTAGGGCAGAGTTAAGGATGGTTAAAAACATTAAAGACTAATAAATACAAGCTTGTGCAGGATGTTTTAATAGGATTTCTAGAACCTTCTGCTCCTCCATTCCATCCAGATATTCCCCATCTTCCCTACCTCCCAGATATTCCCCTATGTCATCCAACTCCCACCCTTCCTCTCCCCATGAAATAGGAGTCTTCCCAGGGATACTGCTCAAACATGGCACAACTATAATGATCAGGGTCAGGCACAATTCTCTATTTCAGTGTTGGACTAGGCAACCCAGTAGAGGAGCAAGGTACTCAAGGGTGAGCAGAGGTTCAGGGACACACACACTCCTACTCCAGTCTGTATGAGTCCTGTAAAACACCAGGCCAGGCAACTTCAAAGCATATTTTGGGAACCTAGCAAGTTCCATGTCTGCCACTCCAGGCAGAGAAGGCAATTCTAATAAATAAATAAATTAAAGAATAAAGGAATGTCTCATTCATCCATATTTAAATATTTTTTTTTAACTATCTAAGGTACAATTAGCCATAAAACAGTTTTTAGAAGAAAATATGATCTGTGTATATTTATTCTAGGTACAATTTGGGTCAATAAATCTGATCTTTTTTTTCCCAGAAATGCAATAGAATAAAGAATTTATATTTGAATTACAATAATTTCTGAAAAACATATTTAAATGTACAAAGAAAGGTAAACTATAAAATCATGCTGGAAGAATCATCTTTGAGGGAATTAAAAAGGCTGATATGGTGTTGAAAAGATGAGGAAAATAATACACAAATTCATATAAACACCACCAAGCTGCTTAATCACATCCACTTAGGTTTGACAGCAGCTTATCACCCTTCTGTCTTCCCATCCTGATGGCACTAACACACACTTTACTCAATCCTAAAATAAAAAGCACATCAGATTTTCTTAGAGCATTGTAAACATGTTCAAAGACAGTCCAGGGTGAGGATGTGTTTCTGGTGTAAATTGCTTTTTAATATTCTTAGACATGTAAACCTCCTCTCAGCCATCCTCCTCATACAACTTCAGATTAGCCTAATGATCTGACTATAACAAATTATTGAACCACTTTTGATGCCAAAATGTTTTACGGTTAAGCTGCTGCTTTCTGCTTGCCCCATTTTGTTCAGTTGAATGACATGCTACTCAGTTCCATGGCACAGTAAAAAGTGATACACAGGAATTTGGAATTAATATAATCATGTACACTGCAAGGCAAACACCATTTATTTATTTCCAGTGCAGTCTACAGAGCATATTTTGTATTTAGTAATAGAATTACAGCTTTATTGAGAAAACACAATATAGAGAGATTTATTTTATTGTTGCTTACCATTCAAATAATATTTGTTAGTATACCATGATAATTTCCAATTATAAATATTGGATAGTATTTCCCGGTTCAAGAAGTGTTTTATATCTCTTAATTTCATTGTTAGATGAACAACTTATAATTATGTAGTAATAACATTTGTCTTCTGTGTACCTCAAGTATAATTTTTAACTAAGATTTAAGTGGCACTTGATTATTATGAGGATATATTGCTGCTCCTCTGAGAAGAAGAAATGAAGCCACAGGCACATTGCTACTGTTCTAATAAAGCACCTATAATGACAGTCGTTTGACTTTTTTGCAGTCTTTATTTTAAGAGCTGTTCATTTTCAGGATCACTACAGCCATCTAATTATACAATATTTCATTCAGTATGCAATATATAATATTGAATATGTAACCTCATGCAGCTTTTACCACATAGGTTTAAATTTTACAGTACTTGATTGTGTTTATATTAATTATTTACTTATATCTTCTTAATGCTCATAATCCTTTCTACTAGTCCTACCAGAAAGGCAGATCCTTTCTTTCTTAGTTGTAATTAATTGCTTCTAGCTCTTTACCTAGATGTGAGGCCTCATGAGATTTCACCCATCTACACTGACATGTCAACTGATTCTGTCACTGTGCAAGTTTTATTTAGGAGACCATATTGTTAAGATCCCATGAGTGCAACTTCTTGTGATATATAGAACACACTGTCTTGTACTAGCTTTCCTGGTCATTGGCTCTTATAATATTTCCATTCCATTTACCATGTTTTTTCTGACACCTAGGTATAAGAATTCTTATTGCATATTAACATTAACTAATTGCTTTTCTCCTCAACTAATTGTATCTTAAGTCTCAATATTATATCAATATGACATGAAGAAGAAATAATCATATGGAAGAAGGAGTCATATGAAAGCACTTATTTATAAGACAACCTACCAAATTGTTTAATTAAACTAAAAAAAATTGATTAGAAGACAAATAAAAGGGAATCAGAACTAAAATAAAAGGAACATGAAAAAATCCTTCAAAATTTCTGTATTTATTGATTGGTGAATTTCAACAATTTTAACTTACCAAGTCATCTCAAACATTTTCCTTTAACTTTTATCCACACTTCCTAAGTATATGCAACCACTGAATTTTTCAAAAAAAATCTGATAACTTGATAAATTATTACTGTCCTATGATCTTATTGAAATACTAGATGTCTCCATATTTTAATTTTTTAGTTTTTCTTCCTTCCTTCATTCTTTCTTTTCTTTCTGTAGTACCGAATATTGAAAGGGACGTTGAATATTCGAGGCAAGCACTCTAGTACAGAACCATACCTCTAACCTCCACAATTTCGTCTTCTAAACATGACATTAGACTTTATTATTATTGACTTCCTTTTAACTCTTTTGCTTTATCATTCTACAGAGCAGTTCTACCCAGGCCTCTGAAAGGAGCCATCATCTACCTTCATACCACATCCATTTCCCCTAATGTTTCCTTCTATTAGTTAAAGTTACTATGTTTTTGTTGTTGTTTCTGTTTTTTTATAGATCATTTTATGGGTAATTTTGAAGTATACAAAATACACAAACTGAAAGAAATAAGGGACTTTATTATCCTTGTAATTTTCAAGAAAAAAATGCAATTTGCATTGAGGATCTAAAACAAAATCATACTTATTGAATGAGAAACATATTTTTCAATTGAAATCTCCCATGTGTCAACAGGTCCAAGGACTGAAATTTGCCTGTGGGATTCATTTAATTTAGAAAGGGTGAGATATTTACAATAATTGTTCTAAGTTCTTTTTCAATCCATATTTTATTGTATATAAAATGATTTAAATATGGAACGAAAGGGGATCCTATGCCGGGAGGCTAAAGGAAAACTCAGAGGAAGAATGATGAAATAGTAGTGTGAATCTGAACTTAAAAAATAGTCTCTAAAATATTTTTATATAATTATGATGTGATAATATTTTTGCAAAAGAACATTGGCATCAGTTAAAAAAAATAATTAAGGGGTCAACAATGAAGGCAAGCAGTTTGTTTGAGATGCTACTGGGACATTCAGATATGAGATTATAAAAGTCTACCCAGGGCCATGTCACATAGAATGACGACAACTAAAGTTGATAATATGGAGTTAGCAAAAAGTATTGTAACAAACTTTGTATAAGAAAAAAGTTGAATTTGGAAAACATATGGTTTAAGCAGTGGCTCTCAACCTTTATAATGCTACAGACTTTTAATAGAGTTCCTAGTGTTGTTGTGACCACAACGAGAAAATTGCTTTCATCATTGCTTCATAAATATAATTTTCTAATATTAGGAATTATAATGTAAATATCTGATATGCAGATGGTCTTAAGCAACTCCTATGAAAGAATTGTTCAAACCCCAAAGGGTTGCAACCCACAGGTTGAGAACTGCTGGTTGAAAGCATACTGTTATAGAACTATAGTGTAGACGGCAATAAGAATTCTTTTAGGAAACAGGTTGCACATAGAATTTGAAGTTTCTGAGATATCTATCAAAAATGTAAACAGATTAGATTATATAACTGGCTTAGATTTGTTTTAATTTTCTGCTACTTATGTAATCTAGGACATTACATTGTTAGGCAAGTGTTCTATCACCTAGCTACATTACCAGCCAATATATAATGAACTATATCACTAAAGAGTTAGACGGAATGTTGCAATAGTTAAGTTGTATGCAATGAGATTTAGGTTCCTTTTGCTATTTCAGTAACTACTGCTCTAATTTTATGCATTAGATTTCATGATATAGATGGTTCTAAGGATTTCAGAAATTTCAGAAGATGGCATGATGACCTGTGAAGTTCTTGAGTATGTAAATTTTGCTTTTTTTTTTTTTTTCAAAGAAACAAGATAAGTAAAGGCCTTCTGATTTTGGGTCCAGGGATTTCAATCTTGTGTATATTTATTTATGTGTTTTAAAGAAATACATCTGATGAGGTTTTCAGAAATTTCATGTCATTAGCAGAAAATTATTAACACCAGGGATTGATAAAATCATTGTGTATATAGTAATCACCATTGAATTTGCCTCATGGACAATAGTATGCTAAAATCGACAATATGTTATCCAATTGTGTTTAAATCATTGAAAATATGTGACTTATTTGAGACTATTTGGTGATGAATATATAAGTTGATAAGAAGTTGGGAAAGGAACAACAGCATTACCATCAAAAACTTCTATTCCTAGATTATCAGAATGCAAAGTCATTTTAGTACTATAAAAATAATCTTGCTTTTTTTTTTCATGGATAACAGTTTGATAGAAAGTGAATAAAACTGAAATTTTTTCTACTAAAAATATGTGACAATGGCACTTCCTAATCCTAGAAATAATCCTACCAGATCCCGTGAGTACTATTAAAACTGATTCACAGTTCCTTGGAATGTGTAAAGAATTGCTGCCTATAATCAACTTCTGTAGTACAAAAAAGTATAATATGCAACTAATCAATTTTACTGAATCACATTTTAGTTTAACATGAAAATGAAATGAGAAAAATCATTTGTGATTGTCCTTTATAGAAGTTTATAGTTTCAATCTTATTTTTTATAATAATGCTATGTTTGACATTCCCATGAGAACATTTAATACGCTTTACTATTGTGCAGAGAGATTTAAGTATTTTGGAACATGCAACTCTTATTAAAATTCAGCACTCGTTTCTTACCCTTCTGTCCTTCCACAGAAGAGCCGTTATAGAACAGAAAGAAATATGAGAAGGCTTGCCCACATTTATTCATGCTTTTCTTGACCCATCTCTATTTGGCTTCTTGGGATTCTTTTATTCTGATTCCTTTTCAGGGCAGTAAATAATGTATTAGAATATGAAGTACATATGAATTGAACATGAAAAAAGAGTTATTAAAATTCAATTGTTAAAATTGTGTATTATACTGATTTGATTGGAAGGGGAAAAGAATAATTGAAATTTGGCTCACAGCTGTGCGATTTTCTTTTCTTCATTTTTCTTTCTTTTCCTTTTTTTTCTTAATTCTCTAACATCCTAGACATTTCACTAGAAATGTCATTTTAGTACTACAAAAATGTACACTTTAAAAAAAAAAGTGAGAAAATCTTTCATCTAATTTTCCATTAATAACAAGCATGGTTAGTTGTTTTTAAGAACAAAGACAAAATTAAAATGGAAATTTCATATACACGATAACATTTTACAAAGAAAAAAAGATGGCAAAATCGCTTTCTTTTATCACCAGTAATGCTAGTTTGAAGATTAAAAAGTAGCAACTTACTTGGGAAGGAAGAAAAAAATCATTGAAAAGCATAGAGAAAGGGAAATGTTAAAATGCTCTCATTTATTACTGTGAGGATAAGGTGTCTCCTACTGTTATTAAATGTTTAATGTAGCTGTTGGCAGGTGTGTATAATGAGCTATGTTTCATGTCTGGGAGGCTGTTAATGGAACTATTTCTTATTCACCTATTGCACAATGTGGAAATCATTCCTGCCCTTCTGAAAATTCATTATCATCCTGTTCCTTTAAGTAAAGATTGTCTCTGGCATGCAGTAGTTTGAAATTTTGTTCAATTTTATTTGCTTTGAATAAAATGGACATTTTCGCTTGTTAAGGAAAATAAAACTCAGACTCTGGGAGATTTTACTGTATAAAAAAGTGTTTGATTATCAAAGGTCAAGTGTGGTGGAAAGTACCGGTTGTTTATAAACATTTTACAGGACTTACTTGTTGTTCTGTAACATAATGAATTAATTCATATTATTTTGGGTCTTCAAGAGGCTAACAAATTGATTTAATCCCTTCAAATGATAGTACATTAATATATCTTTTACTAATAAATTAATAAATTATTAGGAATTGAAATAGGAAAAATTACAATATACTGCGTTATGAGTATATTTTGGAACCCCAGGGGTTAAATTGGATATTTTCCACCTCTAACATGTGAACATATAGTCTATATAAACTATATCATGAAAATAATCTTTGCAATTATTCTAAAAGATATTTCTTCCTGTGATTCAATGAAATATAGTTGCATAAAGCATGCATGGCAAGTGAATTTGATGCAAGTGATAAACTAGCTGAATAAAGAAACACACATTAAACACAGACCTAAACACAGACAATAGATTTTAAGGAAATAACTGAAAAAGTCTTTGTATATAAAAGAGAGTAAATTATCTGTATATGATGTGCATTCCCATAGACATGTAGTGGTGGCATGTATCTTTAATCCCAGCACTCCAGAGGCAGAGCCTGGTGAATAACTGTGAGTTTGAGGCCACCCTGATCTACAGAGTGAGTTCCAGGACAATCAGTGTTATAACAGAGAAACCCTGTATCAAAAAAAGAAAGAAAAGGAAAGAAAAATAAAAAAAGAAGATGTATACTCCCTGAAAGGGGAATTTTGAAGAACATGCAGATAAATTTCCTTAAATGTAGACACATATGTATATCCATGGTATTATAATACAGATACGGTACATTTCTACAACTATTCTTAACAGTAAAATAGTGAAGAACTCTATGCTTTCAATGCAAAAACATATTATGTTTTTGTGGATATTAAATTAAATATTTTGTGGATATTAAATTATATGGATATTAAATTAAATATTCATTACTGTCATTTTCAAAGACTTATTTTATGTTAAAAATGCTTTATAACCACCCGTGGCAATTTATTTTGTTTCCCATTTAAAGCACTTAATGTAGGAAATGGAAGTGAATATGATAAAGAAATAGTAAATAAAATTATCGAGATATATATATATATATATATATATATATATATATATATATATATATATATATATCTTTGTAATAGCTCTGATAAGACACGGAAATTTTGCTTTCTAATGATTCTCTGTAAAATAGTACTGACCCAACTGATTTGTAACACTTCTTAAGGCCATTTTTTATGGAAACATGACTCTAAATGAGAAAATTAACCAAATGTGTAAGTAGTTTAATCTTTAGCAGTATCATAGTGGGATGTTTCCTACATAAATTCCTCATGTATGCATTCTATAACAAATACTTAAGGTTACTCAAGGTCACTTTGCTTTCCCTATCAGACATTTTTATCTTCATATAAAATTTATTTGTATGTGTGTACATGTAAGGTATGTGTGGGTGGTGGAGAAAGATACTACAGTTTATTTTTAGAGATTAGAGGACAATGCTTTGAAGTTGGTTCTCTCCTTCCACATATTCGTGTGCTCCAATGTTTAAGTTCAGCTGCCTGGCTTGCTCATAAAGTTCCTTTATTCAGTGAATCATCTCACCAACACTTCAGATATATTTAAATTAGTATTCAATGATCAATGATAGTCAAAGAACATCTTCTGATGGAACTCTAAAACCAACTTGCAGATAGGTCACCATTGTTGATCAGTTTGTAGTTGAGCTGGTGTTTACCTTTACCCTTTTAGAGTTTTTTGCAATAATGTGAACACTAGTTAGTAGAGATAAAGATTCCAAGTAGACACCAATTTGATTTTTCCTTTTGATGAAATGTATTGTCTTTATCAATAGGGCTTTATGAGTCTTGGCAATAGCCTGAGCTCTTTTCTGTTTCCCATTAGCCCCTATTGCTGAAAACTCTATTTGATTTAACCAAGAAATACAGGTTTCATTTGGTCATGAGGGATATTCATTTAAGGTTCCATCTCTCTCATTATTTGATGATTCCATTTAGATCACCTTCATACATGAATATATTCTAGGAAGTTTCTACTATATTAGGTATCCATATGACTCCTCAAATGGCTTTTAGTTTTTAGATGCCCTCCATGAATTCCCTCCCATGTTCTTCCTTCCTCTACCCATTTAACCCTCTAATTCCATCCTATCTACCTCCATCTATAACTATCTGTTCTATTTCTCCTCCCTATGTTTATCCAGCCTTCTTCCAGTGCCTTAATCCATATCTAACTACTGTGGTTATATAAATGGTAGCTTTTTTATTGAAGACTTAACAGTTAGCATCCACGTATAAGTGATGAATACAAACTGTATTTAACTTTTTTTTGTCTTAGTTATTTCACTCAGGGTGATTGTTCATAGATTCATTCATTTACCTGTAAATTTCATGGTTTGATTTTGTTTAATTTAGCTGCTGAGTACTATTCCATTGTGTAATGGAACTAACTTATGGAACCAAACAACAAATATCTGATTAATTTAATGCCCAGTCCATGAGATGGAACACATATACCCCTGGTCCAGCTCTGATGCCTGATGACCAAGAATGTGAAACTATATAGGCCATGGACCTAGGCGGAAACCAAATACTACTCTTCTGCTGAAGGAATATAGTAATACATCAAATCCTTTCCCTCAGGGAGTAGGATACCCTGGGGAAGAGAAGACAAAAAGTTTACAAAAGCCAGGTGGTATGGAGGACACCAAGGGAAAAAAATGTCTTCTAAACATAGCAGGACCAATTCACATATTAATTCACAGAAATTGAAGCAGCATGCACAGGGTCTGCACAATGCTGTACCAGATAGGGTCCCAGTACTGAGAGGGGAAGTGCACACATGCTAATATCCCTAACCTAGAAGCTATCTCAAATTGCTAACTGCCCAAAAATGAGGTTTAGTTTTCTACAATGGAGGTTTACTGGGGAAACATACCACTCCTTAGAGCAGACATCATGCCCAGCAATAGATAGTTAATACAAAATGAACTCAGAGGAATATTTGGAGGTTCTTTGTCTCATAATGGTATGTCAGGGTCTTTTAAACTTTAATTTTATTTTTTCATAAACGTTTTTTGTTCATATATTTTGGTTTCTGGCTTTGTGTTTCTATTGAATTTCTGTTTTGCAAATGTATGAGTCTCTATATGGTTTCTTGGGCTTTTTCTTTGACTTTTTTTTCTGTTTGTTTATTTTTTCCTATTCTGGTTTGCTTTTATTTTATTAGTATTAGTATTATTGTTATTTTTATTTAGATGCCTGCTTTATCCAAGGGAGAGAGAAAGGAAGGGTGTGGATTTGGGTCTGTGGAGAAGTAGGGAGGACTATGAAGAGTTGGGGAGGGGAAAACCACAATCAGAATATATTGGATTAAAAATTTATTTTAGTTATTTTTAAAAAGAAACAAAATGCCCACAAATAAATAAATTTCAGATAAAAATTAAGGTTACTGTAATATAAGATCTACCCCAAGACATTTAATGTTAGGTGTAGCTATTCTGGAGAACCGCATTCCAAGGGAGGGAGCCCATAGCTGACACTGCAGGGCTAGCTGGGAACAGGAGACTAGATTGCTCAGAGATGATTCCTAATGACATTCTGCTATGTTCCTAGATCAGTGCCTAGTCCCGTTGTCATCACAGTTTCTTCCTCTAGCAGCTGATGCGAGCTGACACAGAGGCTCAGGGCCAAAACCATACAGAGGTCTGGAGCCTTGCAGGTAAAGGGGAGGAGAGAGTGTGGAGACCAGAAGGGCCCAGGAAACCAGGAGAACAAGTTCTATGGAGTCAGTTGAGTGCCACCCTTAGGGTCTGACAGAGACTGCAACAAAAGACAGAACTTCCAGGGTCCTCTAAATAATTTTTTTTTTTTTTTTTTTTTGCTTTTTGAGACAGGATTTCTGTGTTGTAACAGTGTCTCTCCTGGCTGTCCTCGAACTCACAGAGATACCCCTGCCTCTCACTCCTGAGTGCTGGGATTAAAGGCGAGCACGACTACCACCTGATATTAATGAATAAATAAATAATATTAAATGAATAAATAAATAATCTTAAAATCTTAAATAAATCTTATGTTTGTCTGGCTTGGTGTTCTTGCAAAATTCCTACAAACTGGAGTGTGTGTGGAGGTTTGTGTTGGGGAATTTCTGAGCCTTTTACCTGCCTTTGTGTCCTTGGGACCCTTTTGCTCCTGGTAGGTTGCCACCCTCGATGTAGGTGTTGGGAATGATTTTTATTGTTGGAATAGATGGAAAGAGATAGAACAGAGAGAGAAGAAAGATGGAGAAGCTCTTTTGTGATGGTCCGGGGACCACACAATGCCAAAGGGAGAAACCTCCCTGTAGAGGTGGTACAGTCCTGAAGGGAGAATATCCCAACACGACTGATGAGTTGCTCAGCCCAGCAGAGCTGAAGTGAAGTGTCCAGCTCTGCCTCGCCTTGCCTTGAGCCTTGTCTCGCCTCATCTCGCCTCGCCTGGCCTCCTGGAGATGATGCAGTTCTGAAGGGAGCATATCCCAATAGGACCAAGGAGCTTCTAGCCAGGTGTCGCCAAGGTTGCAGCTCTGTAGGGAAATATCCCAGGCCAGCTGTTCTTCTTTCTTCTTCAGGTGCAGCTCTGTAGGGAAATATCCCAGGCGAGCTGTTCTTTCTTCTGTCCTATGTTCTCAGCAGGCCAGTGACTGTTTCTGCTCTGAAGAGAAACAGCAAAAACTGAGGGTTGCTCAGTCCTTTTTAAAGGGTTCTGGAGGGGGTGGAGTTATCAACATGGCCTGTGATTGGTGGAGTTTCTTTAACCTATGATTGGTGGATTTCTTAGTTCAGAGAGGGTTGGGGGGTCCCAGCTCAGGGTCATTTGTGTTTGTTGGGACCCTTTCTGTGCTATACTGTCAGGTTGGGGAACCCCTCAGACAGATGAGAGTGGGGTCCCTGATAGTCCCAGGGGGGAGCTTTATTATAATGGGTTTCAAGTCCCAAAGCTCCCCAGCCTTGCAGAGCTAGATTCCCCCAAAAGGGAAAACTGCTGGCTCCTCAGTGGTCTTTGGCATCATTTGGGAATCCTGGTGGATTATATATATATATATATATATATATGTATATATATATATATATATATATAAGGAATGGTTTCTGGACCCCCAGAGTCCCCAGCAGGGTATCAAGGGAGGTAAGCATTAGTCTTGAATAGCAGTCAGACAGTAGGAGAGGCTAGGTTTGCTGGTAAAGTCAACTTTGCTTCATGGAAGAAACACAGATGGTTGTGAGGGTCCATCTGGGCGGGGGGTGGCAGCCAGGAGTGCTGATGGCTGTTAGGTTCCATCTGTGAGGGGAGGGGTCATCCAGGAGCGAGGATAGTCCTCAATCAGGTCCTCCTTCCATTTTACAGTTAGCCAGCTGGGTGGTTGGGCCTGGCAAGGGGGCAGAGCTAAGGCAGAGCTAAGGCAGAGCTTTCTTCACAGGGCTGTGGAGGCTGATAATAGATGAATGTGGAAAGGCATGTCAGAGCTTCTCACAGAAAGTGGGAGTCCCACACTATAGACTGGGGGGTGGCAGAACCCCTCAGAGGGAGCCCTGGGCTGTGGGCTATGTCTGTGATCAGGGGTAGGGGCCAGAGCTCTCCAGCACAGAGCCATTCTGTAGACTCTGCTTCTTGCAGAATCCTAACAGTAGGGATTATTGTCTGGCCTTGCTCCATCTTATTAGTTCCAGTGATAACCCTGGGAGGACTGCACTGTTCTGAGGAGAAGGGTAGGGGAGTAGAGAGGAGTGGAGGAGTCAGGAGGTAGATCTGGGGTAAAGGGAGGTGGAGAGAATGGGGAGGGGAGGAGTAGTGTCAGGATGAATTATAGGAGATAAGAAAAATAAATTTAAAAAAAGGAAATAAAAAGTAAAATTCCCACAAGTAAACAAAAGAAATTTCAGATCAAAATTAAGATTGCTGTTATCTAAGATCTATGGTGAATGAGAATGAAATATAAAGAAGTCTATTTAGACCTAGTTAAAAGGGGAACCGACTCATTCATATTTTCTTTTTAATAAAATAATGAATACTAAATTAATTTATATGGAATTAAGAGGGTAATTGTATTCAACAATGCATCTTATATAAACTCAATTGGGAAAACACAGGCATCATTAGAAAATTAGATTGATATTCTGAATTATTCAGTTTCCTTGTAATCACAAAATACTGTATCCTTTTCTCAATTATCTTTTTTCACGTTTTCTCTGTTCTCTAAAGAAAGCTTTACCTGCCTGTCCACAAGTCGAGAAAATTAATTTACAAGTTCAATTTTGACTTTTCTTTAGTTTTATTCTCTAAAGAAAAATTTTTTAGGAAACACAATTTTAAAAAAAATATATATTGACATCATTTAAGTCAAATGTTTCCATGATCTTCTCTCTAGGATGTCCAAAAATTATTTATTCAAGAAACATTTACTCAGAATCATCAATGTCTTTGGCACATAACTTATTTAGAGGGAAAAAAAATATGACAGATTGCAGTCAGAAAGATAAGGTCAAACAAGAAGAGAGACAAGCTGCTAAATTCCATGTGATAGCGTACACTACATACAGGAACATATTCCCAGATTTCCTCTGTAATGATATGAGGTGTCACAATGAGGAGGATCACATTGCTCTGCTTGGAAGACAAGATATCTTTTTAAGACCCATGATAGGAAAGAACCTCTGGGGTAGAAATGTAAAGGTGCAAGGATAACGAGCAGTGTGGCACATGAGGAGAAAATAAGCTTCACATAAAGCTAAGTTAAAATATAGCAGGAAAACTAACTAGATAAAAACTAGATCACAAATTTTGGATAAAAACAGTAATCACTCATAATAGTCAATATCATTTGGCTTTTCAAATAGTATTTAATTATCTCATGTGAGTATTTTTCTTTGGGATAAGGGACATTTTTAATTAAAGATTAAATATATCTAGGTTAAATTATATGACTTACTTTTAGTTGATCAGAACAGTCTTTAGTAAACTACCTTGACCTTTCAGAGGATACACAGTAACAGAAGGAGGAAGAACATATTTTCAAGTGTTTCATCATTATTGGACAGATGCTGGTTGCTCATTCAATGACTAATACTGTATAATATTCAAAAAATGTCTAATATTCTAGAATAGGAAAAAATAACTTTTGGTAACAAAATTAGCAGTAATTTTCTCTCTGGGAAAAAAATTGATTAACCTGACTTTAATCTTAAATATTTTAATCTTAAAATGTTTTTCTACAAATAATATCATAAATAAAATATCTGGTGTGGGTCAGCAATTAGGAGTATGAGGAAGATACTCATAGCAACTGAGAACCAGTAGGAGATTATTTTAGAGATTGGTAAATGAGAAAAACAAAGAATCATACTGTCAAACTAGCTGTAAATGGCAAAGTAATTATTATGTTAATAATCAAAGAGTTAAACAAAAAATTGAGAATTTTGATAAGTTACATAACAGTGGAACTCATAAAAGAAAATGAAAGCCTTAGAAAATTGAAAACTTAAATTACGTTATCAGTGAATTGTTCTTTTTCTCAGTGTTCTCCAGTTAATTGAAATATCATAAGTGGTAAATTGCATCAATTGATACAAATTGATTTTCAAAACTCAAATTAATTGTGATATCATAAATTATTTTTTGGTATTTAATTGATATTTATTCATTTTTATTTTGTAAAAACTCAGTGGTTAGCCTTTTTGATATCTTCTGGGTATTAGGTGAAGTTGCAAGTTCTTCCTTCTCTATTTTTTCAGTGTTTATTATTTTTTACATTTACATATTTAACAATACATTATTTGTCAACATTAAAACAATTTTTAATTTGCTAGGCCATAACTAGTGCAGTAAATCATGAGCTTAGTTTTCAATCATACACTAAGATTCTATGGACAATTTTATAATTTTATATTTTTTCAGTTTATTGTTTAAATTACTTTTAAATAGGTAATATGTGAAAACTATATTTAGAAGTGACTATGAGTATTAAATGTTGTCATTTCAACCCAGAAATATTTTGTCAAGCTCAGTCTCCCTTCTGAATTTTTATTGTTCAAGCCTTGAGGCTCTAAAATCAGTCAAACACCTGGATTCCCATCTCAAATTAATTTCTGAACTTAGTTTGTTTTTACAAAATACTCTAGGGAGCTTCTTATACTTATTGGGCTTTTTTTTTTTTTTTTTTTTTTTTTTTTGCTTATAATCCCTGCAGTACAGGATGAGCTCAGTTTATCATGCTAGAGAAAGATGATCTCCAATTCTTCCTTTTCTTCACTCTTCGTAGATCAGTTTCAGAAACCTGTTCTTCTGTCACAAGCCGTTACTCTCCAATCTTCCTTTGAACCTCTTCACTCTCTTCATCTCCCAAGTGATCTCCACACATGAATTACTCTTTCCCATCTCTTCTGTTTCTCAAATGCCTATTCATCCCTTGTCATGAAAGCTGATCCTCTTCTGTGAATTCGTTTGCATTTCTGCTCTCTGACTTATTCAGTAACACATTAAACATTGACCTTAATTTTTCACTGTATAGATGTCTTTACATAAGACTGAAGGAAATGTTGAATGATACATTAGCTTATTCCTAGACTTTTTGTTATCTAAATTCTAAAAGTCTCTTACATTGCCATAGGAATGCTATTTTTTCCTTACCAGTCCAAGGAAGAATAGAGAAGGAAAGAAGAAAATACAAGGACTGAAAAGTTATATATACTGTGTGTATATGATTCCAATCTATATCATGCCTGAAGCATTTCTCTCAAAATTAGCATTTGCATGGCCTTTTTTAATTGAAGTTCTGTTTCAGCTAATTTGGAAGATAATTATTTATTTCATGTAAATACACACAATGTACTGTGGTAAGTTGCAGAAATATTTTCTTGCCTGTTAACTGGCAATGCACCTAAGAATTGGAATTGTGTCAATGTGTTCCCAATAGAAGTAAATGAAAAAGAATAATAATTGTGATTATATCACTAAACTTGAAGGAGTCTAATGACTACATTTTCTGAAAGAGAAAAAAGTAAAGCAAAGCAGACATAAGTAGGGAGATGTCTCTACCACATTCCCCCAGTAAGTCAGTTAAAAGTACATTTGAGCAAGAATCAGTCTTAATGTTTGCTACTTCGATATCTCTGCTTTCCACTCTCTTCTGAATTACATTGTCGCTTATCTGAATTTTCCTTTCATCATATTATAAAATTCTAGTAGTTTTAGCTTTCTTCAAAATGAAATGTTCTAAGCAATGCTCAGGAGAACTGGAAAGAGCTTTACCATGAAGAAATTTTCTCCCTGTGCAAACAGCCCACACACTGATTATAAAAATGGAGTGCCATTCCCAAATATAATTTGGTGAGTGTAATTTGGAATCCTTTTAGATACGTTAAGGATTAATATGATTCAAATCTATATCATGCCTGAAGCATTTCTCTCAAAATTAGCATTTGCATGGCCTTTTTTTTTTAATTGAAGTTCTGTTTCAGCTAATTTAGAAGATAATTATTTATCTCATGTAAATACACATGTGGGACATGCACTTCAAGTTTGGTGTTCTCATGTCATCATAAAATTTTATATATTTCCCATATCATTATACATTTACGTTCTACATTACAGTCATTTTTGGACTATCATCTCTTTAAAAGTAAATTTTGTTCTTATTTTATGTGCACAGATGTTTTGCAGTGTCTGTGTGTGTGTGTGTGTGTGTGTGTGTGTACCATATCATGCAGTAGAAGCCAGAAGAGGGTGATAGGTCCTCTAGAACTAAAATCAAATTAGTTATGTATTGCACTGAGAGTTCTGAGAACCAAATCAAGGTCCCCTGGAAGAGTAACTCAGTGATTGAAACCACTGGACCACCCTTCCAGGTGGAAAATATAAGTTTAAAAACTATAGCATATAGACTTTTTCTTCACACTGGATTCAATTCTGTAGCCTAGTTTTTACAAAGACATGGTTTCTATTAAGCTAGGATTTGATAAAATGAAACAATTTGTGAATTCTATGGTTACTTGTAAAGTAAGTTGTAGAAAGGAAGGATATTCTGTATATTTTTGAAAGGTTATTTTTTTTTTCTAAAGTGAGATCTTGTTGGTTTGCTAGTGCTACCATATCAAAATAGGTGACTTTTAAAACATTCATATCTTTTAGATACTTGTGAGGTCTTTATATATAAATTTGTAAGTATTGTTTCCCCAACTTCTGACATAACAAGTACAAGGCAAATGTGCTAAAAACCTAAGTTTCTGGTAATGGCTCTTGCCTGTGCTTTAATACACTTTGTTTAAATGTTGTCAGGGTGCCTTTTCTCTGTACAATGCATTAATATGATTGTGAAACACTGAGACATATTGAGAGTTGGGGAGGGAGGGGGAAATGGAGAGACAGAGAGACAGAGAATAACAAGGAGAGAGGGGCAAATCTTATTTTTGGTATTTTACCTTTCAAGGGAACAAGTCGTCTTGATTTTGAGTCTCATGAATATGATTCATTTAATTTCCTCACTAAAGTTTTATCATTTAGTATAGACAGGGATTTAATGTGCATCTTTCAGGCCATATCTTAGAATATTAAAGACACAAAGTTACAAACTATTTATTAAAAAATTTTTGCAGAGTAAATTTGTAGACACTGCATGAGATCCTGTGTGTTTTGTTCATCAAGAAATACTGAGAGGTGGAGTAATTTTGTAAAGTATTTCTTTCTATCTTTATAATTTAATTCCCTAGGGAGGTAGACTCATTAACATTAAAAAACTTTCTTATTAATATGTAACAATTGTAAATTCTGTAAATAATATTATTTTGACTTAAAATTATATTTTAAAAGCATAAAGTATAATTTTGTCTTAATTACAGGTTTAATAGTTAATCCTATTCCAGGATAATTTGTGGTCATCAGGAGCAATTACATAAGTAATACTTGTAGTACATAAATAATGTGAGAGGTTGTAACATGGCTCAATAAATAGAGGTACTTCAGCTTAAGCCTGATAAAATGAGTTCAATAAACTGATCCCAAAATGTGAAATGAGAGCGTTGACACCTGAAAGTTGTCCTCTGTTTTATGTACTTTAGACAGCTACATGCATTTCTCAAAATTCATATAGTATGTAGTTTAGAATTTTAAACAAATTAGCAAATGTTTAATAATGTATATATTTGTACCACAAACTGGTTACCACTGCTAGGATATGGAAATCGTAATTGAAGAATATGACCTTCATATGATTGCATTATCTCATGTACAGCAATGAGACCATGAATCCTTGGCAGATGTTTCTTTCTCATGAGCTTAATTTAACAAGTCCTATATTAAGCATTTAAAAGCTTCTAAACACATAAAAAATGATCATTAAAAACATTAACAGTTCAAAGGGGGGGAAAGTGCCTCATTGCATCATTTTAATAATTTGTTTGTAATTCCCTCGGGAGTGTAGTGGAGAGGGTGACTAAAATCACATAGAGCCTAGATACATGCAAGCGTAAATTCTCTAAATAGCAAAGTGTTAAGTTGTTTGCCAAGAAACACTTCCATAATCCAGTCAAAAACAGTTTGAAAATATTCAGAGAAAGGATGGGCATAAAAGTTAGATGTCAATGAATCTAATCAATGGTCTTCTTATAAAATAAAAAGCAAAAAACCACCAAGACCCAAGAAATAACATGTTACCTATTATTAAAATATCCTTTTTTTTGCTCTCCCTATTTTCTCCTCCCACCCCATCTTCAAGAAATACAAGATAAAATATTTTCTCTAAGTCCTTGCTTAGTTTCAGAGGGCATAGAATGTCCCCTAACATGTCCTAACTCTGAATAAATAGCTGGCATGCAAAAGAATACAAAAGCTTCCAATATAGAAGAAAGGTGCAAATCTTGAGGGATACAAATGCTGCAAAATACTACTTGGGCCCAAATCTAGCATAAGTATGATTAAACATACTAACCTTATTGAGTGTCGTTAAAACAGTGAGCCAGCAGAAAATCAAGGATGACTTCAAGAAAGCCGTTTGAAAATCTGAAGATGTAATGTGACAAGGGGCGAATTAAAGAAGCAGCAACAGCAGAGAGCAGTGGCTGAGAATTATGACCCGAGGATTTATGAAACAGACTATACTGTGAGATCATTCCTATTTGCAGACCTTTCAGTTTTTAAAATCAAGTGGTCGAGGTCCCTAACTTTTTAAATATGTCAATATGTCAGTATCTAGCTAATTATGAGTATCAATGCATTTGAGTTTATTCCAGAATTCAACAAATATTTAATGATGTTTGCTATGGTTTTTGTGCTCCTCCTTAAGAAAATATTTGTACTAATTTCTATTCTATTTTACTGAAAGAGTTTAAAAATGATTATATTTGATCCAAATATTCTGAAGGCTTACATGTTAGAGCATATGTTTATTCCATTGTTACAAGAGTATTAAGTGACAACTGAGTGCATAAATCTTTTGTTTGAGGTCTGTGGTTCAATCCTTGTCCTCAGGCATGGTTGGTGAACGTTACATGATTGAAAAATATTCAAAATCTTTTTCCTTATGTTTTTCATAGTGACTCATTATGTAGCCTAGACCTCATTATGTAGCCTAACCTCAAACACACAAACTTCCTATCACAGCCTTCCAAATTGTGAAAAAAAGCAAATGTCATCAAGATCAAAAGTACATAAATATGTTCCAATTGTTTATGATTCAGCACTACCAAAATATTATTTAACATGTGATCACAACAGTGCTGATATTGCAAAGCCCACTAACACTTAGATTCTTCCCCTCTGTAGGGAATCTATCGTAAACTCATGTGTTCAATTTACTTAAATTTCACTCTAATATAAATAGAGTTATTTTGTCAATCTTATTTTCAGACTCTCTGTGCCTTTCTTCTCAGGATTTTATATATATATATATCCAACATTACTATTCAAACAAATACCTTTTCCTCATTAAAAAGTTAATCTAACTTAATACCAAATTTTTGTTATTGTTATTGTTGTTAGAGACGCTTCACTCATCACCAGTGCCATTGCTTTATGTTGATTATCTTTCATTACAATGTCCAATATATTTGACAAAACAAGATAATTAATAACTATTTTAGTGTATGATTTCATAAGACCTCAGTTTGTTGAATTAGAAAGGCTGAATAGCAGAAGTAGCAAGTGTAGCAGTATGCTACAATCTTTTACCCTCAATTTAGGGAAGGAGAAAGGAAACATAAATCTTCACTGCTTTTACAACTAGCCTTAAAACAGAAAAAGAGTAATGTAGAAATCTTCACAGCCTCTTTATAGGGTGTCCTAAGCTTGAATGTCTCCAACATTTGTTCTGTTATGTTAACTAACCACAGCCACCCAAACAGAACCACAAACCAATGCCCATCCTGATTTTCAGGGCTTCGGAACTTTTATGCCCTAGGCCAAAAGTTCCCATAAGCCCATAAGGCATGTAATCTCAAAGACAATCTACAGGTACCAGAATGACTGCACTCAAACAAATTATAGCCATCTGAGTCAAATAGTCCAATTCCAACTTATAAACAACCATACCACAGCTAAGACGAGAACACAAACCACTAGTTACCAGAAAGCTTTTCTTAATATAAAAATCACAAGTGTTCCTCTACAGACAGGATATCAACACATCATAGTCAACTAGGAAACATAGAGCAATATTCAAACAACTAGCAGTGTAATATAAAGGTTTCTTCCTTTTCATCTACTTCTACCATCAGTGTCCTGCCTTCTAAAGGTTCTACAACTTCTCTCAATAACACCACTCCAGATAACAAGGATTCACAGCATGAGATTGTGGGGGAAAAGTCAAGTGAGTCATAATTTTCCTTTAAAAAAAAAGTCTAAAGGAAAAAAGCTTAACAAATATTTTATTAAAGTATTGCATTACACAGAAGGCTTTAGGAGTAAAAACAAAAGACCCGGAGGAACGCATGTTTTCACACTTAGATTCCATGAAACATGAGCTGCCAAAACAAAATGAGATTGAACAAAAGGAAATAATATAATAATAAAAGTCTGAATGCAGAAATTCAGATTTCTTTTTTACTCTACGGCAAAGCTGCTCTGTATTAAGGAGATTATGGTCTGCTATGAGAACAGACAGTTCAGTTCAGTGATTTATATATGGAGTGTTCCCAGAAAGCTCAAGTAATAGACAGTAGTAGGAATTTAGGTGTGGGTGGGGTGCCATACTCTAGCTTTGTTTCTTTGATCTATGCTTAAGCAAGTTTTCTTATAATGTATGCTGAGCATTGAGTTCTACTTTTCCATAGTCCCAAGACCACAAATAAACTGAAAATGAATGAAACCCCTCAAACTCTGACAAAATAAACCTTTCAGCTTTTTAGTTTACTATGTACACACACACACACAGGGAGAGAGAGGGCTTGGAGAGGGAGAGGGAGACAGAGAGGTTTTTTTTGTGGCAATTTTAGTTTTTATGGTTAGCTTCTAGGGATAAAGGAGATGTAACAACATTTGTCAGAGAATTCTAATTTGGATAGAATTATAATAAGAACTATAGAATGTTAGGCAAAACTGTCTTTTTGAGGCTCCTATCCCTATAAGAAACATCATTTTGGGCATAAAAAGGACCGAACCCAAACTCTGGGTTCTGGAGCCAGGATAGTACTTTTTGGATGAATATGTATGCATGGATAGTACAACAGTCTTATCTTCTAGAGCACAGGGCAAATGCAAAGTGCATGGCAAATCTCCTGTATTTTGCTTTGTACTTCCAGCTAGTCATAACACTGATAGGAGCAAGATGAGAAAAGAAGCAAAGTAAAATTGTGGATGTAGATTCTGGTTTAAGAAGCAGTTTATTCTCTGGTCAGTTTAATCCCTGATCTATGTCCTGGAGCCCAGGTGCACTTTAGCCTACTCATGATTTAATCTTAATCCTTGAACTGGAAGGTTTGAGCCTCAGAATAATCTAGACATTTTAAGCCTTTGAGACCTATTTTTGACTGAACTATTCTGAGTAGCTCCTTCTGAACTCAGAGCTGTACTGAACTCACTTGCTCTTATGGCTCAAATTTCTCCAAGCTGAATGGTTCTAACTGACCTTCTGAGCTGGATGACTTTCTGACTGAACTCTTCTGACCCTGGCAGACACTGGCTGATTCCCCACAATTTCTTTGACTGAACTACACTGCTCTGCTTCAAAATGACTCACTCTTCCTGTTTGATACTGAGTTCCTCTGCTGAATTGCCCCTGTGCCCCTGCTTCAGACTCCTCAAACTGCTTCAGACCCCTCAGATGGCCCCAGACTACTTCAGACTGCCCCTTTCTTCTCTGCTTTATTCCTATACTGCCTTATTCGGTCTGCTTCACTGTCTCTGTATCTTCTCCTTGTCTCTGAGCTGAGAGCCTGCTTCTCTATCATGAGAGTTGGGAGTATCCTCATTTTGACTCACTTTGCTAACTCTTCCTCTGTTAGACACTTTGCCTGAACTTCACTCTGACTCACCTCAGATGTCACTTCCTGTCTGACATTGACACCTTCTGTGCTCTGCTTCCTGTTTCCCAAGTGCTGGGATTATAGGTGTTTACTACCACTGCCTTCTGTATACTGGGATTAAAGCTATGCACTAACATTCTTTCTACATTCCATCTGAACTACACAGGCCTCTGAATAGGATTCCTACATATAGAGCCATGGGTGTGATCCTTTCATTATAAACGCTTGCATCTGATCCCTTCTGAGCTATCACACAGGCTTTTCAATGTGATCCATTCTCAGAGCAGCCATGGTGCCAGATTAAATGATTAAATTTTCCTCTACATAAAACAGAGTGTTTCTCTCACCAGTTTTGCTCAAAAGAATAAATAAAATAATTTTCCCAACATACATTGAAAATACATGAACCTAATTAAAGATATGATTTTCAGATTATGTAATCATTTCTTTGTTAATACAGGAAACCACAGAAGCAAGCCTTACAGGTAGGTGACCCTGTAGGAGACCATGACTGTACAATACATCTTGTTGTTATTTGGACATGATTCTCTCAGTTTCCACACATCTTACTGGCTATGGGTGAAAGGAGAGAATGAATGGAGTTCTTGTAGCTGTTGTGTATCTAATTGCCTTTTCAGATACTCCATTCCTTTCCCTGGTAGCCAATATTCATAACCTTGTGCTAATTGTGACAAAACTAAGGAAAAGCTAAATGAATGCTTTGGAATCTATTGACCTAAAGTTGTTTTCTTGGTGAATTCTCACTGGTATAGCACAATGAGCTTTGTTGTTCTTTTGTTTCCTTATTGTTTGTGGCTTTTAGCCAACTTGTGGTATCTTGCCAAGCTTCTGGTGATCTTTCTTAACCAAAATTAGGACTCCTGTTGAACAATTTGTTTGACAAGGAAGGTTTGTGATTTGTTTATGTTTCTGGCTCCAGTTTGCACAAACATTAAGAGGCACAGATAAACAGGTGTATTTGAAGTTCCCTTGTGGCTTGTATGTGAATGGAAAATGCTAATTCTGTTTGGAATTCCCTAGTGAAAATTCTATTATGAATTTGATAAAGATGATTTAATTTTTTAAAACTGCATTAAAAAAACCTTCACTCTGATTAGATATAATTGTTTTTCTTGACATAACTATCTACAATAACTGGATATTTTGATCTTTCTGTGGCAATATTTTTCTTTTAAGCTAATTTTATTTCACTCTCTCTCTTTCTCTCTCTCTCTCTCTGTGTTTGTTTGAATGAGAAAGGCCTCCCTTTGGTTGACATATTTGAACACTGTTCTGCATTGGTGGTGATGCTTGGTGATATTATGGAAACATTAGGATTAAGAGTCTTGCTGTAGGAAACATAACACTAGACATGAGCTTTGAGAGCTCATACCATAGTCATGCTTTCATTTAAATCTCTGCTTCCTGGGTGTGAGTGGAGTGTCATCTTCAGCTTCTTACTGAATTTGATGGACAATGATGATATAGTACAATAACTTCCTGTTGTTTACTGCCATGCCTTTCTCACCATTACGGTTTCCCTCTCTGATACTCTAACCCAAAATCATTGTTTTGTCTATATGTTGCTTTTGGTCATAGCTTACACACCTTTGATTCATAGTTTCTTTTAGGATTGTTTTTGGCCAGGCATACATGGAACATAGTCTTTGAAAAATAGCTAAGACTCTTTATGAATAAAGAAAGTTTTATTTATTTCATCTAAAGTAACTGGTATATAAATTTGGACTCAAGTTTTCAACACCTGAGAATCATATGGCTTAGACGTATGACATAGACAATATTGTCTTTACTTATTTCAGTTGGTCATAAACATAATTTGAAATTAATTGTCTATGTATAGACATGATAAGTTCATATTATCATGTTGTTTCCTTTTATGTCTAAAACATTAAGTTATGGAAATCTCTGACATCTGTGTTTCACTAATTTTGTATATAAGAGTGAGAGAAAAAAAAGAAGGTGTCATCAATACTATTAATATTATCAGAAAAGGAAACTTAGTTTTGCCTACTTTGAACCTTGTGAGCTCTAACAATGACAGGGCTGACAAGACATACCCACTGGTGAAATAGTAGAACAATTATTATGGAAAAAAGCTATTTTCTGATTGGATTTAAAGCCTTCTCCACAAACTAAAAACCTTATCTCACATTACTTGGTCCAAGATTCTGTGGCTAGATGGATCATAGGTCCTAGGGGAGAATCTAGGATGGATAATATGTTAAATGGACATAATATTAAGTTATCACCTAATGACTAATACACATAAATTACTTCATATGTCAACCCTCATGAAAGAAGCTTTTATTGCAATAGATAACAATTAATAGAAGGACTAGAACTGATTGAGGTGCATAGAGAAAGTGACTGCAGAATGATTAGTCCTAAATGAGAAATCTATATTACAGCCCCCTCCACCCAAGACTCAGTAATTATGGCAAATAAATTGACAAAAAGACTATAAAAGCAGTAGGTGCAAGGAAATACTGTTTTCTGGACATTGTAGGGAAGTTGTACATGTAAGCACACAGTGGTTCAGACAATAATTGTAAGACCGCTGCAGAATTAGGCCCCACAAAATTCCAGCATGGATAGGGGAAAAGGGCATGACTTCCCATACCTAAGGAGTTCATAGCAATTAAGATGGCTGCTGGGAGTTGGAGAGTCAGTTTTCTTTAAGGGTGTGGTCCTGGTGAGTAAACCAGCTGCCAACGAAGATCTCATACCCAGCATATGAGCAGCATAAACTACTTGAAGGCGTTTTTAAAAATAAGAGACAAATTTGAGTGGGTACATAGGAAGGAGTTGGGGGTAGGGTTCATATGAACAAAATACATTTTACAAAATTATCAAAGAACTAATAAATAAAAGTTACAAAAAAATTTGTTATCATACAGTCTATCCAGGTTACTAGCAAATCAGGTTATTTTAGCATCTATTTTACGACAACAGTAAATTAGGACATTTTTGTTAAACGAATGTTCAGGTTTTGAGTGTACTTGTGTAGGTATATTAAAATTTGTGAACAATCTAAATTTGAAAAATTATAGCTATTATTATAAAATTTATTGCATAATGCTATTCTTTCCAAATAATTGGCCTACATTATATGATGGTGTGCTTTAACTAAAGTCTTTACTTTCAGATAATCATCCCTCTATAAGAGTTATCCTCAAACTTTTTCAAAGATTAGAAATTTCTTAATGATGCCTTTCAAAGTCTTTAATTAATTAACATCTTATAAACCTATATATTTGTCATCTTATCGATCTTGAGAAGCCAAGTGTTCTCAAACCTGTATGTGGTTAATGCTTTAGTATTTCAACTTCTGTATGAATGACCTCAAATATTATAATTCTTTCACACATTTATAAATGTTTGCCATATTTTAGGTTACAGTGAACTTTTTGAAACATATCTTTATATATTGCTGAAATAATTACTAAAAAGATTATTTCAAATAATTAATAACTGTAGCTTACCTAGTCTCTTAATGAGAGATGTTTACTATGTAATCGATTACCCACAGTAGTAATAAAGGTTATAATTCTTCCTCCCACACTATAGGTGAAAAGTTTCAAATAATTTCTTTATCACATACAATCTTAAAAGTATAGATCATTATTTATTACTTTATTTTGGTAAAAAAAATAATCTAACAAAAATCTTTGTCTCTAAACATGCCAGAAATGTTATATTATATGTTATATTATACATACTCAGTATATATATTCTTAGCTTTCATCTATAAATGACATCATTTTATATAAATATGATAGTATATATATATATATATATATATATATATATATATATATATACACACATACATATACAATTCCAAAATATATAAAGGATGTTATTCAATAAATACAAGTATAACCTAAGATGTAAGAAGTTTATAATTAAATGTTTAAAACAATTTATTGTAATCATATTAAGTATATTTATTCATTTGTTTATCTATTTATTCATTTATTGTGTATGTGCATGTGAGTGTGCTCATGCATGACATTCAGATGATGGTCAGAGGACAACACGCAGGAATTGATTCTTTCTATCATGCTTGTGGGGCAGTTATTAATGGTTGCATTTTTAAATCTTTAAAAATTTTATTATATTTATTTTCTCTCTGTACTTGTGTATGTGTGTGTGTGTGCATGTGTGTGTGTGTGTGTATGTGTATGTGCACCATGGTGGACAGCTAGAGATTAGAAGATAATTTGCAGAAATTGGTTCTCTCCTTCCAGCATGTGACTGTAGGGGATTGAAAGGGGATTGAACTTCTGTCATCAGGCTGGGCACCAACACTTTAACCCACTGAATCACACCCTCAACTCTACCGAATATTTCTATTTATGTTTACAGGTATACAAAAGAGGAAAGCAGGAATGAAAAAAGTTCTTTTAAACTCCCAGTTGTCTAAAAAAATTAACTCATTTGAAACTATTAGGAAGGAAGCTACTTTAACTGCTTTCTCATTGATAACACAAATACCTTATCTAAAATCAATAAAAGCAACTTAAGGAAAGAAGGCTAATACTCTACCCTATAGTCCAGTTTGTACTATCTTTTAACTTCTCCTCCCATAAATTTCTGGAGAGGATGTGAATTCAACAATAACTAACTCTCAGTATTTTGGCAAATTATGAATCTCTGAAGTGCCCATGACTAATTGCAAAAGAAATTTGTTGGACAAAGTTGGCCAGCAGCACTAATCAATGGCACAAACTTAAATATGGAGATGTCAATTTGACAGATACATTATGTATATTTTGCAAAGCAGCAAGTGTAACTTCCTTGATGGGACCTCCAAGCCCTGGGCTGTTGATATATTTGCTATACCAAATAGGAAAATATTCCAGTCATCAAGGCTTCAAATCCAATCAGAAATTGGTTAGCTGCCCACATAGCAGTCATGCCTGTATTTTACCATTTGGTAAATATTTTTTTAACAGATCAGTAATTACTCCATATGTAACTGGGCATTTCATCTTTGATAAATCTAGAACTTGGAGGCTAAGGAAATATTGAAATATTAGAATTTCTTATAGATTTTCACCTCTATAAAGGAGGACAAAGAGAACTCCCTTAGCCCTCTTTTCTTCTGTAAGCAAAATATAATTGTATATCTATGAATACATAAGCTGTCTTTCACCAAACGGAATCTGTCAATGCCTGGATCTTAGATTTTACACCTACTGGACTACTATCTCAATACACATTTGCTTGGTGCTAGCAAATTATTTTCCTTGATCCTTTGCAAATTTTTTGCCTATTTAAATTGAGCAGTGAGTTACAAAAGATATTAAAATGGTTAATGTTGCATGTAACAGAGGCTGGAGGTTTTTACTTAGGCCATTCTATGTGTGGGGAGTGCTGTTCCCAACAGAGATAAATGGGACTATTTTAATTCCTCAACCTTAGGCAGGAATGACCCATCAGTCAATCCTAGGTTTCAGCAGAAACAGTTTCACCTACAGCAATTGTGGCTTCAGCACAGGACAACTTATGAAATTAAGATTTTGAGTAGAAGAATCTTTTTATATTTTTGCATGTTATTCTTTTTCTTTCTTCTGATTGTTTCCAGGTATTATTCCATGGTTTATTTATTTCTACATCTTCCATAGTGGTCATCAATTAACATGAATACCAGTTGGTAACTTAGTGGATGTTTTCTTAATTTAAATGAATTGTATGCAGATAAGCAAAGTGACACTTAAATAGTTTAATATTGATTGAATTAATTATTTAATGGGAAAATTAAAATTTCATTGTTTAAAATGCTACTGTGTTTGGGAGATGGTTACTTTGTAAGTTAAATGATGATACTTTGACATTTGAGGGACTAGCAGGAGCAAAAAGATACCTAGAAATCAATGAAAGAATGAGATGGATATTCCTTTCTGCTAGCCAGGTTTCACGGTGCTGAAAAATGCTATCCAGGTTCCTGGCAGAGAAAAAGAAGCAACACTCTTACCCAGTTGTGAACCCTTCGAACGATCATAGTGACCTTCAGGCGAAATGTACTTACTGGTGCTACAGTGGCACAAATGTTATAACGCTGAGCACTTCTCTTAATTCAGGTGGTCCAAATGTTTTCACATTATCATTTGTCCATAAGCCTTTAAGACACCCATTGGCATTTTATGCTTCATGTGTGAAATGTCTCTTAAAGGTTGTCTTTCATTAAAGGTACCCCTCTCACCCCATTCCCAGAGATGGTAGTGCTGCTTTGGAAATTCTGAAATTTTTAAATACTGAGGTAGCTTGAGAAGCTATGTCACTGCATTTATGTTCTTAATTTTTTTTTTTTGGTTAATTTCCAGACTTCAGGTGAGGGGTCTTTGCTACATGTCTCTACTACCATAATGTTCTGATTCACCATGGACCAAAAATCAATGAAACCAAGACTTATAGGTCTAAAAATGTGATTAAAATAACCATTTTTCTCCTATGGTATGTCAGATATTTTGTCACAGTAAAGTAAATTTGACAAATAAGATCGTACTAGAGGAAATGTATCTATTTTTAAAATGTAGTCATAGAGAGAAGTTTCTCTTATTTCTCAATGTCATAGGAGCAGTTGGAATATAAGCACCAATTAAAAGATATAGACAAACAATCATACTAAATACCATTACATTTCCATGTTATCTTTCAATATTTTTCACTAATACACAAAGTTGCTGAAAATTCTTAAGTTCTTTTTACATAGGTTCTATTTGAACTTTTGTAGTTGTATTTAATAATTATGGAATCATTTTATGTAGATGCTATCTCAGTTTTAGCACATATTTAGATTTTCTTTTTAACTTATCAACATTATGGTATAAAAAGTGTCCACTAAACAACTTTAGAAACTTAGCAGTTTAAAATGAATTTTAATATAATATTAGATGCTCATAGCAATTGTTGAGAGAATTCTTTTTCATCTGGAAATTCATCACTAGAAAATAATTTAGGTTTCATATTATTTCAATTTACTTATGTATTTATTTTCATTTTAATTATTATTTTAATTGAATAAATATTTACTTCTTATATAACTAAACTCTATTACACTTATGGCAATTTGTGGACCTTCTCAATAATAGCTACTAATAATATGTCATTTGATTTCTAAATCCGATGATTCACATGATTGATAAACCATGAAAAAAATGGTTTCTTTTGAGACATGGTTTCCTTGTTGTAACTCTGGCCATCCTAAAACTCTCCCTGTAGACTAGGTTGGCCTTGAACTCACAGAGATCCACCTGCCTCTGCCTCCCAAGTGCTGAGATTAAAGGTGTGCACCACCACTGCTTGGTAAAAGTTTTTAAATAAATCAACAGCAAATTGCTTTCTCAAATATCCCTTGAGCAATAAATGAACTATTTTTTTGACAAATTAAAAAATGTACATGTAGTTTTAATAATTGAATTTTATTGACTATGCTCTAGAAGGCCTAGCAGCATAATCTCCTTTGGAGTATGTGAGCAGAAGGATTGATATTTCTTCACTATATCTCTCGCATGTCCATATTGCTTATAGCTGTGCTTTTCTATCCATCAATGACATCCATATCTTGCAAACAAAATCTGACAATGACGGAGTAAAAATTCTTCCTCTCTGAAACTTTGTATGACACAACAGCCTTAGAAATTGTTCTTTCATTTTTACCAATTAAAATGTTCTTTATTGATCTTCTCACATATTTGTTAATTAAAGATTTATCTAATAGTGGTCTACTTGAATTTTTTTTTTAACCTATGGCATTTTACACATTCATTTGAACTGTTAGGAGGTGAAAAATGGATTAAGGTAATGCATAAGACTTTCCATGCATAAACTAAAGTAATATTTAAAGAAAATGACTCTCACTTGCCATTATCAATGCTTTTGATGTACAAACTTCTAATGCCAGGTGGATTCAATTTTTAGAAAAGATAGAAACTGAATTTCTGGGGTTCTAGTGCTCAACATGAAAACACATGTCCAGATTGATGGCATCTGAATATTGTAGCAACTTCACCCGCAGGATGTATGAAACAGGAAGGCTGAGAATTTAGCAGACCAAGCTCAGGACTATAAAGGTCGTAAGGTTCAATATATCAGATCACATCTCATCCACCATGTTTATAAACCTTTGCCTATATTTTTATATGATGTTTATAATTTATGTCAGTCTGTTAGCACCCCTAATAAGTTATAGGCTCTTCATATATACAATTTCATGGTTGAGTAGGGAAACACCAATAGTGGAGAAATTGCATAGTATATAATAAGCCACAGGTTCACTCCCACTCCTAACCAAGCAAAATAAAAAAAAAAATTATAAAAATATTTTCAAAAAGAGTAACATTTTCTTTATTTTAAAATTATAGTGGTTATGTGACTAGAAACAATGTTTGTCTGTTGCTGATTGCAAAGTAGTAAATAAAAACAACATAAAAGAGTGAAGATATTTAGAATCTGCAGTAAACAATAAGAAATGGGAGGATGTGAAACATTGAATGGACTAAATTATCTGTGATGATTAATTTTCTCCTTCAATTTGACTGAGTTTTAGGTTTTTTCAGTGGTTTTCCATTTGTTATTTTCCTTTATTTTTTATTACTTTCACCCCCAAATAGCCTATACCCCTCGATATTGTGACTAGGCATCTGAAATAGAGTTTCATGAATCCTAGGTCAGCTGTTTTTCCATTTTATCAATCAAACTCCATCCCTGGTTCTGTACAGTGTTTAAGAAATTTAAGAAAATTCCTCTGGACTTTTTTGGGAGATCATTCCCAGACAGGTTTAACTGAAGAGTGGGAACTCATTCTAAATATTGCTGGGTATCCGCAGGAATAAAAGGAATAAACAGATCAAAAAATCTACATGATTCATCTCTATATTTCTTTCATGTTCTTGGATGCAGTGTCAGCTACCATGCCTTTCTTTGTTTGACAGGCTGTATATTCTTTCAAACCATGAGTCAAAATAAATTTTTCTTCAAGTGGTTTCTTGTTAGGAGTTTTGTCACTAAAATGAGAAATGGTAACTAATACATTGTTCTTTTTATTCCCCAGAATTCTAAAACCTTAAACATTAACATTTCTGTAGATTTAAAGAATATAGTATACCTTGTGGCCACCAATCAAATAATAATATAATATTATAAACAAAAACTTTGTCATTACTCTGTCAGGACAAAAGAGAGCCTGTCTCTGGCTAAAGCCATACCTGTTAAAACTTAATGTATTGCCTTCATTCTTACATGAGAACTAAGATGCCCTATTAAACCAATATCTCTAACATTTGAATGTTTCCTGATCAGTGAAGCTCTTTAACCACTTCACCTCTTAAACTTTAATTTCATAGCATGGTGAAACGGGGATGGGAATTTTATCAGGTAAACTCCCACATATTCATACAAGAAGGAGTCATCATCACATATAGAGGTAAACACATTCGTGAGCGTGCTCACTTAAAGTTTATATACCTGATTTAAATAATGGTGAAGTCAACATCTTAGTGTAGAACACTTAAGATTATAGCAAGCAAAATTTATTTAAAATCATCTAGCAAAATTGAATCTGGATCATGTCATTATTTGGGTTAGTTCCTTGTAATTTTCTCTGAAAGACTTCATCTAAAACAAAACAAAACAAAAAGACAAAAAACAAACATAAAAACATCTTTTAAAGCCCATTGGCTCATTTAAAGGAGCAGCCACTTCCCACCATTCAAAGTATAAACCCTGACCCTCCATATGCCTAATTTGAATCCATGAGGATTTGAGTTTTTTCGAAGCAATAGTTTTAAGAAACAACCATTTTTCTTTGTAGCATCCTAGTACTTTTTTCCTTTTGCAATACTAGAATAATTTCGTTTTCTATATGTATGTTTAACATATTCTTTCCAAACTCCATAAATTCTAGTTACACTGAAACTAGTAAAATATAGATAGTTGTGCTTAATATGCTTTCCCTTCTATTGGAAAGTTTTTAAGATATATTCATTATAGTATTTTGATCTATATTTAAATTCTGAAATTACTATATGGCCACCATGTAGAATTATTAAATACTGTCGAATAACCATCACTGCCATCTCAGACAAGATTTCCCATAGCTTCTCAGTCCATTTACTCTCCTTCAAAATGTTTAGATGGGACATATAGAGCATAATCAAGATGATGGAGTTTATAGAATAGATAGGATAAACTCTTGAAGTATAAAGGTGGATGGTGGTCAAAAGGTATATTGCATTGATTTATATTTTAGTATGCTACTTCTAAAGCTATTAAAACAATCAGCTCTACCTGAGACAGTTTGTTCTGTCCAGGTGATTGAGTCTTACAGGAAGTAGAAATGTATATCTTTGTACTTTATCAGCAGGCCTCCTGGTACACAGAAATTTTAGAGATTGGGGCTAGTGGAACTGGTATTAAATAGCTACCTGTTCATAAACTTATGGGTAATTCAGGACATTTTTTTATCCTTAAGGAATCAGAGATATGATCTCCTTTCTATTCTTCTGATAAGTACTTAGAGTTCTGCCTCACTTATGATTTTATAAGATGTTGAATATATGGAAAGGGACCAATCCCTCTAGTATCAAAAGAGCTACAAAACATTAGAGATTTTTCTCTCCTGCTTCCAAAGCTTTGATAAAGTTATTAGGCACAGATGAAATAGGAGCAACCATACATAAACTTGTCAGCATGCAAAAGAAACTCATAGAACAGGTTGAGGCATGTCAGCTGCATGATCATTCACCCTTAGTATTGTTTATGAAGTTATATACTTCTTTTTCTCTTGAGGAGGGAGAGAATGATTAATACAATATTTAGGGCTTGAAAATGATACTAGGGATATGAAGGGTATTAGAGACAGTCTCCCTTGCAATATGAATGTGCTCAAATGATGAGCCTTATTCTGTAACAGAAGCTGTTGTAGACGTAGTTGTATTCCTTGGTAATTTTTCCGAGATAAATAATGGCATTTTTGAGTGAAGGTTGAGGTTGATGTCTGCTCTTGATGCAAATAAGGCTCTAAAGTCCCTTGTCCTTGCTCTTGGAGACAGAAAAGCAAGAAAGGTTAAAGAAATCTTATGATATGGAGTCTGTTTTTATAACCTCCTAATTTACTTAAGATAAAATTGTTCAGCATGCCAAAAATGCCACATTTTTGTGGTGACATTGTTTGAACACCAACAATACTTATTTGCATATGTAAAAGTGTATAAGGAAACTAATTAGCATTATCAAACTCACCTTTCCACCACAGTATCAAAATTTTCATGAAAAAATTTGCAAGTTTTATTCTTGTAACATTCAATTTGGCCATGTAAACCCTTTCAATTGAGTCAAATGGAGAACTATTTCGAAGTCATAAATAGTGTTGAAAATGTTCATGGCTCTACTCAATAAAAAAGAGTGACTTACTTTAACAGAACACTTTCTAGTAAAATAAGATTTTAAGGCAGAGTATAGCTTGTGTAGTTATTAAAAGACATTGAAGCAAAACCAAATAGGAAGAATTTATGCTCCTGAGTGCTCTGCTGAAATTTTTTCACTCATGTTGAAGCAAGATTGAATCTGTGCTTTTCCAGTTTTGTATGTCAGGTAAAACATAGCAGGGGGTGAAATGAATTCATCTTTCTGTCTTCAAGTAAACTAAAAGCAATTTTTGTCTTCCCATGTGGTCACTTGAGGTGCTTGTCATGTTCAAACTAATGATATCAGGCACCCTCAGGTTGTTTAAGTATTCATGAAGTAATTAAATTCTCATTAACATATAAATAAAAGAAAACTGAAAACAAGTTTAGCAGGCACCTAACATCTGTTCTAATGCTTTTAAGTATTAAAATTTGCCACACACAGAAGGAAAAGTGCATTCTGTTCAGGGAAGTATTTTGCATAGATTATTTATAGAAACTGTAATTAAACTGATTTGGCATATTAAAGGAAGTTAACAGCAGAGCATCATTTAGTTACTTTGTTGGTCTCTGTCACCTAAATAAGGAATTAAAACTGATATGGGTAAAATAAAGTTACTTTTTGTTTATATTTCAGAAAAAAATTTACAAGAGTCATTGAAATTAATCTCTATCTCAAATAAGATTGCTAAATTTAAATGTTTAAAAGCATATATCCAAGTTAACCCTTAATCCTTTCTATTATACTTTATAAAATTACATGGGTACTTGTCAAAATATTTTACTTAAGCCCATAAATTTATCCTATTCACAAGTACAGATGATTTTCTGCATATTGTTTTTTAAAGATGGATTCATCCAAAGGTGAAGTGGAAAATATTGAAGAGAATGTTGCCTTTCATTGTGATACTCTTGATTTCTGCCAATTTTCTACCCACACTAGAGTATTTCTTACTGTATGTCATGAATATACATTTCCCAAATGTCTGTCTTGCATTTTTAAAAATTAATTTACATGGATTGATGCTACAACTCAATGCTAGATTGTTTGTCTTACATGTATGAGGTCTGTGTTTAATCCTCAGTATCGAAAAAAAAATCTCTTATTTTCTACAAGGTTACACAATGGAAAAGAAAAAAAATTAATTATTCATAGTTCTTAGTTATGAGGGATTTCTATAACAAAATACAGATTACAAAGAATAACATAGTAAGGATATTGAAATCACTGAAGCCCAGAGCATGATATCCTAAAGTATAGTCCTGAGGAAAGATGGAAAGAAATCTGAATATCAAGGACACTTGGGACCAGAGAAGAGCCCTTCACAGTCTAGTCTTATTGAAACCTCTTATCATCTGAGAGTCAAAAATTTTGGCATAACTAACAGAAATTTCCTGAATTATATATATATATATATATATATATATATATATATATATATATATATATATATATATATATATAATGTTCTTCCCATATAGATATATTTAATATAAGAATGTGAAGATAGCAATCAACTATCTTTAAAGACAAAGTGTTTATGCTACTTGAGTTTAAATTAATTCATTTCGGATACATAACAATTAGATTACATTATTCAGAGTCTCAAAACTTATGAACTTTTTCAGTAGTACTTGGAGAAGTATCCATGTCTTAAATAAATTCTATCTTAGTTCAAAAAATAATTTTTATATCTTTTTACAACTGTGGTTTTATCTTATAAAGCTGTACATGCCTACAATACACCTTGAATTAAAAAAAAATCTTTATAATCTCTTTATACAATATAATTTCAAAACTCTCCAAAATAACATACTTAGAAATTGTTATAGTTATAAAACATAAGCATGGCTCCTTTTAGAAATCCAAATAAATATTATGAATATATACTCTCTTTTTCTCTAGTTTCTTACTCTTTCTAAATGCTGATATTTAAAAGTTTATTTAATTTTTTGTTCTTAATAAATTCCAACACTACTTCAGGCAATATCATCCTGGAATACTTTTCTATAGAAAAGTCAAGATTCCTGGACCCTTCTCAGTAGAGATTTATAATAAGGAGGCTTCAGTAACAAGAGTGGAGGTGTGTCTGCTGCATCTGATAGTTATTTGGTGTGGTTAAGACTTCAAACTAAAAGAAATTAGAAAGGCTCCAGGAGCAAGACCTTTCTGACACTTTACCTCCTTCTTGTTGTATGCTACTGTAAGGGGGATCAAGGCAGTTAGAACTCCTCTTTCGATGATATAGAAAGACAACTAGCTATTTTTCTTGGAACCACTAATTCCAGTTGGTTTCTGCCTCATATATTTCAAGTATGCTATATGGAAATTGAAGGAATCTAAAGAGACATGACTTGATTGGATTATCTCCTCTACTTGCCTATCCATTCTTTATCAAATCTATGAAGTTCTCCTTGTCTCCATTTGTGAGGTTATTTTGTCATATAATAATTCAAATCAATGAACGTGTTATCCTTTTCTTTTTTAAATTGTTTACAATTTATAGTGTCAACCATATTCTTAGTGTTAGAAAGAAAAAGTCCCTCCCTCTCTGTGTTTTTATATTATGCATTTTTCGTAAATGCATGGGAGACAAAAGGGAGCACTTTGAATTAAGCACTTTGGATTTACATGCCTTCTTAAACTTTGTTCTTCAATAGTGTACATCCAGAGAAGTTATTATATAATACAAATACTGAAGACACCATGCTCTTCAAACATTGGGACTAGTGGACCCTGAGCTAAATACTACTTCCCTGAAGACAAGATTTCATGTTACAAGGCTTCCAAATGAGGGAAGCAACTGATATTCTATGAATCTGTGATGCTGTGAACCAAAACAACTATGAACATGGCATGATAACCCTAAGAGTACAGTACTGGCATGCACACCTTGGAGGTTACCCACCAGTTCTATAATTAGACATAAGACCTGTTCAACAGGGAAATCATGCTTATTACTGGAAACTACTCAAGACTAGGGACATCACAGATCTTCAAAAAGAACCTACACCTGCCACTTCACAAACTAGCATAAATTCATAACTGCATTCTAAATATTTATCCTTATTCCCCTATGTAATGTAACTATCACCCATAATCAAAAAAACCTCTTTTTTTCAACACACAGAGACTATTACAGAAAACCTAATCTCATCAAATTTCAAAGTTATGGAGCCCAGTTCCAACTGATATATCTATAAAGTAACTTTTTGTTTTTGTTTTTGTTTTTTGTTTTTTGAGACTAGGTTTCAGGACCTCTGGCTGTCCTGAAACTTTCTCAGTAGATCAGGCTGGCCTTGAACTCCCAGAGATCAGCTTTCCTTTGCCCACCAAGTGCTGGGATTGAAGGCATGCGACACCACCACCTGGCTACAAAGTAACTCTTAAACCTAAGGCTCACAGAACATGTGCAAGAAGGGCTAGAACTAATTTTAGAGTCAGAGGACCACGGTGTTTGCCCTAAGACTGTGTCTCCTAATAATATCATAAGCTATACCATAAACTTTCATCAGATTGACTGTGTGTGTAATAGAGGGCATGTACATGTCCACATATATTCTTTTTTGTGTTTGTGAGTTCACATATGTGCACATACATTTAAAAGTCAAAGAACAGCTCCAGGTAACATCTAAATGAATGCCATTCATATCTTTGGAGATGGGGTTTCTTACGTATACCATTTAGATTAGAAAAGCTGGCCACTGAGACCACAGGATTCCCCAATGTGTGCCTGACTAGCACTGTGACCATCCACATGTACCACTATGCTTGGCATTTTTATATGATTCTAGAGATCTTACTTACACTGTTTATCTTTCAAGCCAGGCATTTTACAGATTGATCTCTTGAACAAACTGCACTGATGTTTTTGAAATCACAATTTTCCAATTTTTATGTGATGTTTTAGCCACCCAACAACTTTGGAGTCCAACAACTATATTAAGGAATCACTTTGCCTTAATATTTTCTTAAAAATTTGTATGTTAAGATTTGTCCATCTTATGGAATTGATTCGTCCTGTATTCAAAGATTAATGCTGTCTTAAGGAACAGTGTTCTTTTTCTGTTAGTATATTCTGGAATATGGTTATTGTGATAAGGTTGCTTTCAACTGGATTTCATAATATGTTTCCCTCCTTACTTTTTGCATTGGTAATTAATATGTTTGATACACTACGTACTTTGTTGGAACCTCACTCTGCTCTCTATTGGTCTCATGGAGATGGAGTGATTCTGGTGTATCAGAAAATTTTGTTGTAGACATAATTTTGTAGTAGTACATGCTTATACATTGGTTCCTGTCAACAATGTGTATTCTGAAAGGTTATTCAGAAAGGTTCTAAAATGGCTTAAAATGAGCTTCTCCAATATGTGTAGTATCCAAAATATATATATTTTTTCACTATGATTTTGCTATGGAGGTAAATGTGCAAGAGAGATTTTAATGTTACCTTTATCTGTGTTTCCTTAGGTTCTAGCCATTAGTCTTTTGTTTGCTTGTTTGTTCTTTATAAATTATTCGTTGATTGGAATAATTCATATAAGTTTCAGTGGATACATGATATAGATAGTGTGCAGTATAGAGTTGTTGGGCTAGGATGGAATTATAGTGTCATGTTTGTCCTTAACACCACATTGAAATGTGAAAGCATAACAATAAAAACAATGACAAATAGCAAACAATATATAAATTTTTTTTTTAAAAGTGAATTAAAAAAACAAAAGCCAAGGTAGGACTGTGGCATTCACAACATCAATGGCTGTTACGATCAGTGGAGAACATAAAGCAAAAGGAGTTGAGGAACAATAAAAGCCAAATTAAGAAGAAAAATGATCGTTATTTTTACTTTAAGTTGTAAATTCATGTACAATACACAGGTAATACTAATGGATGAAATCACTGACACAGATATGATTGATTTTCCTCCATTACATGTTAAAGAACATTATTGCTATGATCTAAAGTTTCTTCAAACCCCAAACTTCTATTTAGAATCCTAACTCACAAAGTAGAGATAGTTAGGGGTGGAGCTGTGGGGAAGTGATTAATTAGTTCATAAGGAGAGATGCTCCATGACTGGAATTTGTTCCCTTTAATTTGTTTATTAATCTACTTGGTCTGTATCTCTCTCCCTCTGTGTGTGTGTGTGTGTGTGTGTGTGTGTGTGTGTGTGTGTGTGTTGCTTCTGAAGAACATTGCCTTGCCAGTCCTGTTGTTTTGTGCCTTGTAAGGAAAGAAAAAGAGAAGCCCTGTGCCCCTTCTGTTTTCTGACAATAAAAGAGAAATGAATACTAAAGAATAAATAAGCTGGTTCTCACTACATAGTCTGTCCATGTCTTCATTTTGGATTTTACAGCTTGTGGAACTATGAGTCATAAATACATGTTGTTCATAAGCTTCCTAGCTAATAATGCTTAATAGTAGCACATGAGGTACAATACATACATAAAAGAGTTTTGCCATAATTATAAAAATATGATAGTGCTACAAAGCTCTCTGGTGTCAAGATACTGTAACAAAATCATTATTTGATCTTATGAGAATTTAAAGTATGGCATATTACAAGTTATATCATTAATCATATAATATATGCTTTTTTCATTAATACTCTGTGACTCAATACTATGATACTAATAAAGTAACCATACTAATTTTAGTTTTATTTATTTTAAAACTGAATATCAAATCATATTAAACACCTATAGATTACCTTATAACACCAAATTAACCTTTTTTGATTAGATTTTAAAATGTGACTATGAAATGCTTAATCTTTCAAATTTTAGAAGAAAGTAAATAAGTCTTTTCCCTGCCCCAAATCTAAATGGATAACTTCTATCTTTAAAAATAAATGAGAATTATATTTATTGTATATTAAATTCTGACATTATTCTTTTTCTTCTAGAATAAAATTATCTTTAATTTTAGTATATAAACATTACTGATTCATTTATTAATAGTTATTATCTAGTATGTATTGGCACCATAATTTAAAGGTAATGATATTATAGTAAACAACATTTAAAAATAGGATAAAAAGTATTTTCAAAGCATGTGCATAAGTATAAGTGTGTAAATATTTTTACTAATACATATTCATTGTTTTGGTATATATATTTGTATTTGCATGAATGCTATGCAGAAAATAAAGATGGAACAACAGGAAAAAAGAGAGTTCTGGAATGGTGAAATAGTGACCACATTAAATTATAATTTGGAATTATAGCAAGGAGTAACTAATGGGAAAATGATATTTGAGCCAAATTCCAGAGAAAAGCATGTGTATATAGCCTTAGGAGAGATTGAAATTCAAGATCAGCAAATACATAGACTCTGAGTTTAACCTCTGATTGCACTGATCTCAGTAGTTTTAACATCATAGTTGGAGCAAAGTTTGTAAACTGGAGTCAATGAGATCAGGATTTTAGGCCATTTGGTATTTTGTATTATGTATAGTAGAATTATGTCATTGCAAGCAACTAAGCAAAATATTGAAATATCATAAAGTCATCAATCTATTTTTCTTTGTTGAAAACAGACTAGATGGAGGAAAGACTAGAAGCAGACAACCCACTAAGGAAACCAGAATAATGATCCTCAATGAAATATGGCATCTCTATTGTGGTACTGAGGATGAGTGAGAAGTTTTATAATTTATAAAAATGTTTTAAAAATAAAGCCAACATTGAGACATGGGAAAAAAGAGTGAAGGTAAATTAAAGATCTTTATTATTATGAAGTGAAGAGTAGAACTGAATCATTTTAAGATAGAGCCTTGCATATTGTCACATTTGGAATGGGGGATCAGTTTTGAAAGTCTTACTTTTGAAATCTTTCTTATCAAACCCAATGCATCAATCAAATAGGCAGTTGAATACTTGTGACTGTGTTACTGAGGTAGAGTTTAACTTGGGAAGGAACAGAAAATCAATACTATTTGAAATATTTAGAGTAAAGATCACAGTAATTAATTAGAGATATAGTAGAGTCAAAAGATGAGCTTTGAGAATACAACAAATGTTAAAACCTTGGATAAAAGGAAACAAACAACTACAAACAAATAACAAAATAACAACAGATTTTAAAGACATGTTTTATTAGGTCAGTGAAACACAGAAGATATCATTTCTCAGAAACCAACATCAAAAGAGGTAGGAAAAATTATTGTCAATTTCAAAGTTACATGAGGTGAGAAAGAAAATTTACCACCTCATTAATGTTTTGGATGGTAGTACTTTATTGAAGAAGTATAGGTTAAACATTGGCTTAGTGTGAAAAGTGAGAGTACCAACAGCAATTTCAAACAAGGAACACTGAAAACTGGGGATTTGGTTGTAATGTCTAATACATCTGTATTGTATTACCACAAAGAATATAATCTGCTTAGAAAGATACTTAGGAAACTAACTTATGGGTACAGAATAATATGAGAATATATAGACAAATGAATTAATAAAATAAAAATAATCAGAAGTTTGGCCTAACAAACCTGATATGAATTTGCTTCCTCCTGAAGTTATAAGGTTCATAGCCAAAATAGTTCAATAGTATAATAAATTAAAAGGATCTTACCAGCAATAAATCATAAAAAATAGTTTTCCTGAATTATAACTTTGACAATGTCCAGGGTTGTATATTACTATTTTCTCAATACATTTTTTCTTGGTGCTTGCAAATTATTTTCCTTGTTCTTTTACAAATAATCTGCCTACTTAAATTTAACAGTGAGTTATAGGAAGACATTAAAATAGTTAACATTGCTGGTACCAGAGGCTAGAGGTTTTTATTAGCCCATTCTATGTGTGGAGAGTGATATTCCCAACAGGGTTAAATGAGAAGTTTTTAGTTCCTCCACTTTTGGCAGGAATGGCCCATCAGTCATTCCTTGGTCTCAGCAGAAACAGTTTCACCTACAGCAATTGTAGTTTCAGCAGAGGACAACTTATGAAATCAAGATCCCAAATTAATCAATCTTCTTTATTTTTTCATATTAATCTTTTTCTTTCTTTTGATTGTTTCCAGGTATAATACATATTTATTTCATGGTTTATTTATTTCTACATCATTCATAATTGTCACCAATCACAATGAATTGCTAACTTGCTAGATGTTTTCTTAGTTTAAATGTATTGTGTGCAGATAAGCAAAAAGATATTTAAATTGTTTAGTATTATTTTAGTTAGCTAAAAGAATTTTAATGGGAAAAATTAAAATGCCATTGTCTTAAATGCTATTATGTTTTGGTATTGTAAGAGTGTAACTTTTCTGTTGGTACCCTGGCATTTGAATAGACATCAGGAGCAACACGATACTAAGGAGCAAAGGAGAAAATGAGATGGGAGTTTTCTCCCTTCTGTGCAGGTTTCAGAGAACTGAAGGATGCTATTCATGTTCCTGGAAGAGAAAAGGAAGCAATAGTCTTATTTCCTGGAAGTCATAAACCTTCCAGGAAATGTACCTACTGATGCTAGAGTACCACAAGTGTGATTATGGCAAACAACTCTCTCTGAGTTTACTTGAGGTCTGCTCCACAAATATATTTTATAAATTCGAACCAAAATTCTATGTCTGAGGAAGTAGTGTGCCCTAGATAGGAAACTACTAATGTTATTTAGCTTAATTGACATAACCTTTCTCCCAGTTGCTTTCCACAGCTATTATAAACCTCATGATCTAAAAGAACTTGGGGTGGAAAATTGTTTTTATAACATTTCAACATTACATAAAATTATTGAGTAAAGTCAGGGCAGGAACAGAAGCAAAAACATGGAGGCAGGCACTGGAGCAGAGACTACAGAGGAGTGCTCTTACTAGCTTGTTCACCCTGGTTTACTCAGCTTGCTTCATTACACAACTTAAGACAATGTGCACAGGAGTGGCACTTCCCACAGTGGGCTAGGCCCTCCCACATCAATCATTATTTAAGAAAATATACCACAGACTTGCCTATAAGTTCATATGATGGAGATATTTTCTCAGTGAAGGAACCTCTTCCTGGAAGTCTCTAGCTTTTGTCAAATTGCAAAATAATAATAATAATAATAATAATAATAATAATAATAATAATAATAATAAATAATGTGTCCTAGACACATGCTTTTCTCAGTCTTAACAAGAGAAATCTCTCTTCCTAGTGAAAGGTGATGACTGTTAAGACACATGACTCCTGAAAATGCTGACAATAAGTGATGGTTGAGTGCTTACTAATAAAGAAGACATTTACACCACCTCTCTAAGGCTCAAAGAATGTTGATTTGAGAGGACAGTCAGAATATAAAACCTGGAAGCTGAAAGAAAAGACTACAGGGCGAGTCTTATGGGCATGAGATAGCCCTTCAAATTATAGACTCAATATAAATGTACTTTCTTCTCTTGAGCCTGAGCAAGAATGGCCCTGTCAATAACCAACCAAGAATGTGAGGACTCAAGAGATCATGCCTTTTCACAACTACTGATATAATTTGGAAATTAGAGGATTATGCTCATCAGGTTTGTAAACATTGGTGACCCAGTAGGACAAAATACAGTAGTCCAAATTTATGGCTACATAGAGATGACCTTGATTAATCTCAGTGGGTCTCAAAGCAAAAGAAAATCATTTGAATGTAGAAAAGAAGTCTTACGGCAAAAGGGGAGTGATTCAGTTGGGAGGGAGGCAGAAAAGGACAAGAGTAATTTGAATGCATTATATACATATCTCTTTGTGCAAGGAAAATTTAATGATAGAAAAGATAACATCAATCTTCCTCCAAATATTTATCCATGTTCAAATAATAATATTCTCCTTCCAGAGAACTGGCACTATGCCTGTAGGAAAGAAACACACTCATCATAAAAACACAGAGTTTTCAAGAATCCCTGCAAACAGGCTCACATCATATCAGATCATGGGCTTGTCCTCTAACCTTTTTCTAAATAGCACGTTTTAAATTTAATTTAGCATAATCATCTACAAGTTTTCTTTCATTGAGTTTTATTTCTAAAAGTCCCTCCATCAAGTGAAATGTGTATTAAATAAATTTGTTTGCTTTTGTCTATTACTATATGGGCTATATCCATGCCCATTGTCATTAGTGAGGAAAATAATTTTGTATTGTCCATGTGTAATATAATAATTCAGGTAGCTATTTAAGTAGCTTTACTCATAGGCTCTTCTTGGAGACTTCACTACTCTTCCTCTCATGCAAAAAGAAGTTGCTATGGAAAGTATTAAGAGACTTATGGTAACTGAGAACCATTCTCAGATCATATCTTCCCTGATTGGTGCTGAATTTGTTCTGAGCTTTTCCTAGGCTACTAGTCACAGTAAAATATTTCTTTAAGGTGTGCTATCCCTATAGCTAAAATCTAACAAATGCTATGTTTCCCAGTTCCTATTCTTTTCTTATTCCTCAAATATTCTAATCTCCTTTCTGTTTGACTCTGGAATCTTGCTTGATCATTACTCAAATGTGTATCTTCTCCAAAGACAAGTATTTGTCTCTGTTTTGTCAGGAGAACCAAAATAGCATAATATGTTTGTCATTCTTTAAACAATACTGAGAATAAGCACATGAAAAGAAATGTGTCTCATTTTATCTAGAAATAACTGCCTGAGAAGAAAAGAATTTGAAGTGTGTTAAGAGTTTATTTAAAAAAAGACTTCATTCAAAAAGAATTTGCTTCAAAACTGTCGATTCAAAGTCTTCAATACAAGCTCTCTATGGCATCATATCTGTTAATAAAAAAATAAATAAAACAGCATCCCACAAATTTTGCATTCCTGATTTATTAAATAAATTCAGGAAATATAATATTCTCTGATTTGCATAACTGAAAATATATTCTATGATTGATCAAGTGAAGTAACTGCTGTCTTAAAGATTATTTATCAGTTGTTTTAAAGATTAATCAACAGTTGATTGTTGTTTGGAAAAGTTAACGTTTTTTCTTCTCAACATATCTGACGACATATCTATTTTGTACATATACAGTCATTAAATTTGTCAACCTTTTACTCATCGCCCAGAATTTATAGATGAATTTTCTCTGTTATTGGGAATCTTCTAAACTTTTCTAGCATGTTCCTTTTATACTCAACAATAGCTGTTATGTAACAATCTTTTTCTTTGGAGACACAGCACCCACATCTACTAACCCCAGATAGGGAACCCATGACAGAACAAAGTACAAATACCACCAAAGAACAACTTGGTGAACCATGATTTGTATGAGGATTACTTACAAGGGTATGTGTGAGGGGTTAATTTCAGGAGCAGAAATCACTCAAAGACAGCAGCGTTGCCAAAGCCCACCACAGCTTAGGAAACACCTGGGGACCTGGAGAACAGTACACACCTGCAAGCAGCTCAACAGGTGAGAGACTGTCCTCTCTAGGTGTCTCAGTTGATCTAAGTTCATCTGGTCTTAGTCTTCCTTGCAGCTTGACTTGTCTGAGTGTGTTCTTTACTGCTCTGCTTTTCTAAGTCTTCTTTGCAGCTCTGTTCCTCTAGTCTCAGAGTGAATCAGTTATTATTTCTTACTCTGGTTGGGAGTGGTTCTTGTGGAGAGTGAATCTGCTCAGTTTCAGGGACACCCTGAAGCTATTTGAGTTGTTTACCTTCCTGGTTAAGGGGCTTCCCTGCAAAATGGGATTTTTCAATCTCAGAGCAAATTCTTACAAAATGAAGTAGGATGTGATTCTTATAATGCAATTTATAAACTTTTTGCTCCCTGTAATCTGTTTGATTATAAATAAGGGCAGCCCCTGACCCTTTGTTTTGGCTTTCCTTAGGTAAAAATCCATATTTTGTCCATTTGAAAAGCTCAAGGGAAATTTATGTGGTCAAACAGCTTAGCTTTGAGATAATGAATTGATCAATGGCTTCCTTTTCTGTCCAGTGGTTCTCAAGCAGAGGCAATTTACCCACTGAGGGTACTTTCCAGTTTTTAAGATATTTTGATTGTCACAATCTGAAAGATATTGCAGGCCTAAGCCACTAAATACCCTTCATTGCACAGGACTCTGCAAACACAACAATATATCCAGAACAAAGTCTCTGTAGTCTTTACTTTGAAAAACTCATTTTATACAAAATGAACATTGTAACAATATATCACCAATACATTTTGAATTATATTTTTACATTAACTCAATGAATAAAACACAATTATGATTTGTTTATTCATTAATTTATTTATGAATACATGGTTGTATATCTCTGTGTTACTAAGCTTTTCTATTTCATGCAGCTAAAATGTTGATATATTAGGGTAATTACAATGTACTAGTTTTTGCAGGAGTCTTCTCGAGAAGCAGGGTCTTAATTTGCAACACAAATTAGTAGGCATTTACTGTACATCTATTATGAGTAAGCATTCATGGAGGCTGCAAATATGTCTAAATGAAATTTCTTTCATGCTAGGGGCTTAGCTAGTGAGATCTTTTCCAATTCGAAGCTACAATTAAGGTGAAAAAAAATTCTTTTAAAGGAAAGGCATAAAAGATGAGCACCTGTGGGAAAGTTGAAAAAAATGCTATATTTCAGAAATAGCACCTAGGCACTTTGGTAAAAATATGAAAGTGTTCAAAAAAATGAAACAATTGAAAGAATCAGCATTCTATATTCTACTGCCAATACAAATTTATTTGATCATTGGAAGTCATTTAATTAGGTTCATAAGGAAGTGGACATTAACAATAGATTTTAGAACTTAGAGGATGGTAAAGTACTTGCTGTACAAACATGAGATTCTAGATTTAAATCCTGTCATCCACACAAAGAAAATTGAAACAAACTTGGACATTACAGGGTTTGTCTAAGTATTCAATTTGAATTTCCTTTGGAAGTGGAAATAACAGGTTTAAATCTTATCCAATCACATGTTAATGAGAATATTATATTTTTTTATCTGTATTTTATGATTCTATATGATTTAAGAAATATGATGTCAAATGATTACTGCTTTATATACAATTGTAAGAATATAGCTTGATCTACTCAAATGTTTTCCTGTTGCAATGTGAAAGAAAAATGTTCCCCTTTGTGCTATTAAATAAGAGTAGAATTCCATCAATAACTTACTCAGAAATCAAGATACTATCTTAAAAAAAAAAGAAACGTTAATGATTTCCTTTATGGAAAATTGCAAATTATTTTTTAATATTCACATTAAAACCAAAAGGTAAATTTTTCAGGTTCTTTAAACATCGCTAGATCAGATAATTATGAGCTAATTTTAGAAATGAATAATGGTCAAAATATGTTGTTTATTTTGTATAATATAATTTTCAGCAAAGTAGTGAACATGACGTTGAATTTGCAACCTGTAAACTTAAGCACCAATATTGAAATTGCTAGACTTGACATTTTATTTATCTCTTATTTTAAAAGTAGATGTGAGACTCTGACTATGGAGGTTTGTGAGATGTAAATGGAATGCAAAAATGATCACATGAAATTATTGCACACAAATACTACATAAATCTCACTTTTATATTATGTTAATTAAAGATATCTGGTAATAATAAAAAATACTTAATCCTGGATGTGTATACATTCATTTAAGCTCTTTAGAAAGCTTTATCATTCATAAATGTCAGTTGCTGGAGGACAATTCAGGATGCTTTTTTCTGAAAAAGTATGGTTTGTGACTCCTGAGATTTTTCTATATACAGCTAGTAGAATGGTGTCATTCCCAATGAGTTCATTCATTCCTCTATGTTGATTATTTACCATCAACACAGTAATGAGATGACTTTAGTATAATATTGCCTTTTCACTATAGAAATACACAGATGTTTCTATAACTAGGCCTTTGATTTGTATACACAATGTAAAAAAATACAGAAATAATTACCTTCTAGAAAATGATCATTTTGTATTTATTAATACTAAGGAAGATTTCCTGAAAACATAAGACATACTCTTAGGGGAAAAATCTTTATAAAGAAACTAAGATTTTAAGATAGAAAAATTATTTTGAGCAAACATTTTACAAAACTGCAAAGGTGAGGTAGCAAATGGGGTAATAATAAATCTCGGTAATTTAAAACCATTAACTTTGTGCCAAATGATAAAAGGAGCCTTGTGAGCAGAAGACTCAATTGTGTGGCTTAGACAAAATTATGCACCATTTTAGCACTAGAGTTTTAAAAAAGGCAATTTAAATGAAATTGATCATAATCACAAAGTAGGCAAATAGGAAAAAAGGTTCAAACTTTCAGCCTTGTTTGCTCTCCATTAGAACCAGTAGTGCTCATAATAAAAGTTTTCGCATGCAACCCTGAGACTGTCAACTATCATTTTCTTTTTGCATGTTGATATCAGGCTTTGTTATTGAAATAATATCTGTTGATATTATTATTTTTAGAGCTCTGAGTCTAGTCTTTATCAAGCATGGGAGAGTCAGAAAATTTGAATTTTTGGCATTGTACTTCATCAGGTCATTCCATTTGAGAGAAGGAGTGGGAGGAGTGGGATGTACTCTTGTTTCCAGATTAGCTTTTTTTTTTTTTCAATTGAGAAAATAACTGACTGCATAGCATTTTCTTCCTTTATTACTCATGCATAAATAATGTATTAATGAAGAATTTATTGAATGAACTTACATTGAAATTCTAGCAAAAGTTACTACATACCTGAGATGCTGAGAACCTAGTCTTGCTCAGTCCACAGACAGGCTTCAGCATTTGACATGCATCAGCATTCCAAATTCTTAGACAACAATGTAGAAGTTTCTAAATAGCTGCCCACTCAATCAAAGACAGAATCCTTGAAAAGCAGGTTTACCAAGCTGTGAAGGAACAACAGGGTAAGTTACCTCAGTAGAAAAGCTAAAACTCAAGCAAGAGGGTAAATAATCTCCCTTCTGCCATGTTCTTTTTTATAGAGACTGCTATCAGAAGGTGCTACCCACATTTGGGTATGGTTTTCCCACATTAGGCAATCAGGACAATTTTAAAAGTGGCTCTATAGATGCTTAACCATGATTCAGCATTTATCCAGGTAAACAATGGATAATATAAAATATATACACTAATTTAGAAATAGTGATTATCATTTATTTTTTCTGGGTAATTTTATAATGCTATATTTAAAAATTTAATTTTCAAATTTTCAAACTTCAAATTTCAGTTAATGGGTTATAAAATTGACATTTTTCATCCATTTCTGATTTAGCATTAAACGTGAGAAAATATGTAATTTTAGGTTTACTAAGACACACACACAAAAACAAATGAAAACAAAATGATGGACAATGAGCCTGTGGGAAAATAGATAAATACTAACTAAATTCTCTGGACAAGGCCAAGATAAAAATCAATGTATTTAAAGCCATACATAAAAAATGATACTTATGTTCAAATTTATCTATTGAACAGAACAAGATGAATGATATCCCCAATTCCTTTTTTTAAAAAATTGTTATCACATTGACATCTAAATGCTAGCATCAACAACAAAAAAAGGTTAATCTCCTATTCATACATAGAAACAGAAGTACAACAATATTAAATAGTAATCTTTAATATTTTGTAAACATTGTGATATAAAGTTTCAGCAAGATGATTACTAAGAATGGAAAGAATGTCATATACTAATTTAACTATATATCATTTAATCAGTAACAGAGAAAAATAGTAAATAAAGAAGTTAATATATAAATGGATAGCTAATGGATGTATTGATAGTTTTCACCAGAAAAATGAAGCACTAATTTATTTTTTAAAGAAAGAAAATGAATTTAGTCTCCTACTACCACTAATTATGCAGGTGAGCTTTTTTTAGAAAAATTGCAGAGGTCAGCACATCCAGAATTCAATTGAAATACCCCACCCTGAAAAATACTTTTGTGATTTTGCCTTTTGATTTTCATGGTATATATGAAATTCACATTATGATAGGCTATGTAATAACTGAAATCTCAAGTAACATAAAGAACTTTGCAGTTTCTTTTTCTTTAATCTAATGAAAACATAGAACCAGTAAAAACAAATATAAAAACCTTAATGTAAAACACTGGAGGATTTTCCGTTAACACCTTAAGGAAGAATCAAAGTACAAATATAAAGGTCTATTTTTAAAGTACATATATACTGATGCCAAAAATTAGAGATAAAAGATTACTAATAAATGAATTGTTATTCTCTTTTATCCTCTTCCAGTAAAGAGAGCATACTTAAAAATAAGCATTTAATATTAACAGAATCTATCACAATTATGAATGCAGAAATAATAAAATATCTATATTTTCCCTAAGGTCAGTGATTATCAGGTGACTATACCATAGGGTAGACAGCGTGCTAATGACAGGTAGTTTGTTTTTGTGATTGTTGGATATATTGAGTAGTGTTACTTGTCAGTTTGAAGGATCTAGAATCACCTGTGAGAAGGAACTCTGAGCAAACCTTTTGAGGATTATCTTGATTATTTTTTGAGATGGGAAGAACTGCCCAGTGTGAGTGGTACAGTTTGGTGTTTGTGACCTTGGAATGTATGATTGGAAAAGAAAACTAGCAGCATGTATTAATCCCACTTTGTTCAGTGGTTTATGAATGCCATTGACTGCTTCAAACCATTGTTTTTTTGACACATGACTGACTGCATCATATGAAGAGTAAACTAAAATAAACCCTTTCTCCCTCATGTTGCTTTGTCATAGGATTTTTATCACAACAAAAAGAAAAGAAAATAAGAGAATGGACTAATGTAAAGTAGGATATTGTCTAAATGCTCATTATATCCCATTTGATGATCTTGCTAATGGGTGATGCAAATAAAATTTATTGAATCTATATTTAATAGAATGCTTGACTTTAAAAGTCCATAGTTTATCTATGAGACACTTTAGAGAAATTATTGGCAGAACTCAAGGCATACACAAAACAAAGGAAATAAAAGAGAAAACAGCTCTCAATGGAATGGCAAAACCATGGCTAGGCTTGCCCTCAGATGAGCAACTTTCTGTGTACTGAATTAGAATCATTACCTGCTGACTACTTATTCAATACCTACTTTTTTCTCCACATCAGAATCTCCTTATTGCTGCTTTCTCTGAACACCAGTCTTGATCACTGATACCTGAGATATAACATACTGTTAATCTTCTAGAGGCTTTAACTCATATATTGCTCTGATTGACAACCATGACTTTTTCTGCCTTATGTATGAAAAGAAAACACTGTTGTAGAGGAATATTTAGGTAAAGCGTGATAATCAAATTAAGAATTTAAAGCAGGCCAGATATTGTGTAGAGGAATATTTAATCCTTCAATTCCTCAGCATGGCTGATCTAGGGAAGAATGGATGTTGGGAAACATCTTTAATCCCAGTATTTAGAAAACAATGGTGATCCATGCCTTTAATCCCTAGTAAAAATGGTCTGCCAGAAGCAGACACAGGAAGATTAGCTCAAGAGTAGGTGCCACACCAGAAGTGATGTCTGACATGAGTCAGAGTGAATGACAAAGTGACTAATCAGAGGAAGAGTTAACAGAGTGAGTCAGATTGAGGACACCCCCCAATCTCAGGATATATAAGGTGACACCTTACAGTGACACAAGTCAGTCAATTATGGAAGAGTCAATTACAGCTGGCAGGAGGGGGTAGTGAGCACTTGCAGGGACATAAAAGCAGTCTGAAATTTCTAAGTTTAGAAGGAGCTAGCTGCAGTGGTTCGGTCAGCTGTGGAAGCTTAAATGTTTTAGATTTTATGGAGGCAGAAGCCTTCCAGTTCTAGAACAAGAGTAGATTGTATGGAGGTCTAAATGCTCCAGGACCCCAGGAACAAGAACCACTGATTTAAATAGCCAAGAATAAACTGTTTTTGAACCAGAATCTAAGGCTACGTGCTGTGTGTTTATACAATATTTTCATTATTAATTCACCTAGTAATAGGAACCTTGGCTAATATTGCAATGTGATAGTTCTGAATATTACTGAATGAAGCAAGTGTATGTAGATTTCTCCTATGCATATGTTTTGTCTCCTGTTTATAGATCTAGGATTAGTAAAGCAAGATTATTTGTTGGTTCTATAATTATTATTTATTTATTAAAGAATCTTTCGACTGTCTTCTTGTGTGACCTTACTAATTTTGCATTCTCAAAACAAACTATAAAGATTCAGCAGCATTTTTTTCTCGTTTTTATTTTCTGATAGTATTTTTCTTGACTGGGGTGATTTGGAAGGGTTATTTTTTTTAGGATAAGGTTTATTTTATTTTTTTTTGTTAATTATCTATATATGTGTGTTTGGGTCGGGAGTTATACATGTGAATGCAGAACTCCCTAGAGTCTGGAAAACTGTGTTGAATTCCTTGTACCTGAAGTTATAGGCTGTTATCAACAAGCCTCAAAATTAATACTGAGAACTGAACTCTGTTCCACTGCAAGAGTAGCAAGTGCTCTTATCCATTGTGACTTCTGTTATTCCCCTTCATTCTGTCTTTCTCTCTCCCTATGTTTCTCTCTCTTTCTTACTCACCCTCTTTCTTTCTCACTTCTTTTTCTCTCTTTAGATATTTATTTACATGTCTTTGGTGTGAGTCTGTGTGTGTGTGTGTGTGTTCGAACATGCATTTTTCTGTATGTCAGGGCGTGGGTGTGGCACGGAAGACAACTTGAATGAGTAGATTCTCTTCTTTTTCCATGTGAGACCTGAGAATCATACTCAGGTTTTCAGGCTTTGCCACTGGGCCTTTTCTCCTCAGCCAGTTCGCCAGCCATTGATCTGAGATTTGTACTGGAAAGAGGTTCTGAGATTTTTTTCATTGGTTATTCTGGTTTTGTTTTATCTCTTGTTTCAATTGATGTGACAGTTATTTAGACTTGGTTTAATATATGTCACTACTAAGTTTAACTTCCTGAGCTACTGAAATTTTATTCAGAAAAACTGTTTCCTGTATAATGATCCTGAAGTACTCATCTTGTTTTTCTTCAGTAGCTCCAGGGTTCTGGGTTTTACATTTGAATGTTCAGTAAATTTTTTAATATAATAATTTTATTAATTCTTTGAGAATTTCATTTCCCTACTCTGCCCATATCTTTACCCAGATCTGATGCCAGCTTCCTTAGTACCTCCTAAATCAATATTTTTAAAAAATAACTCACAAAGTCCAAATTGTACTGCCTATATATTTATACGTATGCGACTCTTCACTGAAGGATAGTAGACCTACCAAGGCTGCGGCCTGAAAGAAAACTGACTCTTTGGCCCTTACATGACAGTAACTGTCAAAAACTCCTCAGTTGAAGTAGAGCTTCTGTGTGTCACACACACACATTCTGTGTATCAGAATGTTAACAAGCTTGCTTTGTTCGGGTCTCATGCATAAAATCACAATTGCTGTGATATCATGACTGCTGTGTCCTGTCATTGCCAAAGAGACCATTATGCTACAGCCCACCCATGTCCTGCTCTTAAAATATTTCTGCCATCTGTTCTGCTATGGTCTCTGAGCCTTTGTGTGGGGGTGTAATATAGATTTATAAACTGTGGATGAGCACTCCACTGATGTCTTTTTTTTTTCCACTTTGATCAGTTGTTAGTTTCTGTGTTAAGTGCTGTCCGCTGAATTAGAAAATTGTTTCCTGAGGACTGAGAACTGAACTAGTTTATGGACATAGATGTACAATTTAGAAGACAGCTTGATTTTATGTCCATTTATAAAAATAATTGTATAGGTTCACCCTTCGTGCCTTTGATCTCACCAGTGTAAGTCCTTGGCCAAGTCTGTAATGCCAGATGTGTTTGATCCTATGGAACAGGTCTTTAATACAACCAGAAACTAGTTACTCCATAACATTCATGCCACTGATACACACATTGGCAAATCTTGCCACATTAGTTACTACTCTAGTTCATAGCTGGATAAGACTGCTGTTTACTTTTCCCTTGTAGCCTCAGAGCACTTTACAGTACTATAAATGTAGCTAGCATGGAGTAAGCTTCCTGGTTACTGCCAATGTGATTGGTCATGATTTTCCATGTCCTATGACCAAAATGTGTTCAATAATAGGGTCCTGACATTTTGCTCTGGTAGGAAATTAAGAGAAATGACAGTAATCTCTATTGCTCTGCTTACCGAGAAATTTTATATTTCATTTTCTTTACAGATAAATAAAATTCCATGATGTATAGATACCATATTTTCATTATTTATTTGTCAGTTGATATGCATCTAGGCTTTTCTCCTGTGCTAGTTTTGTGAATAAAGCAATTATGAACATAGATAACCATGTGTCTCTATAGTAGTAAATGAAATAGTTTTTGTAGAAGTTGAGAATATGACTTATTTTCTACCTCCTGTATCTGATATACAATTTCTTCAGCAACATTTGTTGACAAGATTGTCTAGTCTTGTCTGAAGTAATTTTTGACACCATTGTTGATAATCAATTGGTTACAGCTGGGTGGGTTCAAATTCATGTCTGTATTCTATTTTGTTCTTCTATAAGATTGAGTTTATCCCAATACTCCAATGTCTTATTACTATTGTTCAGGAAAAACTAAAACCTGAGCAAGTATAATTTGAAGTCAGATTGTGATATGTCTAGCATTTATCTTTTTTGCTACAAATTGCTCTATTTGTGATCTTTTGAGCTTCAATATAAATTTTAGGTTTTCATTTTTACTGTTATATGAAAAACTCATGGATATTTTGATGAGTATTTTATTGAATCTGCAAATTGCTTTTGGTAGTATAGCCATCTGAACAACATGAGATAAATAGGAAAGCTCTTTCTATTTTCTAGTGTCTATATTTCTTTAATATCTCTTTACTGTTTCTTTACCAATTTTTTTTTGGTTTTGAGAGACTATTGGTGTAATTTTGGGTTGTTCTAACTAAAGACACATGTAAAAGGTAAGCAGAAGTTTTATTTCCTCCATTTTTGATTTGAATCTCTTACATTTATTTATTGTTTTTGATTATTTAATAAGATATCGAATTGATATGGGGAAAGTGACAGTATGTGTTTGTGTGTGTGTGTGTGTGTGTGTGTGTATGTGTATGTGTGTGTGTGTATGTGTGTTTAATTTCTAAATGCAACCTATTTGGTCCATGTAATGTTCATACTATGCATATTTCCAGGGCTGATCATTTGGTATTGGAGAATCAGTTGGTTGGCTATTCCTTGAGGAAGATTATTTCCTATGTTCTAAGTTTTCCTTAGCTGCCTGTAGTTCTTTGTCTAAAGTTTCAGATATATATATACATATATATATATATATATATATATATATATATATATATATATGTATTATTTTACACGTTAGCATGTCTATTGATGTGTCCTTGTTCTGGTCATGTATAGGAAGCCATGTAGTATGACTTCATGCTCACTGCTTCTGACATTTCTGTGAGACACAATCTTACAGAAAACTTTATGTTCTGCTGTCTCTTACAGTCTTTCCACATCCTCTTCCAGTATTCCCTGAGCCTTGGATGAAGGAGTTATTTCATAGATAAGTCATTTTGACTGGGTTCTAAAACTTAGAATTTTAATTTTTTATAGTTTTCTGCAATATTGGAAAAGCAGTTTCCTCTATGAGATATGTGAAACTCCAATTGTCCGTGGGTGTAAGGACAAATATTTAAAAGGCAGCTAGGGATTGGGCTGGTTTAATAAAGTGGTAGTTGCAGATTCTTTTTTAATATCCATGATTTCAGTTGCCATTATTAGTTTGCCAGGTTTCTAGGACCATACATTATTTCCTGGTTGTTGAGCAGTCCTTATATTCAATTAGAGAGCTGTTGGTTAATGCCAAGGTATGGGCACCATACATTAGCCCTTAGGATTAATTTACATGCTGGTTGTTTTTTTGTTCCTACGTGTTGTGGATTGAAAGAATATTGGTGAGATTTCAATTGCTTTCCTCCTTTGGAAACTTGTACAGCACAATCAGGAAGCAAGAAAGCTAGTCCTCAGCAAGAAAGCTTCAAGTCAGTTCCAAGTTGGTACTTCTGAACACTGTGTCCTAAATGCAGGGTGTTTTCAGCAACAGGGACTTAACCTTACTCAATAGTCTATAATGTCTTAGGAGTCTCTTGGCCAGCCCTGACCAACACTTCAAAAAAGAGATTTTAAAGTTTGATGTAGAAAATTTTATTAGATAATAGTATATAACTCTATAAGGAACATTCTCAGCCCAGATAGTATATTTTATTTAAACTATATATTTTATATAGATATTGAGATTTGTAAAGTACACTTATTTAACGAGAGATAATTATGTCTTATGATTTTCAGACATCCTTGCATTTATTTTATACTCTTCCATACTATTTCTGCATTTTTCTCCCTCCTTATTCTCTAATTATAGCCCCTCCTTAATTTTTCCATTTTTCTCCCTTATAACATCATTTTAATCTATTTATGTGTTATGGCACACTTACTGATTTTTATATATTGAATCAGCTTGACCTCGAGGGATAAAGCGGATTGAGCATGGTGTTTAATCTTTTAATGTATTGTTGGATGTGATTTATAAGGATTTAAAACATAAATTGTTTATTATTGTATGACTTTATATACTTATTTATTTGTTTATTAATTTTACTTATATGGGGTCACCTGTGTCACTGAGTGCATGTGGAGCTCAGACCTTCAGTCCTGATTCCTTCAGTTTCTCTCTTTTTAAATTTGAGCATTGAATTTTCAGCAGGCTTGGAGAGAACTGAGCCTTTGTGTTATTCTGGATTATTAGAATTTGATTGCAATTTTTTGCATCTTTGTTTATGATGTACATTGGTCTGTAGATTTCTATTTTGTTTGTATTTTGCTTTTACCAGGTTTAAACATTAGAGTCATAATATTTGTTAAATAACTTTGGACTATTCTGTCATTTTCTATTTTATGAAGTATCACAAGGACCTTTGTTGTTTTTTCTTAAAAGCATTGGTAATATTTATCATTGTAGATTTTTCTGTCTTTACTGTACTGCTTGTACTGTTTGTTATTGGTTTTATTTTGACTATTTATATATATTTGGTCCTAATTTGGGAAACAACATATATCTAGAAATTTGTACAAACATGAGGTAAGCAAGGATAACACCCATGAACATGCCAAGCTGAACAGAGAAATGCCAACAAGGCTTCAACCCTACACATAGAACTACCATCAATTGAGTAAAGCTGGGAGTGAGAAAGATGTTCTTCTTGAGGGAAGAGCATACCAATTGTTTGTCCAGTGCCAAATTTCAACCCTGACAACATGCATACAAGTAACATTATATGGATTGAACATTTTATACTCTCTCTATATATATATAGATATAGATATATATATATAGATATATATATATGTATATATATACATGCAATAACAATTAATGAAAAAGAGTCAAGAAATTGAAAGGAGATCAGGAAGAAGCCTGTGAATGGGTTTCATTGGAGAAAAGGGCAGGGCCTAATTTGGTAATTAAATTATAATCTCAAACATTAAACATATATATAGATATATAGATATACATATATATGCTCATAATTTACTGGATTTCAATGGTAATTGTTGTTATATATATTTCTCTTTTTTAAAAATTTTATGGTGATCTTACTTCTTACTGAGTTTTCCTAAGAAATGACAATCTTGTTTATCCTATTAAAAAAAACATATCTTCATTACATGGAATGCTTTGCCTTGTTTTTTATTCCAATTTTATTTATTTTCATTTTGATATTTATTATTTATTTCCATCTACTAATTCGAGCTGCAGTTATTTGCAAAGACCTCCAGATGCATACTTTAGTAATTTATTAAATGTCCCCCTGTTTCTATGTAGGTATTTAGAAATGTAACCTTCTTCTTTTGATATACCATTGTGTTCTTGAGATATATGTTTTCATTTTCTTAAATACTAATACTTTGGTTAGTTGTTTGTCCATCTAACCTTAATTTTTTCAGTGATATATTGAACATTTGTAACTTCATTGTTCTGTATTCATGTTTTCTTATAATTGATATTGATTTCTATGCTAATTCTATTCTGATATGAAAGATATGAGAAATTATTTCATTCCTTTTATATTTGTTAAAACTTGTTTCAGCTTCTAAAATATATTTATTTAGGAAAAATATTCCTAAATTCCCATATTGTAATAAAATGGATGTTTCTGACACTCTATTTGATTATTATGTTATCTTAAGTACATTTAACATGTGATGTAGCTTCACACTTACGTTTCTTTTGTGATGTTTTACTTTTTCCTATTTATTTATTTGTTCTTGCTTATTTTTTGCCTGAGTTATCCTTCTATTGGTAAGAGTGAGATATTTTATAAATGGTACTTCTGCTGTTTTTCAGACAAAATCTTAGTAAATACATTCAGAATGACCTTGAACACATGATCCTCATCCCTGCCTTTCTAGAACTGAGGTGTCAGGTGTGTGGCAACATGGCAGCTGAGGATTTGATATCGACACATCTGTTATTATCATGCTGGGTCTGTCCATTACCTTATATACAATAATATTTGTTTTAGAAATTGGATGCTGTGACATTTGTTGTGTACATATTTATTATTTATAAATTTTATAGTCTCTGATGTATTTTACCTTTATCAGTAAACATTGACTTATTTGTCTTCATGACAGATTTTTGTATAGAAATGTGTAATGTACATGAGAATAGTTGTACCACTAGCGTGTGGATTACTCTTGCTAGGAATACAATTTTTATTGTGATCTTCTAAGATTATTTTAGTCTTTGTTGATGAGTTGAGTTTTTTGAAGTTATCAAAACTTTGCATCTTGTTTTATAATATAATCATCCCTTTTATACCTTTTAACAAGATAATTAAAAGTATTTATATTTGGAGTTATATTGAAAGACATATATTGGTTCAATCCATTGTGTGATTTTTATTTCTCCTTGTGTTGATGAGTGCATTTGTTTCTCCCTTATTAATTGTAGAGTTTTGATGATTTACTTAATTATTAGTATAATTTTCACACTAACTATAGATGTTTCCAAGTGTTTCATATTGTTTGTCTTGCTCCCTCTTTTGTGTGTAGTATTTCATAACGTTTCATTTGCATTGCTTGCTTTGTGACCACAGATTACCTTAGTTAATGCTTACCTTGGATGGTGACTATTTCATCTCTTATTATGAATGTTTCCTTTTCTGGATCAGCACTTATTTTCTTTGAGAACTTTAAATATCATTCTGTGAAGTTCTGGACATTGGAGTTTCTTTGGTGAGATAAGTTGAGTTTCTGAAGAGTTTGACATTACACATGACGGCACTTTCAGGTTGCCTCATTCTGCATTATTTTATTTATTTATCCTTTAAATGTTTAACTATAACATAATGAAAATAATATTTTATGGATTTTTATTGAATAAGCTTTCTTTCAGCCTGTAATTCACCTCTTTTGTTTACATAAATAATGGCAAATATATTTGGTCTGTTTATCATGTCTGCTAGCTTTCACATGTTCATCTAATAATTTATATTTTTCTTTTATTTTTGATTATGAGTATATAGTGGAGGGAATTTTTCACATGCATGTAGGTGCCTCAAGAGGCACAAGAGGATCTTGCATCCCCTAGACCTGGAGCCATAGGCAGCTATCTTTGGTGTCTGTGTGAGTTGCTGTCTTTGGTGCTAGAAACGAAACTCATGTCCTGTGCAAGACTGGCAAGATCGCTTAACTAGATGAGCTGTCTCTTCAGCCCTTTCTTACACTTTGTATTTTTATTGCTATCTAAATGTGAAAATTCATCAACTTTGACTTTATTTCTGACAATGAATTTTTTCCTTCCACTTGATCTGGATCGTTGGTGAAGTTTTCAATAGTTTCTTTTTTTTTTTTTTTTAAACTTTAAAACTTTTCATTTTCTTTTTGCTTCTTTTTCAAAATTTTAAAATTTGTATTAACCATTCTCATATCATAAAATTCTCTCATCTATTGTATGTATTTTTCTTGGAATTATTTATAAAATCAATCTTTTGATTTTTTAGAATGTTCTTCAGTTTCATATCTTTAGATTCAGTTAGTGTAGAATTATGAGATTTATTTCTGTGAGTCTTATATTTCTGGTATTTCTATGTTGATATTTGATCATTGGTTGGAATGATCAAATCAACTTTTTTGATTTTTATGTCAGAATCACACTACAGATCAGCCTTCCCTTAAACGTTCAATATCTAGCTATAGTCATAGAATAGAAAACAAACCACAGTATTAAGTACAATGTAGAAATAAACCATATATATAAATACAGCAAAAACTAGATAAAAGCAACTACATCACTAATAATGGTAGACAAGAGACATATACTAGAAAATAAAAGTGAGGTTAAAATTAATAAATGTAAATGAAGCAATAACAAGAAAAGAGGGAGCTAAATGACAAAAATAAGACAAAATAGATTACAAAACTGAGAATGATGAAGAAAAAAGGAATAAAATTAAAATTATAGAAATGAGAAAGGAGAGATTGTATAGCATTTAAGAGTGCTTGCTATTCTTCCAAAAGACCTGAGATCATTTCCTAGCATCCAGGTTGGGGAAGTTGCTATAGTTGCATCAACAGTGAACTTAATGCCCTCTTCTGACCTCTGCAGGGATCAGCACATAGGGACTGGCATATAAAAAGAACTAAACCAGAGAAAATCATTTTCAATATGCAACAAACAAACAGACAGACTAAACAGAATAAATAATGCTTGGTTTTGGACAGGAACAATCTTTCTTGATCCTTTAATATTGGAGTTAGCTAGGTATATTGAGGCTAATGAGTAACAGCTAAAAAAAGTTCCTATTTCCTATTTCCATACACCAAACACTCATGGATATAAATATATGAATGAATAAAAGCATTAAGGGATGAAAACACAGACTCCCCTTAGAATCACTTGAACAAGAATAAGGGCAAAATTTCAATTCTCCACTTAATTTTCTTGGTTGTAGAAGAATATTTAAACCTGAAAGACCTGCGTGAGAGTTAGGAAAGGATCAAATTCAAGGGTCTATATGAAGGAATCAAATCGAGGGTTCTATGTGAAGGAATCACATTCAGAGGTCTACAAGGACTGGATGGAATGTAGAAAGAATGCTAATACAAATCTTTAATTCCAGTATTTTGAAGGTGATGTACACGTTTAATCCAAGCATTTGTGAGACAGACAGCAGAGCTCATAAACAAGAATCAGAGCTCAGAACGAGTAAATCTGACTCAAGTAAAGTCTGAGATCAGTCAGCATGAAGGTCAGGCAAAGTGATGACTTAGAGGAAGAATTGGCAGAGTTTGAGTAAGGACACACCTAACTCTCACAATAGAAAAGCACGCTCTCAGTTAAGAAAGCTCAGGCAGTAAAAGGATAAGACATAGAGGACAATACACAGAGGCAGTATGAGCAGTCTGAAGTCAGGGGATAAGACACAGAAGCAGTCTGATAATCTGAGGCAGAGACATAGTGGCAGTTCAGCTGAAGTCAGTTTCAGATGAGAAAAGTGATTCAGTTTGAAGCCTAGTAGAGTGGTTCAGTCAGAGAAGTTGCTGGAGTCAGTCAGAGTCTGCCAGAGACAGAAGAGTTCAGTCAGAAACAGTTACCTGGCTCAGAATGTCAGTTTCAATCAGCAGCTTAGAGAAGAGTTTGAGCCAGAACAGTGAGTGAGTTGATCAGTACAGCTGTGAGTTCTGAGGAGCTAATCAGAGTACCTCAGTCAGCAGTAAGTCTGAGTCTTAAATGTTCTAGATTATATGGAGGCTGAGACTGAACCCTTCCAGATTAGATTGAATGGAAGTTGAAATGCACCAGGGCTCTGGGAGTAGGATCAGCGATTGAATTAGCCAAGGAATAAACAGTCATTTATACTGAGTCTACAGCCACACTTGATCTTCTGTCTCTAATTAAAGACATCTTTCCTAAGTGTTTTGCCTCTCCAAAATGGAGGATTTTGTTCTTTATTTATCAATTAGCATAGAAAACACAAAGAGCACAAGCTGGGATACAAATGTGTGTGTGTGTATATATATGTGTGTGTGTGTGTCTGTGTGTTTGTGTGTGTATGTGTGTGTGTCTTTAACACAGTTTTAAAGGGAAGAAATCATTGTGTTGTTTCTAACTGACCCAGAATCACTCAGTATAAGCAAACATACATTTTAATCTAGTTTTTCAGGAGTTGCTAATAATGTTTATGATTGTTATTTGTTTTATAAGATTGCTTCCAACTTGTTGGCTTCAATGAGCAAATGATTATAACAACACAAAGATACATCCTTATACCACTCTGGGTCAGGGACATGGAGAGTACTTAAAGTAAGATTAGAGTTATACATGAACTGAGGTTGAAAAATCTAATTGCATAGAAAATGTAAAGTGTTTTAAATAAAATAGGTGGAGTAGCTTGTAGAATAGCAATTTAAGTATACAGTCAGAAATAATATCTATGGGTACATTTAACGTCCCATGAAGTCTTTTAAAACTCAGCCTGTTTTGACCAAGAGCCATTTTAATTAAAATGTATCATTACCATCCTCACATTTTCTCCCACTAGGCAATTGCAGTAATGACAATATTTTCCTGAAAAGCCTATTTTAATTCTATGGTTATTTCTTTATGCTTATCTATAGTGGCCCCAGCACCAATGTTCTTCAAGGGGTGTATAAGCAGGACAAGTGCCCATTTAAAGGGACTCACAAACTCAAGTTTATTCTCCTGGGAATGCAGATATCATCAGGCATATCTTTGTGTAAATTTAATCATTTAATCCAGAATCATGGCTTCTCTAGCAAAGGATAAAATTGTTAGGCTTGTAGGATAAACATTTGATCTCTGATCTGTCAGCATGCTGCTCTAGGGTAGAAAGAATATTAGTACGCACCTTTAATCCCAATGTAGCAGACATTTTGAATACCAGTTCAGAAAGCAGTGGTGGTGCATGCCTCCAAAGCACTTGGGAAGCAGACGTAAAGCTCACAGGGAGAATTGGAGCGGAGCCAGACTTCAGAATAGATAGTTCAGAGAAAGAATCAAGGTAGAAGCAAGGTATGGAAGTGGAGCTCAAACAGAAGCAAAGTGAAAGCAGAATGGAAGAAGATAAGAGGCAGAACTTGGAGAGAAGAAGAGAATTTGTTCATTCAGGCAGTTTGAGTGTAGTGAGCTCACATTTCAGTTCAGAAGAGAAGCTGAGAAGAGCAGAGTAAGTCCAGAATAAGCTAAGAGAGAAAGAAGAGAGTCAGAATCAGTCAGTTTATGATTTACAGTTAGGAGTTCAGAAAACAGCTAATCAGAGTGAGCTTAGCCAGCAGTAAGTCTTGGAGGTTTACATATTCTATACTTAGGTTTGGTGACTGGATTTTACAGAGGCTGAAGCCTTCTAAGACAGGAGATTCAATTAGCAAATAATAAACTGACCTCTGCTATGAACTGTAGTTGTACATTGTTGTGATGGCTCAACAAAGAAGACAAGAAGACATTTTTCATACTTGTAATTCTGGCCAGACTTCAGCAGAGGGAACCACCATCATGGTAAATGCCCTATTGGACAGTGAAACCCTAGTCATCGCAGCTCAGGTATTTTTACTGATACAAAACTCTTCAGGTGTTCTTCTGATAGCACATGCAGATCAGGAGCAATCATACATCCCCCACATGAATCCAAACCTGCTCTGATGCAATAAAATTCTACTCAAAACCAAGACAACTCTGCAGAATTGTTTCAGAATAAGTTCCTGAGTGGTATAAAGTTTGAAAAGCCTTTGATTTTCTCACAAAACTAGAATTATTGGTCCTTTTATTTTCTTGGCATAACCTATACTCTCCTGGCTCAGTTTATCTTTTGTTTGTAGCCTCAGATACCCTTATACCTGCTTAGCAGCTATGGAAGGAGATATACTTGTTCTCTCTCTCTCTCTCTCTCTTTCTGAGTGTGTGTGTGTGTGTTTGTGTGTGTGTGTGTGTATCATCTTATTTAATTCTAAGATAAGCTCCTCTCTGTTCCAGAAATATAGTTTCTTCTTTATGATTTTATCTTTCCTTACAGACCCACCTAAAGGATAATTTATCCCACAAAATTAACCCAGAACAAAATGTGAAGTAGATTACTGAATTTATGAAGTACATTTGTGTGTATACAATACAATGTTTATAAAATGAACTAACCAACTAAAAATACATTTCTCTTTAATGTGTACTTCTGTTGAGTGATGCATGCATGTATTATGTAAATATGTTCATGATAAATGTACTTTATGTCAAAAGAAACTTTCTTACACAAACACAAATCTTGTTTAAGCCTTAATTTTTAGGGCTTTTTTGCCTATCGTTTTTAAGAAAATAATTTAATAAAATAATTCTGAATAAAAACACTTTTGAATGTTTAAATTATCTCCTATACACACTGTAATTTCATTTACTAGGATAAACTTTTATGTTTACGCTACAGTTGCTGACAAACTTTTTTTTCTGAATTACCAATGTATTCCCTAATTCTATAAGATTAATATGAACGAATGAAAAACATACAAACATAAATGCTAACACATATAAAGATATATATATATATATTACACATGCACATAGATATATACATAACATAAATGTAATATGTACAACTTTCTTCTCAGAATTTCTTATTCTTTTCTTGAAAATATACATACAATGATGAACAGATTTCTTTGAAATCCTGTTTTGTTCATTACCTCATTAAGCAGAATTAATTATTTCTCCTACTTGTTATGAAAAATGTGTGTTATAGGATGTATAAAAATATTACAAGTAGTTTTTTGTTCCAGCTGAGGTTTGAGGTTATAATTTCTTGGGAGCATAATTAATGCAATATATTCTTTCCTTGGTAAAACACCATATTTTGTATATAGAAGACTCAAGCAGACACTTGTATTGATCTTGGTAGGTTTTTATTTTAGGAGATACAACAAAAGCCTAAAAAAAGGAAGCTGTTTCATAATATCAAAAGAGCAGTATTGATATTTGACTCATAGAGAATGATAGGCAAGGAAGTGAAAGGAACAAGCTTGTTTTTAATTTATTTATTTACATGTTCTTCTTCATTTGTTCTTGAACTGACTGATTAGTTTATTGATTTATTTACTTAGGCTCTCATGCAGTCCAGACTTTCTTCAAACTCATTACTTATCTTAGGATAATATTGAACTCTAGATCTTCTTGCTCTCAAATACTGAGGAAATAGGCCACTAAACCTGGCACTAAGAACATGTTTACACAGAAACATTAGAAAATTCAAACTGTTAAAATAGTGTGGAGTCCATGTGCAAAAGGAAGAGAAAAAGCAGAGAGAGGAGGGGAAGAGAATTCTCAGGAATTATAATTAAAGAATCTAAAGTTTAAAATTTCTGAGCAAAGGTTTCATGAGTGATGACAATGTATTAGAGTATATGAGAGGTGACAGTTTTCATATGTGTAGTGCTTAGGTCTGGACATAATGGGAGACTAATTTTTATACATGGAGTCTAATTTTTATATGTGGTAGTTTTTATTGTTTCAGTTCTTGACAGATATTCTAATGCAAAATGATAACATCTTGAATGAAAAAAATAGAACAGTATACACTACATTATTAAATTGTAAAGGCTAATTGCACAGCTATATACATTATGACTACATGGCCTTAAATTCCACCTTATAAATAAGATATTTACACAACTGTTAAAAATTATTTCAACTGGGTTAAATAAGTTTGATTTTCTGTAAGTAATATTATACTTGATAAAGCATATTTAACATATTTAAATGAGAACAACTCAAGAATGTGCTTTTAATTAGGGTGACTATCCAAGATTTGCTAACTGTTATTTCTTAAAAGTCACTTTCCCATTAAGTGGTCCATATCAAATGGAAATGTTTCAAGCTTTTTCATGATGGAACAGGTTACTGATCTTTATATTGCATTTTTCTGCGATAACCATCTGAGATATTGTCTGTGGTCAGAAAGACATAGATGTATACACATACTGTGACTGCTGCAGGGAAGCTGGTAAATTCAGTTAGTTAATATTGGAAGATTAAAACAGCTCCATTTTCCTTTGTTAAGAACTCAGAGTAATAGCCTGTATTCCCAAGAAATCAAACATCTATGAAAATTACATAAACAGGGTGAGCCATAGTATGCTGTTTCCCAGGGTTGGTACTGCATAATGTGATGTAGGCTGACATTAAAAAGATCAGCTACATTGTATTTGATGCTGTTTTTAAAATACTGTATAAGAAGTCATTATGCAATGTGGGCATTTATCTTCACATTACAGTGAAAATATATTTATAAATCACTAGAGGTACTGCATTTTATTTGCATTCATTTCTTTTGGCAAAACAATAGTTACATTTTGCCTTCTTATAATTTCTACAACTTTATTCATGCACCCGCTAACAACAAGATTTTATATATATATATATATATATATATGAAAAATCCTGGACAGCTACACAGTTTTGTGGAATCGCAGAAATGAAAACTTAGAAAGAAAACATTTGAGAATTTAATGCTACAGGTTATCAATGAAGCTGCTACTGGGACAGATTATCAATAGCTCATATTTAGATGTAAAATTTTAGGTTAAAATGCAATTTGAAGTGGCAACCAGGCCAAAAGAAAAGTCCCTATTTAGTCATTTCAAAGTTCATTCAACACATACCTTTCGAATGCCTACTATATGTCATGCTGAGCTATGTGATCTGGCAATATGATATTAATGGTAAATATTGTTTTTGTAGATCTTTTATCATTGTGGAATAAAGCGAGTATGAAACAAGAATAGCATCAAGTATATAGCATGTCAGAAGCTAGAGTACTGTTAGGAAAAAACAAAAAACAAAAAATAAAAATAAAAAACAAAACTCACAGCCAGGAAAACAAGAATATCTATTTTTGAAAGCAAACTGCTCTCCTTTGTTGGGTAGGGAAAATTTCTCTAAACAGCTGACATTTGAGCAAAGAAATAATCCTTTGTTTATTTAGAAAAAGGGCAAATGATCAGCCTCTTGAAGTGAGAATTCTCTCAGAGCTTCAGCAACTGCAAGGTGTGTTGTGATTCCACTACCTGAACATAAATCATGTAACTGTTAAATGTTTGTTTCTTCTTCTTTTTTTTTTACCTTAAATTGGAAATCTTTAAGTGGTGATAAAGCAAAATAAGAAATAAAGTGAGGTGCCAGTATTTTGAGAATAAGACATGTATATTAATCTACAGTATTTACACATTTATGTGTATATTTTTAAAATGCTTGGTAGAATTAATGAATAAGTATATCAAATTCAATTTATTAGAAATTAATATGCATGCTGCTCTAAATAGAGATAGTGAGATTCTTATCAAGATTGACCAAGTAGCATTTGAATCATCCATTTCAATCCCTACACACACAAGTATATCTAATTATTGCATTCTCTTTGTTCTAGCATATTTGGGGCTCATTTTGTTTTAGTTAAAAAGAACTTAGACAGCTCTGTATTCTTCTGTCTTCTAAAATTTTACAAACAGCATTAATAGAATTCTTCTGTGTGCCTTTTCAATATTCAGTATTGTTAAGGTGAAGCTTATAACTTAAATATATACAGTAAACAAGAACTATGTTATTGGAAGTGAAAAGCATATGCAATGTTTTATAATCACTTTGAAAAGATAGTATCTAAAAATGAACTGAGATATTGAAAATGTATTCAAGCAGTTTATGAGATCTATTCTACTAATTAGATTATCATTTAATGTGTTTCTGTTATTTGATTGAATATTGCCTGCGTATTTATGCTTATGAAGTGATAGAAAACACATAAAATTTGTTTGTTCATATTTAGGAATAATCATAATTTAGCAAGATTATTTACAATACCTATTTTAGCTATAAAAATCATAAATGCATTAAAATGAAGTATAGGTATTACATGACATTTTACTCATAGCTTACATATTTGAGATCAAGATTTTATTTATGTGATAGTAATGTTTGACCATTGCTAATAAAAGTGTCACTATGTATGTGATTTGGTAGCCTATAGTGGGAATTGAGATGTGTCCCTGTAGCTACAAGATTTTTTTCACAAATTCTTTAAGCCTCACTAAACTAGTTGTTAGAATATTATCTGCTATATCTTCAGGTTCCCTGGTCATATTTCATGCATTCCCTTGATATTCAGCTATATTAATAAGAAAATAATACACAGTAAGATTAGGAAATGTACACATATTTAAAATGACCTTTACAAAAAGAAAACAAAAATAAAATGCAAAGCACTATACAACATGGATTCATGTGAGCAGACAAGACTTGAGAGTTTATTTAATACAACATCCAGATTTATGTTATTAAGAATTTATATTTCCTCTTTCATCATACATTATTTTCAATGTCACCTTATTCTGACTTGTCTCTGCAGGTCACAAGATGATTGTTACTGTTTCTGCAAGCCTCTGAAAGCACACTGATGTTAACCATAAATCTGAGTGATGTGTGTGTGTGTGTGTATGTGTGTGTGTGTTTTATGACTGACTATTTATTTGATTTCCTAAAGAAATTTTTCCCATTCAGAGCTGTTCAACAAATATCTCTCATACCTCATCTGCTACACTCTCAATAACTGCCTATTTTCAGATAAGGTGACTTTATCAAGGATAATATTTGTCACATTTGCACCAATATGTAGCTTTCATATGTACCAAATATTAGACTATCTTTTGATTACTTGTATTGGAACTCAGAACCTGAGTGGACATCTTGACAAATTGAGCATTTTAAACTTCAGAAAGCTTAAAAAATAAGATATGACCTTTTGTTCCCCTATTTAATGGGTATCCTGGCTCAATGTCTGAGGAAATGAATGATGAAGTTTCCTGAAAAAGTTCTCAGTAAGCAGAACTTACTAGGTTGCAGATTTATTAACATGCCCTCTTTTGACCAACCACACCTGACAAACCATCCATTCTTTAAACTTAATCGTAATGAACTCATAGATTTCCATTTCTTTCAGAACTTATTTTAAAGGCTTACCTGTCATAAATTCATGGTGTAATAAAGTTGTCATTAATTTCTTTTAATAATAACTCAATTCCTTCTTACAGGGTACCAGCCATGAACCTTGCAACAGGTGAAGAACAGATGGTGATTTTCTTAAATATTCCATATCTGCATAGTCAAACACATCCAGGGCCTTTATCACCATATCATCAGCAGTTATGACAGATAATTCTTCATCCCATGAGCATCCACAAGGGAAACTACAGAATCAGACTCCATTCTGAAATCAAGCTCCTGTTCCTACCAGCGTTTGCATTTGCAATACATATTACTAAATAGTTTATGGAAATACAAGTGAGGATTAAGGTTACCTTGCTTGGTTTTGAGGAACCTGTTATTTCAGGAGGTAAATGGTTTCAAAGTAATTTTTTTTCTTGATAATGAACAAAGAGGAATTGAATATTGACTAAACAATATAGACTATCAGCTACTCAACCAATGATATTCAGGTCTCATTATATTTGGCAGCACTTGTTCAATTGTAGTTGACCCTGCTAATGCCACACTTATAAGTTCTCCTGTCTGGAGTGGCTTTCCCTAACATTTGTAACCAGCTAGCTACCTTGGAATATTGACCTGTTCTTTGCAAGTTACCACTCATGATTCAGTACCATTTTTCTAAGCATTATATGAACCATAGATTCTTCATGATCACACTCTAAACCTCAAATACTGACATAATTTAGACCAGTCTTAAAACAGATCAAGGAGTTTGGAGAACCCAAAAGATAATACAATGTGGGAACTATTAAAAACAGCAAAGAAAACAGAACAAAATCAACCATACACAAAACAGATTGATATGTATATGTCTCTTAAAATTCCTAGGGACAATAAGATATTTATCTTCTTTTCTTTAGACTTTCTGCCATTTATTTTCAGAAAATGATACTCCTTGATCACATTACTTGGTCTCCAAAAGCCTCATGATAAGACAAAAAAAGTCTATAATTGACTAAAACTTCATTCTTCCTTTGCACAATTCTATAGGTTAAACTTCAATATTATCAGCAAAAATAATCTTCCTGAAAACTGGCAATTTTGCCCAGAGGGAAACATTTTTACAAATTAATATACATGACTCTTTATATTGTTTCAAAATCATATTTTCAACAAAGGATTCTTCATTCTCGATTATATCAAAAGGACCATTTAATTTCTGTGTCCTCACTGTTCCCAAATGATCATTTCAATTTTTTAAAACAACTAAATCTCACCTCTAACTACTGCAATTTGGAAATTACACTCCTACTCATTCTACCTTTTGATATCTGATTTGGGAGCCAAATGTCTGATGACCATTAGAAGCAAGTGCTTCTTTAGAGACCTCTAGAATTGATTTTTTGAGTAGATTGTGGCATATATTTTTTCTGCCATAAAACATAGATAAACTAAAGAAGTTCTATGGCGATTTGCAACATAGCTTGTCTTTAATAAGTTATATTACATTGTATGACTGCAACAACCAACAGTAGAGAGGGAAAATATTTATAATATCTTTTGAAAAAATACATTAGAAGTAACTCTTTCCTCTAATCCTCCCATTTAGGACTGAACAAACCCAATAAGATATTTCACTGAAAATGATATTCTATAAATATATGCCATTGTATACCAGGATCACAGGTGGAATATAGTAACAAAACATTATCACTTGCTTCCTTTTTGCTTCTTACATATTTCAGTGAAACATAAGCTCTGCTGTAGTCATGGCCCTAGGGAAAGTTATGTTTGCCTAAAGCAATATCTTCTAACTCTTGAATATTACATGATTAGTCCTTGAGGAAAGCATAAAAACTCAGGGGGAAAATAAACAGAAATCTTTTTATTAACCCACTAACAAACAGAATATGTGTGAAGACCCCTACACCACAGTGAAGAAATTAATGTTTAAATAAAAGATAAAGATGATATGCACATCAACATGATAGTTGGCACCTGAGGACAATTTTCTGTTAAAGAAGTGTTGGTTTGACTGTCTCCAGAATCATGTACAGGAGAGAAAAAAAAGCATCAAGTAAGTTTGGTACCATCTATCACAAATAAAACACATATAATTTTGTTCTTCAAAAAGAAATAGTTGATGGGTGATGGTAGTGCATGCTTTTAATCCCAGTATTTGGGAAGAAGAGACAGGAAGATTTCAATAAGTTTAGGGTCACTATGTTCTAGAGAGCAAGATCCAGGACATCCAGTGCTTTAACATACAGAAATTCTTTCTCCAAAACAACAACAACAACAACAAAAACAACACAACAACACAATAAAGAAAGAAAAGAAAGAAAGAAAAAGAAATGGTGAAGCAGCTGAAAAAGGAAAGAAGAGTCAAAGTCTCCATGATGAATTTTAGTACACATTCTAAGATAATTTGATAGAGTTTCCAAAGCAAGAGCAGAAGAATTATTTCCTCCATGGGGACTATGAGAATAGAATTGAAGAATGATTCAGTGGCAACCTACATGCACTGACAAATAAGACAGGACAGGATGGTGAATGCGTCCCTGAATACCACTATGGATGGATGATGATGAGAACCAGATGGCACCCTTTCTGCAGCAAGGAACAAACAACCCAACTGACAATGACTTAAACAGTGAGGACATTCTTTATCTTACCTACAGAGAACATAAGAATGTCTATTAATCCAGAAGCAAAGTTATGTCATTAAAGGCCTGGCATATTGCACATTCTTCTTAGTTAAGTTCAGCTGTTTGGATTAGTTGTGTCTTCTTCTCAAGGATCATTGGATAGCAACCATACATCTTGGCAATGTGATCACTGCTTTGCCTCCAAAAACAGAGAATATTTCATCCTTGAGAATCTATTACAGAGTAAATCAACTTGCTTATGATACCTAATGCAAGATTGCTGATTGTATTTCATAGGATTTACTTTTACTTACAGAAGATGCATGGTATATAACTAATTCTGTGAAGTATTTCTACATATTTTACCTTATAGTCAATAGAATAGCTATGAAGAGACTCAGGAAAACAAAATTTATTGTGCTCTTATTTCGTAGCAGCAAATGATAAAATGTCATGAGTACCATGTTGGGAAGTCTCTACGAAGGTCAGGGATCACAAGACAGTGCAGAGCAGGGGAATGATTAGAGTATAGAGGAGGATAAATCAAGGAAGGTACTCATGGGAGTACTTATATGTTCCAATTTCACCAAATCTGTGAGATATATGGATAGACTCAAGTTGCAAGGGCTATACCTTGGGATGATTTTAGAAGCTAAAGTAAAGAAACCAGTTTAAAAAGGTATGTCTTTGACAGGTTTAGATTCTCCATCCAAACCACATTGCTTGCCTTTGGAGTAGTGCATATATTGCCAAAATTCTGGTACTCTGCTTTTTTCCTATTTTAGTCATTAATGTTAAGAGTATTTTTATATTTGAAGCCACAAGAAGTACTGAAGAACATTTCAGGAACTTCTAGTTGTGTGATATTACATTTCAAACTTCACAGGCATGTAAGTGTTTAAACTGCTGACTAAACAGAATCAGGGAAAGATCTTGGTATTCTGTCGAGGGCTGATGATACTCAGCCTGTGGATGCAACCAGCTTGACAAAGATCCTGGTTTTTCTCTTTGCTGGGAATCTGAAGCCCACCAACTGTTTTGCCCCTTTCTCTTCAATAATATTATATATTTGGCCTAATAGTGAAAGCTCAAATCAATTTCTGCACTGGCTGGGAGAGGAACACTGCCACCTCAACTCTAAGTAATTGTTACAGTTTTACTAGCCTTCAAGTTTTTGGCATGTGTGAAAACTATCACAGTTTCTGTAGATACATAAAAATTACTCTTGATAAAACTGACCTTCCTATAGAGAAAAAGCCATAGTCAAGATCAGAAACAAAGTCTAGACAGTATGTCAGCAAGCTTAAAAAAGCAAAATGAACTAACTTATCATTCAACTACTGGACATAAACCTGGAACAAAATGAAACATTTTTAATCAAAATATATGTGTTATTCTGGTTGTGGCTGCTCTATTTATAAAAGCCGAAATATGAAATCAATGGAGATAGGCTTCCATTGATGAATAGATCAGGGAAACATATCATATTTTCATAACAGAATACCAGTCAACATAAGGGAAATGAAATTCTAACATATCTAGCAAGGAGGAACTAATGTGCTTCACAGTGAATGAAACATGTCATATGCAGAAGAAGAAATGCTACATATTATGACACATTTATGCAAACAAGTATGTCAAACTTTTCATTGCTATGACCAACTGACAAGAAGCACTTTACAGAGGAAATACTTCTTTGAATTTATGCTTCACATGATACAGTCCTTCAAGGCAAAGAAGGTCTGATGAGTATGAATAGACTGCAGCAATGGTTCCAGGAACTTGACACCATTTCAGTTACTGATGAAACAGAAAAAAAGAACGTAGGCACTTGGCTTGCTTTCATCTTTTTATTTTCGTATTCACTCTAGGAGCCAAAACCGTAGAAGGGTTGAACCATTCAGAACAGATTGTTGAAAACATGCTCAATGAGATGCCCAGACATGTATATTCTTGATACTTCCAAAGAAAATTGAGTTGATAATGAAGAATATCACAACACAATCACTTGTTTAAAGGAAGAAAATTTCTAAACTGCTTTTATATATTGCTTTTAATTTGTCATCCTTCAAGGATCTTTTTATTTAATATCCATCTCTATCCTTTTGACTTATCCATTGTGTACTTAGGAGTAATCTTATCTTTAGATTAGATATTTTTTTAACCTTAATATCGTTTTTACTATTTCTTCTATATTGTTAATATTTCACTACAAATCCATGGCTGAGTATACCAAGGAAGATTTAATCTTCTAAAAGGTATGAAAATGGAAACATCAATAAGCTTATTCTGTACACTCAATTACTAAATTGCATTTCTGTAAGCATCCACACTTGCCATGCCAAGTGTAGAGTAATATTTAATCTCTTAATCCATGGCTATTCTAGGGTAGAAAAAATGTTGGTACACACACTTAATCCCAGTATTCTGAAAGCAATGGTGGCACAAACCTTTAATCCCAATATTCAGAAGGCAATGGTGGTGCACATCTTTAATTCCAGTACTTGGGAGACAGGAAGCAGAGCTCAGAAAGAGTCAGTGACAGAGAGGAAGTAACATCTGAGATGAGTCATAGTGAAGGGCAGGCAAAGTGACAAATCAGAAGAAACGTTAGCAGGGTGAGTCAGAGAGAGAACATGTCTAACTCTCCATAGAAAAGCAGGCTCTTGGCTAGGTAGTGGTGGCACATGCATTTAATTCCAGCACTTGGTAGGCAGAATCATGTGGATCTTTGTGAGTTCAAGGCCAGCCAATTCTACAGAGTGAGTTCCAGGACAGAAGGAGTTACAAGAGAAAAGTCCTGCCTCAAAAAAATGGAAGGGGTTGCAAAAGAGAAAGAAAGAAGAGCAGGCTCTCAGTTCAGAGAGGAGAACAGTATGAGGCAGGCACAGAGGATAGGATCCAGAGGATAAGACCCAGAAGCAGTCTGAGGCAGAGACACAGAGGCAGTTCATCAGAAGTCAGTATCAGACAGGGAGAGTAAGTCAGTTTGAAGCTGAACAGAACAGAGCAGTTCAATTAGAGAAGTTGCAGGAGTCATCAGAGTTATAAGTTCATTCAGAAATAGTAAGCCAGCTCAGAAGGTTAATTTGAATCAGCAGGTTGGAGAAGAATTTGAGTTCAGTACATCTCTGGGTTCAGAAAGAGTTTGTCAGAATGGCTTTATCAGCAGTATGTCTGGAAGGATGATTAGATTGTACAGAGATGTAGAGATTCTAGATTGTATGGAGGATGAGGCTTACACCTTCTAGTTCTAGGCTTAAAATAGATTGTACAGAGGTAGAAACACTCAAGAACTCCAGGAATAGGACTGGGGATTCAGTTAGCTAAAGAATAGCCTACTCTGTCCTGAGTCTACATTTATTGCCTGACATAGCTGGCAAGAAATTAAACCAGTCTCATGATATGGCAAATTTATTGAAAGTAAACAGATTTTTTTGTGCTCTTATCAAAAACAGCCTGTATTGCCAATCACCAGCATCAATACAGTTGCAATTGCTAGAATATCCAAGGTATATAAGGAATACAAGATTAATGTCTAAAATCAATTGTCGTGTCAAACATTCATGCTTCCTTGACTAAGAAGAGAACATTTAGAAAAACAGAATGCAAACCACAGACTCTAATATGAAAAACTTAAGGTACATGCCTCTCAAGGCAGCTAGACCAGGCCAACTTCATGATTCCCTGTACAGTATGTGGAATATGGGGGAGGTACCTCAGTGGGTCAAATGTTTCCATTGCGTGACTTCCCACACAATCATTAGAAACTAAGTTTCATCCCCAGAACTGAAGTAAAGTTGGGTGTGGTAACACATGTCTTTTATCCCAGAGCTCTTATGGTGAGGTGGTCAGAGGAGACAGAATGATCCCTGGATGTTTATAGGCCAGCTTTCTAGGTGTATGCAGTAATGAACAACAAAAAGATCATGTCTTAACAAGGAAGAAAGAAAGAAAGGAGATCGTCCTGTGACCGCTGAACATAAGCTATAGTGTGCATATCACTGCATTTACACACACGCAGACACATACACTCTTTATACACATGGTTATATCATATACACACATATCCACATACATTATACACACATGTATAAACATCATACATGTGCATAAATCTATTTTATAGAAGTAAATGAACATAGTTACATATTATTTTCCTCTAGTAAAGTGGTGGCAATTAGTTCTTTTTTGAGTTCTATTATCTCATTTTCTCTGAGAAATTGGCTAACTTTCTAGTACCAGGCATGATTTTCTTCCTGTTGAGTGTGTCTTAAGCCCAATGAAACAGATGTTAGTGGCTACCAACATATAACTACCAAATTGTCCCTTTATTGACAACTATTATACTGGTCTTATTTGTGATTCATAAGTTTCATCACTGGATAGAACTACTGATTGTTCCTCACCCTTTGTAGCTTACAAAAACCGTTAGTATTTTGAAAGGGAGACAACAGGTTTTCTATTTAGAATGGGTTGTTTCGTCTTTTTGACTGCTTTTTAAATCATATATGTATATACTCAGGGCAAAAGGCAGTTAATTCTTTGCCTACTTCAATCCCCAGTACTTAGAGGGTTTCAGCTTAAGTACAATCTAATCTTAAACCTAGACTTGGAACAGTTCAACATCACATCGGAGAATTACTGCTGACTGACTCAATCTGACGAGCTCCTTGTGAACTCAGAGCTATACTGACCTCAACTGACACTTCTGGTTGGCCAATTCAACTTATTCATTGTTCTGCCTCAAACTCTGCTCCAAGCCTTGGTTCAAACTGATTTTCTGGGCCTGATGGCTTGTGTTGACTGAACTCTTCTGACTCTGGGTGACTCTGACTGACTCCCACAACTTCTTTGACTGAAATGCTGTGCTCAACTACAAACTGACCCACTCTTCTTCTGCTGATCTGCTTCTGTGTCTGTGCCTGAGTGTCTCTTGTTCATACTGCCTCAGGCTGCTTCTGTTTCTCTCTGATCTCGCTGTGAACTGAGAGTTTCCTCTTATATTGTGATAGTTGCATGTGCATGTTTTCTCACTATGATTCAATTTCAGGATTGGTATTAAAGATGTGTGTTCATTCTGTAACTATGAACTGAGACCCATGACCTACTTTTGAACTGACTGCTTCCTATTTGAACCTTAGTGTTGGGATTAAAAGTGTATGCTATATTGCCTGTTGTCATAACCACAGAGATAGGATTAATCTAATATTCTTTCTGCATTCCATCTGGATCACACAGGCCTCTGAATATGATCCCTTCATACAGGCCTTTGCATTCGATTCCTTCCTAGCTATCACACAGGCCTCTCAAAGAGGTTCTTTCCAAGAACAGCCATGTTGCTGGATTAAAGAATATTTTTTGTACCTTAGTATATTCTAGATATTAATCCTCAGTCAGGTGTATGATTGTTAAAGATTATCTCACACTGTATGGGTTTTATTTTCCTTAGCTATATAGAAGTTTCTGGTTGTGGGAGGTTCCATTTATCAGTTGTTGGGCTTAGTTCCTTGGCTAAAGGAGACTTATCCAGAAATTCCTTTCCTATATCTGTATTTTTTATGGTACTGCCTTTGTATTCTTCTATCAGTTTTTATCATTACAGGTTTCAAACTGAGATCTTTGATCCACTTGGAGTTAACTTTTGTGCAGGGAAATAGAAACAGATCTAACTTTGTTCTTCAGCCTGTTGGATTTTTCCAAAATAGTTTGTTGAGTTTCTGACTTTTCAACAGTGTATATTCCGTCCTTTTTGTCAAATATCACATGTTCTCATGTTTGTTCATATTTTACTACATTGTCTTACATTTATGTTTCTGTGTCATTATCATACTTTGTATTACTAGAGCTTTAACATATGTCTTAAAATAAATAATGACAAACTACTAAATACAAGCTATGTAGAGAATGACAAACTCCACTGTTGCCCTTTTTGGAATTGTTTCGACTATCTGGGAACTTTTCTGCTTCCATATGAGTCTTAGGGACTTTTTCTCTATTTCTGTGAAGAATTTTATATGTACTACAGATAAGTATAATCATTTCCTCTCATTAAAGAAGCTTCTCATTACAGCAAATGTAGAAAATTATAGAAAACTACAATTGGCACAATCTAGATAATAGGAAGTCCATCCTTAACAACTATATCTACAACACAACATCTCATGAAAGGTTCAGAGAGAACATTGCAGAAAAGGAGAAGTATATATTAAGAACTAAAACCTCAGGATGTCTAATCTTAAACTGTGTCTTCTGGAAATTACTGCCTTAAAATTCCTGAACAATAACATGGTAAAACTGAAGAGGAGAAATATCAGGGGATCCCATGCTTAGACTACGAAGTATATGCAACTAAGGACTACTAAGAATTAGCCTTCTCAGTAATAATTATCCTAATTAGTTGTCCAAGAAAAAGAGTTACCCCTGAAATTATATAAACACAAGTCAAAAAAATCTTAATAGGCTGTATTTGTATAAATTTGCATATATACACATATATTAATATAGTAATAATGTAAAATAGACAATCAATTGGAGAGGGAGTGAGAGAGAGGAATATGGGAGAGGTTGGAGGAAAGTAATATAGAATGGGTTGAAGAGAAGAATGAGTCGAGAGGAAGTGTAATTATTTTAATTAAAAGATACATTAAAATCTAAAATAATTTTAAATACTTTAGAATTTTTTAAAGTAAATGATGAGTCAAAGAGAAAGTATTGGTGGAAATTTCTTCAATTTCCACGCTGATTTTTTTTCTCATAAATTGCATTCTTGCATTGATAAACCATGAGATTAATATTATGAGATTAAAACCACTTGTAACATATATGAGTTAGTTAAATGAAGAAAGTATTCCTTGCTTATTTTTAGTATACCTTTTTGCTTTTATGGGGGGTTTCTAGATTCTTGTACATTTTGAGAAATTTGTCGGGAAAGAATTTTTGTTGTGGTTCAATAGAGGTTATTTAAGCCTGCCAATATACTTTGAAATAATACTTTAAAATAGTCTATTCAGTGAGTCAAAAAGCATTACTCAGATTAGTGTTTGTCTTTCAAACTAATAAAGTATTCAACAGGTCAAATATATTCACATGTCTTATATGAGTGATTAGCTTAAATTACATTCCAAAAATACATGCATTGTATTTTAAAATAATTATATTTGTCTCCAATTTGTGGATAGTGTAGTGGCCAAAGTAATTTCTGCATAGTATGTGATTATTGACATACTATTTTGAAAAATTTTTTATAACATCATTATCAGATTTTAACCGGATTCCTTTAAATTAAAAAAGTAGTTCTACATGGAATGATGAGGCAGTATATAGGATTTAAATCAATCCAGAAAAAAAAATCATAATTTTTCCTCTTCTCTTTAATTCTAAATTTTAGCTATTTTTTCTTGAGTGTTAGAATTCCCCAGATTCCTTTGCTATTGAATCAATCTAATATAAATCAAAGACATTTTATTGAGAAAAAAATGGATATGACATTTTCTGTACAGGCACATTTGTTTCCATGGAAACATATAGCAAATATTCTAAATGTCACCTCTTTTAACAGAATGTGTTATGAATTATTTTAAAGTTACTTTGTGTGACTTAGGTATAATATTACTAATAGAAATATACTATTGGACTTCATAATAGATAACTATAGTGGGAAATGATGGAATCCTTTCTTATAGAGAGTCTTTCCAGCTCACAAACATACCTGTAATTTAAATTCTTTTTTTCCCCTGAATTTCAGCAAGAGAAATAATTTTTAACAAGGAAATTCTACTCTGTTCTTCAGCTAACTCTTTAAGGCTGACTAATGAGATTTTCATAAGAGAATAAAATTGTTTTATTGACATAAATGGCCAGGGTTTTCAATTGGTTTGTCTGCTGAGTCTTGTCTAGCTTTTTAGATCTGTCTGGTCTTAGAGCTGTCTACTTTGTAAGACCAGATTCAGTAGAGTGAGAAATCACCTCGTGACTTTTGAACTTTCATAAGCTAAATAAAATTGTTTGTAGTGATCCCTTGAAAACTTTATCTGACACTCAATACTAGTTGAAGTGGAAAAATCATAGCTCAAAATTCCATAATGCTGTAAAGAAGAAATTGGGTCACATTGGCCAGGGTTAGTGAGGGCATGATTGAAAAGCTGAACAGGAGCGAGGTTTGACTCTGCTGAGATCTTGGTAAGCTGCTAGGTCAAAGTTGTGCTGACAAGGAGCTATACTCTAGAGCCAGGCAGGATTCAGCAATCGTGCTGTGTGTGGATTTGGACAGAGAACTTTTCTCAGACCCACTAATTGGAAAGACTGCATCTAGGCACATATAAATACTGCAAAGGTGTATAGTTTGATAGCAATTAAAAGAGGGTTTGGTCAAGTGAATAAATTTCTTATCACATAAGAGATTTGCAAAGGGATTTGTGAAATAAGATATGATTATATATATATATATCAATTCTATGATATACCATATATATACACATGTGTGTGTGTATATATATGTGTGTGTGTACATATGATATTCTATAGTAATACCATATGAAGATGTTGAGTTTACTCCTTATAAGACTGGTAAAAAATATAATCAGGATGCTCAGAGGTAAGGAATTTTGGGTTATCTACAGAGTATTAACAAGACCATTCCTGCTTCTTTGCAGCATTTTGAAATTTTGTTTTTCTAGTAGATTCTAGTATGCAATTATTGAATTCAAGCATTAATGGATTAAATATATGTTTTATATTTTAAATAGATTTATTGATTACTTAGTCATATGTTCAAATGTACATGCATGTAAAATATTTTAAATCATTAGATACTGACAACAGTCTGCCATAAGGAAATCATGGTCACCAGAGCATTCAACATGTGCCTTCTCTCACAGTACTTCCTCAGTCTTGCAATCAGCACCAGTGGCTTTAGTGCCAGTGAAGTGCCAACCAATTTCTGTTATTTTTAACTTCTATGATTCTAACTTTGATCTATTTCAAGGCAATTTTTTGCACAGTGTGAGCTAAGCAATGAGGTATATTTTTAAATGTCACCCAGACCGTGTTTTCCACTAACTCACCTACGGGAGTTTTGTCAAAAATTAAATTACATATGTGTGTGGCTAGTTCAGCTTCTGTTTGCTTTCATTGACCTATATGACTATTTCATGCCAATTCTTTAATGTTTTGATTATTGTAGATTTAATTTAAACTTGGAATAATAGTTTAAGTATTTGGCCCTTTCCAAAGTCTTCAAAAGTCAAATAAGTCAAATATACATATATACATTTTTTTACCTTGAAATAGAATTTCAGAGAATTTTAAATTTGGAATATTATTCATAAATCTCTGAGAGAAAATATTCAATAAAAAACCTCTCAAAATTCCTCCAAAGAGCTCATATTTTCTCTCTGAATGTATTGCAACTTTATTCTGTACAAATAAACTAGTGATTGATGAGAATTTCCCTTTAAAATTAAGAACACAGTATCTCAAAGTTTAAGTAATATGATACAAACTGGTAAAGAGCATCATTTATATATTTATCATGTTCAAATCTAATTATCACTGTCTGGCAAAAGGGACAGAAAAATAATGTCTAAAAGGACAATATAAATATTGCAATATTGCAATAGATTCACTCTTATAGTGAGCCTTCAGAGTAAACATTGCCTGAGCGACATCTGTTCCTCTATGAAGATCGAGACTAACTGTGCTGAACTTACTGTGATGCAATATGCTTCAAAGTATACTTCATGGATGACTGAAGGGATTATTTATAGATGATTTTAAATATCTACAAATGTGTTTCTGTACACTGACTTTAATATCTGTAGTAGGACATAATGCTATGCTTCTGTGATTCTGGATGTATGTTTCTTTAAGAGAGGCATTTTTTGCTCAAAATAACATGATAAGAGAATCATGATAGAGAGACATGCCACACCCAGGATGAGAGTTTTGCCTTAGCTCGTAAGAATTATGATATTTAAGAAAGTCTGTCCAACACCAAATCATTGAAACACTCATTATGTTTTTTCCAAAGATTGGTTGTAATTTTAGCTTTATGTTAACATCTGTGACCAATTCAAATCAATTTTATGCCATTTATTTACTTATTTATTTATCTATTTATTTGTTTGTTTTCTGGACAGAGGGCCTATTTATATAACTCTGGCCAGACTCAAACCCATGATCTTTTTCCCTGAGCTCTATAGGTACATGACTGTATGCCACCAGACCCAGTTTGGTAAGATTTTAATAACTATTTTTATGAAGCATATATTGAGTTATTTTTTCATTCCTTATGAATCCTGATTGCTGAAATGAATGTGCTTTCACCATTTAATTGCCCTTATATCTATTCCAAAAATCAATTTATCATTGTGATATGGGCCCAGTTTAGCCTCTTTATTTTCTTGGCCTATGTTGTAATCCTTTTTTTCAAGTCTATATACTTGTTCAGCATTTTGGCACTAAAAATGCCCTAAAGTTCTATTACATATGACATGTTGGACATATAGATTTGTTCTTTTTTCACAATTGGTAGGAATATTTTAATTGTTTTATTTTCATTTGTCCTTAGATATTTATGTTCATCTTAAGCATTTCTACAAGTAATTCCTTCCCTAGTTAAGATCATTAGATGAGTTTTGGAGAATGGAAACCTAGCCAACATACACTTTCTAACCCATACAATATGTTTCTCAGTTCACTTTGGATTTATTTATTGCAGTGCTTTGCTATTTTCAATACATAGTACCTACATACATATTTAACTAATAGTAAGCCTGTATACATTTTGCATGAGTAAACATTTTATGCTTTTACATATAAGTACATATTCAAATTTATCAATTTACATATTGTGTGTATGAAGGGTTTTTAATGTGCTTCAGTTTATATATTCATGTTCTAAAACAATTTGTGTGCATTAAAGTTTTCCTTGTAACATGTGGGTTCTGGGAACCAAACTTCCATCATCAGATTTGACAGAAAACACCCGTATGTAGCCAGGACGTGGTGGTGAATGCCTTTAATCTCATCCATTGAATGGCAGAGGCAGGTCGATCTCTGTGAGTTCGAGGCCAGCCTGGTCTACAGAGTGAGTTCCAGGAAAGCCAGAGTTACAACAGAGGGATCTTGTCTGGAAAAACAAAACAAACAAAAACAAACAAATAAAAAACCCACCCTTATGTACTATGAGCCATTTCAATGTACCAGTATGCATGAATTTTGAATGCTAACACTTAAATAAAAATCTCAATTTTTAATTTGTAGTCCCTGAAAACATTATTGATGTTTTCTATATCCCTCTTGTATTCTTTTAACTTTCATGATCTAATTTATTTGATATATTGAAAATTTCACAGACATCAATAGTTTTTCATTGTAGGCCAATATGTTTGCAGAGTAAGATATTGTATGTCTTCCTTTACAATCTGTAAATATTTTCTTAGCTTACTATACTGTCTGGGGTATCAAACATGTCCTCTGAGAGGAATAATAAGTGTATATATAATTTGTCTTGTTTCCAAATTTAGGGAGATTATTAGTTTTTAATTATAAATGCTTTAATTCTGTGCTCTTTTCTTGTTGTTTGTTATCAGATTGGAGGTATTTATATTAGATTCCAGAAATATAATATAAAAAAATAATTTGAGAAATTGGAGAAAAAAGTTAAACTGGTTTGTTTTAAAGAAAAATGAAATATTAAAGGGTAAAAAAATATTTGCAAGTTTGTATCTGACAGTATATTTTCCCTTACCTATAGGAAATTCTTATAATTCAATAACAAGTAACAGATATATACAGCTTTGTAAAATGTAAGCAGATGTCTGTTGGTGGTAGTGCATGCTTTTAATCCCAGCACTTAGGAGGTAGAGGTGAATGGATCTCTGGGAGTTTGAGGCCAGCCTGAATTACTGAGTGAGTTGCAGGACACCCAGAGTTACAACAGAGAAACCCTATCTCAAAAAAACAAAACAAAAATTAAAAAAAATGTAAACAGGTGAGAGATATAGAATGCAGGATAAATGAATGATGCATTAAATAAGCATTAAACAAGCACAGCAATATAATATGAAGAAAGCAATACAGTACATGAAACTGTTTGTCTTGTTGCTCTTTCATGCCCATCTCTACTTTACTAATATTCTCTCTTCTACAATCATGTATTATTATTATTATTATTATTATTATTATTATTATTATTTACTAAAGGTTGAAATTCAGTGCTGGAGAGATGGCTCAGAAGTTAAAGGCACTAGCTACTCTTCTAGAAGACTGAGGTTTGGTCCCTAACACCCACACAATACTCTAAAATTTCAGTCCCAAGGGAATCCAACAGCCTTTTCTGGCCTACTAGGGCAATGGACATACACAGCGACAAACATACATACAGCTAAAACATGCATGTACTTAAAATAATAATAAATAAAACACTTTAAAATATCTGTGTTCAATATGTAAAACAGTACATCTAACGTTTGTCTTTCTGAGTCTTGCGTATTTTGCTTAACGTAAGAATCATTAATTCCATCCAGTTTGTACAAACGTGGTATAATTTAATTTAATTTTTTTATGGCTGAAAGTACTCCAAATTTTACCTACTTTCTTTATCTCCTCATCCTCTGATACTAGTTAGGATGACTCCATACATTTGGCATTGTAATATCAATGAAATTGGGATGACAGATATCTTTCTTTTCTGCTGACATTAATTCATTTAAGTATATACCCAGAACAAAAATGTTTAAGTCATGTCATATCACATTTTTATGTTTTTGTGAAACTTCCACCTTGATTTCAACAGCGACTGCTCTAAAATGTATTTCTATCATCCATACAGTGGTTGATTTTTTTCTGTGCTCTTTCCAGATTTCTTGTTTACTTTCTTGACAATAACCAGCTAATTACAGTGAGATGGAATGTCTGTCATGATGAGTTATAGTTTATATAGAGCTAAGGAATCTGCACATTTTTAATGTATGTTTGGACCTTTGGTAATTTCTGAAAACTATCTGTTCCAATCATTCTCATAATGTAGAAATTGAGAATGGGGAAGGTCAACTAGTGCTTATGATATGCATTTGACAGGTGCAAAAATTTCTCTAACAATTAGAAATAATGAAATGTACTGTATGTTTCAAAATACTAGAAGAGGGTTTAATGCTACAACATGAAGAAATAAATATTGGTGTTTTTGTTGTGGCTTAATGGAAAGGCATTTGTACAGTTCACTGGGTCTGCTGCCCAGTATTGGGCAAAAATGATGAATATTAAAGACTTGTCCTCATTGGATATTTTGCACTTCATGAATGAATTAAAACAACACACTGTAATCAATAAACATCTGAAATTTTTAACATAATTGTGAAAAATTAAAACAATTGAGTTTATGTGAATAAAAGCTCTGTGTAAATAAATCTGTAGCTGGTAACTAATAATAACAGTATTAAATATATAGCACAAAATGTAGTTAAACTTGCTGATTAACTGCAAGTCTTGTACATTAGTTATAGTTGTCTAAAATGCTACAACCACTTTATAAAACTGCTATTTGCTTCTAGTATATTCCTGAATGCATTTAATTCTTTACCCATATGCATTATAGAAAACAAATGTAAGTAGGTGCTGACAGAAAGTCCTGTAAATGAATGCATATAGCAGTTTTATTCATAGTTACCAGTGATAGAATGAAACATCCTTCAAAGATTGAGGGATAACTTCTTATGTTATGTCCATGAGATGCCATATTGCTTAGTATTTAAAAATTCAATGACACTGAGTAATCTTTGGCATTACTGGGTAATTCAATTTATATGATACTGGGAAATGAGATGGAGGTCAAAACAAAAGGAAAGGTGGGAATATATGACACTAAAGTTGTTTGATAAAGATTTAAAAAAATAAATTTTATATTTACCTAAAATTACATATAAGTATATGTTTATATTTATATTTTAGTTAAATTATGTCACTTGGGCTCACAATGCTCATACACAAAAGACATAGTCCATGTAAGAAAAACCTAGCACCAAATCTAAGAAATCTCTTCTTGAATTTTTGGTCAGATAAAACCTGGAAACTCCCAAAACAATATAAATCTGTCTATATCTATCTCTTTCTATATCTATCTATCTATTTATCAATATCTGTCTATCATCTATATATGATATATATGATATATATATATGTATATATATATATATATATATAGAGAGAGAGAGAGAGAGAGAGAGAGGAGAGAGACATCTGATCTGAAAATCTCCCTTTTTAACATGGGAAGATAATCAATAATCCTTTGCAGCTATTATGATAAAGACGGAACAGTGACTAGCAAGGCAAAGTAAATCTACATGTAAAATAACGACACTCATATCTTGGAAGCCAACAACTGTCTGCTTGGAATTAAGGACCTTTCAATAGGAGGGAAATTAGGTTTGGTACTGTAAAAATAGCCAACTACCTAGGCTTATGAACTATGGATCTTAGAGAGACCCTACTAACCTTACTTTACTGTAACAGCATAATTCATAACTGCGTCATAAGTAGTTATTGTTATATGCACAGATAAATGTGGATGTCATTCCTCATCAGAGAGAAAAAACAAACTCTTTGTAGTAGACATTGATCATCACAGAACATCACAACTGCTCAAAATACATAGAACCACAACCACTGATCATTGGCTGCCTCATTCCAAGATATATATCTTCAGCACAAGTCCTAACCCTACATCTTAGGGAATTTCAAAAAAGAGAGGATAGAAGATAGTAAGAATTTAAGAATGGGGAAGTACACTGTGAGATTGCATCTCTAAGAAATGAGAGGGGTGCTATTGCAACAACGTTGCGGTTTAAACAAAGCCCAAGCAATGACAAGATTAATATATATGCTAATGGCATGTTAAGTTATAAAGGTAAGATCTCGAAAGGGCCTACCTCATAGACAAAGAACTTCAGTCAACTAAGGTTGTTTGAGTGAGAATTAGACTTTCTATACAATGAGTACCCCTAGGATGAGTCCCATAACTGGCTTTCTAATAGTAGACAATAAATTTTCTTTATGTATTTATATGTCTATATGTGTGTATAATTATAATGATCAAAGAAAAATAAGTCATAAATTTGAGAGGAAGTGAGAGGTTATTGGAAATATTGGAAGGAGATGACAAGAGGAGGGTGTTGAATGGAGAAAATAAAAGAAGGGAATGATTTAAATACTAATTGTTTAATTAAAATAAAAAAGTAGTAAGAGCTGAAAAAATTAAACCTGCTAGAGAAACAACCTTCCAATACTGTCTAGATATACTGCAGTGTTATACTAATGAAAACACCATAGTACCAGAGTAAAAACAGACTGATTGATCAGTGGGCATCCCATTGTAACCCATACTATGACCACCACCTGATTTTAAGAAAGTGGTCAATAGTTCTCATTGGAGAAAAGAGTCCATCTTCAACAAATGTTGATAGTCAAACTGGATAGCTACAAGAAAAAAAAAAGAATCAAAACACATCCTAATATCTCACACTGTACAAGACTCAATTCTAGATCATTTAAGCACCTGTAGCTGTTCACCTACTGTGATGGCTCAGCCAGAAGAAGGAGACATATTCATAGATGCAATCCCTGCCAGACCTCAGCAGAAGGAACCACTATCGTGGCCAGCACTGTTGTTGACAGTGGAAGCCTGAATATCTCATCTAAGAGGTTTTTATTGATACCTAAGCTTCCCAGGTGTTCTATTGATACCACATACAGATTTTGAGCAAACAAGCATCCCCCAAATGAAGCAAATACCTACAGATAACACAAAACATCAAGATCTAGGCAGCCCCTCATCCAACAGTGCACAAAGCAACTATTTTAAACGTAGCTATATAAAAAGCTTCTACGAGCACCTCAACATAAGTTCTACAATGTTAGGGCCAAACTTTACAAAGGATATTTTCTCTTGTATAAATGCTGAGGCCATTTCAGCTTTAACTAGAATTTTATCTTATTGATGGAGAATCCTGTGGAAAATTAACCAAATTGTAGCGGGATGCTACAAAAAGAAGTTTTGTTATTTTGATTTCTTTAAAAATGTAAAATGATATTTGAACTGTTTCTGTTCCTCTCCAAGGTGTGGAGGATGTTTATAAGTTTGATTTGAATGTTCCTTCCCTGTGACTATAATTTGGTTATGTGCAGATTTTTGCAATGTATAGTTTGTCCTAAGGATTGCATGTCGCTTGGAAGTGTAGGAAATTTTGCTTAGAGTATATAGAGACTGAAGCCCCAGGGTGGGTTGTTGTTTGTTGACTGTCTGGCTCCATGTTAATTCATTGATTACTGCAGAGAAGAATATTTGTTGGAGAGCTTGGGTTTGCAGGTAGTGAACTGAGATGCTAGTCTTGCTTACTGTTAGCTCCTTCTCCAAGCTTAGGACAGCCTGAAGGGCTGTTAAGATTTCTATCTTTCTCTCTTTCTTTCTCTATCAAGGCCACCCGCAAGAACTGTTAAGATTTCTTTCTTTCTGTCTTTCCTTTCACATTCCCTAAATTGAAGTTACAAGATGATTGTGAACTGCTACAAAATTCCATTCTAGGAACTTGAGATCAAGAAACCCCAGCAAACCTATCCTTGCTTCTTTAAAACTGCTCGCTTTTGCAAAATCTTTTTTTAAAATTGGACTTAACAAAGTTAAAAAGCTTTTGTACAGCAAATAATACCATCACAAGTGTGAATATATAGTCTATACAACATATATTTTCCCCCCTTCCCCCTCTCTCTCTGTCATAGAGGCTTAGTATCTAGAGTATAAAAATAACTCAAAACGTTAAACATAAAGAAAAAATGCCTAGGTAAGGACATGGAACTAAAACAGATTGTTCTTAATACAAACAAATGAGAAATATTTTTTATTTTAGCCATCATGAAATTTCAAATTGAAATTATTTTGAGAACTTATGGTAGGAGTAAAAGTGGTTGAGATTACAAAAATAAATAGTAACAAATTCATATTGTGAGAATGAAAAGGAAAAGGAAATAACGTTCCTCTAATGTCCATGGCCTCTTCATTCTTCAGACAGACCAAAGACTTGATAGTCAACACACTAAGTTTTAGTTATTAGCTGAATTCGCCCATTGTTTTGTAGTAGAATGAGAGTCAAACCAGATTGGTTACTTTTGACAAAATTATTGTATTCAGAAGAGAAGCATGCCCTACAGTTTGGTAATTTAAAAGAGAAATATTCAAAAACTATGTTATAAGAACATGACATCTGTGCAAAGAAACCTTTAATTCAGTTGAGTTTAAAAACCAATAGTCTTCATGATGATATTTACATGTAAAAATTATCAAAAGTATTATTTGAAATGAGTAGCAAAATATTGCTCTCATTTCTTTAAAAAAATTCCAAATTCAATCCAAATTTAGAGAAATAGTTGATTTTATTTGGCTATAATTCATAAGCAAAAAAGTTTATGAATAAATAATGAACTTTTATATTTATAGACCTCTTTATTTATTTATTTGTTGTTTTGTTTCTTTCAAGACAGGATTTCTCTGTTGTAACTCTGACTGTCCTAGAACTCATGCTGTTAGACTAGGCTGTGCTTGAACTCACAGAGATCCATCTGCATCTGCCTTCCAACTGCTTGGGTTAAAGGCATGCAAAACCACCACTCTGGCTTAAATAATAAACTTTTAATAAGATTAATTTATATGACATATTTTTGTTTTTGAAGCTGTTTTAAAACTTACATGAGAATTTTAGTTCTAAGTGAATTATGTTTCATCTTTAAAAATAATAAATTTAGGAGGCAGGATATGAACTGTAAATTAGATATACAAAATTAAAGCAACACAGTTATAAAAAATCTATATCTTCCATATTCCTCTAAAATTTAGTTGTTGGAGAGTAAGAATATAAGAATTCTTTATATTTACCCCATCTGTTAAAACAATAATAATAGTTGAAGAGAAGTAAGTATATTGAAACTTGTCAGATTAGAACTTGAGTTTACATTCTATGATATCCAGAAAAAAAATTAGATTAAAATAATATAACAAATCTCTATAGTTAACAAAAAGTAAGAAAAAAATACAAGAAAAATATGTCTTTAAAGTGCCATTTATAAGTAGATCCATGTGTCAGATGAATGGTACAGATGCTGTAATATGATCACTCATGGCAGAGGTGTACATATTAAGAGATGTTGGTGGACATGATTGCTTAGAGATTTTATAGCAAAGAAGTTTTAGAAGAGAGAAGAGTGTAAGCTTATAGTTCAGCAGCAGGTTTATAAGAGAAGGAACTTTTGTGATTTTCTTTTTTAATTTAATAATTAATGTGATTTTGACATATTATGTATGATGACCTTCCTGTATGATAATAAACAAATTCATCTAAGATATTTTTGGTAATATAACCGACTAAAAACCTAGGTCCATAAGTGTTGCATAATTTTGCTAATATTTAAGATGAAAGACAGGAAATATTAGATATATCACATTTTCAATTATACAGCTAGGAATTGAGTCAATTAGAAGAAATATTTTATTCCCTTGATTGATCAATCTTTGATCAACACTAGTCCAGACAGTTTACTGCAAGTTATCTCATTTTATTTAATAGTGAATAATAATTTATAAAATTTTTTGAATAACATAAACAATGCAATTCTCAAGGTCACACTATAACATGAGTTCAAAATCTCTGTGTGTATCTCAAAATCCTTGAAATCCTTATGGTTTTGTAGCTGTTATAGATTAATTTATTTGTTTTTTTCTTTGTCATGCAGTAGGTTATCATCAGAGCATTGAAATCTTCAGTGCAAACACTCATTCAGTTCTTGAACTGATCATACATTCTTTCTTGCTGTTTCTCCTAAAACAACAGTGAAGGAAACTGGATGAAATCATAGGTATTGGTCTCAAAGAAAAATTTTGCCTGAATATTAAATTTTCACTCATAAATTCTGTGGAATATGAGGTTGTAGAAGGCCTATATTCTTAAAAATTGGAGAAAATAGCACTTAAATAGTGGTATTGCTTGGAGGATTAATTCTACTATATTGTCTTCCTTTAACAGATTTTAATGAGTATTAAGTGATTACAAATGTTAAGGAGATGGCAATAATTTTTAAACAATCTCTTTCTGCTAGAACACATACTGTGAGAAAGAAATATAAAATTACATCATAATGTCAGTTTTTGCAAATAATGTTAGTAGTTCTAAAACTCAAAAAAGAGAAAATCATTATTTATTACTGATAGCAAATGATCAAAAAATAGAATAGAATAAAACACAATAAATAGATAAATAAGTATAATAAAATAGAATAGACTAACCCCCCAATTTTATGACAATATTGACAAAACCTACTATGCATTTTGTGTGAAAATGACTCATCAGTGGATTTTAGATTATTCAATAATCAAAATGTTAATAGTAGCTAAATGCATTTCTTTTATATAGAGAAAAGGAGATATTGTCACCTTTAAAATTATTCACGCTGTGAATGACAATTCCTGGAAAGGAGTTGTGTCTGTTTGTGAACAAAAATCCTCCTGGCAGCAGTTCCTGTGTCTTCAGGGACAGCTTCGAGTTTCAGTGCTATGGAGATGTTGGAATTTTGTAGGTTCCGAGTCTAATTACTGTATCTTAAGCTAGTTTTAGCCTGCTGGAACAGTCATTCTTTGTCCCAATCTGTATTTGAAATAACACCTCATAATAATTAATAAAAAAATCTCTTATAAGCTACTTATTTATCAGAACACTACCTTCTCCCAATCCAAAAGCTAAGAATGTCATCAGATAAAATTTTTCTCATGTTGATGTGTCTGCCTCTCTGGTTTACCCACCAATGTATCTTAAACTTACACTGACTTATTACTGTCTTTGTTCTGTAAACCTATAAAAATCCTAGGAATCTGCTTCTCCATTGGACCCTGGAGTTACCCTAAGTTTACTTAGGGTAAACTTAATCTGTGTACCCAGACCATGGAGCTATTCAAAATAGCTCCAGAATATATTATCTTTTATGGCCTTTAAGATGAGAATTGTAGTTTTTATGACCGCACTACATATTAAAATATACAATATTCAGTGAGGAAAATTTCTATTTTATGACAGTCTTGATTTGAAATTACTAACTATTCTTTGAGCACTACTTGATTAATGTAAAGATTCCTCTTTTTCTTATTCTGACAAATTGTTAATTTTTGCCACAATTAAATGCACAAATTTAGCACAAATTGCAAAATAGTTTATCTCGTTTTTATTTCCCTATTCTGAGAATATTAATACTGTGATTTCTGTTAAATTTATTTTCACCTTTACTGTGTAATTGTGTTATTCAGATACTTATACAAAAGAATTTAATAATAGATCTTTCTTTACCTAGTGCTAATAATTCACAGCCTTGGGTAATTTTTCCACTTATTAGATCTTGCTGTGACTTCTGAATGGGTTTTACTATGAAATAGTGCCAGGGAAATGTAGACATTCTATTTTCTTTACATGTTAGTATATAGATATTAGATAGGTTTGAAAGTATCAATAACATGTCTATGAAGATTCAAAGATAATTTAAAAAAAATAATAGCACCTTTTTATTAGAGAATACTCCCAAGAACCATTACTTCTATTATGTATATAATGTATGTGTGCTGAAGTAGTGGTTTCAAAAAGGCTGCAGTAATCTTTTTCACTGGGTACAGTTCCTATTTTTAATCATTGCTCTTAAAACTTTATTGTATTCTGCTTGTCTCCTCCAATTCTAATGACACATTGACTTGGAAAGCCATAGTCAATTTTTTCTTTTAATTTTCTCTCATGATAGTTGGGTTGGAAAATATAAATTAGAATTATCTTAAAGAAACAACAAAATTTGAATATGTAACATATTTTCTGAAAAGATTTTTGAGACAGGCATTGAATTTTATAAAGGAAACCAAAATGTAATTCCAGGATAACATGTGTTGCTGGACCATATATTAAGAATTTAATTATTATTTTAACTTTATTTTATTTTATTATTTTATTTATTTATTTAATTTATTAAATTTTTATTTTCTAAATTGCAGAGAAATTAATTTGCCCCTAATGTCTTTACTTTGGATTCCTCAGGGTTTACTGTTACTTTTCATGCTCTAATGTATTTAATAATTGAACTTCTATTCAAACTACACATTTAGCAATAGATTCTTTAGCATTTAAATTCTATTTTTGCAATATCTTTTTTTAATGCTTGATATTCAAATTTCAAGTTAAACAATGTAGGTTTTAAAATATTACATACAAAAGTTTAGTCTTCATCAGAGCTAGATGTCCCTTTTAATACTTCTACCATGAGAAACTATTGGAAAAGACTGAGGGATGGAAATAACACAAGAGAAGTCATATGGAAGCTCTTATATCACAGAGCACTGCTAGTAGTAATTCGCCATAACCATTGTTAATATTTTACCATTACACAGCAATCAACTGCTAAAATAGCATAGTGCCACAAATAGAAAATAGCCAATCTGCAATACTTTCTCCTCTGATCCTGAACCTCCCCTCACATCAGGTTATCAATACCTAGCTAGACATTTGCATAAGAGCTCTTTTTTTTTTGTTGCCCCAGTGGATTATTTGAGAACATTACTTCTACTTTATTATTTCTGTGGGAAAACAAACACAAACACAAAAACAAACAAATAAACAAATAGACAAAAACAAAACAGAAAACAAAACAAACAAAAAACACTCTCCAAGCTATTAGCTTTGGGGCTCCTGGCAGGATTCTTTCAAGAATTCCTTTCCTTTCCTAAACATTAGTGTGTGAAGTATGGGAAGTTGAAGATAAGGACAAGCCTTTTGAATCTTCATCACTTATATACTATGACTATCTTTCCATTCCCAGGAAATTTTGTTTTTCTTTCTGAAGAAAACTATACTCTCTTTCCTCTCTCTCTCTCTCTCTCTCTCTCTCTCTATATATATATATATATATATATATATATATATACATATGTGCCATTTGATCTATCATTTTTAAACATTTATCTGTATCTGTTAATGATAATTTAGGATGAGTCCATATCATACTTACTATAAGTATTACTGTAAGGAGGATTGTTATGGATGTATCTCCTATTTAACTAGGTAAGTCATAGCTACTATATGATAATTCTAATTTCAGTTCCAGCTTGATGTTTATACTGGCTGCTCTGATTTAACTTCCCACGAGCATTATATTGGAGGTGTACATATAGTAACATTTTATATTCAATGAAGCTATTATATTCCATTTTTCTTAAAGCATGTTTAAATATTAATTCCAAATTGTGTACTTTGCACTGTTTTACTGTTGATAGTGAAATTATCAAGTGAAGTTGTTTATAAACCAAGGTTCTGGGAATGGAGATATGGTAATATATTTGTTATGTCAGCCTGAGTACCTTAACTCAAATCACTGGTTCCCATGTAAAAAACCAGGCATCACGTGCATGCTTATAATCCCAGCAGTGTAGGAGGTGAGGGTGGTAGAGAGATAGGACTACTGAAACTTGTTGGTTTCCTGCTTATCCCTAGATTTAATGAGATAATCCTCAAGGAAATAGTGGAAAATCTTAAATCAGAGAATGGATGAGAAGTCTGACATGAATGTATACATGAGAGAGGTGAGAAAAAACTACTTAATACAATGGTTCTGTGTAAAGCATACATGATAAAGAAAAGAATCACTTAAATATGAAACTAAAAACATATATATTTTGGATTATAGACATAACCTGTAGATGAGTTTTTTGTTTTGTTTTGTTTTGAGAATGGGAAAACCTGTTATTGAATAAATCTCAAGTCACCTTTACTAAAAGGTAATTCAGCACAGAGAAAGTCATAAAGATAATGTTAATAGTCATTGTTCTATTACCATGAAGAGTTACCATGACCAATGAAACGTTTATTAAGGAAAGCATTTAATTGGTAACTTTCTTACAGTGTTAGAAGCTTAGTCCTTTATAATCATGACAGGGAGCATGGCAACAGACATGGCAGGCATGGTGCTGGAGAAGTAGTAGAGATCTATATGATGATCCACAATCAGAGAGAGGGTATGAAGCTGGGCCCACTATGAGCTTTTAAAACCTCAAATCCTATCCCAGTAAGACATTTCCCCCAATAAAGTGACACCGTTAGGGGCAGACAGAAGGAGACCCCCAAGAAATCACCAGGACTCTAGATCGATGCAAAAGCAAGAGGTTTATTTCCAACACGTTGGGGTCTACTCTCAAAGATTCCTCAACGAGGCAGATAAGAGTGACCCCTTTAGCACATTCTAAGTATGATTTATGTATGTTTTTCAAAGGCAGAGCTTAGCAACAGATTATCAGGCATGCTTCTATTGGTTACATAGTGATGTGAGTATTAACCTTTAAACTGATTGGTGCTGGCATAGAGCAAGGTCGCGGGCTCCTAGAAACTGTAAACTTGGAGTCTTAGACAACATGGGTGAGGAGAGATCCTTAGCCCAAGGCCATTAGTTAGCAGTCCATATCTTGTTTGTCTTAGCAATTGTTTTTCTTACTCTAGTTATGGGAACTGTTCTGAGTCACTTTGCCCCTGACTTGGGCCTACACAGTTTTGATGCCTCTAGAAGCCTGTATACATGTATACATGTGTATCTGGCATCAGTTGGGGTCAGAAGAAGGAGTCTGATCTCCTGGAACTGAGGTTACAGGTGGACATGAGCCAGTGGGCCACTAACTGAACTCAGATTCTCTAAAAGAGAAGCAATATACCATCCTTCCAGCTCCTCTAGGATGAATTTAATTGCCTGATTTATGAGGATTAATTCTTCATGAACACCTGGAACACAGTTTTTGTTTATGATTTATAGCAATTTATTTATATTTTGTATTTTATTTATTAATAATGTATTGAGCAATTTTCAAATTTATGTTAGTAAAGGTCAGCAGTATTTTCATGTCTTAAATTTTCCTATTAGAACATGTTGGCTTCATTGAATAAGGTATGAAGTGTTCCCTTTGATTTCATTATTTGGAATAAATTGAAAAATTGATAGAAGTACTTGCTACAATGTCTTTTGGAACTTCCTAGTGAATCATTTAATTTAATAAATTCAAGCTTATTCAAATTACCAATTTGCATTTATTTGATTTATCTTGAATGTGCCTCATATGACTTTAGTTAATTTATCAGCAATATTAAATTTTATGTATAAAATTTCTCATAATATTCTATTAAGTTATTGGTTCTTTTTCTATGTACTAATAAACTCTTTTTGCTGATATCAATAAATTGAGTCTTCTCTTATTTTTCCTTAGTTCACAATTCTAGACACCTATCCATTCATTTTATAATAAGTAGTAGCAAAGATCATTTGCAGAATTTTTTGTTGATTTTTTTTAATTTAAAACTTCTAATATAACTTATTTCAACTTTTCATTATTTGTTTTTATTCACCCCTTTATTTGAGCTTTCAGAAGATGTAATTTTATATTATATGAGAAGAAGGATGAGAATGTCATGTTTTCTTACCAACTTATGTTATTCAAAGAAATTTGGAAATCACTAAGTTGTATAGTCATATTGAAGTTTTCCTTAAAAAAAATCAAATACTGGTATGCTTGAATGAAAGCAATCAAAGGGGTATCTAATTACATTATTGAACTATTTCCATTATACACATGTATTTTCAAGTAATTAAATATACTGATTCATTAAACACATATTAATTTGATGTTAGTTCAAGCATTATTAAACTATACCCCAATTATTTGCTTTTTGGACAAAGAACCAATTCCTTTTAATAATCTAATGAGACAAGCCTTAATCAGATAATCACAAAAGATACTTAAAGATATTGCTTTTTATTTTTTGACTAATATATTCTCAAAACTCTCAACATCAGTAGGCTTAGTGCTGAAAATTAATATTTAAGCAAAATTACAAGGGCAGCTATGAAATCATTTTATATAATTCTGCAAAACTGTAATAGAAATAACTCATGATCAATATAAAATTAGTTGTTTCAAGAAAGTTAGTACTAGGTATGAATTACAGAACAAGGTATGAATTACAGAAAGACAAAACTTTGATAAGAAGATCATTTTGGAATTTCCTAGATAATGTTGTTTTGGGGTATGGTTTTTATTTGTAAAGTAAACATAAACAATATTTCTCTTCCAGAGTAACAAGCCTTACTCATTCATATATAGATACATAGCCAAAGGTTATAGGCAAATAATGGAATGTTCAGAATTATAAGTCAGTCTTATAGGCTCTTTTCTTTTTTCTAACATTACACACATAGTCTCTCCCTGATTCTTAGAGATAAAACCGCTGATTTAGAGTGATAACTCTCTTCAGTAACAAAGAACCAAGTAGGATTTGGAAATTCTTAATGTTGTATTCTGTAGGGAATACAACACTTAAATTCTGCAATGGCTATCAGGTCACAGAATGTAAGAAGATGACGAACATCTCATCTTCCAAGGCACTGGGTTATAAGTTAAAATCTGTGCAGCTGTTCTTTCTTAACTTCAATAAGAGCAATTTAAAAAGAGTCTCTATTTCATTCACTGGGTCTTTAACCCACTCCTAAACCAAGATAGCTTAGAGAATCATAGTAACATGAGCTTGTCCAACAAGGTGCTGTCATTAAAAAGTAGGTATTTGTTCGCTTGACACTCTTTCCATCAAACTGTAGTGAACATTCCTCATAAAAGGGACAAGCAAGAATCTCTGTTATCAACAGAAGAGTTTTACTAGAAGTCTTTACTGCCTCACCCTGAACCCTCAACACCAGTTTTCCTGGGAGATCAGTACTACTAGGTAGCTCGAATTCACAACATCCATAACATTTTCATACTATTTGAGGATAATGACTACTTCCATCAGGAGCCAGATTTATGACCAAAGTCAAGTTTTGTGGCCTTATGTTATCTATATTTTTCATTCTCTTTTAGCCTGCTTTATATCGTAATGATGAGTTTGAAGTGATCTTAGTTTAACTATCATTGTGTTTCCAAAAATGAAAATATTTTGTTAGATGTCAGTCAATATGAGATGAATCTAGCATATAATTAATATACAAGTGTTTGAGTTAGAATGGTAGAGGTAACAGTGATTTCACTTTAAGTTGTTTAGTTAATTTAGGAGTTGAAATAGCTTCACACTGAAAAATGATGGCAATAGTATACATAGGGTAATGTAATTTGTGATGTGAATAAATTAGATAATGAAGAGTCACAATTCCCAGTTTGAGACCTTGACAATTACAATAATAATATTACTTAAGATAAAGATTTGTTTAATTTCCAAAAGACTAAAATATATTAATGTACTTAGAGCTACTTCTTTATTATTTAATTTAACATCACAATGAAATCAAACTAGATAACATAGCCCTACATGTTGCTTTATATACCATCTGATTTTTATTCACTTTCATAAACATAGAATGTCTCAAATTTTACAGGCAGTATTTGTCCTTCATGAGACAATCTGAACGAATTCAACATACTTGATGATTCAGTCCTGCTATGCAGCGAAGCTCTTGTATCCAGGGAAACTAGTGTGTGTTGCCAGGATCCAGAGATAAGACAAGAGGAGCCCTACTGTTTGGACCTTGAGGAAGCAATCTATTACTCTTCCATTTTAGTTGCTACTTCTTTGTGCCTGTGATGCCTCCTGACTAATCTGGAAACACACCTGTGTCCCTAGTATGTCTGTTTCCTCACTATTCATCCTATCAATGCCCTATAGAGATGATGGTTACAATCAAGTGCAAATGTTTTCAGATCTGTGCGGATGTATGTACCCCCACATGCAAGTGAGGGAGGAACAGCAGGAACAGCAGCTTTCTTTTGTGCATCACAGTAAGAGATGTCTGTGATCTTCATTTAGCAACTGCTTTCTTAGACTCACTGAGCCAGAAAACACTGGCCTATGTTCAATACAGTAAAGAATTTGAGATGTAGAGACAGACACTCTGATTTTTAGTCAGAGTTTGCCACTAATTCCATGTCGGATCTTAGTGTAATGCTTTCATTTGTTACTTTTAAGAATAAATATATACATTGAATCTAACTTGTAGAGATATTAAGAGTACTAATTAAGATGTTGCTTCGTCTAGGTTTAGTGACATAGGCTTTAAATTTCTGCATTTGAGAATAAGAAGTAGGTAAGTTTCCAAAAATAAGACAAGCTCAATTGACATTGCAAAGTCTGGGCTCCCATGGTTAACATACTGAGAGGTTGTATAAAAAATAAATTCAATTATCTGTTTATTTGAGTACATAAATAAAATGAGGAGTGTTTGTAATTTAACATACATAAAATTGTAATTTTATGAATCTGCAGAATTTTTAAAATGAGAAAGATAATTAAAAGAAATGTCTACAAGATATATCTGAAAATGATCACATGGTTATGTGATGATGTAGTCAGAATAACTACTCTATTTGAGCCCTGGGACGAGAAAATAAAATGCTTATCCTTCTGCATGGTATAAATTTCCAAGTCCTGAACAAACTTGCCTGTCTAATGCAGAATGTGGACAGCACTATCTGTGTTTTAATTTCTTTGTAAAAGAAGAAACAGAAACTATAAGACATTAGTTTGGTTCATGATTTCTACAAGTACTCAAATTAATCTAACAAGAAGTATGAGGAAGACAATTTAAGTACTTAAAAGGATTGAGTTCAATAAAACTAAGCTAGTTTGGTCTAATAGTGTATGTCCCACTAGAGTCAATTCTATGTACTGCTTTGTTCTTGTCCTTTCAACACCTATTCCAGAAAGCCCACATCTCCTAATCCTTCAGAAATAGTGCCACTTACTGGTGAGGTGACTAAGCATTCAAATATATGAGCCTATGGGAACCATTCTTATTCAAATGACTGCAAATAGGTATTATGAACATAACCTTTCTCCTAATATTAAAATAAGAGTATCTAAGGCATGGGGTAAATCAAGTAATGTCTCATGAAACTAGAAGATTGAATAGTTATGTACTATGTCTTCAAATATCCTAAATTTTTTTTGGATTTGTGGGAAAGAAAAGGTAAAAAGATCATTTAAACCTGATAACTCAGATGAGTACTTGAGTTAAAGAATCTGTATTCAGTTCTATGCATAGATGGCTTCCAAATTTTTGCCTTTGTTGCCAGGTTGTAGTTTGTTTCTGATAGTCATTTTTAATGAAAAGCTATGTCTAGTTGCATATTAGGCTAATTCATTTGTAAGCATTAGGGCCTATGGAAAGATACTGCACCTTAGTTAAAGGATAGAAGAAGACCTTTTGAGAATGTTGACTTTAATTTGATTTGGAAAATAACAGCATTCTAATCTTTGGTGGACTGGCAAAAATTATTTCAAAATACACTCGAAAAATAAGAATGTTTATGGGTAGAATCTCAAGTGAGGCTAAACGCATCTATGTATGTGCCAGACACATATGCAAGCAAACAATTACACAAACACACATACATACAGACATAAACACACACACACACACACACACACACATACTCAAAGTGATATAATATAGAATATAGGCATTCAATAATCTAAGCATTGTACTTCACTTTTTATTTAACAGTATCTTTTTGTCAATTGTAAATTCTAGCAAGCTTAGTTCCTTTTATTGTTATGAATAAAAAATTCTCTGGGTGATTTTCTACCTTTCCTCAGTAAGACTTAAAGATTTTCTTTAGACTTACAGAACCAACTAACATATGGAAAAGAAAGTTCTTATTAATTGATACTACTAAGTCCTTATGATGTTCTTTAAACAGTCTACTACTAAGCAACATACCACAAAATGTAAATTTTAGAACACTGAAACTATCACAGGTCTACATATCATGTGTTCTTTCTCTTTGCTTATATTTTCAGTGACTTCATAACGTGATGCTTTTAAATTAATTTCAAATTTTCTTATCATTTTCTGTGAGTAATCATTTTGAAAATATTTAATTGAAACAGAGTCTCATAAGGCTTTAACACAGTTTGAATTGAGAAGGGGATTTCGGTAATTAATGGCCCATATGCACTGCCTATGAGGATTTATACAGATTATCTATACTTGTCATCCAAAACAAATTATGATGCATGTATTTTGTTAAAACTCTATTTTGGAGTAATTCTTGTTGAGACAAAAAGATGCCCTCTTCATTTTAATTTAAGGTTCACTTAATGGCTATCAAACTGAGTTTATCTTTAAAGATTAAATTCATCTAATTGATGGGAGTGCTGCTTCTTACATTCACCACAGTATGATTCAATTTACTAGTGAAGGCAGGATGCCTTTATGAAGAATTTCACAGCAGGGTTGAAGACTTATTCCCAAACAGTTACTAACTATTTTTACACCTGAGTGGGAGCATACAAAAGATCCCCATGTTTAAAAAGAACAAACAAATAGAAAAAAACATGGAAAATAGTAACATTATGCATATTACACTTAAGAAGTAAGGGAATTGAATTTGACAAATCTTAATGATTCATGTTAACTTCTATTTTGAGTAAAAATATTTGGCTTAAAGTATCTGCTGGTTCATACACTAGCTTGTAAAATGTAATTAATAGCTATACACTGTTTACATTTTATCAACTAGAATTAAAATTGTTTCATTAGAACTAATGCTTACAGTGTTGGTTAGTTTTATCAACTTGACATAAGCTAGACTCATCTGGAAAGAAGGAAAATTCATCTGATAAAATGCCTCCATTAGATGGGCCCATAAGCAAGTTTCTAGGCGATTCTCCTGATTAATGTTTTGTATGAGTGAATCCAGCACACTGTGTCTGGGACACCCCGTCACAGAAAAAGTGGTCCTGGGTTGTATATGAAAGCAAAATGAGCAAGCAACAGAAAAATATTGTTCCATGACTTCTGCTTCATTTCTGGATACCTAAGCCAAATAAAACCTTTCTTTCCCAAGTTATTTTGGTGATCGTCCCTACAAGAGCAATAGAATCCTTGAACTGAATTCCTTGAAAAGAAACTGTGTCTGGCTGGAATTCCTGGAAGAAATTCATGTGTCTGCAGAGGCTGAAGGACTGACAGAATCTTATTATTGTGAAAGTTTGGAATTTTGGTTCAGATGCTAATTACTTTATCTTAGGTGGGGGTTACATAGAAGACTTTAGAACTTTGGATTAGAAAAATAATTTACAACTGTATGAAGTCCTTAATGGTATATATTAATAAGAGTTTGGAATACGGTAGCACTTGCTAAGAGCTATTCAAACTGTAGAGGACTAGCTCCAGAGGTTTCAGAGGAGAACAATATTAGCAATTGTGCCAGCGACAACTTTGATATAAATAAATACATACATACATACATAAATACATAAATAAAAGAAAAAAGAAGTGGCTGCTTTCTGCCTTTCTTTGTAAACTTGCCTTAGCCTAAATTTAAAAGTAAAAGACTAATTTCTTTGTGGAAGATTTCAAGACAGTCTATTGACAATGCCATATGGTTACTAATAACTAGCCTTATATACAGATCTACACTGAGTGTAAGCAAGTGTGGTAGGAAAAAGAATATATATGTGTATGTATGTGTATATATATATATATATATATATATATATATATATATATATATATAATGAACACTGAAGAGAAAAATATCAAGAAACTTAATAATGTGTTTAAGGCTTGTTGGGAAAGAGATAAAGAGATAAGAATTCTGATCTACATTAGAATAGTTGGAAAGTCTTGGGATAAGAACCTACAGAGCTAAGCTTCTTATACATAATAGACAGCCTATAATAAATGATGTTACTGCAAATACCATTCAATTGGCCAAGGATCTATGCAAAGCTTGCAGAAGACATTGAAGTGTCTTCCCCATGGTTTGACTTTAGAGACATGAAGGATACATGATAAAGTGAGTTGGGGAAATTTCCTCTTTCATTTTGTAGAGCTACAAACCTGTGGGCAGCAGTGTCCATGCATAGAGGCCCTAAAAGACTGTGGAAGTGAAGACTAGGTTGTATTTGTTACCCCAAAATATTTGGGGTGCCAGTGCCATGAGGTAGTTGTAAAAGAAAGATTCATATGTGGAGTTGAGCCAACCTAAAAGAGAGACGCATCTTTCAGACAGCAGAACTGGAGGAGCAGAATCATCTAACTCCTTTTATACCAGTCTTGGAGCTAGAGGACTTGCTGTTTGCCCTGCTAGGTTTCCATCTTGATGTGGTCTATTTTTTCCCATTATGTTACCATTCTTTCCTATTGGAATGGTTAGATGCATTCTTAGTCATTGTATCTTGGTAGGATATAATTTGCATTTTGATTTTACAGAGGGTTGCACTAAGACATTACTCTGAGTCTCAGAAAACTTTTAGACTTCTTTAAACTGTGGTGATTATGAGAGACTGAGTGGAATTTTGAGTCAGTTTGAGGCCAAGCAGAGCAGTTCAGTCTGAGGCAGTCAGAGTCAGACAGAATCTGCCAAAGTTAGAAGAGTTCAGTCAGAAACAGTAAGCTAGATCAGAAGGTCAGTTTGAACTAGGCAGCTTAGAGAATTTGGGATAGAACAATGTGTGAGTTGAGTTGAACCAGAAGAGTAAGAGTTCAGAATCTGTTAAGCAGAGTGGTTTAGTTAGGAGTAAGTATATAAGGCTTAAAAGTTTTAGGTTGTATGGAGGCTTAAATGTTTTAGATTTAAGAAGCCTTTCAGTTTTAAGCTTAAGACTAGACTGTATGGAGGCAGAAATGCTCCAGGGCTCAGGACTAGAACTGGTGATTGAAATAAACAAAGAATTAACATGAATCAGTGGCTACATCTGGTGGAATCAATATATACAAAAGAATCTCTACATTTTGAATTCCCTCTCCATTTCCTGTTTTTGGTTAAGATATGAGCCCTCAGCTCTCAGATTTCAATTTTAGTTACCATCCCTGCCGATTGCAGTGCTTTCCCTGTAGTGATGGTATTGGACTCTTATAACACTGGAACTGTAAACCCCAAATAAAACATTCCTTATATAAGGTGATTCGGTCACAGTGTGTAGCACATCAATAGAAAAGTAAATAATGCACTTATTTTTCTTTTAAATCAAATTGCAGTATCTAGTAAAATTTAGAAAGATATCTAGCTTTCAGTTCAGAGATTGAAAACAGCTACTCTGTCATTTTCTCAAGCAACATTATTTTAAAACTCTATGCTACATGAAAATGATCAAACACATTATTATATGACCCAAAATAATTTTGAGTTTGTATTTCATCTTTATTCTCTGTTGTAAGAACTATGCAAGGAGAATAGAGGATGATATGGAAGACATCAACAGTGATATGGACACAAAATAATAGAATGGTTTCATTTGTTATATAAAATTTGTAATTTAATGAAAAAAAACTGGAATTTTCTTTAAAATCAACTTCACCATTTCTATTACAATGATATCTCATTAACTGAACCAGCCCACAGATTCTGATCAATAGCATTTCTCAAAAAGGAAATGCTTATTGCCTATAAATTAATACATTCCATTGAGGTGGGAGGATTTGAAATCAAGGCGACCTTGCAAACGTAGTGAAACTGACACAAAACAAGCAGTGAAAGCAATAATGAAATAAAAGAGTAATTTTAAAGAAATTTTATAAGTATTGTTCTTTCCTTCTTATTTGGAAGTACTGAGTGTCTTTATGAAGAATAAGTCCTATGATACATAAGCATTAATACATTTTCTTAAAATGTATCATTTATTGTTCTGTATTAACTTAGATATTTAAATAGAAGGCAATACAGTTCACTTGCTTCAATTTGTTTCGAAAATGCACTTTAATATTGAAAACATGGCTTTGTAAACATCTCTTTTGTTGCTCTTAACGCTTTACATGCATGACTTTACCATGAAAAATAGATTTGAAATTTGTCTTTAGAAAGACTTTAATTTGAAAAGGAATATGCAGTAGCAGATTTAATAGAGCAAGATTCAATAAGCAAATGCATGTTGAAATGATTCCATGACTCCTTTCATGCCTGTAACAGAGGCAGCCAAGTATATGTGTGGGAGACTCTGAATGCTGTTTTGACATTAAAGAGCAACAGATTCAGCTACAAACACATTAATGCATTTCCATGTCTGCTTCTTTGTTGCTTGTCTAAGTTTCAAACAAATGAATGATCTTCAGCTTGTGAAATTAGTGAATATGCCTTTTCTTATATTTGTAAAGGAAGTATTTTCTTCAGCTTGAATGCACAGTATTACTTACTGATATTGTAACCACATTTAATTCTATATACTTAAACAATTAATTTTCAATTTAAACTGCCCTTTCAGTGTCTTTAAATGCTTTCATATCAGAGAAAGTGCAGAATAATCTGCCACCAAATGTTTCACAACATTGAACTGAGTGAAGACAGTTATCTCAATGTCAAAAGACAGTTCAAGGGCATTTAAAATTCCTCTTTAACTACCATATGTACATGGTTAGTTATTATGTCAGAATTTTCATGATCGACTAGGGAAATGGGATTGTGTGTTAAGCACTGAGAAGAAAAGTTTCATTTTGCATGTAAGTAACACTGGCAATTAAGAAATTGATTAAGTTCTTACTAAGAAAGCTATAATTCCTTCGTTGTTCTGAGGTTATGAGAATTGGGTCACACTAATAATTATAAATGCCCTTTTTTGTCATTTGCCTGTGTCATGCATGTATATTAGCTTCCTTTTTCTATGAAAAAAAAATGGTCCAAACAATTTGATAAAACTCCTGCTAAAAACAACTAAGGACATTAGGTAACTTTTTTAAAATGTTACTTAAAAATGGAATTGCTAAATTGATAGTAGAAAATTACTAGATCAAATCCTAGATAATACCCCAGAAGCATAGCAACTATAATGGTATTTTTATTTTTAATAAATATTTTAATATTTTAATATATCTTTTGGTAGAGCAAAATATTAGAAAAGACTTAAATAGAAGCTATAGAAGTCAGTGCATTAAAAGAAGACCCACTTGAAAAATTAAAGACTCTTCTGAATTAGAAATTTAGTACAGATGGATATATTGGAACACATTTGTAATGTCTGCACATGGGAACTTCAGCATAACTTTGAAGCCAGTTTAGTATACATTGTGAGATCCAGGCCAGTATGAACTAAGTAATGAGGACTCATTCAGTAAGGAGTCTGTTGCCCAAAATGATGTCATGAGTTTGGATTCTGACACCTATGCAAAAGGTTTGTGATGACACATCCATAAACCCATTGCCTAAAGTTGGATTCTAAGCAATCAATGGACCTCTTTATCTGTGTAGTCTAGCCAAATCAATGAGGTTTAGGTGCATTGAAGCACCTTGTCTAAAAAGATAAAATGACAAAAAAAATAAATGGAGAGTGACCTTGAAAGAACCTCAACATTGACCACTCTCCTCCCCATTTACTCACATACGTGGGCTTGTGTATACCCACATGAATGTGGGTATACCCACCCTCATGCACATATACACACAAACACACATGATATATCATGGATCACTGAAAATGTACCATACAAAAATTTCACACTTACAACGTCATGCTTGAACAGAAGAAAGAAAAAGAAATGACAATTATAAAATCTTAAGATAGTATATAGATGAGAAGGAACTATAAAGAAACAGGAAAATTTTGCCTTATACATTGTTTTCATGAACAGAAATAGAAAACATGAGGTTACCAAGTAACACTTTCCATGTTCTTAGATATATAAATGACACCATGGGTTATTAACTCAGCAAAATCTTCTCTTAGCTATGGGAGTGCTAAAAGTCACTTTCAATATCAACTATAAAAGTACAGATTAATTTTAATTTTAACAATTAAATTTTAGAAAGGTAAGCGATGTAATTAAGTGTAATTTAACTATAAACTTCATTAAAGTGATAGAGCGATATAAACAGTGAAACTGAATAGATGAGTCAAGGGGTGAGAGACAACTGATGAAATATTTAAAACCAGAAAAGTAACACACCTGTAGCTCTATATAATGGTCTTAAGATTTTCACCGCAAGTCCTCAGGTCAGAAATGTTTTCATTTCTGGTTGTGAATGTTTTCAACCTAATCCCTAGCTCTCTGTAGTTTCAGAGTTATGTAAGACACAGTCACCCACCTAAAACAAGTTAATGCCTTCTCATAGCAAAGTGCTAATTGAAGCAAATGTGGGCATTTATAGATGAACTGGAATGAACTGAAATATTCTAGCTTTATGACTATCTCAATTCTGGCGAGTATAGAGGAGAATGATCCTATTAGAAAGAATTTTAGTTCAGAAAATCTGTAACAGAGAGTATTGATTGCTGACACAACATAAGCAACATAGGGGAAGATAATCTACATGGGCCAGAGGTTAGAAAATTACAAGGCGAGCATGGACATTATGGTCCATTGAATTCATAGACTCATAGTAGTTGTGGCTGCCTGCACAAGCCCCATAGAAGTTCAATCCAGTCAAAATTCCAGCACGGATGGAGAAAGAACTAATGACACCCTGATTTTAGCCAAGGAGCTTTATCAATTTATTCCTTCTAGGGTAAGGAGAATCAGATTTCTTCTGAGAAGTGGCCCCTGTTATGATGCTCCAGAGAATGGCCCTACACCCATACTTGCAAGCTCAGCATTGATTGTTTTCAGAAGGCTATGAAAGAACATAATGTTGAGATAAAGTTTTAGTTGTGGAAGTCCAGAAAATGTTGGAGAGTGAGCAAATGGTTAAAAATAGTAGTATACCTGGATGAAATTCTCAAAAAAAAAATGAATCAATATTTTCAAAATTTTTTAATTAACTAATATATAAGACATTACCAAAACTGACTTTACATACTTATATAAATTTTATAAATTTTAGAGCTGTGTTTTTAAATATATTAAAGAAGATATGAAAAGCAAATCCTATTTTCAAAAATGTGAATAATCAAAAGTAATTTATATGGAAGAGAAACTTGCTTCAGTACCATATTCTAAACATTACAACAAAAATTAAAGTTTTCAATGTGTAATAAAAAGAACATATTTGATGATTTTTCTCATTTTCCAACCAGATTAAACCAGAACTTAAACAAATAAAGAATATTCATAAATGTATAGAGAATATGCTGCACGTTCCTTAGTAACACACATCAAAGAAGAAATCACAAGGGAATTAATTGAAGTCAGCCAATTCTGAACACAACCTGAGGGACACAATTACCTTAATGAAGGTCAGAATTACTACATCCGCTAAAGGGTATATACCCTTGCATATCACTAAAAATTGTTCAATCTATGTTTGGCAGTTATTTTAGTTTTGTTCAGTTTATTTTATTTTTAATTATTTTGCTGTTAAACCTCTGTTTATACCTCTGCTAAGAAATCTTAGTTTTCTAAAGTGGCTATTATACAGAAAATAGTGCTATACTTTATGCATTGCTCAGTGGATAAAGACCTTTAAATGCCCACATAACTCCAGAGATATAGTATAGGTTGTTGAAGATTTTACTCAATATACTAAAACAGTCTATTTTCAAAAATAAACTTAAACTTTTTGTCTATATATTGTAGCTTGTTTTAAGTAATTAAGTTGTAGATCTATTCCTTTCATCTACCCTATAACCTCTCAAGTTACATTGATGTAGTCAAATGTCAGAAGTCTGAAATGTGAAATCTATTCTTAGTTTAATGAAATTTATTGTCATTTCAATTCTACTCATTAAAAAGTTTTAAAAGACATATATTATAACTAATCCTATCTTTACTTAGACAACATTTTTCACAATTATAATTTGCTAAATTTATTTTTACTATGAATATTTATAATAAATTCATCATAATTTTTTGTAAATTATAAAACTAACGCATTCTTTGTACTTCTCCAATAAAAATAGTTTTAAGAAGAATGTTTATTTTATCAAGATGTAATTTTAGGCTTTGATTCTATTGAAATATTGAGGTTGATACATTTGTTGACATGCATTTATATTTTGACATTATTGCTAATTTTCATATTGGCATACAAGTAATAAATTTTTAAAAAATCCTAAAATAACTATAAATATCTTTATAATTACATGTTCCCATATTTCTCCTATAAATCTGCTGTTAGAGGGACTTATGTTTTATTTCTTAACCCTCTGATTGATAATGACAACATATGTAAATTTTAATAAGTTCACAGGACTATAAAAACTCTTGAGGCTTCTGTTGGCCTTTCACTGTAAAAACGGTATTGGAAAAACCACAGTAAGCATTTCAAATTGAGAAAGTGCAGTTGTTTGCCCTGTGGGTGGATTTAGCAGCAACTGAAACATTCGGACAAACCCAAAAGAATCAATGTGTCTCATCCCAGGCTTGTCTGCAGGAGAATATAGTCTATCATGATAGCCTCCTGTTAGAGGAATTATAAACAAAAGGGCTAGAGGAAACCAATATTTTTGTAGACGTTTGACAGGCATCCCATGGTGGAGCACATGTACATTGCTTTATACTGTCAGATGCCAGCCAGGTGAGATCTTTTATCAGAAAATAATACACGCTGATAGCTGAGAACTGACCGTTTTCTGAAATATGATAAACACTGTATTTGTGAAAGAAATCTCAGTAGTGGACATATTGTGGGAACTCCTTTGTCTAGGGGATAATAAGAGATTATCTTGAAGTCTTCAATGAGAAGGAGCCTTCCTGTACTCTATGTAACACAATATATTGTTTCAGTTTGTCTGCTCGATATGGGCTATCTTGGATATGCAAAATAAGGAAATACATATACTACTGTCTCACTTAAACAAAATAATGGATTTAAAAGTGATTGGCAAGTGATATTATTTGTCTTATTTCTAGAAAAAAGTTTCCAAGAGGAAAATATTTGTTTTATGTAAATAAAAAAATCTAAGCAAAGGGATAGTATTATTTTTCATTTGTGTATTTTTTAAGAAAAAGCCAAGTATGCTATTATCTAGAATTCTTTTGCATACAGCCCCAGGCATTTATCATTTTTTCACTGTAAAATAAAATGAAAAATAGATAAAAGCATAAAAAGACCTTGTCTTTCCAGGTGTATTATAGGAAGTTTCTCTGTGATGCTAGCTAGAATGTTCATCAAGTAAATTCTACCTAGGGCTCCATAGAAGTAAAATAATTGAGCAAGAGGGATGATTGGATAAATTATTTTTAAGTGGCTACTGAATGGCAGCTTGAGTGCACTATTGTGATGGAAGTCAGCTAGACACTGATGAATGGGATTTTAGAAAAATACTTGCCTTTAGTCAGTTTTTAAAGACTCTAATTTTATCATTCTGGGGAAGTGGAAGATTGAATCTTATTCAACAACTTGCAATCTTCATCCTCATGGGAGAGCTGTTTGATTTCAAGTGCACAATTGCTGGATTCATCTATAGGCTACTTTATAGGCAAAAGTCTGAGAACTAAAGTTCAGAGATAAAACCATGCTATTGTGATACATTTTGTGAAGATGAACTTGCACATCATGGAATTAGTTTTTTATTAAATTCAACACTTGTAACCTATATCTCATCTCTTCATATTTCCTGCTATCTTTTAACATTGCCTCTGATTTTTTAAAATTAATATTTATATATGTTTTTGACAGTTCATCCTAAAAGTGGTATTTCCAAAAAAGTAGTACATTCCAAAGATCAAGAAAAATTTAGTTATATACTATATATACATTCTTTAAAATATTTATTTAAGCCTATTATGCAATAAATTATGATGGTCAATAGATATTTATCAAGGAAAAGCATACTTATCTTCTCATACTGAGTGAATTTGTTCTGTAAATTTTAGAGTACATAATTCATTTTACTTCCCAGTATTCAAGGGCTCAGTACAACCACTATGCATATGACTGAAGACAGAAAGTTTAATTATTTTAGATATTGTTTATTTTATCTTTGACAATTTCATACATTCATATTTTAATGACATACAGCCCCTGTTCTTTTTATCATGTAAAAGTAATTCTTTTTCTTCTAAATTTATTGAACTTTGACATTTCCATATATATATATACAGTGCAAATGTAATGTTTTATTTCATATTATATAAAAGCCAGATAATCATGTCCCCAAAATATTATTTCAAGGTGGAGTGCAAAGTGAAAAAAGTGTCACTTAAAATTTAATTTAGTGCAATTTAAAAATAAAACATTCAAAATTGTTGGTAGAATATTTATTTACAAAGAAGTTAGTTTTTAAGTTTTGTTGTTGCTTTGTATTTAGTTGATTATAAGATTCTGGAAAAAAGGATGAATATATATATATATATATATATATATATATATATATATATATACTGTATTTTGGTAATGCTATAAACTTATAAAGAGCTGATACTTATATGTTGGTTGTGACATAGGATTTGTTTGATACCAACCAGCTGACAATAGGCAGCCAAGACTACATTTTGAAAATGAAAATAATTGCTTAAATAATACCCACAACTGACATTTCTTACCACCAAGGGAAATTGAGTTGTTGGCCAAAGAGCCCTTAGAAATCTCCATAAGAACTCATATTTTGGCCAAGGGCATTGTTTTTCACTTTACAAAGTGATAGTAAGTCACTATTGCTAAATGTATTGTTTACATTCCTCACTGAACATGGAGAACTGGTTCCCAAATAGAGCCTTCAGTTCTAGTCAGTATTGTTCTTGGTTCTGGAAGTTACTTTGCACACCACCAGGAGAAAGGTAAATCAAACCCAACCACAAACCCTTTGATCTACATTGGTGACTTGCCTGTATTATAAGTACAATAGTGGCACAAACAATATGATAGTAACCAACAACTATCAGGTTGGATTTAAAGACCATTCCATGAGAAGAAACCCATTCCTAACACTATTTGGGTGGCCAAGAACCAGAGAGAAGATTTAGCAGGGACCTAGAAGGGAAACCAAATACTGAAGTTCTCTAAAGCAACATAACTTTATGACTTCTAATGGCATTCTGTTGCACCCAGAGATCAGTATCTCACCTAGACTACATCAGTAAAGCATTCTAATGAAGTGATTGGAACAAATACAAAAATCTATAACTGGGAAAGGTATAGAGAGTGAGAGACTCTTGAACACTCAGTCCAAAATAGATGTCTCCATCAATTTCCTCTTCTTGTGACACAGGGAATCTATATAGAAGATGAGATGGAAAACTTGCATGAACCAGAGGGGATGGAAGACACCAAAAAAATTGTCTTGCAGATAAAATAGGACAAGTGTACTTATAAACTTACAGAGACTGTGGCAACATACACTTCTGTACAGCCTATTCACAAGTTCTCAATCCCAACCAAGAAACTATCTCTGATTGACAACTGCTCAAATAGGAAAAATTAGTTTCTTTAAGGGAGTCCCATTGGTATGCAATTTATACCTAAGGGAAGGCCCCACACCCTGTATTAGATGGATAACACAAAATGAACTCAGTGTATTTTTGGAAATTATTTTGTCTCTTATTGTTTTCTAAGCATTTGGGGGCTTTTTAAAAAAAAATTTACTAGTCTTTTTTTTTTTTTAAATATTATCTTGTCCAGTTTACATTTTTTGGTGTATATGTGTGTCGGTATTCTGAATGCTCTGTTTTTTTCTTCATTTTTTGTTTTAGTTTTAGTTATTTGTTTTGTTTTATTTTATTCTTGTTTGCCTATCTTTTTTATTTGCTTGTTCGTTTTCTTAAGAGAAAGTAAAAAATGTATTGATTTGAAAGAGTCAGGAGGTCAGGAGGAGATAAGGGATGGGAAACTGTGATCAGAAATTATAGTTTTAAAAAGCAATATTTTCAAGAAAAGTAAAGTAAAATAAAACAGCAACAACAATACTTAGTCTAGGGCATGAACAGAGTGTTATCACAAGAAGAAAAATAAGAGCATAAGAAGTATTTTTAATTAAAAAAACATCCTCAGAAATTAGGGACGTGAAAACCAAAATATCTTTGAGATTACTATCTTACTCTAATCAAAAATGCAAGGACCAACTGAACAATGGACAACAAATGCTGGATGTGATACGGGGTAAACGGAACTCATTCACTATTGATAAGATTACAAACTGATACAAACACAATGGAAACCAGTGTGGAGAATTGTCAATAAGCTAAATGAAATAAGCACAATAAGCTAAATGAAAACTACCATATGACGCAGAATATACCGTGGATATGCCCAAATGACTCAACCTTCTACTTCTCAGATACTTGATCAGCCATGTTCACTGTTGCTTTGATCACAACAATGAGGAAATGGTAACGATCTACATGTCTACCACCACAGATAAAGAAAATCTGGCACAAAAACATTATTAGATACTAATCATGTGCAGGTACATGGATGGAAGTAGAACAGATCACATTGAATGATATAGCCCAAACCCATAAATAATACTATTGGTAATAGGAAACCCTTATCTTTGAAAATTTAGATATAAGTTACATATTCTTGAGTAACCAGAGAGAACAAAAAAGTAAAAAGGAACCATTTTTAGGGAGAGTAGTTGGGAAAAAATACAAAGAAGAATAGAAGGGAGGAGAGAGAGAGATAAACCAAGAAAAATGTAGGTAAGATCACAATAAGGATATCTGAGAAAGTCATAAAAAATACAATTAACTACCTAAAAACTATAATATACCTTCTTCCTCAAAGTTCCGAAAGTTCCACCTGAAGATTGTTCCTGGGCCTTTTCATCTGCTCCTATCAGGTGTTGGAAGAAGCTTCTCTGATGATGATTGGCCTAGGCACTGAACTATGAGTATAGCAGAATATCATTTGAAATTTTCTCTGGGCTATCCAGTCTCTGATTCTTGGCCAACACCACAGTATGAGGCCTGGAGTCCCTCCCTTGGAGTAGAGTTCTGTCCCTCAATTCCCTCAGCAGATCCTGCAGGCAGAATAATTTAGAGGTCAAAGGTTTTGTGGCTGGATTGGTTGATGTAGAGTCTCTTGCCCAGCCTATTTCCACCATTCCTAACCCCTGTTCGATTGATAACCCTCATGTGAAGTGCAGAGAGGGGAGATGTGTTGGGAGCTGGGAGAAAAGGAGGGAAGAGGGGTCCAGTTTGTGATGCATTATATTATAATAAAAAACAAACTATAATATACATAATTGTGAATAATACATGTGTAAATTAAACTTTTTTTTCCTTCTGGGTTGACAATGGTTCCTCTAAGAGCGAAAGCCACTGAGTGAAAACTCCAATACCAGATATTAAAAGCTCTCTTTTGAGTTGCTTGTCAGGGTTATCCAAGGTATTCCCAAAACATATAACCTATTGCCATTTCCCTTGCCCTTGGTAATTCACTATTGCTGAAGACAGCATAAGCTTTGGACATGAAAGCCAGAGGACCTTGAACTAGAGCTAATCTAAATGTCTGCTCCTTGAGGAAAAGTTTTCATGGTAACAGAATTAATAATACAAGCTTCAAAAGGAGGGAAACAACCAATGATCTTTAACAGATGTGATGCCTATGAACCACAGCAATGACAAACATGGCACAAGAGCCATTAGGGTACAATTATAGCACAGATTCATTGTTAGTTACCAAGAGCTCTCTACTTGCACTTAAACAAATATAAGAGGAAAAGCATGCCTGGTAATGGTAACTTGGCAAACTATTCAATTCTGATAAAGTCATGAATCTTGGAGGAGAACTCACAATCACTTTCAAACCAGCACAATCCCTAATAACAATCTAAATATTTGTCCCTATACACACAGATAATTGCAGTCCTCAGGCATCATTCAGAATACTTCTTTTTGCAACAGATGTCTTCCTTGGTGAGCCACAGCAGATGGCACCCCATATGGGTACCACTTGTAGCACAGTACACTACAATCATTTGCCCTCAATTTAGGGAAAGAAAAAGGAAGGATAGAAAAAAATCTTCACCACTTTTGCAAGCAGCCTTGATGTAGAATGAAAGAAAGTTAGAAATATTCACAGCGTCTTTTAGGCTGTCCTAAGCTTGAAGAGGACTAGCTGACAGTGAGTCAGATTAGAGTCTCAGTTCACAGTCTGTAAACTCAATCTCTCCAACCTTTGTTCTGTTATGGATTAACACACTTACGATGACACCCAATCAATGAGCCACCAACCAATGCCTATCCCAACTCTTGAGGCTTCAGACTTTTTATACACTAAGCCAAAAGTTCCCATAAACACAATCCTCCAAACAAGCTACAGGTGCCAGAATTATTGCACCTAACCAAATCATATCCACCTGCACCAAGCATTACAAATACAATTCATAAACAACTATACCATAGCTGGGTTGGGAAAATAAACCGAATCCAAAGGACATTTTGCATTTTTAGAGAAACTAAAATAACAAAAACTTCTCCCAAGCATTTCTCTACATGTCACAACTGCAATCTCTCCTCCATTCATTACTTCCTGCTCCCCCAAATCACTTTCCTCCCCCAGATGCACCCCTCTCCCTTTCTTCTTCTCAAAAAAGAATAGGCATCTCATGATTAACTATTGAACAGGGAATTACAAGATGGATCAAGGCCAGACACAAATCCGAGAGTCAAAGCTGGATGAGGCAGTGTTTCATTAATTTAAGAAAATGTTTAATTTCTGTGTGTGTTCATGTGTGTCTGAGGATAGGCATATCTGTACATACATATATAGAAGTCAGAGGTCAATGGTAGGGCTTTTTGAATAGCCCTTTCAACCTTGTGTTTACAAAGTGAAAAAACATTGCTTTTGCTAAGTGTGGTATGTCTTTTTCTCCTTCTTTCTCATCATTGGGGGAAGAGATGAAACTCTCCTTGTTGAGTTCTGTCTTGGCATTGAAAGGTGGGTTTATGTTTGAACAGCAAGCAATTTACCAACTGAGCTATATCGTAAAAAGACTTGGATATTTTTAAGAGCAAAGTATTTTCATACATCATGGTGCCATGAAATACATGTGACTGCTAATGCTACTGTATAAAAACATACATTGATCAATAACAAAACAAACATAAACAAAAGTTCAAGTAGCTTTTCAATATAAGAATGCTATTCTTACAACATAAATTACTACATTTGGGTGCACTTTGCATATAAAGTATAAAAATCTCTTTTTCATAATAAAGTAAAGAGGTGAAAGTAAATATACAATTACACCAAGATAGGAATTGGATAGTATTATTTTATTTTACTTTTACACTTTCTTAGTAAGTTTCAATCGATCAATTCCTTAGAAAGAAGTTGGTGATTATTATTTGGTATCTATACAAATATTCAAAATATTTCATAAAATCTTCCCATTTTTCAAAATGCTTGTTTAATTATAAAAGTAAATATAAATGTCTTATATTGTTAAAAAAATTCAACAAAACACATCCTGGTGAATTTTTCTGACAATATTTGTTTGAAACTTAGGAAATATGATTTTTTAAAGTTTTATAGAACATATAATACTGAGAATATTCCATAAATATTAAACAAAATAATTAGGTAATATGGAAATTTAAGACTATACTTATAGGATTATTTTACTTGTGTAAAGTATTAAAGATTACATATCAAAATATACATAAATGAATACAGCAAAGAATTAAAATATGTCTCAGTGATACGACTCTAGAGATTTTATCTTTATGATATGTTACTTTTATTATTTTCCCATTTGAACCATATATCTAATACATGAACTTAAAGCATCACCCTTTTCTGTTGTAATATACATAATTTTCTAACAACAGATAGTAGGAACATGTTAGGATTTCAATATATTCTTAACAAATTTACATAGTATTTAAGTGTCATTTTGTGTGTGTGTGTGTGTGTGTGTGTGTGTATCCAGTCAAACTTATTCACAACATTTGGTGTATACTAAATTACTCTTTTTGAGACAATCATAATTACATTCAGAGCTGAATAGAATACAGCTGTAGACTGGTGAATATCTAATTGAAGAAAGATAGCAAAATTGAAATTTAATCATGTTGTAAGCAGGAATCATGCTTACCAGAATACCAAACCAGAATACCAAATAGATTGTTTTCTCAGCCACAACAAAAATCAGATTATTTCTTTACAAGAAAATACGTTAACTAGAGGATAGCATGTTAAGAAACATAAGCCAGACCCTGAAACAACTCAAGCTTGGTTATATCTATATGGGTCAGATTGACTTCATCAACCTAAATCAAGACTTCATGGAATCCGAAATCAGGCAGTTATGTCCGACATATTTAAGCCCAGTATAATTTAGAAAAAAAAAGTTTCCTTGTGTGATACAATACCCAGTGTACAAGGAAGCATAATTACATTGAAACTCAACACAGGGTAGATGTTATTTCCCCCAAGAAGATGGAACTTAGTGATAGGCTACCTGCATAGCTTAGGGGCCTAAAGGATTTGCTTAGTCTCAGTCATATATATAGCAAAGTGGTTAATTGGACTATTAGCCACCACTGGTCCCAGTTGTGGGAGCTTAGGGGAGTCTCTGACTGCTAGAGTCATTTAGATTACTAGCCACCTAGTTACTAGTTATAGGAGCATGATATGGCCTGACCCAACAGATAATGCAGATTACTAGGCTATTAGTCATTTCTAGTTCTCCGCTTTCTGAATGGAAGAACAAGGTACTTTTTTTTCCATCTTTTCCATTAGAAAGACAATCCTGTGTGCTAACATTTCTGGCTTCTCTGGAGATCTGTGGGCACAAGCAAGGACTTTCATGTTATGTTAGAAAGAATGTTTAAATGTTGAATATTTTGGAAATTATCAGATTAACAATTCATTGTCTCACCTGGTTATGTTTATTTTCTATCTAGCAGAATTTTTATGAATATTATTCAGTATTCATCATTTTAAGTTATTACATGAATTTTTTGTTATAGAATTTAAAGCTACATAATTTGATTATTAGCTGATTACTTCAAAACATTTGCATGCTACTAGTCTAAGGTCATGAGATTATTTTACAAACTTATGCAAAATATTTATTCCTTCTAATTGCTTGAACTTTGAATGGAAAATGATCTGAGACCCAAATATGTCAATGAATGATAATATTACTTTTCTCTAATTTTAGTTAGTAGAGACTCATGGTTCTCAGAGTTAATTGTTAAGATTTTGTTGTTTAATTTTACTAACAATTTTTGTGAAAATGCACATGACATTTCTGGGTCAATGATATATTACTTATTTCATATAAGAAAAAGGACCTCCAACCTCCTTACCCCATGACAATTTGATGTGAAATAGATCTCCCTGTGTCTATCTACTCCTGTACAGAGTGAAAAGTATCTCTCAAAGACTCATGTATAAAATGCACAGTCATCATCTTTTGCTTATTGAAAAGTGGTGAAATATTCAGGAGTATGAGTCTGATGTAAGGAAATTAAGGCCACTGGAGGTAAAATCCTGAAGGGTCAATTGGTAAATTGTTCTTTTTCAACCTTTATGTTCACCATATACAAAAAGGTAAGTAGCTGGTAACAAGCATTAAAATATATGAGCCTATGGGGCCATTCTCTTTTGAAGCACCACAATATTTCTTACTTTTCAGTCACTCTTTCCACTACTCTATACTACTCTTTCACTGAACTTAATTGTGAAGAAAAGATACAAAAATTTTTGTGTTGTTTGAATAGGAGCAAATGGCTTAGCCATTAAGGACACACATGCTCCTTCCAGGAAACACAAGATGTAAATATTTCTTAAACAAATAAAAACAAGGCTCCCAGTGGAGAGACTGTGATACCACCACAGTCACAAAACGTTTAACCTATAACCCATTCTCCCTACAGGAACCCCTAGGATAATGGAAGGGCAGAACCCCATGCCAAAGGAGAGAACCCATGCCCGATTCTGCAGGGTAGGCTGGGAAGTAGAGACTGGAGAGCCAGCAGACGATTTCTAATGATAGCCTGTTCTATTCATGGATAGGTACCTAGTCCATCAGAGAGGCTTCTGCCAGCAGCTGATGGGAACAGATGCAGAGGCCCAGAACCAAATATCATGCAGAGCTCTGGAAAACGTGCAGAAGAGAGGGAGGAGGCATTTCAGAGACCAGAAGGCCAGGGACATCAGGAAAACAGGTCCCACAGAATAAATGGACCAGCACTCTTGAGGGCCCTCAGAGCCTGAAGCGGCAGAAATAGAACCTGTAGGATTTCCTAGAAGGTCATGTGGTTGTCTGCCTTGGGGTTCTTGCAGAGAACCTATAGGCTAAATAATATGTGAGAGTTCTTTGATGCTTTTGCCCTTGGGACCCATTTCTTCCAGCTGGGGTGCCTAGTCTACCCTTGATGTAGGGACTAGTGCCTGGCCTTGTCCCATTTGTTGTGCCCTGTTTGAGCAGTAACAGTGGGAAGACGGCTCTCTTTTATGGGGAACCTGGGTTGGGGATGGGGAATGAGTGGGTAACAATGTGGGGATATACAATAGGAGGAGAGGGAAGGTAAGGGTAGCTGTGAGGAATGAAGGGACTATGAGGAGGCTGTTAATATGTATTATATGAAAGAAGAAAAATAAATTTAAAAAAAGAAATAAAAGCAATTATTGTATCTATTTGCATATAACCATGTAAATCTGAGCACATAATTTTTAAGAAATATAAGGTAATAGCAAAAAAGCATTTCAGTGGATCCAACAAAAAGATTTTTGAGAGCTAGGAACACCAGAGAGATCATCTTCAGGTCACATATTTGTATGACCTTGTGACACCCTTTAGTTAGAATAAGGGACATAAGTTAATATTAAGATTAATCACAAATATATGAGAGATGTGACTTCTTTGTCCAGCATACAGAATGCCCTGACTTCATCCCTCTGCTGACATGAGCAAAACAAAATAATATTGTGACTATCAGGAGTAAGGAAAATTTCCCTGGTGTTGCTATAAAGAGGACACTTTTCTGTAATACATGTTGAAAATATTTACTATTGTACTTTGAGTAACTAGAATATGAGAGAAACCCATAGTCTGCTGTTTTTTCAGTGTACATGTGCTAATGTACAGACATTGATAAGAAGAATGTGGTGGCATACATACATCAATAGAGTGTGCATATCTTGAAGTTGGAAAACTTAAATGTACTTTTCCATTTCATAAACAGTTAGGCTTTTTAACTGAACAAATTACCAAAGCTTGAAAATTTCTATGAAAGCATTTTTTAAAGATATAACAGTGAATCTCGTGATCACAAGAGCATGTACTGTTATTGTGAGACTGTCAGATGATAAATGAGGATGTAGCCTGCAGAAATTAATTAGCTGAGGAGAATATCTACCTATCTCAGTGATTTTCTGTGAAAAGTATGCATTTGATTTTATGCTGAAAACCTTTTTAAGAGCTGCTGGTAATTTTACAGAATCTTAAATCCGAAAGAAAGTGAACTAGGAAACTGTAAGATACACAGAAATGTAATGTAGTTTGTTTGAGTAAAATGTCATTTTGAGAACATGATTTGAGGCTACAAATTTGCTTATATATTTTTTTGTTCTGAGTTAATTCCACTTGAAAACTAATATGTAGTTAAGAGACTTCTTAAAAATTTAATCTTTCTAAATGTCATCACAAGGCTCCTGCTTTTGATGTTTGATGAAATAATTCATAAGATTTTTTAGTGGAAGTCTTAAAAATCCTGTTTACCTCTCATCATCTATAGTCTATTAAGCTGTCACACACACTATTCACAAATATATCTATATAATTATTTTGAATTTATTAGCAGACAGTCATTTCAATTTTATCCAATATATTCTCTAGTTAAGAGACTTGAGCATATTCCCAACTGAATATAACTGATAATAAATGGATATCAGATTTGATTGTTTGGCAACTTTTTATATTATATCAACTTTAAATGAATAAATTATTTCTTTTAGTTTTTTATTGCTTAATTTGGTTATTTTGCAATTTCACAATTTACATAACCCATACTAATGTCACTAACCACACTCCATTCTTCTATCTTCCCTTTTCTCTCACATTCATGTCTATTTATTTTGTTTTGTTACCCTATAAGTTTAAACAGGCTCTATGTCAGATGGCGAGCTTGGAGCTATCCTTTAGAGCCTAGTGGGCGCTGCAGCAAGTATACGACTAAAGAATACAATCCCATCTCTTAAAGAAAAACCCAATAGCCCCATTTTAAATGGTAGTCCCTGTGAGCCCAGTCTCCTTCCATGACTGGTTATTATTAGGTCTAGTCTAGTAATCAAAACTGTTCTAATATAATTAGATTAATATCTTGGTTTCTAATGAAACATTCATTGATATCGGGTATGGTAATCCCCTCAAAATTGTTTGCTTTGATTGGAATTTCTCAGGCTAACTGGAATCCTTTGTGGATAAAAATGAATTTTAGGAATTTTCTACTTTTGTGAAGAATACCATAGGGATTTTGTTTACTTTAAGTATGATATGATTTTCACCATATTAATTTTACCAATTGATGAGCATGAGAGGTCTTTCCATTTTCTTCTTCAATCTCTTTCTTCAGAGATTTGAAGTATTTATTTTAGCACTCTTTCATCTCACTCATCAGGTTTATTCCTAGAAACTATATTGTATCTGAGAATATTGTGAATGGACTGTGTTCATGATCTTCTTTCTTCTCAATGTGTTTGCTGTGGGTAAATAGAAAGGCTACTCATTTTTGTAACACTTTTTTTTCCTGTTCTTTTTTTCTGAAAGTAAAGATCAACATAATTCCCAACTATCTAGTTGGCTAACACTGCAGGCTGCCCTTTGTGCTACTCTAGCAACCCTAGAACATTCAATTAAGACATACCCATTTGAGGAAGTAGGTTGCAAAGCTAGTTTGGGGGAGAACGGTAGCCATCCCATGCAGTAAGCAGCAGCCTCTGATGACTTACGATCAAGAACATAACTGTAGCTGAACAAGATGGCGCATGGGACTTATGTCGCAGCACCTGGGAGTTCAGGGGCAGCTAGATAAAGACTGCCAGGATTTAAAAAAAAAATGCTACCTGAAGATTGGTAGACAGACAAGGGTTGTGGCACAGGACTAATCTAGAGAGCATTCTACAAACATGATCGAATCTTGCAGCAACTAGAAAGAACACAGAAATTTAAATCATTAGCTGTGAATACATACATGATCACAAATCCAATCTTGTCACATTGTGCTGGTGAATAATACTTCAAACAATAATTGAACATCTTTTATTATATTTGTTCTTAAACCATAAGTAAATATTGACAATATCAATAATCATGATACCAATAAAAGTACAACTTCACAGAAAAATAGACACAGAGTTTATATTTTTTACAAAAACATCAACTGCATCATATGTCTAAAATATAAATGTAATATTTACACATTTTCCTGATAATTGCAGGTAAAAACTTAATGACCAGTTTTGACAACTTTTTAGACTGAAAGCCAAATCAATAAGGGAAGTTATAAAATTTTATTTAATTTAAATTTTAATGGGGAAGTGGTACTATTCACAGAATGAACAGATTGCAAGAAAGATTTGTAAAGCCCTTATGAGATATAAGACTAGTTTGCAAAATATACAAATTACTTATAAAACTAAGATTTAAGAAACAGTTCAACATGTTGTGAGGTATTCACCAGAGAATACTTTGCAGACATGGATTTAAGGCAATACAAGGTCTTTGATAACTAGCCAGCAAAAACATGGGGTATTTCAGATCCCAGTGTAGCCCAAGCCTTTCTCAGGATGAGCTTTTAAACATAAAAATTATATTCTGGGTTGACATTCATCAGTTAACAAGAACAGTTAGCCAAGAGTGGAACTACAGAAACTAAAAAGTAAGGTTAGTACATTTTGAGACTTTCCCAGAACTATATGGACATTGATAAATTAGGCCTTTGTTTTAGTTTTGGCAGGTGGCGCTCTACTAAATCTACCCTGTCAATACATTTACAATAAACACATCTTACATATTTTATAAAAGCTGTAGACATATATTCACGATATGTAGAGACTGAGTCAGGGCAAAGTATTTTTATTCTTTCGACAAATTCAAACACAGCACTTATTCCTAAAACCCTGAAGAGATTTTTGCCTCCGCACAATCTACTTTTCAGCCTAGAACTGGAAGGCTTCAGGTTTATGCAATCTAAAACATTTTAATGGTATCCCAAACCTAGAAGGCTTCAGCGTCAGTCTCCAAGACTTACTGCTGGTTGAGCCATTCTGACTAGCTTCCTCTGAACTCTTACTCTTCTGGTTCAACTCACTATACTGGTTTGAATACTTCTCCAAGTTGGCTGGTTCAAACTGACCTTCTGAGCCAGTTGTTTTTGACAAAACTCTTTTGAGTCTGATCAACTCTGGCAGACTTTGCCTCAAACTGAACTGTTCTTCTCTTATTCAAACTGACTCACTCTTCCTCTCTGATACTGACTTATTCTGTAGAAGTGCCTCTATGTTTCTTTCTGAGATTCCTCAGACTGCTAAGCCTGACTGCCTCATTGTCTCTGTGTCTATCATCTACCCTGCCTTTTCTGTAACTCACTGTTCCATATTGCCTCAGTCAGCCTTTCTGCCTCATTCTCAATAAAATCACTTCATTGTCTCTGTGTCTTGTCAACTGTCTACCTTATTCAGAATACTTAACTTCATATTGACTGGTGTAACTGACTCTGCTCTGAGCTGAGAGTTTACCTTTCTATAATGAGAGTTGGGTGTGTCCTCACTCTGATTCTGATTCGCTCTTCTAACTATTCCACTGATTAGTCACCTTGCCTATCCTTCACTGACTCATCTCGGGCATTACTTCTTGTGCAACATTGATTCTTTCTGAACTCTGCTTCTTCTGTCTGCTTCCACACTCAGTTTATATCTAGGGATTAAAGGTATAGACTGACTTCTGAATACTGGGATTAAAGATGTTTGCTACCATTGCTTTTCTGGATATTGGGATTAAAGGTGTGTACCAACATTCATAACATTCATTCTGTAGACCATGCAGGCCTCTGAATGGGTTTCCTTCATATAGACCCCAGGAATATAATCCCTTCCAAGATTTCACACAGGCCCATTCCTCTACAGAAAGCAAAACACCATGAAGTTAAATAATTGCTGTGAATTTTTTTAATGAAAATATATCAATATTGTTTAATCAACTATGTCATACATATGATAGTAATATCAGAAAGGATAAATAGTGTGTTTAGAAAAGGAGTGTGTAAGAAATCTCCACTTTATCAATAAGGGTAAAGCATCCTAAAAATATATTACTTAAAAATGAAATTGAAATTTCAGAGTATTTCAAAATATATAGCTTTACATAAGGATTAATTTTTATTTTCATCTTTTGCTCAACTCTATGCATGGTGCTTTATGTAAATCAAGATTGATGCTATATGGAAATAGTGATTATGATGAAAATGATAAGAAAGAAAGGTGGGGAAATGAAATTTCTTAGACAAGCACATATCATAGGTGCTACACCAGCAATAAAGACTACCCCAACCTCCAAAAAGAATAAAAGAGAGAAAATTCAACACTTACATAGTGCTAAACTATAGTGAGTCAACTATGAAAATAATTTTCTAGAGATGGATGTCATTTGATGACTTAAAGAAAGAATAACGAGGGGCTGGAAAGATGGTTCAGTAGTCAGGGGTGCTGGTTGCTCTTACAGAGAATCCAGGTTCAGTTCATAGCATCCACATGGCAGCTTCCAACAGTCCTTAGCTCCAGTTCCAGAGGATTTGACACCCTCACAGTGTATAAAATAAAATTTAAAAAAAAAAAATGAACAACAATAAATCACAGGGGAGAAATATCAAATAAATTAAGAATTTCAAAGTAAACACACTGTGATCAACCTCAGAGTGAGAAGAAGAGCAGTAAACTTAGAAAAACCACTAAATGCATAAGAAAAATGGGACTAATTTCTAAATTAGAAGTTTATTGCAAGTGTTTTACTTGTTGAATTTCTATAAAGAGTAACAGTGAGTATTGGATTCCTCTTCTGATTACCTGTTTGTTTTAAACAAGTAGATGAGTAAGTTATACGAAAGGATTCCTAGGTTGCTTCTTTAGTATTTTGTAAGTTAACAAAAATGCATTAATTTTATATGGTCTTGAACCTAGTATTAGTTGTAACTACAAGTAAATTAATGAATCAAAAGAGATGTATTTACATACATGAGAAAATGTGCATTTACTTACTAAATTTGAAAAATAATTGTATATCTTCCTACTTTTACAATAATGAACATTATTGAGCTTCAATACATGAATGAAATTATTGTTATTATAGTAGCTACTAATCAAATAATCTCTGATCATACATAAATGAGAATATTTGCATGAATAACCACAAACTGGTTCGAGAAATAGAATTTACATGTCAAATGTAGTCTCTAAATATTGTGTACTTAGAAATAGTAAATAAATTTCTCAGTATTTTATCTAATAAGTTACCTCATTTTCTAGAATAGGATTGGTAGAAATATTTCTTAATTATACTTTTATAAAACTCAGCTATGTAATTGTTTGATAACTGAAAATTAAATTGTCAATAAGAAGTCTTTTTATAATTATAAAATTTATTTATGTCAGTATAAGTTTTAAAAACATATTTAATAAACCCATACTACATTTTACAGGCAACCTTATTTTTTATAGATTGATTTGGGGTAATTTTTTATTTGTTATAGTGTTATTATCTTAGCTAAATCCTGTTAAATCTAAGGCTTGTAATTTTACTTTGAGCAGATACTAGCAAGCTCTGATGACTGTGATAAATAACTGGGAGATCACACATGATTGATGTAGGTCCAGGGGTCTGATAATGACATAATTTTCAATGAAAATACAATATACCTGATGTGAAAAATATAGCTATCTCTGGAGCTTCCAGAGCATCAGAGTTTAATAGAAAATATTTGTAGTTTTCTAGGTTCAGGCTCAACACAGTTAAGGTTAGTCTTTGAGGCACCATTTATTACCATCAAAGTATTTTTTTATAAATAGTATCCATAAGCAGAATTCATGTTCATCCAAGAGAGACCAAATTTATAAGTTGCTATATCAACTTCTAAAAGTTAACGAGCAGCCTGGGGACTTATGATTTACTGCCAGTCCACCAAGAAATGTCAGTGCCCGAGAATAGGAGGAGGCAAGTGTCATCTGGCTGGATTTGTGAACTTTTCACTTTGCCATACAGTAGACAGCAAACAGAAAATTAGTCTATAAATAATTGAACTTGAATTTTTTTTTTTTGGAAATCTATCACAGCATGTTAAAAGCAATTTTGTTCTTAAGTTAGTTCTTCACAAGTAGTAAATATGTCAAATAGTCTTTAAATAACACAACACATAGAACAACAGATAAGTTTAGTTAGAACAAATTAACAGAAGACATTAGGAAAATATACAGGATGCATTTTGTCACTTGTATTTCTTTTCTGAGAAAATTGATATATAAATTTGTCCAGGAGTCAACAGTTAAAAGGAGATATTTTGCATAATGATATCATAATATACTCAGAATATTAATATCAATACAAGTTTCTGAATAAGGATTTCTTGTGTGAGGTTCTCTAGTCTGTATAAAGATAAGCCTAGGTTTTCAGCATCCTTAAGAAGAATACTAGAATTAAAAGTGACTCAAATGGTTCATAACAATTTTGGAAAAGATAATAGATGTATTATTTCCTTAAAATCCTTACTATGAAAATCTTTCAAAAGAGTTTAGATCAGATACCAAATTCCCATGCCAGCCCCTGGGCAATTGTAGATAGTAAAATGCAAGAAGAAAACAAATTAAAGACAATTTAAAATCAAAAGTAAGCAGAATTTAAAAGTTGGGAGTTTTTCAGCCAAGTAAGATTATAAAGAATGAGAGATATGTTCAGGAAAGCATACGAAGAAGTGTGACTGAATAAATGTTTGATAAAAGGATTAGTATGGATAGAAGGAAGTTATAGTGAATTCATGAAAACAATAAGCCTAAGGACATTTCAAAGCTATTTGAGGCTCAAACTTACAGAATCAGAGAAACAAGGAACAAAATGATTTCCCAGCTGGTACCCAAGTTCCCCTCAGTTTTCAGATCTAGGTACTTCTTGACAAAGGAGGAAATAGAAATATGTCCTTTGTATTTTCCACATGGAGACAGCTTTGTAGAATCCCAGAGAGGAAAAGCTGTGCATGGATGAATACCCCATGCAGAATTTCAAGGATGATATGGACACGCTGCAGACACAGGCAAATGGAATGGAAAAACACAGAAAGAACCAGAATTACCATGGGGCTGGAGCCACGGCTGAGTGTTCCAACAAGGAAAATCCTGAGAATAACAACGTGCTGCTCAGCAATGTTCACTGGAACTGTGTACAAGGGTGTCTACATCCAAGATGGCAGATTATTATTATCATAGAGCATCTAGCCTGGGACGCCACCAGCCACAGAACTCCAACCTTTGAGAGATACTTTAGGAGGGCATGCCTAATAACACCATAGTAGTACCTTATGCCTTTTTTGTAATTTTGGAGGATTCAAAGTTAAAGTAGTATATCTGTAAGAAAGCATGGTGTCTACAACTGCTCTCCATCTTTAAGACTGAATGTTGTTTGCTTTGTTGGGTTTTGGAATTCACAGCACTATTCTCTTTCTTTTTTCGTCTAATTTGGAAATGCAAATGTACATTAACAGGGTTCCTTATACTTTATCTTAGCAAAATGTCTAAGGAGTCATTTTTTAACAAGCTTTTCTAACTATTTTAATCTGTCTACCCTTATCAAAATCTTCTTTTTTTCATCTTTTTAAACTTATTTATTTTTTGTTCTTCTTTAACTATGCTATATAGGCTGAAATTCAAAGCAATCCTGGAGTGTCTTCCGTGTGCATATGAAATATGCATGTTATAAACCTCTATTTTTTTTCTCTTATACATATGCATTTGTATCAAGTGTTTATTTCAACTAAGAATTTAGGTTTTGAATTTTCCCCAAAACACACAATGTTAGCATTTTTCCTGAAATAGATAATTATTGTTTTCTATTGATCCTATCTCAGATTTGTTAGCCTGGTGCTAAAGAATACATTAATTTCTATATTAGGAAAAAGATAATAATATAGATAAAAACAACTAAATTATAAAAACTGAATTAATATTGATAATCATGAAAGACTATAATAAAACATTACCATGTAAAACAACTAACTTTTTCAAATATATCTTTCTAGATAGTTAAAATATTTTTATAAGCAGATAGTGCTATGCCCACACTTGGAAAAGAGGAACTATATAACCCTTGAAATTACTGCTCAATTTATTTAAGTCTTTAACTCCAAAAATAATAAATAAAGTGTTATAAAATCAACTTCCCAACACCTGGATGAGAAAAGGTTGCTTTGAAGGGCAGGATTATAACAGAGAGTGATTGTTCATTTGCTTACTGACCTGAAGAATAACTGGCACTTTCTGTAATTTCCTTTGGTGGAAGGTGGAGAAAGTGGCTGCTACTGCCAGCAAGTTTGCCTCCTGGCCAGTCAACAGGGGAATTACTCCAGTCTATTTTATAGAAGTAATTTACCCCTGGAATTAGTTAATAATGGCAATGGCATTGGAAAGTTCAAGTCCTTTCAAAAATATCCAAACTTGATTGATCAAGGGGAAGCACTAAGTGTAATGGTTCTTGACATGAGCAATGATTTTGGTGCTACCTCACAAGAAATATTTCCGGGTAAATTTAAGTACATGTTCTCTATGAACCCTAAGTTTGAGTTGGATTTTTGTTGCTGTTTTTGTTTTGTTTGCTTAGTTTCATCTGATCCAGTGTATTTTGCATAACAAAATTATAATAAAAACAAAGATAAGGAACACATTTGGGAAAAAAATATTTTTTATATGTGGATTAAATTCTAAATACACTACTACTAATAAAGGTATTTCTAATACTTTGGGGTACATTAAATGCTGCTGTGTGACTTTTCCAAAAAGAGATTGAAGCAAATATTGTAATCTCCTATGGGGCAGAAAAGCAACTGATCTAAGCAATTATTCCACCCAAGCCAAGCATGCTGAATTCATAATAAGTTTATTGTGTTCGTGTCCTTTTCAATCATGTGTGTTTATTCACAGAAGCTGCATACCTGGGGGTCCTTGGACAATACACAGTTCCACTTCAAGTCTTCACTGTCTTTATACAGCTGTTGGGAGAGACCTTGTGAATCATGTTGTCGGTTCTGTGTTTGTGTGTGTGTGTGTGTGTGTGTGTGTGTGTGTGTGTCCCGGGTCCCTCCCGGTCCCACAGGAGGGTGGCTGATGTTCCGCCGGACTAGGATTGTTCATTGGCCCGGGGAAGCAGACCTAGGCACAAGCGGGAGGGGGCCCAGAACCTCAGTTTGAGGACCTTTTGCGAAAGCTATCCACCTGCAGACCTGAGAAATGGGCAAGCCGAGCTGTGAAGAAAGCTCGGGAGACCATCGTCTGGTGGACATGAAACTCATTTATTAAAAGGGCTTCTCCTCCTGATTAAATATATTTCCGGGGAAGGTGGGGTTTCTCCCTAGGACGGAGAAGCCTTAATTAGCATGGCAGGGCGGGGGCACCTGAGGCAAGTAAGCAAGGTGCCTGCCCACTAGATGGATGTAGGTAAATATGTCCCTTTAGCTTCTGTAAAGCAAGCAAGTTATAACTAATATTTTTGGCTAGGGACTTCCATGGACTAAGAGAGGAAAAAGCTGCCCTAGCGTCACAGCCCGCTTCTCTTCTTCCAGAGTGTGGGGGCTTTTTTGGCCTCAACTTTGCAACTCTCCAGCCAGGAGTCCCGCATCATGTAATTTCATAACATCAAATGCTTTGTAAGTGTTTTTAGCTTCCTGAGTAATTTGATTTTATCTTGACATCCCAGGCCAGGGTGTTTCAGCTTGTAGGAAATAAATGTACAGCAACTGTAGGTACATTGCTTTATGTTAGTTCAAGTAGACATCTATAGTGTTGCTATAAGCAGAGGGCTAAATTCATTCTAGTATGCAATTAAATATACAAAGCAAAGTTGCTTTGGGATTCTAAACTAAATATCTATATTGGATCTCGCCTGCCCTGTTTAATTCTTAAATCTGATTTTTGTTTACCGTTATTGAAACAGAAAAATGTTGCAATCTTGTTCATTAGAAAGGCTAGAAAAATCATATCTCTACTACTCTATTTGAATTTTGCTAGTTGAAATATATCTATAAACATAACTTGATTTGATTACCATAAAAAAAACTGAAAGTTTGTACTTCTTGAAGATTTTTTGTTTTTAAGAATTTGGCTTACTATGCATCTCTATGGCAGAAATGATTCTTTAAAGTGGTAAGTTCAAAATCTGAATTATACAATCAAAACGCTATTTGGCTGTATTTCAGAATTAGAGGGGATATTAAAGGTTGTTTAATATAATCACCTTTTTATGATCTGATTTTCTTTATATCATTAAGCCAAATTTTTAATTCAGTTCCATTAAAATTACAGTTATTGAGTCCTTTTGCTTTAACTAGTACATTGGTATGATCATAATATGAAAAAGATGATGAGATACACTCAGCTTTCCAAAGACTCAGAATTTAGCAAAACAACAGTATCAAATATATATATATATATATATATATATATATATATATATATATATATATATATATATTTCAATAAAATGAACATTCTGGAAGTTTCTATAATGTATAATAAGAGTACACAGACTAGAATCAGTAATATTGTCTAAGGATAGCAGGAAGACAAGAATAACACTAATTTTAGTTTGGAGTAAATGTTGAATTCACATACTTTAATGCTCTAGCTTTATTCATTTTGTTGGAGATTTCTGTGGCTATTTAGGGTTTTTGTGATTCTACATAAATTTTAAAATCACTTTTTTTTCCTGATATGAAGAAGACTGTCATTGGTATCTTGACAAGAATTGTCTTGGATCTCTTCATTTCTTTGGGTCTGTGTGGACATTAAAACAATATTATTTTTCTAACCCATGTACATGGTGTCATTAAATCTATTTGTGTCCTCTTAAATTTAATTCATTTATGTTTTACCATTTGCATTGTAAAGCTCTTTTCCTTCTTTTTTAAATTTATTCATTATGGGATGTTGTTTGTACATGTTGTAAATGACTTTCTTGGCTTCTTTCTCAGACAGTTCATTATGGATATATAGGGACATTTTGTGTGTATTGAGTTTTACCCTGTTATGTTATTGAGTTTATATGTTCTAGCTGCAGACAGAAAATTATAAATAAGGAACCACTTTCATGGTGTTCGTGGGGATAGAAGATAATACAGCCATTATGGAAAGAAGGATGGGAATTTCTCAGATTAAAAAAATAAGAAGTCTTCTACAAAAAATCTTATTAAAACCAATCAACTGGATGTCATTATTCTGTGTACATGTATGTAAGTTACATAGGTATGTTAAAATATTAAAACAGAAATGTCATTAAGAAGTAAAAAGATGAAAATTGATCCTCAATAAAAAATTGTGTATATAGCATATGTAATTGTGACCGTATTTGGAGAGATCATTTGAATTAGATCCTCCTTGATATAGTGGAAGATGATGGTAGCATAAAGTCTGATTGGTGCTATTCTGCTCAAAAAAAAAAAAAAAGTGCCAAGAGAAGATCTTCTAAAGACTCCAAAGGCAGCAATATTTGTGAAACTTCATTTAGGACACTTGTTAATGAAGCTTCATTTGCATTTGAAGCCTTCTGGTTTCTGAATGTTTGTTACAACTGTAAGCAGTAGATAGTTTTTTGTTTGTTTGTTTTCTTGTTTTTTGATGTGTGCAGGTGTATGTGTGCACACACCCACATATGTGGAGGCCAGAGAAGAATATCAGGTATCTTGCTCTATCATTTTGTCTTATTTTTTTGATACATAATCTCAATTTATTCCTGAAACTGGCCAAATTTTCAACTAGACTATGTGGCCAGACCAACCCAATGATTCTGTCTCAGTAACACTGTAACAACTGAGCTGTTGCTGGGATCTGATTTGAACTCAGGTCTGCACACTTGCATACCAAGACTCTTCATCAATAAGCCATCTCTCCTGCTCTTATTTGTTTCTTTAATTATTTTTAAATTTCCGTTTTCCTGCCTTGTGCAATGATATGATTTTGTAGCCTCTATTTAGTCTAGAAAGACCGTTGATTTTCATCATAAACATTCATTTAAATCTAAACAGAATGAAACAAATAACATAAAAGGTATAAGATGTTTTTCTTTTTCTTTTGTCTTTTTTTTCTTTTCTTTTCTTTTTTGCAAATACTACTCTATTTCATATAAAGGAAATGAATAAATAAAAATGTTGCATTTAATATCTGCCAGGACTCTGGGAACTAATAGTCCATGGAACATCAAAGATGATTGTGAACTTAAAAGCATTCACACATATAAGCAAGTTTATAAATAATTTATTTAAAATTAGTTCCCTATATCTAAAATACATACATATCACCCATGTACATTTTTAAATACAGCAACTTCAAGTGTGATATGTTAAATTCTCACTTAAAATATGTATAATATGTAAATATTTAGCACTTTACCTACAAAACTTTAAACCTTAATTTGAAAAAAAAGTAGAAGTTAACTGAAGCACAATGTAATTTCACATATATTTTATGAGTTGTAAGTAAGACATATCCATATAATCTTTACAAGACAGAAGTATAGTTTAAAGTAAGGTAGAGTTGAAGAAGCATAGTTGTAAAATGAGGAGAAGAGAAAGATAAACTATGGACATAGAGCACATACTTGTGCAGTAGAAAGCAGAATTAATGCCAGGTATGTGAACACTAAATTTTGTATATTTTAATAATTATTCCTTATTATGTGTCACATTATTGGTTTCTGGTTTTATACTACCTTGTACTTATTTCAAATAATTTTCATTCTCTTGTTTATTCTCCTTTAATATATTATATAAACGATTCATGAGGAGGGAATTTCCATTCCACATTATTTCATGCAATCTACAAAGACTGATGCATTTATATACTCGTGCTACTTCCATTTCACAATGATGTAAAGGAATGTTGCTTTATGCTTTTCCCAATGCTTGTTTTACTGAGGTTTCACTCACATACATAATAATAAATACACAGTATGTACTTTGGCCTAATTATAAGTTAGACCATTTGGAGATATGGGATTTTATTTAATAGATGATTCTTCTTAACTTCAATGATCTAATGGGATTGATTCATCTCAATGGAAAATTTAATGTTATTGTACATTTCCTGCTAAATGGCTTGTAAGCTTTTTGCATATATTAACTTTTAGTATAATTTCAAAATTGTTGTCATGTTAATATTATGTATATATACATATGTATATTATAAATATATGCCTTTTCAAGATTGATTTTCTATATTTTTTCATACAAGTAGACACAAGAAAAAAAAAACCAGTAAATTAACAAAATGCCAAGTACCTGTTCTCAATGACAGCATACTAAGTCGTCAACTTTATTAACATAGTCACACGCTTAACCTCAGTTCTTCAGTTTCTTCATTTATGGACTATCAAATGGCTCACTAGTTAAAGTTCCTTGCTGGCAAATCTAATGATCTGTGTTCAGTTCTTGGAACCTATGTGGCAGAAGGAGAGAACTGACTCCCCACAAGTTTTTTTCTGGCTTCTATTCATGTGGCATCAGGCACAAATTCACATTCACATACATGCACTATATAAATTTTAAAATATAATAACAATTAACTTACTTGGAATGATAGGGTAATTATATAGTTTATTATCTAGGAAAATGTACTAGGTATTGCTGAAAGTTCAATATCAAGTGTATTTAAAGAGTTTATTAAATTATAGCTTTGCTCATAAATTGTTTACAAAATCTTTACATTCTCATTATATTTGAAGATGGGAAATTTTATTGAACCATACACAGTGAAAGAAATATCTACACAATGAAGTTCCCTTTATTTTTAATATGTGATTAGTGATACATTACTAATAATAAATGCATCTATTTTAACTCAAACTTCCCATTTCATTCAGAAGACATTTTTGAGTCTACTGATATGCAGTTAGGCAGCTCAATAGAAAGTAAATGGAAGGATTTTTTAGAGACAGTTTTTTGGATGCCTTGCTTTCAGAACACCTTTAAAATGAGGCAATTCTCCACATTTTTCTCAACTGTCATTTCAGAATCATCTGTACAGTAAATAGACTTTGAATATACAGTAAAAGTCTATTCTCTTGAAGTAAATAACAGGCTTGGTTTTTGACATAGAATATAGAGATTACAACTTGCTCTGAAGCAGAGGGCTTGGGTGTTTACTGTCTAGTACAATAATGTCTCCTTTCAAAGCAAAGACAAGGCATGATAAACCATGAATGTTCTATAGGCTGAGAAGATCCATATGACTTATGTGTTTATATAATATTAACATTGCCTTCAAACGACATGTTAATTTCATCACAATTGCTGTGCTGCAAGTATATTGATCTGCTCCCAGGCCTCAGAACCTCATGTCTTCTACCAGCATTTATAAAATTATGCCTTACTGGCTTATTGGCTGAGCAATAAGAAGAGAGAATCCATCATCTCTGTATGCCAAAACATACAAACTTTTTAAGCCATTGGATCATATGGAGTACAATAAGTACTAGTTAAGAAGAATGGTGACATCTGGGCCATTTCAAAGCTCATATCTGTCCTTCTGTAGTCAATCATAACAATACTAGATTATCTCTAAAAATGTATGAGCAGTTTTAAAAGTGATTGTGTGCTACTATACTTAAATTTTGTACTACTGGGGATATTTCTCCGAGAAGAAAAATTGCAAAGGAAATACTATTATTTGGATTACATTGTTTCCAGATTAGGTTTAAACTATCAATTTAAAAGCATGGTGGTGGTGGCACATACCTTTAACCTTAGCAGTTGTGAAGCAGTGGCCAGCTTGGTTTACAGAGTGAGTTCCAAGACAGCCAGAATTAAAACAGAGAAACCCTGTCTTGAAAAGAAAACAATAACAAAAACAAAAAAGCAATAAAATAAAATATCAATTTAATTACATTAAAATGGGATGATATAATTTTTAAGAAGTAATTTTTAAAAAGATAATCTCAATAATTTGTTTTGAACATAGTCCTCCTAATCTGAAAGACTCATCTGTCTTGAATTAAAAATGGTTATAAGTTTAAGATATATGACCATCACAAGGAACAAAGCACTGACTTGGATGAATATAAACTTATTTTCAGAAGGAATAGTTTTATCTATCAAGCATCACTAAATTAAAGAGAAGAGCTCTATGGCTCCAGTGGGGAAACATGATGACAGAGCTTGGCAAGAAATCTAGAATGTGCTGCTGTTTACATAGGTAACAAAAAGTCAACAGAACATTTTGGGGGATGTACTACTTGAAACACAAGGCTGCTTGAAGCTAATAGTAAATCCTTTACTCGCTGGCTTGTAAACACTCTTTTCTTTATGCACCCATATCTACTTTTTCCTTTGCAGTTATCTGTTTTGATAACTTTTTTTTTGAAAATATTGTGACTGGAGGTTTCTGTATCTACAGTGGATATCCTATACAGCTGTACATATGGATAGTACTAACTAGACTTATTAGTCAGTAAGAGAGAACAAAGAGCCATTAACTTAGAAGTGGTTTGTGTTGGGGAAGATATAGGCTAATTCAATGAGGGAACTAGGGAGTAGATATCATATTTTACTATAATCATGTATAAAATTCTCAAGAACAGAATTTTATATGTTAAGAAAATTAAATATAATTGTGTATATGTGAATTATTATTATCAAGAGCATTTGATGGCAATTTTCACCTGGAGATATTTGTGTATACACATATATTTAAAGGTAATAATAGCAAAAGAGGCTATTAAACTGAGTGCAGAGGGGCATGGGAGGTACTGAAGGAGCATATCTAGGAGGGGTTGAAGAAGGGAAAGGCTAAACACGACAAAATTCTATTTTAATTAAAATATTAAAAAATAGAAAGCTGTTTTAGTCACTGTTCTATTACTATCAAGAGATACCATTATAAAGGAAACTCTCATAAAATGAAGTATAATTGGGAGCTTGCTTACAGTTTCAGTGGGTTAGTCCATTATTAACATGGCAGGGAGCATGGTGCATTCAGGCAGATGCTGGAGTTGTAACTGGGAGCTTTACATCCTGATCTGCAGGCAGATAGAGATTGGGCCTAACATGAGTGTTTGAAACCTCAAATCCCATTCCAAGAGACACACCTCCTCCTCTAACACGGCCATATCACTTCCAACAAGGCCAGAACTCCTTCAACAAGGCCTCACTTCCTAATCCTTCCAGACAGTTATCAATTGGGGACTAAACTGTAAGAACCTATAGAGGCCTTTCTAACTCAATCACAAAAGCATAAAAGGCTTTAATTAAATTAATTAATTAATGTATTAATGTATTTATTTATTTATTTTTAATAATTTTGCTTGTTTTGAGCTGCAAATTGAATTTTACTTATTATTAATTTGTACCAGGAAGATGTGTTACAGCATTTTTATTCATAGGATTGGAAAGATTTTCAGTAGCGACATGACACTAACATGAACTTGTATGTAGCAACATCTGAGGCACCATAATGTATATTGATGTAGTTTCTGTTTCTGAAATCAATCTAAGACGTACTGGTTTTTTACATTTTTTACATCTGTGTTTAGATATTCTTCTTCTAGTGTCATACACTCCCATTTTCTTATTCCATATATGTGACAGAGAGTATTCTTGAGACTGAGGACTGTATGTGTAGATTCTTATGTTTTTTGTAGCTCCACTCTGCTAGTTATACATTTAGGTAAAGTCTTTTTTTTTTTTCTAGTATTTTGATGATTAGTGATTCCATGAAATCGAGGTTCATACTTTAGAACTTGCTATTTTGTTTGGTTAATTGTTGCTAGGATTAATTTAGTAAATTTTATTTGCTTTCAGTGTAAAAGATTAAATGGCTCAAAGAGACTGCCCTTGGGACTGAGGGCAATTACCTTGTGACAATTGTCACCTGCCAGATTTTTGCTGTTTTATTTTTGAATGATTCCTGAAACAACTCATTTGATAGTCTTATCTCATTAAACTTGGCTTCTTGAGCAGTATTTTTTACTTTTGCTTTTTTTTCAGACCACAATGTTCATCTTTTAAACGTCATGGCTTGGGTGTATCTGGTTACTTAGTAGTCTGCAGTTAAACTTTCTTCCCTTGTGAGGTTCCTAGGGACACCTCAATAGTTAAAAGCAAATACATTGTTTTGAGAGTCAAACTCCTTTAATTTCCAGTGGATGGCCCTTGACCCTAATCAAGGCTATTTAGGAGAAAATGTGAACTATCTGTGGCTTGTTTTGTGTACTGAAAAATCATATATGTACAGTCCAGCTTAGAGTAGGAAAAGAAGCCTAAATCTCCAGAATTTAACAACAGAAAAATATTTAGGGGATTATCAATTTGTCTTCTAAGATTATCACTTCTAGTATCTAACCTGCTCTTATAGCCAGATGAATACAATTTGTCTTGAGCACCAATATTCTCAGGCTTCCTTTCCTAAATTGAGATCTTAGGGTTTTAGTGAGGTGTATTTGGACAGCAAGCTCCTTTTTTCGTGTAGATCATAGCATTTGCCACATGGCACTTGAATGGATTATAAAAGGTAGTAGTATAACTCCCTTGACATGATATTTACAACTCTTAAGAGCTGGTAATAAGTTGATTATAGAGTAAAGCTTTGCCAGGGAAAAGCCCCTCCCCATTCTGGTTGCATGCTGCTTGGACTGCTGGGGATAGCTCAGAGGGAGGTATATAAGAGGGGCAGTTGCTGGCAGTTAGAGTTAAGAGTTACAACAGAGTTACAGCACAGTTGCTCTAGTACCGAGAAAGAGAGAGCACAAAACCTGATGATGGGGAAGTGGGCATAAATTAGGCTCAGATAAAGTGAACTAACTGGGGTTTTAGAAAAGTTACAATTTAGATCTCTGTAATTGATGTCCTGCGAGAGGCTAAACCGGAGTGAAATAGTTCAGTTCCTCAGACATAGATTAAGACAGCCGAAAAAAGGCTGTAATGGTTTCTCTTTCCTTCCTATCCTTTCATTTCCTATGAGCTAACTGTGGTTTAAAACATTACAAGTTAGAAATCTAGTGGCCAGGAACAGAGGGGCAGTGTCAAGTTGCCAGTGAGAAAAGTTACAGCAGCTTTTGAGAGCCCAGACTCAAAATGCAAAAACAGACAAACCCACACCTCCTTTCAGAAGAAGAATTGTTGCATTTTAGATACATTTTAAATATGTTTTAAAAATAACCATTTATAGTTGATCTTATATATTTGGACCATTCATCAAAAGTAAGACTGTTATCTTGCTGGTATAGAAGATTCTACTTCCAGACTATCAAAAATACTGTAAAAAATATTACTGTGGAGTACAAGACACCTCCTTTCCAGCACAAAATCATTGTCCACCATTCTAGATTACTTTTGCACATGAATTTCTACTGATATTTTAAGTTACTTCATATGGAAAAATATTATATCTGTAATGAGTTGATAATCAGACAAGGTCTGACTGAAATTGCATTTACTTTAGAAGCCTAAAGGGTTATTGTCAACATATTGATTCCAAGATTATCATGTACCTCAGGACTATACATCAATTGTTAAACCAATGCACCTCCTAACTTCTTTAATGAATGTGTAGTAATCAAAGTTATTCCAAAAAATTATTCAACTGAGATCTGAAGCATGGCTCAGCATTTAAGAGCATTTCTTTCTCTCTTAGAATTGATTGGTTTCTAGTACCATTATTGTAGTACACAACTGTGTGTAATTCAAGTTCTTTTTTCTTACATGTTTTTGCAAAAGAACACAATAGCCTAAAACAAAAAATCATCACATAGAATTTGGACAAATAAAATCAAGAGAAGGAAAAGAATCACAAAAAAAAAAAAGGCACAGGACTCAGGAGACCCACTCATACTCAGGAGTCCAATAACAAATACTGAAATGAAAGCTATTTTATATATGAAGAAGTTCTATTGCAGACACATGCAGGTACTGTAAATGCTGTTTCATTCTCTTTGAGTTCAAATGAGCTTTACTCATGTTGACTTGGAGGTGGGGGGGGGGGCGTGTCTTACTTTCTTGGTATCACCCAATCCCTCTGGCTCTTACAATCTTTCTGCCTCCTCTATCTCTGGGTTCCCTAAGCTCTAATGGGAAGGAATTGATGGAGAGCTCATTTATGGCTGAGCACTCTAAGGTCTCTCACTCTTTGCATAATATCTGGCTGTGTATCTGTATTTGTTTTGTTCTATTACCAAAGGAAGCTTCTCTGATGGTGGCTGAAAACATCACTGATCTATGAGTGTAGCAGAATGTCATCAAGTGTCATTGTCATTTTATTGCTATGTTTGTTTTGTAGAACAGGAGTATTTGTTTTTATCCCAGGTCACTGTGCTATCTTTGCTTTGTTTCTTAGTCACCCAAGCATTGTGGGGTATGGGGCTATCTCTTGGAATGGCCATAAGTCAAATCAGATATTGGTTGGTTATCTCCCAAGATTTGTTTCACTATTGCACTAGCATATCTTGAAGACAGTTGACCATTGTAGATCAAAGTGTTTGTGGCTATCTTGGCATTTATGTTTCTCCTTTGGTAGCATGAAGAGGACCTTCTTGTACTAAAGATGCTAGAAAATAGGAGTTAAGGCTTTATGTAGGCCCCAGTTCAACATATCCATGTTCAAGTAGTTTTGTACATTTTGTCTTCAGCAATAAGGTCTTGCTGTTAGTTTGTGGAGATCAACCTATAGTCTTAGCAACATCCTGGGCTTTTTAGAGATTACCATGAGCTCCTTTGGTCAGCAACTCAATTTGATGTAATCCAGTCCTATTACTGGAAGCTTCGTTTGGGGACACGACTAGAGAGTTGGGACTCTGTCTCCCCATTATGTGGAAATTATATTTGGATTATCTTCATATATGTACATATTTTAAGATGTTTATAGTTTTTTACATTACCATACTATCCTTCAGTACCCTTTTAATTTAACTGTCTCTCCCCATATTCTCACCTTCATACCCTCTTTCCTCCTCATCCCCCTTTATTCACTACTTTCTACTTCCTCCATCCATCCATCAATCCATCCATAACTACCCATACTATTTTCCTTTCCTAGTGAGACATATCTGTACCCTACTCTAGTCCCTTACTCTATACCAACCCTCTTTGGTTCTACAGATTACAGCTTGGTTATCATTGATTTAACATCTAATATCCAACTTTAAGCAAATGCATAGCATATTTATCTCTCTATGTCTCAGTTATCTCACTCAGGATGATTTTATCTAGTTCCATCCATTTTCTTGCAATTTTCATGAGGTCATTATTTTTTAATAGCAGAATCATATTCCATTTTGTGAATGCACATTTCTTTTTCTTTCCATACTACTGTTAAAGGACATATTCCAAATTTGTAGCTATTACGAGTAGAGCTGTAACGCAAGTTATAAGGAATCAAGTCCCCTCTTCTTACTTCTGCAGACACTATGCACAGGTGTTGCACATGCCTACTTTAGAGGAAACCACCAAGGTACATAAAAGTATATAAACCTAAAAAATATTAAAATATTCAACTATTTATAGAAATATATACTCTCAGAAGATCACAGGTTGTCCCTTAAAATGAATCTTCTACTAGTTATTTATGGAAGTTCTCTGGGTAAATGAGTATCATTGTTTCACATTGATAATTATCAGTGTTGAAAATCTTTCAACAAAAGAAGAAGATGGAGAAAGAGAAGAAGGAGGAGGAGAAGGAGGAGGAAAAGTTTCATGACTTATAAGTGAAATAATTACTAAAACCATCTCAATCACAAAGTGATATAGTTCAACTTCAACTTCCTGGACAGAATGTTTATGAATAACCAAGTTTCTACTGCTTTCAATCTTATAAGCCAAAGGAAGGTCTGCATAATTACCATTGCACTACAGTTGCCTCATTAAGTAACAAGCCCAGTTGAAATGCCACTGAATGTGAAAGGAGAAAGTAATGGGTATTCCTGAATTGCTAATGAAGAGAGTCATTTTTATCATTTATTTTGAGCCAAATGATTATGGAATTAAGGGGAAAGATATTCCAGAAATTAACACACTGAATGGATTCCTATGTGAAAACTTATTGGAAATAGTCTTTATTTCATGCTACATGAAGGGAAAAATATGCTGTTGAAACAAGGTCTCTAATGACTAGACTGGCCTTGATCTTCCTCCTTTTTTCTCTTAAATGATGAGATTTCAGTACCATACCACACTCAGCTTGTATGAATGGAATTAAATGAATATAACCACTACTATTTTTTTAAGCAAAGTCTTTGCTTTGCTCTAGCATACCTTATAAGGAACTAGCTACACATTGTAGTCAACAATATTTCCCTTGCCTGATTTTCAGCATACAATATCACATGTTGTCTTTCCTGTCTGTCTACCTAGCATAAAACTCCAAATATCAATCTGTAGTTAAAGAAATAAGCAATAGTATTTAATACTCATGTGAGATAGCCTGCATTCTCTCTGATAAGCAAAACTCCACACTGTGCTTTTGTTCTGGGCTCACTGAGTTTGGATCACAGAAGAAGTGATACTCATGCTATGATTCAAGAAGGTTACAAGTCTGAGTCATAACATTGTCTCTAGTCTATGAGTCTCATGTGTTTTTATCAGCATATGAAAAATTATGATAGGAAGTAGTGGAAACTTTCAGGCTACACACATTAGGTATTTGCAACATAGTATGAATACTTTAAATAATAGATATAGGCACAATTTTTGAAATATTTTAATGAAAACTCTAATGTACATAAATTCATAATTTTTTTATTATTTTGTCAACTTAATTTTTATTAAAATAAGAATACATTTTGTTTTATTAAAAGAAAGTCAAACTCTTGGATCATTTACAGAATAAAAATATTTGCATAGGAATTATAAGGGAGTAGTAGATGTGGATATAAATGTTGATTCACCATATGCAGATGTTGATTCAGGACTGAAGACACTTTATTCTTTGTCTAATTGAATCACTGGTTCTCTTCCAGCATCCTGGAACCCTAGAACATTTCGTTCTGTGTACAATCTAGTCTTAATCCTTGAACTAGGGGCTATTGCCTTTTTATAATCTGCAACATTTAAATTGCTAACCTAGACCTAGGAGGCTTCAGCCTTACCCTTCAAAGACCTATTGTTGACTGAGCCACTCTGAGTGCTTGTGAGTTCTTATTCTTCTTGTTCAACTGAGTCTTCATCCTGCTTCTCAACTTACTCTTCAATTGACTCTTCTTAACTGACTCTGTTAACTTAGTCTTCAACCTGTTTCTATGTATCTGATCCTCTTCAACTCCTATATAACTCTCCTAACTTAGGTGAGAGTCCCTCTTCTCTCTTGATCACTGGGTATGCCCTTACTCTGTTAACTCTTCTTCTGAGTTGGAAATTTGTCTGCCATTCACTCCAACTCATCTCAGAGGTTACTTCCTCTGTGACACTGACTCCTTCAGAGTTCTGCTTCCTGTGTCTGTTTGCTCTGCCCCACATCTACCTGCTCCAGGGATAAAGGTATAGACTACCACTGCTTTGTGAATACAGGGAATAAAGGTGTGTTTTACCACCACTTTCTGAATTCTGGATAAAAGGTGTGCCTACATTCCATCCAGACCATACAGTCCTCCGAATGTAATCCCTGGAATGAAGGCAGGCCCCTAGCTTTCACACAGGGCTATTCCTTTACAGAATTATAATTCTAAACATGATGGTAGTAAGAAAAATACACTAGAATTAGAGTGCCAATTTGTTTTAATCAGAGTATATTTACATTTTCATTTGAACTCTTTCTGAATTTCCTGTATATGAACTTTCTATGCTTATGGTTTTAAGCACAATTTACATTATTTAATATGCATTCACACAAGAGAGCTTCTAAACATAAATATATCATCAATAAATGTCTATGTTGTGTATTTTAACCTTTCTTTAACTTAGGATATTAATAGTTAAATTTCATTTTATAATAGTCAGACATTCATTTCTTTCCATTTTACAGTCTTAGAGGTCATTTGACTAAATTCCACCAAAACAGTTGCATTATCATGCATCAGTGGGATAGCCTGCAGTCTTCCAAGATATTTTTTTTTCAGACTCAATGCCAATCTCTTAGTTGAGTAGTCAATACTACCATAACTTGATGATAGTGATTGAAATAAATCTTAAAATAATTGGTTAGCCTTCTACAAGTTGAATATCTGACTATAGATATTTTATTATCACAAATATTTCATATCGTGATTAAAACACAATTTTTGTGTTCTTCTAGGTTTAATTTGTCTTTTACTTTCAGTTGAAACAATTTTTTAATTGAATTGGCTGTTCTTACTTGGCAGGCAGAACTGATTCATTCCTGATGAAACATAATAAATCAGACCACAGTACCAATTTGAATATTTTATCAGAGCTGATGGAACAGATTAATTGTGACTTAATAGCAGATTTGAACAGAAAAACCAACCCTATTTGAGGAGATTCTATTGTGTATTTTATTATGCATGATGTTCTTATACATGAGTCAGCTAAATTGTAATTCTAATAGCAAAAATAAATTTTCGAAGAACTGAATAATCATTTATTGAATATTCAGTTAGATTGTCTTAATATTTTGACAATAAATGTTTGCATAATCACATTCACTCTTTTGTTCAATTTTGAGGTCGTAATTCAAATATATTTCTCTATTCCCTTTTCTCATCCAAAATCTTCCCATGTACTCCTTTTAATTTTCTTCAAAGTTGTCTCATTTTTCACTAAGTGTTATTGAAGAATATATGTATTTTTATATACATATATATTACTAAATATAGCCTGTTGAGTTCATATAATATTAGAGGTATGTATGCTCTATAACTTTGCTTTTTGATTGTTTGTAGTTTTCTGTAGTTGTCTCCATCTGTTGCAAATAAAAGATTCCTTAAAGAGGTATGAAGATTACATTTATCTATCAGTATAAGGAGAGATTAATTATTTTAAGACAATGTATTTTGTACAAATAAATATATTTACTCAAGTAAACAAGAAACATTCTTGTAGGAGGATAAGAAATAATGCTGGAGTGGTCAAATATAACCCAAGCATAAGTAGTAATCATTAAAACAATATTATGTACTTTATCTGTCATCTATATCTTCAAATTTGAAAGAAACCATCACCATACAAAATATATATGAAACCAGAATCTCAAGGGATAGCTTTCTTTAAGTGTGGTTTTCTTTTTAACACTGAAAATAATCATCTAAAATACTTTGAAAAGGAAAAAGGCTTGCAATACATATATATATATATATATATATATATATATATATATATATATATATATATAATACACACACACACACACACACACACATGCACACACACACACACACATATATGTAATTATAAACATATAGAAACTATATACTAGGCTGAGGTTTCATTTAATATAATTTAAAAAAGAAAAATGACTATATTCATTTTAAATGAAAAGTATAAATTAAATTAAAGTGTGCTATAAATTGCATTTTTCACCCATTGTGACTACATTTTAAAATACATTATCCTATGTTATTTATCTCAATAAATAACTATAGTTGTTACTATAGTCGGACTCAAAAAAAAGTTCACTCATATTTTATGAAAATAATTTTTCTAGAATGTCTGCGTGATTATAGAATATTTCTAAATGGATTGAATGTTGTTGCAACATGGCTACAAAGGATAGTACACTGTTATTTTCATATAAACAGTAATGGTTCAAAATAAAAAAATCATTTGTGTAATTCAATTTCATGAACAATTTTTCTTAAACAGTTATGATAACAAATAAGTATTGAACACAATTTAGAATGAAATGTGTGCATATCGAAGAATAAATGAGAGAACATCCATCTGTTCTTCTTATGCACTTTTTCTCTAAAGGAAATCTGATACTTACAAATTTTTATTTATTACTGTAGTTATCCATAGTTGTTTTTGAATGCTATTTATAGTAACAATATAAAATAGACACTGTATATTATAAAACATATATGAGAACTTGGAATATATGTTATATAAATCATTAATTTTGTGTATATAATATAATACTTAATATTTTGTATGTGTATGCATGTGTAGTATGTTTATAAATGTGTGTGTGTCTGAACATGTAAGTAAATATATGTATGCATTATAATCTAGAAATGATATTTAATGTATTCCAAAGTATTTTTTGATGGATTACTTGGTATTAATTGCTAATAAGTTCTTGAGTAGAGTTTGGACACTGTGCTAAAATCAGCTCCACATGAGTTGGTCTTGACTGACTTGCACAGATCTTCTGAATTTTGCCAAAATCATTGTTAATTCACAGTACTGCTGCCCTGATTTGTTCATGTTGAATCCTTTTCTTGTAGTTGTCCATTGCCACTGGCTCCTATCTTATCTCCAGTCCCTCCCTTCCATAACAATCCCTGAATCTTAGAGTAGTTTGTGTGGTATCTATGTTTCATTTAGGGCTGAGCATTTTACAGTTCTTAACTCTCTGTACCTTGACCAGTAGTGGGTCTCTTAGTTAATCACCATACACTGCACAAAGGTTCTTCTCTGAAGTGGTTTGAAAGACATATTGATCAATTAATATATTGATAAGTGATTATAAGTTGTTTTATTACTATGTTCGTTTACTAGCAAAAGAGTAGTGTCTTCTCTAGGACCTTTCTAACAAAATGTTCTTAGCCCAATAATGGTACCAAGCATTTGTTTAAATTTATGAGAGGGATTATCGTTCAGAGAACAGTTGGTTAATTCTATGATGCTGTGTGTACTTTTGGACCAATGAGCACATCTTGCATACTTGTCATGATTTTAGCTCCAAGGGATCATTTATGAGTAAGACTGATGGTTATTTAATTTTCCAAGAGCATACATAGCTCCTTCTAGCATTGTAAAAGCTATTTGGTACGGGTGGAGCATTCAGGTCAGTACCAACTGAATTTTTCAAGTTCTAGGACTCAAACGTAAAGTATCTTCAGCAACAGAGTTATATCTTCAAGTCTGGGGGATACCAAAAGGCCTTGGTAGTAGCCTGTAATGTTTTGAAATCTGTGTGTTTTCAGTGACTTACAACTCAAAAAACAATCCATTTCTGGCACTGTGCTTTTGGTTTGTTAGCCTGTGGCATCTGTCTAGTAGGGATATTGACAATCTCTTATAGGGTAATTTACTTTTAAGTACCCACCAACATGTATGTAAATATATATGCATGGTATGCATATGCATATGTATTAGGAAGCATCTACAATAGTTGATTTTCAAAAGTCTTTAGTGTTATTTATCCCACCCTATATTTAATTCTCAAGTTTCTTCTCCCTTCCCCAACCCTAGTTTAACCCTCCTATTACATAATTATTAGATTGAATTATGTTTTAATGCTTGGTTTTAAAAAATTGTTGTTCATGTTACTGATTTGAGTTTCTTAACAAATAAGTTAAATGAAATTTGGGTTTGCAGTAGAAGTTCTCTCCAATTTCTGAAGTCTCTAACATTCTTCTATGAAACTATGCAACACAATATAATCAGCATGGACAATTATGTAATTAAAATATCACTAATTCTGAAAAATGTTGAAAATGTTTTAAGACTTTCAAGATCACATATTCAGCCAATTTTAAGTTTATGTACACATAAAATATTTATATTTCACCAATATACAATTTACTTGTCTTTAATAAATTTTAAAATTATCACACATTTTTGAATAAATGTTTATGATCTTCTAACAGTAAATGTTAGGTATATATACCTATTATCTATTCCCATACACTTATAGTTGCATCAAATGTATATTAGTTAAAGTTAGCTTTTATTGGGTGAGCCATATATTATATATGTACCATAAAAATAAAAATAAAATAAAGACACCAGAAATTTAAGTGAGGTCAAGAGAGATGTGTGGGAGTAGTTGAATGAGCAAAGTGAGGGGTTATGATGCAATTAATCATTAGTTCAAAAATATTATAAATTTTCATCAGGGTTTGCCAGTGAAAAAATAGCTTAAGAAGACATGTTGTAGATACAACAAGGTCAAAGAAATTAATTTTATCCCAAAGCCTTCAGACAGCAACACTGCTCCACCTATTTCTTATATTTATCAGTGAAAAACATGTGAAACTTCTGACCGTGGAAACAGTATTGTAACACACTTGTCTTGCCTTGTTTCCATGCTCAATTTTTGAAATATGTCACAAAAGTTGTGTGAATCAACCTTTCTGTGTGAATCAGAGCATTCCATGCCACCAAAATGCATTAGTGTTTGCTAAAAGTATAAACTGCTGTTTAATAGTATTTTTTTCTTGTAATATAGGTAAGGTTCTCACTGGTGATTATGTATCCTTTAGTCTTCTAATCTTTAATGGGAACTCTCATTAACTAGTTTTTAACTTGCCTTTTCTTTCTTTCCTTGTCTTTAAGAGTGTGGACTTCCATATGTCAACTTTATTATTTTGGTTACCATCTAAAGCTGGTATTGTTTATAGTGTTCCTAAATGTATTTCAATACTGATAGGAATACATTTTTGAGCTTAGGTCCTAGGATATTTTGGTGCTTCCAACTCTTTTTCTCCTCCTGCTTTAGCATTGGAGAATTATATGAATTATACAATGAATTCTGGCTCCTTTTTCCTCTAAATAATGAAGATCAGGACATAAACTGTGAAACTTCATGCTCAGGTGTCAACCATGACTTGTCAACTATAGAAAAGAAAAATATTCTTCAATGATTTTATGTGACTGAAACTCAGGTGGTGTTTGGGATAGAAAAGCAATTCATGCAGCAGATTATATCAGATCTTGCTCAGGTTTTATTCATTTATTTTAATTTTTAATCACTTTGAAAGTTTAATTGGAAGTCTTTTTTTCTCCTATATTAATTATCATTGTGGAAAATGAGCAGTGTCAAAAAATGAATATTAAAGAAACAATTCCTTGTTTCAGAAAATTACTGATGACTGTGAGAAGCAAGATAAAAACCCGATAAGAGAAGTTGTGTAGTTGAAAGGGTGGGATCCAATGGAAGTCCTGGGAAGAGGTTAGCAAAGTGAAACTAATCAGAATATATTGTACAAAAATTATTTTCAATAAAAAATGAAAAATAACAATATGAATCCAAGAGATGAGTGCCATGATATAAAATGAAGTACCAGAAATTAACACAAACAACTATGATAGGATTTTGCTCTTTTGGAACTAACATTATGAGACCTACTTTCACTGCTGGTCCTGAAAGTTGTCATGGACAATCTTGTACCCAAGTCTAGCCATAGTTATACCAGGAATCTGTGCAACTTCTCTCCTTTACTCAAAAGTGCTGACAATTACAGCTTAATATTTTACCCCTTAACCATGCTTAAAATTGAAAACCAGAAGTTGATTCTATGCAAAAGTTATTAAAGAGAAACAGTCTTAAAAATGTTGTACCAAATTATGTTGGAATTTAAGTATATTTACAAGGGTCAATATTGAAATGATGAATTTATATAATATAACTACATTTTAATTTATGCACAATCTGAAAAAAAATCCCTAAATTGATCATATGCATATTTTGTACTACGTGAAATTAATGAATCAAGTTTCGTATAAGGAGAATAAGTCAGCTTGTGAAGCTCTCCATGGAATAAACTGTATAGACATTAATGTTTAATTGTTATAATATCTAATCCCATAATCCTGAAAACTATTCAGTTTATGTTTCTCGTTATTCAAAATTGAAAACTTAAACCTTCAATGGTGTTCTTCCCTCTAGTTGAATTAATATACCATGATATCCAAGCCACATTACATGTTGTTTATCAAAGACTAACCAGCTGTAATTTCACAAATCATGGAGTTATTTCATAGCAAAGTTTCAATATTCTTAGTCTTTGAAAATTGCAGTCATAGCATCATACGTCTAAGACATTATCCAAACTCGAGAACACTACATTTTGGGAAAGTGCCCAATTTCTAATGATTCCTGAAAATGAGATTTGACACTTTTCAGCAAATATGGAATCTAATGACACTTGTAATATAACTATCATTTCAAGTTTTTTTTCCTTTCGATTACCTTCTGATTAGTTTTCCAATAAAGCTGTGCCATGGCTTATTGAGTGCATCAACTTGTTGGCATCAACATCAGGCTGTTTACATGACAGAAGCTAGATGGGAGACACTTTTTATCTTCCTCTCTCTTATTTTACCAATTACCACACACCACTAAGAAACTTACATATTTTTCATGCAGTTCTTCAATACATGAGTCATGTTTATATCATAGAATTATATTGAGTGAGGAATTTGAAACTCAGATATTTAAGTGTAAATTTCTGGGTTTTCTGGTATAACTGAGATTCAGTTTGTGACTAGGTTCCATATATAACTTCAAATACTTGAAAATTCTGTTTTAGTTTCACTTCTGATTTCATGAAAAAAAATACACTAACAAAAAAAGAAAAGCATCTTAGAAGAAAAAGTACTTTTTTGGACTCACAATTCCAGATTACAGTCCATGTAGTAGGGAAGTCAGGGCAATGAGATTTCTGTAGAGGAGACGCTCCATGTTGGTTTTCAAATACCATATGGTGAGCCATGACATTATTTACATTCAGTTAAAGGAAAAGAAGCCAGAGGCTATGAATTTGTAAAAGATGGAGAACAAGAGATGGTATATGGGATAGATTGGAGAAAAAGGAGAGGGTAAATATATGTCATTAAATTTGAATTTAAAAAATGCTAGTCACATCACATCCAAGGTCAATACAGAGAGAAACAAATGTATACGTGCTTAATTGCTTGATTGCTCATACTCAGTTCAATTTCCCCATTCTTATACAATTCAGGTGTCCCTGCCTAAGGAATATAGGGCAGCCTTCATACAGACTATCCTCTCAGGTGATTCTACGTTGAATCAAGTTGACGATTAAAGCAAACCCTCATACTCCACTGCTTATTTACTTGTCACACAAACACATAACTTTAAGGTATAATCTTTTACTCCTTGACTCTAAAATCTGTTTTTTTTTTTAACTCTAAAAACACAGTCTAATTTTCAAAGTGCAAATTCCTTAAGAGTGGGTATCTATTAAATAAAAAAACATTTTGTATAATTCATGAATACGATTGCATAGAGTAACACTCTTATTCCTAAATTAAAGAATCAGGATATAAAATAGAAAAATCTTATCAAAATAAATCTCAAATTGATCAGGACAAATATCAATTTATTTTCCTCCATTGTATAGCATCTGAAGTTCATAATGTAATCTTGGCACCAAAGGGGTTGGATTGCCACACCCTTCCAGTTTTGTCACCAGCAATATGAACAGCTTCTCTTTAGCTTAGGAAAACCTACTCTATTCTAACAGCTCTCCCTGATAGATTCCCCATGTTCATGTTGTCTCTAGAATCCTGGGCTTGATAGCATCAAGTCTAACTAATGCTTCACTTTCACTAATGGCTTCCCCAGATGGACCCCAAACCTTCCACATAGTGCTCAATGTCTCAGTTATTCTCTATGAACCCCTCACTCTTGCATCTTTCATGCCTTCAATACTAGTACCATATAGACAATACTAACTTTGCCAAATTCTGCCTCCCATTAAATATAGCCAGGCAACTTGTATCATAACTATATCAGTTTTGGTGCCCTGACCTCTAAGGAAACATGTTCTTACTGCCTTAATGAAGTACAGGAAATTCCATTTTAATTGTGTTGAGCTCTTCGATAATTACTTCTGCTTCTCCAATCAGCAAACACAAATTTTTAGCCAAAAAAAAATCTCATGAATAGCCCCTACCTATGATCCAGATAGTTTTCATTTCTCTCTAAAATCCAAGGAGCCAGGCCTAAACTACCCATAGTTTCAAATTATTCGTATCTTTCAAGATCCCACCTAAATAACCCAATTTTCTGCACTTCTAACATTCAATGGCATTTTAAATACAACATTGAAAATTTGTCATTATTTCTCTCATAAACAGTCCAATGCATAAAAGCTCTATTTTCACACTAATTCACACAACACTCTCACTTTGTTAATAAAAATTTCTAGTTTTCTTTTTTTTGTAGTAAAGAACCATGAAAAAACACAACTTACAGCTGTGAATAGCTTTATTTTGGCTCACAAAACTTGAGGGGGTCAAACAAATGAAAGCAAAATCTAAAGGTTAATTAGGCTCAAAACTTTTATCCCTATTTTGCATGTTATATGACTTTGGAAAAGTCATTGTGTGCAATGAGATTTTCTCTGCTATGAACCCAGCAAATAAGACCATTAGTTGTTTAGGAGCATATGTTATTTAATGAAGCTAAAGTTCCAATATTCCTTATTTTATAATAAACTTGTTATCTTTGGAAAGTGTTACTCTTTACTGTAGTCTAAATATTTGGATGCTTATAAAGAAATAGAAATATAGTGTTGTATACAATTTATTTTAGAGGATTTATATATTAATATGTATAATTATATATATCAAATGCATATCATTAGAGCTTCATATAGTTTAAAATGTTCAGTCATGATTGTGTATGATAAAGTACATAATAATTGCACTCAGAGTAATAATTATAAATGAAAATATTGAATAATAAAGAATAAATTTGCAATTATTCTGTTTATATGTGATATGATTTTTAAAATCTGTAAAATAGCTCTTTTGTTTATCACCCTTTGTGAACTTGTTAGCAGCATTATTCAAATCCATTAAAATATAATTTGTATGGCAGACTAAGTAAATATTGTTTGATAGTTGATATTTCAACAATTCTTTCACTCTATTAATAGGAGAACTTTATATCATCCCCAAACTTAAGATTTCACTGTAGAATAAGTTCTGCATGAGTAAAAATATTAATAAGATACCTCTCAGAGTTTGGGACAGAGAAGAAATAGTACTGTTTATTTTTAAGTCATAACAATAACTTATTTATCTAATATTTACCTTCCTGCTGGTCAGCTTATCCTTCATCGAACTGGACTTTTCATACCCTCAGGAGATCTACTATGAAAACAGTGCAATCTCAACATAGTTTCTTTTAAAAGTTGAATAGAGAAAACATATTCTTTAGCTATACTTCCTTTAATTCTCATAATACCATAACAAAAATATTTGAAAATTTGTGGTCACACAAAACTCTTTTATTGTTTCTGTCTTGCAATTGTTCAGAATGTACTTTTTCCATAGAAGGCCGTGTTCTCAATGTTTGCCTTCTAGTTTACAGGCTTATTTTGAGGTTGTAGAGCATTTAAGAACTGAGGTCCTGCTGGAAGAAACAGAACACCTAGAAGAGCCTTTTGAAGATTTTAATCTCTCCAATTCCAGCCTGTTCCACTGCTTATTGGTTGGCTACTGTGTGTGAAGACTTGCTGCCTCAAGTTCCTTCAGATATATGTGTGACACCATAAGAAATTAAAATCTCTTTTAAATTGTTTGCAAAAGTAAGCATTTCCTCACACGTAGTAAATATTCTGGAGTTTTCTGTTATAGCAACAATGACAAAAAAATTATGTAAATGCCTTATCCTCAGAAATATTATAGTTGGTAATAAGTTTCACACATAATTCTCCTCTTTCAAATGCGAGACACAAGGAAATTATGTGTGCTTATTTCCATATTCATCATTTTATTGTCACAAAGCACATTTATGTTTCATTGACAAAGAGACCTCATCTGAAAAAAATACTAATGGTAGAAGAAAAGCAATGACATGATACAAAAAAAATCTCTGCAATATGTTGCTATAAATTGAATTGCAAAGCATTTCATATGTCAATGAAATAATGTAAAAAGAATTCAGAATTCTTTTTAAAGTGTGGATTCATGTAAAATATGTATAAGAGACTAATATGTGATTTAAAATGACAGACTTAAAACCATGGGAAGTGGGATATGTTTAAAAAGTCTGTACACTTTAATCTGTCAAATGAATTATAATTTTCATAATTTATTTACTAGCAAATAAAATTATGTGTGTGTGTGTGTGTGTGTGTGTGTGTGTGTGTGTGTGTGTGTAATCCAAGGTCACATGGAAAATTTGGCTAAATCCTAGGTGAGAACACATTCAGAAGTTTTTTTTTTTCTCTTATGTATGTATTTAAATTTTAAAACCATGAGAAAATTTTACTTAAATTTTAAGATGTGGACAATTCAAAATAATTATAAACACAAATGATATTGCTATTTATTTGGCCTAAGTTAATATACAATACATATACAATATTGTTAATATTGTATACACATATACAATAATGTTAATATACAATACAATACAAGTATAATAAACAATACACAAGTGGTCTGTAATAACTTCTTTCATCTCAGTGGTATTAAAGGTATTTATTTGGGATGTCTCCATCAAATTCCCCTCTCAGACCTCAGAGAACCTCATCCAATAGGAAGCAAAAGGAATAGGAAAGACAGAGAAGACATTGATAGAGAATACCAGGAAAACAAGGCCCTCAAAAACAACTGAGAAAAACTCATATGAACTCACAGAGACTGAAGCAGAAAGCACAGGGCCTACACTGATCTGGGTTGCACCAGGTCCTCTATGTATATATCAGACCTTTCAGTTGAGTACTTTATAAGACTCCTCACATGTCTCTGAATCTTGTGCCTTCCTTTGGGGCTCTTTAATTTTTATGTTGGTTTTTGTTTTTGTTTTATCTTATGGTAATTTATTTTGTTCTTTTGGTTGTTATCTCTTAAATACTGTTCTCCTCTAATGAGAGGCAGAAAGGGAACAGATCTGAGTGTGAGAGAATGCGGGGAGCAACTGGGAATAATAGAGAGATGGGAAACTATTTTCAGATTATATTGTATGAGAAAATAATCTAATTTAATAAAAGGACAAAATTAAAAAGAACTGTGTGTTGAAGCTTGAGTGGCTCATGTCATCTGTATTTCATTTGTATTAAAAATCTGATAGTACCTTAGGAAGCACAAGTTATGGAAGCTTAATGTTCTTTCCTACCTACATGTGAACAGTCTACAGTAGTTAACTGTGCTACAAAATTTCAATTAGTTCCTATTTTGATTTATACAGAAATATTTTATGAGCTGTAATTTCAGTACTTTTATTACATAATAAGTTTCTGAAATAAGTGTTTACTGTAATTTCTTTTTGCTGTGTTACCTTCTGTTTGCTTGTGTTACACTGTGTGCCCCAGACATTAAATTGTAACTGAGAATGATGATTGCATTTGAGCAGTGTGTGCTGAGTATTAAAAAGCTAATTTACATAAAAATGTGAAAAAAAATTTTACTCTAAAACATGCCAAGTTAGGCTTGTAGGAGAATAAGCCTGCATGAAAGATAGGAAGGGACTAAATTTCAGTGTTCTATATGAAGGAATCTCATTCAGAGGTCTGTGTGGTCCAGATGGAATGTAGAAAGAATGTTAAGAATATTGACACACCATTTTAATCCCAGTATTCAGAAAGCAGTGGTAGCACACATCTTTAATCCCAGTAGTCAGAAGGGTCCATGTCTTTAATTCATAAAATAGAAACAGTATAGAAGCAGGCAAAGGAAGCAGAGCTCAGAAGGAGTCAGTGTCACACAAGAAAGGATGTCTTAGATGAGTCAATGAATGGCAGGCAAAGTGACTAATCAGAGGAAGAGTTAGCAGAATGAGTCAGAGTGAGGACACACCCAACTTTCAGTATAGAAAGGTAGGCTCTCAGTTCAGAGCCTCAGGACAGGTCAGTTACAAAAGAGTCAGTTACAGCAGGTAGTATGAGGCAAGCAGTTTGAAGCAGGCAGATGGAGGACAAGACACAGAGACAATGAAGCAGTCTGACTAAGGAGCAGAAAGGCTGACTGAGGCAGTATGGAACAATGAGAAACCAAGGAGAGACAAAGAGACACAGGGACAGCTTTGCAAAAACGGTCAACATATCAGATAAGAAGTGTGAGGCAGTTGGAAGCTAAGCTAAACAGTTCAGTCTGAGGCCATCAGAGTTAGCCTGAATCTGCCAAAATCAGAAGAGTTCAGTCAGAAACAGTAAGCAGGAAAGTCTGGGGTCTTCCAGTTCTAGATTTAAGATAGATTGTATGCAGGCCAAAATGTTCCAGGACTCCAAACTAGATTAGATCAAACAAAGAATAAACCATCACTGAATTCGAATCTATGGCAGCATCTGGTGTGAATACATGTCTATAGAGGCTGCCCAAATTGATCTGCAGGTAAGTATTTGTCATGCAAAGCTAAGAACCTGCTTTCAGTCCCTGGTGGAAGTTTAATACACATGGTGGAAGGAGAGAATTGACCCACAATTTTTAAATTTTTCTCTGAGCACTACAAGTACGCTGTGACAAGCACACTGTGGCATTTGTATTCTGGCAATCATATACAAACACACAAGCACACACATGAACATACATACACGTGTACATATATATACAGAAATGACAAATGAAATATATGGAATAAGTGCTCCCCCTTTTCCTTACTTTCTTTTAATTTGATGAAGGTTGTACCTTTTTTGTTTAGCTTTAGTGTAATACTTCAATAAGTATATTTTGATGACAATGAGGGTAGACTACACAAACAATGGTATCTCACTTTTACTTTAATATTTTCCCTTCTCATTAAAATGCTACCGTTTTCTGAAATCATGTCTGTCTCACAATGAAAAAAAAAGTAGTACTTTCTCAAGTGCATTGTGGCACTCATGCAATCAATTGTTGGAGAAAGTGGTCTACAAGTCATGGTGAGGTACTTAAGTCAGCTCTGCCTCTAGCGATATCTTCTAAACAGTATTTCTGCTGCGAATGTGTGTTTCTCTTGTGAACAGCAGTTTTATGATGTCATTTAGCAATGCTAACACTTAATAATGTGAATTCACCTCTCTATATAAGAAGGCAATATTTTTGTAATCTAATAGCAATAATTTCTTAACAAAGCAAATAAGTCATAACCATTACACAATTTATAGTTTTTAATCTTTCTACTGGTCTACTATATTTGGTTTTGTTGAGCAGTCAACCTAGATCTACAGAAATGGAAAAACTAAGTAGAAAACCATATAGCAGAATCTCTGATGACATATAACATATTTTCTCCTAAATTTGTTACCATTTCCTTTCAATGATTTCTCCAATGTATTTACTTATTCATCTAAGGCTTTAACCTTCTTACAGGTTTTGACTAAACCAGAAACTCCTCTCATTGCATCAACTCAACTCAATTTTTATGAAGCACATTCATTTTCATCTGATATAAGCTCAGAACTGGATGACTTTATGCCATAGGAAAACAGTGTGGATTATTTATTTTGTGTGTGAAAGAATGATACAGAAAAACAGTCTTTTCAGGCAAATATCAGAGAAGAAATACAAAAACAGAGCAAATTACTAACACTAACACTTATTAATTAAATGTTAGCATAAGAAAAAAGTAGATGTGATATATGATTTAAATTAGACAAACATTGAAGAGATGGTTGTGAAAATGAGAAAACATCTGCATAAACATGAGGACTTAGTTCCAATCCCCTGTGTAAAAGTAAACTGAAAAACATCAGTGAGAATATCTGTAATGTATCAAGGGAGGCAGAGACTATATCACTGTGGTTTTTCAGCCAGCAGTTTAATTCCAGATTCTTTGAGAGAACCTGTCTGAATAGTTATGGGGCAGGTCACTCATCATACTTCTTTGGTCTCTGTGCAGAAAGGACATACATCAGTATGCACAGTTGTGCTTACAATACACATGTACTTACTCATTTAAGTACACATACACACACACACACACACACACACACACACACACACACACAAGGATTAGTTAATAAAATGAACAGGCAAGTATAAAGACTAGTCTGGATATAAGTATGTATTATGATGATACCGTATTTGTATCAATATAACTTTCCTTTACATATATTTCCTACAATGACTTTATCATCATATCAGGAAACCATTAGTATTACAGTAAACTTTCAAGAAATTATAGTTGGGATTAAGGGCAATGGTTAAATTTACTTATAAGTTATAGTAAAGATGAGATAAAGAAATACCACTATGAATGTTACTCAGAAATGTCACTGAGATATTACACTCACTAGATCTAAACACTGTTCCCTTTATAATACTTAGAAAATCAGATAATATTTTATGGGTTTTAAAATAATATACTTGAAAAATATGTACATATTGGAACTGTTGTGTTAAGAAAGGAGGGGTTGAGAGTATTTTGGTTAGTGTATGTTCATGTTTTTGATATTCAAGCTATCATAATATGTCCTGATTAGAACACATGTTCATTCACTGATACTCAAGCTAAACCTATTTTACTATGATTAGTAATAAGCTGATCACTGATAGTTTTCATTAATACATCTAATTGGTGAATGTTTTTATCTTATTGTTGAGAATCATACACATCCATTAATAAATATATTTCATACAGTGCATAATTTAGGTTATGTGTTTCATAAAAATTAAGACTTAATATATTTACAAGTGAAGTTTTTGAAGTTTCTGAGCCCCATCCCCTGATATACACCTCTCTTTGCTATTATCCTTTCTTCTGAGTGTTAATTCATCATTCTTTTTCTATCAGTTGTCTTCACTTTTAATTCAGGCTCTCCTAAATGCCTGAAGGGTACGCTGTCAACTGTAGATACTCAAGTCAACATTGGTAACATCAGTTGATTTTTTTCCCACAACACACACACACACTCACACAAGCTTGCACACAAGCCACCTTGTGGAAATATTTGGCACATTTCAAAACATAACCTTTTGTCACTGTCTAAAGTATCCGAAGTAGCACAGCATTTCCATCACATTTATACTCCCAAATTATTTTTAAGCTATAAATAATTTGGAAAAATGTATTTATATAAATGCATATTGAATCACAAAATTCTTTTAATAAAAAATTTAAAATCATTACCACACCACATTTTAAACATAAGTGAATGAAGTTGATTATTTTCTAGGATCATGTCACCAGTGGCAAATGCTATCTTGACACATTAATATATTGTCATTTTGAAGTTGGAGTGCAGAGAGATTTAATCTCCTTAAGGTATAAACACAAAGTAAGATAAACTAGACATAATTACTGTAAATAAGTGAATTCACTGTTCAAAACTAAGGTGAAATCTCTCTGTATCTTCTCGTATCCACTCCAACATGTTTTTTGTTCCTTTGACTCATCTCTCCCACATCTTTTGCCAGAAATATATATGACAACCTTTGTTGTAAATGACTTTTGCAGTAGTGGTAAAAACTGTGACTGTCTGTCTTGAATGTGTGTATGGATGTGTGTTTGCATGTGCAGTATGTGTATGAAAATATCATGCAGTTTAAAGATAGCCAGAACGTACTTTATCCAAAAAGGCATACCTCTAAAAGTTTTCACTGTATGTGTACATATAAAAATATATTAGATGTGTTTATATGAATGTGATTCACAGGTTTAATGATACCATGCTTAAATATGTAATATATATGAAAATTTACAGCTTTAAGTGCTCTATACTGTGCATTTGAGGGCACAATAACTTATAGACTCCATATGCAGAATTTGTCTCTCTGATAGACCCACTATCATCAGAGCACATTAGATAAGAGCATATTGAAAATTCAAAAATAACCCTTAATTACCAGTAAAAAAAAAAGAAAAAGACAGGTCAATTCAGGTTTCAAATCCCTGTCACAAACCCCTGGATGTGTACATAGAAAGCACATAAACCTGGATGGTTTCTTAGAAGCACAGACGATCAAAATTAGTACAGAAACTTAAAAATTCAGAAACCAGAAACCAGATCTGATGAATTTCTCAAAATTAAGTCAGAGGAAATAAGTAAAAGGCAACTTAGTCTCATTGTCTATGTGATGCTAGTGATGAAATGAACCCATAAGGAGGCTACAGCACTAGTTGTTCTCAATTTATTCAAAAAACAAACCAAACAAACAAAAAGCATGTATTGTTCTATTATTTTTGGTATAGGCATTTGTTTATAGAAGCTCTGATCACTTCTACCTGTCAACATCCTTATGTATAATAACAGACAAGACTAGATTTGTTTCAGCGTCTCAAAGTAATTTACCACAGGGCCAGGGATCTCCTTGGCTCTGCGGGTAGACATGCTAAGGCAATTCTGATAATCTGAACTCAATGTTTGGATCCCAGAAAGTAGAAGGAGAGATCATTGTTCTTTGACTTCCATACTTTTGCCTGTACTCTTAGCCAATACACCCATATCCATATCAATACACACACACACACACACACACACACACACACACACACACTGAATAAGTTAAATAATTAAAACAAAATTTAGCACAAATGTCAAACTTATTTAAAATCGAGTATTATTTTACCCATGTAGTACTAGGACGGCATGTGAGTATGCCTTATATGTACCTGTGCTTGTACAAACTCATAGCCGTGAATCTGAATCCCATAAAAGTATTTTCACATTTCGGAATATTAACAATTCATTATATACTCTTATAAACATGTAATTTTTTGTTGAAGAAATTACTGTCATAAGCTATGAAAATAGTATTTTTTTATAATAAATCTTACATATACACATGTTCATTTGGTCATGACACAGAAGAAATGTTTTTAACTTATCTTAAAACTGTATTATATTCAAGGTTACAGCTTAGAAATTTTAATAACATTCTAATTTGAAAGTTTTATTCTTCACCTTTGTAAGGTTTATTACTTACATTTCCCTTATTTTTTTCTTCTTTAGAAAAAAAAAGAAAAAAAACTTTTGTACTCTTTACTCAAGGTCATATAGCCCTGTATCAGATAGCAACTGAACTTCAGTAATAACAGCAGCTGCCATATTTGATTAATGTAAGTGAATTTTCTTTTTTTTTTTTTTTTTTTACAATTTTTATAGCTTCTCTCCTTTGCACCCATTTTGACAAGGAACAATGTTGGGTTCAATGTTGGATGCCCTAGAGGTGCCCTAGAGTTATTTTAACGGATTCAATTTGCTCTGCTTTTTATGTTAGCAGTTTTCCTTCTTATATATTTCAGTGATACAGGAGAAACTATTTCTTACATAATTTTTTAAAATTTTACTCTTTAAATAAATCTTCGTTATATTTGACAATAGATCGTGTACTCCAGTGGTTTTCAAGGCTTATGCAGCAAAATTCTGTTTACAACTTATGTCTCTTACTGTCCTCCTTCACGAATACATTCATTCTTTCCTGTTCTGTTCATGCCTTCATTAGGTCAACAGCCAAACAAGCAAACAAACAAATAACAACAACAACAACATAAAATCCACTGGAATAGCTCAATGTCTCACATCGTACATAAAGAAGCAAAATCATGCAAAAGTTTGATAGCAAGTGAGACCATAGGCATATATAAGCATCAGCATGTTCTTAAAAGTGTGATGGCTGAAAAATGAATGAAGTGTTTTCCCTCTGATCTCTAGTTCTGCTTCTCACCTATTATCTCTTATCTCCTTTCATAATTTCCTAACTGAAAAATTCTGGCTCATCTGTGTTTTCATTTCCCTGTCTGTGTTACACTTTTTCCTATCTCATTGACCTTCTTTTTAGTTTCTTGGCCTTCACCTACACTCACTCACTCATAAACACATGCATCTAAAAGGTAAATGATCTGGTACAAATGACAGGCAACATGTAGTATGCATCTTTCTAAGCATGGCTTACCATAGTTAATATAGCATTTTTTCAGATCCATTTGTTTCCCTGCAAATTTCAATACTCTTATTCTTTTATGGTTAAATAAAATTCTATTGTGCATATATACCACACTTCCATTCTCTGCTTCTCTGTTGAAGAAAGTGCAAGCTGAGTCCATTAATTTAATTAATTAATAGTTAATAAATTAATAATTTAATTTAATTAATAGTCCATTAAACACAGAAATGCAAATGTAGTTTTAGTAAGGAATATAATCTTTTGCATGTATACAAAGGTGTGGTATAGCTGAGTCATATGATGGTTATGTAAGATTTGGAGAAGTCTCTAAATGTTTCTTATAGTGTCTGTATCCATATCTCACACCCTGTGCAAAAAGCCAATGAAAAGTAACCCAGAAAACCTCAATTTTATGTCTAAAATGGAGAAACTTAAAGAAGATATAAATATTGGCAAGAATTAACTTAATAGAAGCCTAATAATATGGTATGGCTCTTTGAATTAACAGCTGGGATTATATAAAAATTAATAAAAATACAAAACTTTCTTCCTAGTATGGAAACTGTATTAGCAGTTTGAATAAATGGCCTAATGAATAGGAGAAAAATTTTATCAGCTATACTTTAGTCAAGGAGTTAATATCTGGACTACTGACAGAAATAGAAAATTCAATGCACAAAAGTAAACCAGCAGACCTTAAAGATGAAAAGTTATTGAATAGGTGAGTCTTAAAAGAATAAACATAATTTATAGACACACACACACACACACACACACAGGTGTGTGTGTGTATGCATGCACGCTTGCATGTGAGTGTTATGTTCAGTATTCATAGCTATTTTTAAAATATTAAAAAAATAAATCACTTGAGTTTCATCCCACACCACCTTTAAAATGAATATCATCAGGAAGACAAATAATAACAAATGTTGGAAAGCTTGTGGGGAAAAGAGGTGTGAATACTTATTCAATATTGCTGGGAAGAATGCATTGAAATTTGTATCTGATATTTCTTGGCTTTATGTTGATGATTTTGTAGTAAGATGCTCTAATGTTGTCACTTCCCATGAATAATTACACTGTAGCAATTGGTATTTTTCAGAAAAATGTAGGAAGAAACACTCCTCAGTATTGCTTGAACAATCACAGCATATTGGAATCTCCAAACTACTGTCATGTGAAGTTAATTATAATTATTTATTATATCAGTCCACATTTCCTTTAATAGTTAGATGTCAACCTACATATTTCTGAATATAACTGAGTAGATAGGAGAATAAATTAGGAGAAACATAAAAATGAAGTCAATGAATAAAATTATATTCCCAAATATTACTTTTATCTTTCCTTTTGACTAGAGATCCATCAAAAGTTATATTTTATGTAACAACCCAAGTGTCCTGATTAGTTGCTTTTCTCAGAGTAGAAAAGCATAATGAAATGAGACTCTTTGTGTCCTGTCATTAGATGGGTTTTTACTGAAAAAAGTAGAATAGAATAGATTATAGAATCTAGCATAAAACTAAACTAGCTTATCTTAAAGAGAAAAATGTACTGAATAGACATATGTTAAAAGAATAAATACAAATTATATATATAATATGTGTGTGTTAAGGGTTTAATATTCATACCTCTTGCTATTAAATGTTTATAAGAAATGAATAATTAACTATTGCTGTTTTATAAATCATAATTGAGTGGTTTATACATTTTTGAGTTGAGAAAGAGATTGATAGAATAATAAAATGAATAAAATGAATGAAAAGGAAAAATCTGTATCACAATGATATGTTAATATTTTCAGTAGACCAGCAGGATACAAAATAAACACATAGCAATCTGCATCCTTAATATATGAAAATAAAAAAAGCATACTGAGAAAGAAATGATAATCCTCATAATAATATCAAAAATTAAAATATCTTGGATCAAACCAAGAAAGTGAAAGCCTTACACAATTAATCTTGTAAGACACTGGAGAAGATATTGAAGACCATGTCAGAAGATGGAAAGATTTCATGTGAATGGATTTGTAGGTTTCACATACTTGATGTGGTAATCCTATCAAACCAATTGGCGCAATCAATATAATCTGTACCAATATTCCAATTTAATTTGTCCTAGAAATTTGAAAAATAGTATTAATTTTTTATGGAATATAATAGATCCAGCATATCTAAAACATTCATGAATCATAAAATCTGTTGGAGTTACAACCATCCCAGATTTTAAATTAAGATGCAGAGCTTTAAAATAAAAACACCATGTTACTGAAATAAAAACAAATTTATATCAGAACTATTTGAATACATTGTTATAATCCATAGACCTACAGCCATAGAATTACACCTGACTTGACAAAGTGGCCAATAAAAAGCCTTGGAGAAAAGATAACAACTTCAAGGCACTGTGCTGTTGTTCATACTGAATGGCTCCATGCTGTATAATGAAAGTAGATGCTTACCTTAACTCTGTCCAAATTTCATTCTCAGATATTTGAGGATTTCAGCCTAAATCATTACACTCAAAATCTGAGAGAAGAGAAAGAAGACAATACATTATAACTCATTCACAGGAAAAGTAGTTCTGAACAGTACACCAATATCACAATCACTATGACCAATGATTATTAAACGAAACTCCATAAAACTAAAAAGCTTCTAATAACAAAGAACATCATCAGTCAAAGAAAGACAGAGCTGACATATGACAGAAGATCACTATCTAGTCTATTCAAAGAACCCAACATATAAAGATAAAGAAAACAACCAAAATAAAAATTATAGCACAGAGCAAAAAGGAGAGTTCTCAAAAGATGAAATACAAGTAGCAGAGAAGCATTTTTTAAAACAGGCAAAATCTTTAGCCATTGGATTAATGCAAATTGAAGCTACTTTTAGATTTTATTTTTCCTCATTGTGAATGTCTAAGATTAAAAAATAAAAAACAACAACAAATTTGATGGCTTGTATATGGGGAAAAGGAATACATGCTCAATATTGGAAGGAGTGCAAACTTGAACACCCATTATGTAAATTGATGTGAACGCTCCTAAAAGTCTTAGAAATAGACCTAATCCAGGAAGACCAGTCTTTGGCACATAATCAAAGGAATCTATACTCCACTGCTGACATATTTACTCACCGCATTCATTGATCCCTTGTTTACAACAGCAGGGAAATGGAAGTATTCTGAATCTTGATCAACTGATGAGTACATGATGAATATTTGGAAAATACACATCATGGAATGCTATGAACATGTGATAAATGAAATTATGAAATCACAGCAAATGGACAGAAATATAAACTATCATTCTGATTCAGGCAATCAAGATCCTGCAAGACAAATGTCAAGTATTGTTTTTATCTATTTTGAATGTTCTCTTTGAAAATTTCATACGTGTGCTATTTGGAATACTCAAAATGGTTAGGATAATATAGTATAATATAAATAATAATATAATACAATACTCAATAGTAGTAAGAGATCAAAGCAGAGTTTCAAGGGAGGAGAAAAGAAAGCAGTGGCACACTGTATCAGGGATCATTAATTGAAATGAGGGATTAGAAAGCAAGATTGAACAGGGAATACGGGCAGGGAAAAATAACACTAAAGACTTTTAAATATCATTATAAACCTGATACTGTATGCAAGCAGGGTAAAAAGAAGCTACGATTTAAGAGGCCAACAATGTCCCTGGTAGCAGACTAACAAACAAAAGACGAGTGTCAGGAATGGACTATTACTTTTGGAGATGTTGGCCATCACTAATATTTGCTTTCATATTCTAGAATGAAATGAAATTACAAAAGAAGAAAATTAGCTATTAATTTACTCATTTATGAACTCAGTAAGCAATAATAATGACAAGCCTGGAAAGATATGTCTACTTGTGTAATTGTTGCACAAATGTCATATGTCATGGGAGTAATCAAACACATCTTGGTTGGATTTAAGACCTGATCCATGGGTCCTTACCCATATATAGAACTCTTATCTGGGCCAAAACTCTGTGGCTAGTCCTCTGTTAGGCCCTGAGAGAGTATCTAGCCCTATATGCTTATTAAAAATGCATAACATCGATGATCTCATTATACCCATAGATTAATGCATTCTCATCCTCATCAAAACAGCATCTTTTTGCAGTAGGTGGCAATTAAAACATGGACTCACAACTGAACAAGGTGCAAAGAAAAAAAATACTACGCAATTCTCAGTCTTAATTGGAACATCCATACCTCACCTCTCATCTCAATGTTCACTGGGAAGTATAGTCAGAAAGATTGTATGAGCCAGGGGCAATGGATCACTACATGGAAATAGTATCTTGTAGGCAAGAAGGACAGTTGCATATGTGAAGTCATAGCAGTTTTGACAGCAAGCACAAGCTCATGAAGTCCTAACCTCAGGTAAGAAGCTATTGAAACTGATAACTAACTACTGGGAGAGGGAGAATATGTTTTCGTTAAGGGTGTGGATTCTATTATGTCTGTCAAGCTCCATTGGGTGCTCATCGATGTAAGAGCATGTGAGAAACATAAATTGCTCTTGCTAGGTAAAAAAATTTAAAAAAAAAATCAAACAACTAAATAAAGATATAATGTTATATGAGTAGGAACAAGGTGTAAATCTGGGAGTATTTGAAAACAGGCTTAAAATATGATCAAACTACATTATATAAAATTCAGAGAACTAGTAAAAATGAGAAAATATTTAACATAGGCACTTTACTCTTTTCTTCCTTAATCTATTCATGAAATTAACAAATATACTTGTTTCTAACTCTAAAATGTAATCCTCTAAACACACTTTAGAAAATTGCATATGTATAAACTAGGCATTTTGCATCTTAAATATAAAGATCAGCATGTAAATAGGAATCTTCACTTATGTGTTGATACATTATACATTTGGGTATGCAGACTTCATCTTTAAAATATATTATATAAGAGGTTGGGTTTTAAAAACAAAGAGTATGTGTACCAAGTGTGATGACATTGAAGTTTTCCTATATCATTACCTCTTTAGATTGTGTTACATACTGCACACTGTACATTAACACCAAAGTAAACTTTTACAGCATATAATTAATATAATAAATTTGACTTTAAAAGTTTTCTCATTCTTTCAAAGATAATTTTCAATTTTTTTACTTCATTTCTCTACTTCAAGAAGGATTTTTAAATATGTGATAATTTAAAAAGTTATTATCATTTATGTGTGTAATCTTGTAGTGAAAGTGCATGTCACATATAAGAAAAATGCAGGCCAGAAGAGGGCATTTGATCTCCTGGAACTGTAGTTACAGGGGTTTGTAAGCTACTAAGTGTGAGTGCCAGCAACCAAGTTTGAGTTTTCCAGGAGAACAGAAAGAACATTTTACTGCTGAATATTGTTTCTATTCCTTGCGAAAAATATTTTTTAAAGTTCTAATATAAAAATATATTTTTCTCATATGTTTTTAATTTTGTATTTCTAATTTAATCTCTCATTTTGGGAAATAATTAAGCCCCTTACAAATTAAATTCTGTGTTGGTACTTTAGTTTAAACTAAAAATATAAAATGAGTAGACACTCTTTAAATCATATTTATGGGCATTATTAAAGAATTCTAATTACATCTATAGATGAAGCACAGTACCAATGTATTATTTCACATCATATTTATTATCATTATGATTATTGATATGGCTATTACTATTTAAATAGCCTCATCCATTTCATATTGTCTTTCTGCAAGTCTATAAATGAAAATAAATTACGTTGTGTTGAAAATACTTAGACTATTCTCTTTGGGTTTCATAATTTCTTGAATAGTAAACTTCACGTGACATTAAAATTTCTTCACTGTCAAGCACATGCTTTATTATGTTTTAACTGAGTATCCACCTGATTTATTTGAGCCTGTCTTTGAATATTTTTGTCTGGAAAAAAAACTGAAGATAATGTCTAATTCATGGAGATTGAAGTGGATTAATTAGATAAGTATAGATAATGGCTTAGCTAAAGTTATTCTGCACTAGTCACATGGTAACAAATGATACATTTTATTTTCGAAATGTCCTACTTATCCATTCATTAGATAATTTGTTAAATATTTAGCTTGATTTTGATCTATAGGATATTAAGTGTGTCATTTGGTTATAAAATACTTCTAAATAGGCTCATAGGATTTTTATCCCTTTTGGGGACATCTAGTTATTGAGAAGCACCTGGATCTTGAGACATCTAACCTAATCAATAATCTTCTACCTGTATAGAATAATTATATGATATAATGTCATTATTTGGATGTACATAGGTTTATAGGTCACCAGATATTTACATCAGGTATTTTGTCATAGTGACATAAAATTGAACAACTCAATTTTTATTTTTTAATTCTTTTTGTCCTTTAACTATTTCTTTTATCTTGTGAGGTTATAATATAATTGCATCATTTCCAATATCTCCGTCCTTGCCCCCAAACCTCTCAATATATTTATTCTTTTTTCACTAATTATTGTTATATGTACATACATATATGTTTCTGAGTAGATAAGTACACCCTGTTTATTCTTTATTATGCTGCTTCTATGTATGTATTCAGGGCTGACCATTTGGTATAAACAACTGGTGGGCTGTTCCACGGGGAAATTTGTTTCTCCGGCTCTTAGTTGCCTTATGTATTCTTTGTGTAGGCTTAAAGAATAACGGTTTTCCCCCTTCCACTTTGACATGTCTTTTTTAGTCCTTGTTTAGCTTGTGTTTATATAGTCATGTTGATGAGATTTTTATGGTACATCTTATGACATTACTTGGAGACACATCTCAGAGCAGACTTTCTGTTCCTCTGGCTCTTACAATATTTTGATCAATGTTCTCTGAGCCTTAAGTATAGGAATTAATTTTTAGTTCATTGAGCCTTAGGTGTTTGAGTGGCTTTTAAGTTGTATCCATTGTTTCTGACTCATCTCAGAAGTCACTTCTTGTCTGACACTGACTTCTACGTTTTGCTTCCTGTTGTGATAATTAAATGACTGTGCTAACACTACCTTCTGAATACTGGAATTAAAGTCTATGCCAACATTCCTTCCACATTCCACACAAAGGCCTCTAACTACAATCCTATCACATAAACCCTTGGCTGTGATTTCTTCACATAGACTCTGAGATTTGATTGCTTCATACAACCCCTTGGATTTGATCCCTTCCAAGCTATCACACAGGCTGGTTCCTATGCATCCTTTGTAATGAAACAGTAAATATAAAGAACTTTGGCTCTGTTTCATTGATAAAGTGTTGGCCTAGCATTTATGAATGCCTAGCTCCAATCTCTTGGGTAGAAAACCTGAAAGAATGGAGCATTATACTGACTTTTCACTGCATATCACCTTCAGTTAGAGCTCACATACTACACTAAGTGAATAAGTAGGACATGAATAACAAAATGAATTGGCAACAAAATGAGGCAAAGGAAACAAGAAACCCACAAACAAATCAAAATAAAATCAGTTAAACAACATTGCAAGTTGTGAATTTTATTCATTTGTTCCACATTCTTTAAGGAATTGCATTATTATTGTACACTATTATAAACATGAAAAGTCTATAAATTTAAATCCAAAATAACCTAGTTGACATTATTGTTTTCAACCTGTCTATTCTCTTATTTTACTTTCTCCTAAACATGAGAATATGTATCCTATAAGAGTAGGTAATAGTTTATTTTGTTTTAACTTTCATATAAATATGTGTGGTAGAAGAATAAATCAATAAAATTAACTACATAAACAAACATATAAAGATGGTGTTTTTTTTTCCTGCTTCAGAATACAAATATTGTGTCATAGAACTATTTCCTGTTATAAGTAAGGTTTAAATAACACCACTCATTAAATGTTTTCTAAGAAGAATATATACATAAAAAATCTGTGTCTAAGATTATCCTGGATTTCAGATAAGAAATAAATTCAATGTTAAGACATTTCAGAATTTGGAAGAGGTACCTGATTAGATTGACTTTGGGGTACATGGTAGTGAAATGAAACTTAATGTGTAAAGCTAGAGATATAACTGAATCAAATCTTTAAATCATTTTGTGTTAACTTTCTAAAAATTTATTTTGCATTTTGTGGTCAGAGGACTTTGGTGTTTATACTTATTGATCCTGTTTGCCATCTTGACTGGTCATGGGATTAACTACAATGGGATTCTGGACAGGTCTGTGAGAGTAATTCATAGAAGGACTAACAAGGCAAGGAAGCGCCTCACTAAGAATGCCTGTCACCATCTTATGGAGATCCAGGCATAAGACAGTTTTGGGAATATCTCTTGATCATTGCCAGTCCAAGTCTGCCCGTGGCAGTGAATGTTTCTGCTCCATCACTGCCCTTGCTGCCATCGTCCTCTGACACAGGAACTCAATTTCTTCAGCCTGGATGATGGAGAGGATGGATCATGGCTTTTTTTGAATGTTACAGATATACTGTGACAATTAAAGAAACTAAGGCATCTAGTCTGGACTAAGCAGCTATTTGGCTCTTTACCTCTTCTGCAGAGGAACATTTAGTTTTTGAACAGAACATGGCTTCTCTGGCAAAAGATCCTATTAAAAGGACTGTGAGATATAAATGAAATACTGTAAAGGCAATGGTGTTGACACATTTAAACCCAAACTCTAAGATTGAATCAGAGTGAAGTCTGAGAAAGAATCAGAGTAAGGACACAACCAACTCTCACAATATAAAAGCAGGCTCTCTGCTCAGAAAGGCAGTCTGATGCATTCTGAGGCAATCTGAAGCAGGAAGGCAGAGAATCATCCAGAGTCAAGAGTTCAGTCAGAGACAGCCAGCAGAATCAGAAAGTCAGTTTGAACCAACAGCTTGGAAAAGAGTTTGAGCGAGAAGGAGCTAATCAGAGTGAGTCAGTCATTAGTTAAGTGTCAGAGATTTATTAGATTGTACAGAGCCTATAGCCTGCTAAGCATCATGGAATGAATTAGCCAAAGAATAAACTGACTTTTGCTCTGAATGTACATCTACGTTCCTCAGTGTGCAGAAAGTCACTTTTGGACTATGCAGCATATATCAAGAAAATTAACCCAACAAATGTTCCTCTTAATATATATTCGTTCTATGTTCTATTGTTCCTCTTATATTAGAGTACATTGATAGTGCTACATAATTGTGAGTTGTGAAACAATAATATACAAGTTCATACATAAATTGTGTGATTTTATGTGAGTTTGAACAAACATTTTTAGTTTCAGAGTCTAAGAAAATGTTCTGTATACATAAGGAAAATTGTCATACATACCTTTTTGTAATTGTGGAAAACTGTACATTTAAAAGACTTTTCACTTGTTTTCCCATAACTATAAACATTATTTCTTATATTTAAAATAAGACATTATAAGAGTTTATGAAAATGTAATATTCTGATGGGAATATAGTTATATTTCTCATACACACACACATATATATATATGTACATATATACATAAAATGCTGTTTGTAATCTATAAAACTTTGCCATGCTAAATTGAATGAATCTATTATTTGAGAAAGTAGCTAAAACAATATTAGCACATGCAAGTCTTGGAAGAATTGAAATTAAGAAAGGATCTATTGTAGAATTGTAAGGATGAAAGTAGGCTTGCTTGTTTTGAGGGCATAGGTTAGTGGACAAAGTTCTGGCAATAGAGACAGGGAAACCTGAGTTTGATCACCAGAATTCACAAATAGTAAACTAAGAAACAAAATAAACTAGTATGGTGGTGTATGTTTTTTATCCTAGCAATTAGGAAACTGAAACAGAACTCTCTGGAGTTTTTCTGCCACCACTTTAAGTCTACTTTGTAAGCCTAAGGCCACTGAAAAAACTTTCTTCCAAAAAAAATGTTAAAAAAATGACTAAGAAGTAATACCCAACATTGATTTTGTGCCTACATATTCACACACACACACACACACACACACACACACAAACACATGATATCACTCCTGACATTTGTCATCACACCACAGCTATTAAAATGAATTCTGGTGTATGGCCTAATATGAGTGCATGTGTGTGTGTGTGTGTGTGTGTGTGTGTGTGTGTGTGTGTGTGTGTATGTAAACTTGATTTATATTGTTGCTATTAATCCTAAATTTATTAGGAAAAAAAAACTGCCAATTTGGAAACAGATGCTATCATTTAATTGGAGATCATTATAGAAATGCACAACTGGTCAAAATCAGAGAATTTACTGTGAAGTATCTGTTCCCAATTACTACATTTACAATGAAACCATCAGGATCCCTAACCATCAGGATCAGGTAGTAGCAGAAGAGGAGGCAGAAAAATTATAAGAGCCATAGGGGAAAATAAACCAACAACACATGCTCCAAAATAGTATCTTCTCTATATGACAGGAAATCTGGAACCATGAATCTTCAGCAATGTGATCACTTAAACAAGACTTCAGAAACAACAACAGCAATTGACATACCTAGGTGGGTGGAAAAATGACCACAAGGTTTAACCCTAGAAGAGGAACTACAGAAAATTAATTTCTGTAATTAAGACAGAGAGAATCAGACTTCTCCAGGGGAAGAAAACAACACACACACACACACACACACACACACACACACACACGTACAACAGCAAAAATAAGCCATGTCCAATAAACCAGTCCAGACACCCAGTGATAAAAGTGACTGTTTCTAAACAACATAAACAACATATACTTGAAGTATATGACCTTAGCTTCACATATGTTGCAATCCTACAGAAATTGTTGTGTGCATGAGGCTTCGTGTATCTGGTATGAAGTGTAAAAATAAGTATTGTCTTCTTTCCCCTCTCCTCCCATCCCAAATTATCTGTTTCTCGTATCCTTTCTTTGTTCACTACAGTTCTCTTTGTTCTCTTCCTAACAGTAGTACCATGTAATACTTTCTAAATCTCAAGAGAAGTGTCTTTTACACATGTTGAAACCAAAAGAATTATACTTTTTTTGTTTTTGTTTGTTTCTAGACAGGGTTTTTCTGTTGTAACTCTGGCTATCCTGGAACTCGCTATGAAGACCAGGCTGGTAATGAACTCACAGAGATCCACATGCCTCTGCTTCCTGAGTGCTGGGATTAAAGGCATGCATCACCACTGCCCTGGGTAAAGAATTATATTTTTTGTAGTATAATTTGAATACTATACTATTTCATACACTCATGAGACATAGAAGAGCTTACAGTTAGCATTATCAAATTCTAAGGCTGGGTAGCTAGTGTATAAGATATTGTCGCTTTGTGATTTAGAAGGAATGGTAGAAGATTCCAAATGGGAAGGTGTTGTAGTAGAAGTGAATGTTGACTCACTAGGATATTCACCAGGATATGATGATCTTGAAGGTGGTTTTCACAGTCTCTCCCATTTGCACTTAAGTTGTGGTAGCACAAACAATTGATCCAGATTCAGGAAGCTCAGCAGGGTAATTAAAATTGAAAAAAAACAAACAAGCAAGCAAAACAGAAATGAATAAATTTAGCTTTTAATTACTTATTACAGAAAAATGTATACTAAAATATAACTATATAATTTCATAATACTGAATAATGCATTTCAGTACAAGGATTGCATTAGATAAGCAAATTCAAGTTGAAACAGTCAAGTAAACAACACCAACAGTTTTGTGCTGCAGATTCAGAGTTCAATGCATGCAAATAAAGTTTTAGGCTTTGAATGTCATATTTATTCTAAGATTTCACTGAGTTAATCAATGTTTCAATTGATATTACCAACATGTAGAATAGAATGGGACAAAGGATAAGATCCATGTAACTCTGAGTCATGACTTTCCATATTATTTGAAATTTTGATATGAATAATTTTATCACTGCACAGTGTAAACTAAAATATAATTCTCATTTTTTCATGTAACAATCTTCAGAAAAATTTCAAGGTAGGTAGGATAACAATGTCAGCAAATTAAGGAAGTTGCTGCTGGGATCCTCTCTATGGCCAGTAAATTAGACAACTTGAAAATGATTCACAAAGTTCCTCTGGTTAATTAAGCACATCTTTGTAATGTGTTTTCATCCACTTAAATTTCCATGCCAAGAAGTTTCTCCACTCCCGACCTTCATTCTCTTCGCAATAAATGTGTTTTGTGTAGAATAAGTACTTTTTGCCAATAAATATAAAGCTTCAGGGAAACAAATTTCCCTTTTGAAGAAATTTTTTTCCCTACAGTTTGAGAACTTGGAAAATAACCCATAAAAGTCTTCTATATGTCACATAAACCGCTATGTAACATATCATTAAATTCTTGTTAAAAAAATCTTGTAAACCACATGTTAACATGTATAAACATAATATTATACTTGTGAAACTAGAAACTCCCACAAGGTTTATGAATAACTCCATAGGTAGTTCTGAAACTTAGAAGGGACTCTTCAGGTGAGGGAGTAGAGTTGGCATGGAGCCAAGACACACAGGCTCCGGGAGTCAGATGAGTGGCAAAAGGCAGACTCAGTTTATTACAGGAGGGAGGAAGCCTATTATACCCTCCACCCCGCCTAGCATCCCATTGGCTACCAGACTGCAGCTGCTGCTGCTTGGATGTGTCTGGGTAGTTCTGTCTCTTGGCATGCTCGGGCAGGTCCTGCTCTGTGTATGTCCATGCGGGTCTCAGGCCTTGTCCAGTTTTCTCCTACATATTCACCCTTTTTTATTTTTATTTTTATTTTTTTTTCAACTCCATGGGTGGAGTGGGCTGTGAAGCCACACTGAAATTTTAATCTGTACGGGCAAGCTCCTTTAGATACTATAAGGTCATTGCTAAAGCAACATGGCTGTGGTCTAGCTAAACCGCTATCCGTATATTCCCCTTCTAATAATAGTAAAGGAACCAGATGACTGTGCCTGTCTTGGGTGATGACTCCAATAGGCATGAGTATGTCATTGGTACATAAATATCTTTCATTCATGCCCTGTCTTGGGTTGAATTAGCCCTGGGGAATTCCTATCCCTCTTTGGCTACCCAGCGTCTGGTGGGGGGAATTCAAACATTATGTTTGAAGTTTAATGCCATGAATCAGCATCAGCATCAGGAGCAATCTTTGTTGTAGAGGAGGTCCCTGCTAACAGGACCAATCTCTCTGGGAGCTGCCAGGCATTTTTAGTATAAACTAGCTCAAAGCTGAAACTGGAGCCTGAGGCCATGTATTTTGATCAGATCTGCAAAAAGGAGCTGAAGAAGTATTTTCATAAAGGAGGAAGCAGACATATGCCTATCATAACACAAAACCTTAGGACAAGTAATGAGATAACAAAATGAATTCAAAATAGAACACATCTTTGATCAATTACTGTCAAACAAGCATTATAAACTGTATGTATCTATATAACAAAAGCATAAACAGTGGCAAACAACAATTGAAATGGCAAATTTTCCAAGAAAATGTTGTAACAAACTATTGACTGAAAGAGGGCTTCAGTAACTTGTATCAACGTATACATCAGGGTCATCATACAGAGATTAAGACAAATTGTGGATAATAAAAAATAAAATTATTTAACAATAAATGTGTTCGGAGACATAGAAAAACTAATAACCATTATACAAATACATTTTTGCTGGTTTTATACCCATATCCACTGAACAACAGCACAGTCACTTAGCACATTCAGTCACACACAACAAGCATTTGGTAGCTACCATTACATTCATACATTGTACCAGAAAAAAACACATTGTCATCCACACACACAGACAAACTTTTAGAGACATAGAAAACCAGGCCTGGAAGAACAGTAGACTTCTTTTCACAGTTTGCCTGCTTTTTGACAAAACATAAGCCAAAAAATGGAACAGTTTGGCGCTGTATCTTCCAAAAGGCCACTTTTACAGCAATGCAAGCACATGGTGTGGGGCAGCAGAGGCTGCTGGGGCAGGGAGCTGCAACCATTTTGGTACTCTGTGTCAGATCTGGCCAGCTAGCATCTAGGACAGTGATATTTAAATACATTCTCATACATTTAAACATCATCCATACACTTGAAACAGACAGAATAACAAAATTAAGGCATTTGTGATCACCAAGACAAAAATTAATCAGGCCTGAGAAAGAAAAACATATGAGGCACTAGGAGATCTCCAGAGATAGGTTTGCACCTAGTTATAATTTGGAGAAAAAGGCAGAGCTCTCCGCAAAGTTGTTTCAGAGAATCGGGAGATCATGGTGTCCTGTGAATTGAAAAGAAACATCCCCTCTCCTGGGGGCCAGTGTTAAAAAAGTAACTTAGCAAGGAAGAATTTTGTGAACCCAGTGTGACCATGAGCAATTGTTAGTACAAACAGAGGCCTCACGAATATCCAAGAGCAAGGCCCGAATCATCACTTTGGACAGACCATGGTTTGGGCTTTTACTTTATCTAAGTCTGTTTCCTGTGAGGAGTAAGGAGAGTTGCAGGGACTGCAGCGGGCCCCTTTCCCACACCAGGAACCTCACCGGAGTGTCCTTAAGCTTTCCAGCCCAGCCCCTACCAGGCCTGACAGTAGGTGCCAGAGCCTGCTGGGCAGAGGCCTTGCTGCACACACTTTTCTGCCCAGCTTCCAAGACCCCCATGGGCCCCCACCAGGCCCAACTGAGCCACAGGTGCCAGAGTCCGCTGGGCAGAGGACCTGCAGCCATCGAGGCACCTCCCATGTTCTACTGCCATTTCTGCCAGTAGAACTCAGCATGCGGAAGTCTCATGCCTGCCTGGCAGGTGAATTCCCACTACTGATTGTTCTGACTTGGGCTGGTTCACCCCTTCTTAGGCAATCTGGTGGTCCCCTGCTCCCAGGAGGTCACAATCAGTCTCCCCAGTATTTGAGCCCGAAGGCATTCGCTGAGGAGCTGGGCAGGGCATGCAGGCTCAGGCTTCCCTGGTTTCTGGGACCACAATTGTTTGCCAGGGAGCCTGGCCAGAGCAAGCAAGGCTGCTGCAAGCTCCAGAGAGCAAGGCAGGATGGGAGGTTTAGTTTGACAATACTCTTAGACTTCCAGGGTATCCACTGGAGGATCGGGACCTTGCTTTTGACAACACAGACACACAAACTAGAGAAAAGATAAACGAAGAGAAAAGAAAGATATGTACACCACGACCTTATGCCTACACTGTTTCTCTGGTCTTGAGAGGGCATTTGGGAAGGCTGATCTTGATTCTGTTTCCTGGGAGGGGTCAGCCCTCATATGGCAATGCCAGGCAAATCAAAAGCATAAGCCGGTGTACCTGCCTAGCAGGACAAAGAACCAACAAACAGAAGAAAAAGGCAGCACTCTATGCTCACCTCTAGCAGGGGCAAAGAACACAGAACATGTAGGGGCCAACTCCCCGAAATCCTTCAATGGGGACACGTACACGTGCCGAGGGGGTAAACTCACCAGATACAGAAACCGAGGACACATTCCAGTGCCGGGGGCCAGGAAGGGACCAGGAGGACTATCTACAAGCACTGTTCAATGTTAGGGCCCAAGAAGAAACTGCTAGATCCTAAAGTAAGCATATTCAATATCCATGCCCACAAGAGTAGAGAGACCACACTGTGGTGCCAGATGTTGCTTGTACCCATCCAGGGTACGCTTCAGGCGAGAGGAGAGTGTGAGCAGAACCAAGACACACAGGCTCCCGGGATTCAGGTGAGTGGCAAAAGGTAGACTCAGTTTATTACAGGGGGGAAGCCTGTTATACCCTCTACCTGGCCCATAGTCCTATTGGCTGCCAGACTGCAGCTTCTGCTCCCTGGGCGTCTTTGGGTAGTTCTGTCTCTGGGCATGCTCGGGCAGGTCCTGCTCTGTGTATGTCCATGCGGGTCTCAGGCCTTGTCCAGTTTTCTCCTACATAGAGCCTCTGGATTGTGACGCCATAGTAAATAAATAAAATTGACTTAATAAAATTTCAGTTAAATTTTTCATACAATATATTTTGATTATCTTATTTTTCCTCATATAAACCCTTCCCAGATCTTCCCCATCTCCTTACAAAACCCATTCAGGCTCTTGCTCTCTCTCTCTCTCCTCTCTCTCTCTCAACAAAAAAGAAAATAATCAAACTGATAAAACAGTAAATACACAATATGACAGAAAATAATAAAGCAAAAATCATGCACCCACACAAAGAGATATAGAGTCTGCTTTGTGTTGGCCATGTTTTCCTGGGAATTGAGTCTGCTCTCCAGTGTGGTTGAGATTCCTAGAATTACTCCACTGGAGAAAACTGTTTCTTGGTTTCTTTGGTTTGTTTTCTTTCCCAGCATTAATCAATTTCAAATAGCTTTTTGGTTAGAGTTGGGACTTGGTGAATATGTCAGTTTCTCCCTGTTGGAGTCTTGTATTGTGTGAGCCCGTGCAGGCCTTCTGCATGCTGTTCCAGTCTCTTATCAGTTCATATGTGTATTAGTCCTGTTTTGGTCTAATTGATACTGCTTGCTTGCATTCATCCACCACCTATAGCTCTCACAATCTTTCAGTTTTGTCTTCAGCATAGATTCTTGATACTTGAGGGAAGGGGTTTGATTTTTTAAAAAATCCAAACCCATTGCCTAATGCTCCATATTCTTTATATTTCCACATTTTACAGTTGTACATGTTAAGTACTTTGTTAATTACTACCTACTTCATAAAGGAACTTCTCTTATGAGAATTGAGAACTCTGTTCTATGTGTATAGTATATGTCATTAGTAATTATTTAATGACTGTGTTACTTAGCAGAATAATGGTAGTTTTCTTTTAGAGCCAATGACATATCTAGTCTTAGTTTGTTGTCCACTTTGGCAGTTTCAGGGATGGGTTTCATCTTATGATGCAGGAATTAACTCCAATCCAACAGGTTAATATTGTGCCACTCTTGTACTAGAAAGTCTTGAAAGAAGATAAGTGTTTGGGAGCCCAAAGTTTGTATCTGTGTAATATAGATGGTGACTTTTCTCCTCCAGTAGCATGCCCAGTACATTCCAGCACAATGGAAGCTAGTCAGTCTAGGAAAAGCTTGGTATCTACATATTCAATGACTTAAACAATTGTACCTGTAGCAATAGGACCTTATTATTAAGTTATGGAGAGAAGTCATCCTCTTTTTGGCAATAGTTGTTATTTTGGGGGTGCTTAGGGGACCCTTCCAACCAGGGACCCAACAAACTATAATCCATTCCTAGTACTGGAGATTTTGCTTTGCAATTTAAGAGGTCTATCTTGGCACTGTCTCCCCTGTTACATGAGGGCTCCATATATATTCATTCCATTAATGGAGAGAGAGAGAGAGAGAGAGAGAGAGAGAGAGAGAGAGAGAGAGGATAGATAATGATAGATAGATAGATAGATAGATAGATAGATAAATGATAGACAATAGATAAAATTTAAGAAGCATCTACAATAGCAAGTTTGTGTATGTATTTTTCAAAGGTCTTTACTGTTAGTTGTCTCTTCCCATCTTCCCTTCTTTACCCTGCCCTCCTATCTCTCCTCATATAATCCTCTTCTTCTAGTTTCCCCTTTATCTCTTTATACCACTATGCTCTATTCCCCCTTTCTTGAAAGATAGCAGTCAATAACCATCTAGCCTCTGTGATAATTCAGATTGAAATACATATATCTAAAGCTTAAAAACAAGCATATACAGATAAAAAATATAGCATTTGTCTTTTGGAGTTTACCTCACTTAGGGTGATTATTTCTAGGTTTATCCATTTACCTGTAAATTTCACAATTTCATTTTCTTAACAGTTGAATAATGTTCCACTGTGTAAATTGTATCACATTTTTTTATCCATTCCTCAGTTGGTGGATATCTAGGCCATATATTCTCCAAAACTACTTATAAAGATTATAGACATGCAAAACTAGACCCATCCACAGGAATTTTAATACATTCCGTGAGTAGCTCTGGAATTCAGGAATTTCTGAATCATGATGTCATAGTCCATTAATAAATTTGACTTTTAATTTTATTATATCATTATTGTTTTATAAGCATTACATATGTTTTAAGTATTTACAAACTTTATATATTTAATGGTTATAATATATATTTTATAATAAATTCCTGAAATCTTCATAACAAAATTGTACCTCCAAATAGTATTATAGATATATAAAAAAGTTTAGAATAAGGGGTTTTAGCTCCTTATAAGCTTTATATGACCATGGTCAAGATCTGTATTCAAAAGAAATTTGCAAAACACTACTCTATTTGTTAATTTTACAAATATTTTAAGAGTGTTTCCCACTTCAGTATGAACTTAGACATACATGCATGCCCAACTCATTTTCTTCTTTCATCCATCTCTTCAAGGGCACAAACAAGCTTTACATTAGTACCAGGAGTATTTTCACTTTTTAAATCCAGGTTCTCTTTTCAATGAATCCTGTCATGAGGTGTACAACACAATTTTTCTTTACATTCTAACAATAATTCATTATACACTTGTGAATTCTTTATAACACATTTTTTTTCTTGATTTGCTGAAAACTCTTCAAAAGCAGACTATCAATCACCAAACATGTATAGAAAGAAATGACCTTCATGACTGGATTCTTTTTTTCTACATAATTTCTCTCTCCTTGAATAAAGTTTTCAAGGTGGCCTGTTTTTTTAAGCTTCTTGTTTCAAATTTGGCTATGGAATTCTGACTGGAAATGAAAAAATATCATACATGTACACTTATTTATAAAAAACCATGTTTATGTATACATACATATGTGTGTGTATATATATATATTTCACAGATATACAAAAATGTACAAGGAAAGCACATAAACACAAATACGTGCAAATAGATACACAAAGCAGGTTACCCACTAATCAAGTGTTTATTTAGACTCTTGTTATTTTTAAAAATTTTTTTCTTTTTGTGTGAGTAGAGAATGGGATGAGAAACAAACCTTGTAATATTTGAAAAAATATTTTTATGCATATGTATTTCTTTTACAAATATTTTCAGGTTTTGATACAAAATTACATGATCTAATGTGAGACTCCTTAACTATTTGAAGTAAAAATATTAAAAATAGTCTTACAAATGATAGAAAGTGAACATCAAATATGAATTAGCTTTTCAACATGTTAAGAATACATTTTTGAGTGTAGCTTTCACATGAAGGTAAATTATATCCATTAGGCTTAGCCAAAATGTATAATTTTAACCAATTATGCTAGATGATTGTATATTCACTAACAATTCCATATCCTAGTAACTAAGGACAACAGTGTTTTAGTACTCATAAAATGAATCTAAGCAAAGTTTGGTAAAATATTTTGCCTAGTCACATTGAGTCACCACCAGAGAGAGACTTAGCATCCTAGAGAGGGGAAGTTATTGATGTCTGTTTTCCTTTGTCACAATGATGAGAATCAGGTTACCAGTTAGACAACTGAGTGGGAGAAGGAAGAACTACTTTTTCTTTAAAAATCCAGAACTCTTTAAATTTATTCAGCAGGACTAATCACATAACCTCATCCTGCTTTCAAGGAAATGAGTAAGTATAGCTCATCTACCAGTTAGGAAAGACAAAAAAGTAATATAAGGGAAATGTAGACAACAAACGTACTCTTTCTCAAATATCCAGATTTTAAACACTCAAACTATAAATTTAATATTTTAATTTTAATCACTGATATTTACCAGTGTTTCCTTATGTGAAAATAATGAAAACTTTATCTTATTTGCCTATTTACCTTATTGTAATTGATATTTATAATTTTAGTATCCAGTAGCTGATTAACTCCTCCTTGTGATGTTTGTCTTTTTGAATTGTGTGAGAGAATTCTATGATTATTTTGCCAATATTTTAATATGAAGAAATTTATTTTTAAAACATGTTTTAATTGTCCCAGAGAAAAACATGCTAATAAATTGTCATAAGCTTTAAAGAGGCATTCATAATGTTCCTTAATGATGAAGTTGCTCACAGACTATTTATTTTTTAAAACAGTCACATGTTCTGCTATTCCTCTCCTGTAATCATTTAAAAAAAATCAATCATAAATTCTTTGCTTTTATTTGGTTGTTTTTGTATATGCTTTTCATTGCCTCTTTACCATATAGAACAGAAACATTTTATTATGTTCAATTATGTCACAGGTAATTTTTTCCAATTTTATCTAAAGCACTCTACGTGGTTAACTTGAGTAGTAGAGTCAACACTTTTTAAAGTGCCCATTATATTGCGAGTAGCATGACATGTGCATCAAGGACTAGGGCCCATTTGATGAATGTAATATAGTCAAAGAGATAAGCCTTTTAAATATGCATTTCTTTTATTGTTTTATAACTCAGCAGAGTTGATTTTCAAAATTGCTTAGTAAAAAAGAATTATGTTCAGAAAGATGAGTTAATCTCTCTTATATATGCATGGATTTGGTGGTATTCATAATTCTGAAAACAACAATCGCTTAAAATGATTTATTTGAAGATATTAAATATGCTTAAAATCATTTTAATGTGGTTTGAAGCAGAAGAATAAATAACCATTTGATATATATGTTTGTTGGTTGAAAACTAGAGTTGTCTGGCAAGTTGATTTTATAGACTAGAAAAAGAATGATCTTTGTGTATATAGGGCTGGGGAAAATCAGGCTAAGATTAAAAATTCAGTGTGTGATATTCCATAAATGAATAATCATATGTGATAACTAGCTATTTCCCTACATTTGCAGTTAAATGAAGAAAAGAAAAATTCTCAATGTGTCAGAAGTAGGTGGACTGATAAGATCAATGTTGAATCCCCATCACTAAAATGCCAATTCATAGATTGCATCTCCTGATTTCCATTTGCCATTAGGTTTGTGCTATTTATCGAAACTCTTGTTTTACTTACAAAGCTCTTGTATAAAAGAATGCTATACCCTGGCCCATTTCTAAATCTAATCCTACAAAGTAATATACTTTCCAAAGACTTAACTGCTTTACATATTTATGAATTTCTCCACAGGCCCCCTAAGGGATTCATTTCTCAATTGTGTCATAAGACACCACAGTGTATGCTTGGCTTATTTTTCCATCAAGCATTGTTTCACAGCTACATGGTGTTTTCTATTTGTCGTTGTCTAGAGCAAGCTGAGGATGTAGCATTGACCCAGCCTGCTCACTGTGCAGGACTCATGCCTGCGAGCCCTGGGATCTGTAAGACTTAGCACTGTACATTTCTCTGTAATATCAGCAAGCTCATCTGCAGAAATACATTCTGACTGAGTAACCCTGAGGTAGACAGTGTTTAATTCTCCATTTCAAAATCGTCCAGGAATGGAAAAATGATTCAGCTGGAAGGCATCTGCCCTGTCAGCACCCTATTATCCTAACGCAATGTTTACTCTGTTACTAGCTTCAGTTATCCTTACACAGTTTGATAATCATTTTGAAGCTGGCCTGGTGTATAACTTAACACTGGCTCACAGTGAGGATATGCTTGGTTTTAACATGATACCTATGGATTTTCATCTATTTTCCTTCCTTTGATCTCTGTTCTTTCCATTTGAGCCAATATTCTTATAAAAATTTGACACTGGAGAAAATGATTTTAAAAGATTAAAAAGCCATTTGTTAATAATATTTAATGCTATTTTAATCAACACTAACCAATGTATTTAGTTTAATGTTCCACATATCTATACACAGTTAAAGTGGTGTTTCAATGTGTTCATAAAGTATTTTTAAAATATGTCAATTTAAATTAAAATTATGAAAAGAAATCAGATTGTTCTCACAAATAAAATAACCTAATTTAGCAACTACTTAGCATTTTGCATATTCATGTATATTTATAATGTATTCTGTGAAATAAGATGTTATTAATTTTAGTAAAAGGAAAAACATTTATTGCAACTATAGATTGTTTTAAGTAGCTTGCTGTGACATTATAATACCAACAAAATAAAAGCCAAATTGTGTGTGATTGAGGACATGTTAGAGGAGCAAAAAAAAATTCACTGATTATAAACAAAGGGAATATATATACGTTCATTATCAACACTACGACATTAACATGCCATTTTCTTCTTCATAATCATGATTAAAATATATAAAATCATGTTTTTATACAAGCATGTTTCATGGTATTTACCTCTAAATTGTTTTGTCTTTTATTTAACTACTAAATAAACATTTCTTGACTTTAACTTTGTTCTATTTTCTATAATATGTTTTCCTTTAAATATTAATATAAAAATATCAAATCATGACTATATTAGTTTTCTTTTGCATCTTTCAAGAAAAAAATTGAAAATCTATTGTACCATATACAAAATGTTTAAAATGCAGTTGAAGTAATGTACTTAAGTTTTTCCTTTAAAACTTTCTTTTAGAAATTCATATTTTGGCAGAGTATTTCACATTGAATTCGAGAACTCTTTTGAAATTTATATATTTGAAAGATCAAATCCTTGATTTAATTTGATACTTATGTTGCTACATACTTTTGAGTTTTCTTTCTAACTTCATTCTTAATTCAATGAGCCAAATTTTTATAATATGTATATCTATGTGCCTATATTCAAGCGTAGTGAAGTCTGAATAATAAAAGCGCTTATGTCATCCTTCATCCTACATTATCATATTCACATGCATATGTGCGTGTGTTTGTATATGTACATATGCATGTAGAATATTTATATCCATGTTCATATGCAAGCATGTATGTATTGTGTACATGCGCAAATATATTTATGCATGTATGGTGCACATCCTTGTGGGGTGTTTTTCTGTGGGGTATGAGTTTAGGATGTGCCTGTGTGTTTGATAAGTAGTGTGTGTTTGTGTGTATGTGTGTGTATTTTATGTTTGCATGTTATGTGTGTGTGTTTGTGTGTTATTTCAATGTATGGATATCTGAGTGGAAAGCTGTAGGTTTGTAGATGAGTGGATGTGTGAGTACAGTGTCTGAGGGTCAACATAGAAATCTTCCATAACTTGGGCATCTTGATCAATAGCTTTATGGTTAAGTTCCCAAGTCAAGACATCATTAAGGCATGTTTGTTATGCAGTTTCTGATGGAGATTCTGTTACATATCCATTTCCTAACTAGTTTGAAATGGCTACAAATAAAAGATTTTGTTTTCTTTGGCTTATAGACATATCATCCATATTTTTGTCTCTATCTGGGCAAATAAAATATAGAAAAAAAGAAGAATGTGAGAGTGTTCAATGTGTTTATTTACACTGTGTCAAGAACATTGTAGTCTGCATAAGAACCTGAGTCATTAATTTAGTGCAAGGGTTATTTTGTTCTGTTTCTCAACAAAACAGGACCCCATTATCCTGTCCTTTTTTTCCTAACCTGGAGGGAAGCACAGCCCCTATGGTGTCTACTCCATGGGTTAGTGGTCAGTGCTGTATGAAAATGTCATGTAAACATATAAGTATAGAAAAACATGTGATCCTTGATCCAGTAGCATGGGTGTTCTGGGAAAGGATAACCATCAAGGGCCTGTGTGATAAACCTTTGTTCTCTGATGTGGCAGGATGGCTGCTGTAGGGTGTTAGTCAGGCTTAACTTTTCCTGTGTGCTAATGCTAAATGAAAGGGAAGTCTTTGGTTACTCCCCAGCAACTAACATGGAGATACGTATGAGTAACACCCTTTGCCTTTCACTCTGACCTTTTTCTAGTGGCAGCAAGGTTGACTGTGCTGGAATTTGGCAAGTAAATTATAGTATTCTCTTCATTAATGCAAAATAAGACTTTGTATCTGAAGGCAACTTAGTACAGGCTTTTAAGCCAACTCAGAAGGCAATGGTAGCACATGCCTTAAACCCAACTCAGAAGGCAGAGGCCAGTGGTAGCACACACATTTCAACACAACTCAGAAGGAAGTCGTGCCACTCACCTTTAAACCCAACTCTCAGGATACAAAAGGAGCAGTCAGTAGAAGCAGAGGATCTGAGAGAGGAAGCAAAAGAAGAAAGAAGGTAGAAGCAGAGGTGAAAAGAAAGGAGGAACAGAGAGGAAGCAGAGAGAGAAGGCAGAGTTCAGAGTGAGAAGCAATAAAATCAGAAGCAGGAGATTGAAGAAACAGACATGTGAAGAAGAGGCATTTGAGACGGTAGCTAGTCAGAGTTCAGCTCAGAGTAGGTTAAGTTTAGTTCAGTCTCAGACACTGAAACCCTTTAGGACCAGGATTGCATCTTGAAGATTGTATTTCATTCTTCCTTGAACCCACATGGGTAAAAATATGTTTACATACAAGGAAGCATCACACCCGGAGAAAGTGTGTCCTGAGAGGGGAAGGAGTGAATGGTTACATTTGGCAGTCTGTTCCTCAGCAGCTTTCCCTTTGTCTACCTGGGTTAACTGTTCTTTGATTCTATATCTATCTATCTATCTATCTATCTATCTATCTATCTATCTATCTATCTATCTACCTATCTATTTATCTAATCTATCTATCATTATTGCACCAGGACTTCAGAAAAATGCCATGATGTAGCAAACATTCAGAGTGGCACAGAGAAGCAATGATAATCATGGGGTGAGGAGAGATGATGGTGATGCTGGCAAAGAGGTCAGGTGCCAGAGGGACTGATGACTCTCAGAGAGTGGGAAGATCTGCAGCACACAGGTTTGCTGATAGCCCTGTGAACACTGACTACACTGTTGTTTCCTTAGCCTGCTTTTGCTATTCCTACTTCTAATTTTGCGACAAAGTCCTCAAATAATTTTCGATATAAATTTTTGATATAAATAATTTATGAATTACATCGTTTTCTTGGAAAATTTGCCATTTCAATTGTTTGTTTGCCACTGTTGATGCTTTTGTTATATAGATACATGCAGTTTATAATGCTTGTTTGACAGTAATTGATCAAAGATGTGTTCTTATTTTGAACTCATTTGGCTATCTCAGTACTTGTCCTAGGGTTTTGTGTTATGATAGGCATATGTCTGCTTCCTCCTTTATGAAAATACTTCTTCAGTTCTTTTTGCAGATCTGAGCAAAGAACATGGCCGCAGGCTCCAGGTTCAGCTTTGAGCTAGTTGATGCTAAAACTGCCAGGAGGCTCCCAGAAAGATTGGTCCAGTTTGCAGGGACCTCCTCTACAATGAAGATTGCTCCTGATGCTTATGTTGATTCATGGCATTAAACTTCAAACATATTGTTTGAATTTCCCCCACCAGAGGCTGAGTAGCCAAAGATGGGTAGGAATTCTCCAGGGCTGAGTTAACCCAACATCATAGGCTTCCCCCAGCTGTAATAAACTGAGTCTGCCTTTTGCCACTCACTTGACTCCCGGAGACTGTGTGTCTAGGCTCCGTGCCAACTCTCTCCCCTTGCCTGAAGTGTCCCGTGGATGTGTACAAATAACACACATGCACTCACACAACTTACATGAAAAATATTTTTCAATGTTTAGAATTTTATTAGAATTAAAACTATGTGTACTACAACATAAATATTTGGTTTAGTTTCCTTTAATATTTCTTTAAATTCTACATAGTATTAACTCTAAAATACGATTTATAAATTATTTCAGAATAAAACTGAAAATACATTCAGAAAAATAATCATCTGTAAAAAGTAAATTTATTTCAGTTCGTATTCAAACAAAAATGTCCACTACCAATGTATTTTATATTTGATATTATTTTATCTTTTACTATTGAAATATATATTTCTAGTATATTATTTAAATGTAATCCTTACTCTAAACAGATTTTAATAGAAAACTCATTATTTAGTTTATTTTTATGTACTTTTAGAGAAATTATAATTTATGTGCTAACAATTATTTTAAAGTAATTGAAAAACTCTAACTGAATACCTGATTTTACTAGCAAGTTATAAATTTCTTTACTCCAATACTTAAAAAGCAAATATTTCATATTTGTTTTCATGCACAAATGCATTTAATAGTATAAGCTAATGTGTCATATTTAACTGCTCTTGTCATATACCATCAATCATATTCTCTTCAGTGAGACATAATCTGATTTTATTTGATTTGTAATACTAAGAACATTTTTATAAAAGGTCAAAGAAAATCAAGGTAAAGCAAAATATTATGTTTTAGCATAAACAAAAGTACTTGCTGTGGAATAATTAGAATAAAAAATAGGAAGGTATTATTTTATCCTCCTTATATGTCTTGTGTTCATTAAGGTGAATATAGACGTGAAAAAGGGAAATTTGTAATAAAGGTATATTAAATGTATAAATGTATATAGTGATATGCTTAGAGTTCTCTGTCAGTTTCAAAATAAATTTTAAGGGAAGATACTTTGTTTAATGCTGTGCATAATTCATCAAATACAAATGAAAATAATTGTCTAATTAAGGTGATAATTCAACAGTAATCAGTTCAATGTCTTTTTAAAAATCTATTTGAGCCGTGATCTTGCCATGTAGCCAATGCTAGCTTCATTACAACCTTCCCCAGCTTCCCTACAGCTAAATTCAAAACAGTGAACCACCAAGCTATGGTGGACCACCTAGGTAAGTTATGATTTACTTTTTATAACATCTTGATTTTTATTCTATAATCTAAATTAGTAAAAACATTCTCTCTGTTCACTCTTTTCATAATTATTGAAGTCTCTATCTTTCCTTTCCACAGAAAAGAACAATATTTCCCACTATCACAGCATTTTTTTTTTCTTTCTGTTACTTGTGATAGCTAAATTTCATGGTCATTAAGTAATACATTCCTGCAGCTAATACAATAGCCAATGTTAATAACTTTAAATGGTAGAGAAACCATTGCTTTTATTGGTGGTGATATTCATTATTGATGAATATAATCTTAGTCCAATAGGGCTGTGAAAATGAATTGAAAACACTGGAGTAGGCTGTAGCAATAGAAACTCATTTGTTTTAGTTCCATAATCTGTGACATTCGAGGTTAAGAAGAAGACATATTTAGTATGTGGAGTGCGTCTTGCTTTCTAGTACAAATAGGACCTTCTAACTCTGATGTCACCAAGGAAAGAATATCAATAATATCAGAATATATGATGACATTAGTTATTCATCTTTTTCCAATAAACAACTACCTGAAAAGTAATCAAATCATGAAGAAAAATTTTGTAGCTCATAATTTGAAGCTCTGTCACTTTTCATGGAAGACAGATTGGGAGTAATGAGGGAGGGAATACATCATATATTCTTGTTCTCTGAAAATAGCACAGAAAGGAAGTCAGACTAGATGGTACAATTTCAATACATATGGCCCATTTCCTGAGTGAGTTTCATTTTTTTCATATTTTGAGTTTTTAGGTATTTTTGTTATTATTGTTTGGTTTTTCTTCTATTCCAGATTCTTACTTTTGTTCAATATGTGGTATTACAATGATTCTGCACCATTTAGTAGGCACCTATATATCTAACTAACGTTTTTTTTGCAAAGAGAAGATTTTTATTTTCATGAAGTTTGTTTTCCTGAGTGACTGGAAGCATGTTCTTTGCTGTGGGCTTATTATATAGTCTGTACAATGTTGAATTATGTACTCTTCACTAAAAATTGGTCATAGATCTAAACATAGAGTTCACAAAAGGGGAAATAGGGATGGATAATAAATACTTTTAAAATTATTCAATATTACTTGCCAAAAATAGATTACTTTTTTTTAATTTCAACACATACCAATCAGGTATGATGTTGTCATCAAGCAATACAATCACAACAAATTCTGTTGAATATATGGGTGAAAAAGAAACAGTTATTTATTGTTGGTTGGAGTGTAAATGGCCAAATCAGTATTGAAATACTAGAGGAGTTCTATTTCTCAAGGATCTAGAAGTAAACCTAGCAAATGATTAGGTATAGCACTCCTAAATGAATATGTATTTTATAATTCTGTTATATGTTCATGCTCATTAATCATTGCTCTACTAATAATAGCTAGGAGATGAAATTAGCATAGATATACAACAACTGAATATTAGGTAATCAACAATATTTTCAAAGTATATGAATAAATATTAGATGTCTCTAACCTGATCACATTGTGTCCATAAGTTGTTTATATTGAAAACAAATTTTTCAATAAAATTATAGAGTGTCTTGCATAAAATGAAATTCTGAAAAGTATCTTAGTAAAAACGGGCTCATATATCATAAAAATATAAAGAAGCATTATGTAGTCAACTTTCATCATGAATTTTTATTCAACAGATGCCCAATATAGGTGTGATATGGTATTATTTAGTGGCTTCCAAATTATATAGACCCCAGCATTACCTGGAGACCTTTAAAAACAGAAAATAGAGAGATTCTAGAACTGGACATGCTTATCAGTTAGCAAACCATTCATTCTAGAAATAATATATTTTAAAAGTGTGGAGGAATAGGCCTGTGTGTAAGCTAGGGTCTATATTCCAGGGAACTATATGAAGGAATCACATTCAGAGGCTTGTGTTTTCAAAATGGAATGTAGAAAGAATGTTGAGAATGTTGGAGCACACCTTTAATCCCAGTATTCAGAAAGCAATGGTAGCAAACACCTTTAATCTCAGTATTCAGAAGACAGTGGTGGTCTATGTTTTTAATCTCTAAGCCAGAAATAGAGTGTAGAAGCATAAATGGAGACAGAGCTCATAATAACTCAGTGTCACACACAAAAAGTAATGTCAGAGATGAATCAGAGTGAATGATAGGCAAAGTGACAACTCAGATAAAGAGTTTACATAGTGAATCATAATGAGGACTAGCCCAACTCTCAGGTTACATAGGTGGGCTCTCAGCTAAGATCAGAATCAGTTATAGCCATAAGTTAGAGAAGGAAGTATGAGACAAGAAGCAAGACAAGACACAGAGGTACTGAAATGTTTGGACAGAGAAGCAGAGAGGCTGACCGAGGCAGTATGGAGCAGTGAGAGCTAGGGAAGAAACACAAGAGACACAGAAGCAGCTCAGCAGAATAAGTCAATATCAGACAGGAAGAGTGAGTCAGTTTGAAGGCAAGCAGAGGAGTTCAGTTGAGGCAGTCAGACAGCAAGAGTAAACTGGAATCAGAAGAGTTCAGTCTGAAACAGTAAGCCAGCTCAGAAGATAAATTTGAACCAGCAGCTTAGAGGAGAGTTTGAGACATAACAATGAGTGAGTTGAACTAGTAGAGTCAGAGGTCAAAAGGAGCTAGTCAGAGTGGCTCAGTCAACAGTCCACATCAGGCATCTATGGCTACAAAAAATTTTTCCAGCTTGTTCAAAGTATGAATCATTGGGCATTATTAACATCAAATTATTCAACATAAGGGATGACCAAATTGAAATCTAATCTTAATTTCTCACTAATTGATCCTGGAACTGGAATATTTTATCTATCTATCTATCTATCTATCTATCTATCTATCTATCTATCTATCATCTACCTACCTATTTATCTATTAATAATCTATTTATTTATTGCTATGTTTGTGTTATTTTTGTTCCTATGAGTGCACCTCTTTGTATATATAAGTACTGGTGTAAATATCTAATATGTAAATATTCATGTGGATGTCAGTAGACAACTTGGATGTTGGCCCTTCACTTCCACTTCTTTGTGAAAAAGTTAGTTGTTCACTTCTGTATATGCCAGACTAGCTGACTTGTGATACTCTGATGAGTGTCCTGTCTCCCTTTCATGTTTCAGCTCTGGAAAGCTGGGATTACAGAGATGATCAATTACTTCCTGCATTAACTGGTTTCTAGATTCTGAGTTTACATCATAAAACTTGCTAGACTGAACTGTTGCATAGTCACACTGTAATTTTTCATGTACTTTGTATTTATCTCTGAAAGACCTTTTCTTCTGTAATAGGCCTTTCCATTTTTAACTTTTGCTTTGAATTTTATCTCTATTTTCCCAGCATTTGTTGCTCTTGATAATTCATATCCAAGTATCACTTTAGAAGCTCCTGATGAGACTTCTATCTTCACAAGTTTGCATGATCCTCATCCTATTTTGTGTAGCTCCTATCTACTACTATTTTATAGGATAATTTTCAATAAATATTACCTAGTTAGCAAGAAAAGAACATCAATTGCATGAAAATTCTTATCTTTTTAATTAATCTTTTCTTCAAAGTTCACATAGTTGACCAATTCTTTTAATACATTGTGCTTTTTAAATAATCTGAGCACATAGGTTAGTATCTTGTTAATTCAAGAAGAGAAAGAGTATATGATACTCTTTCCTGTGATGTCTACAGCAAACACAGTGCCAATTACAGAGTAGTAACCTTAAGAAATTGTTGTCATGTTTAAATGGGTTTGTAGAAGTTGGGGCATGTGAGAAATAATACAATATTTATACAAAACAGATATATTTATTTATATTACAACGATTTCAGTTCTTGCTCTTAAAACTCATCCTCAACCAGCTGTCTGTATATTGTGGACTAAATTTACACAAATCCAGTTAAGGTCACTTCTGCAACACAGCAACAATGATTTTACCAATATAGTCTGAAACAAATTGAGGTCAGTGTGCATTTTCTCGTAGCCTTGCTCTTAGCTTTCTTCCATGAACTGCAGAAGGTTTCAATTTACTGAAGCACCGAGGTAGGTAAGATCCAATCAAAGTAAAAGGAAAATCAATACATGCTAACCTCGAAGGGCTAAATAGTAGTGACATCAGTCACAAGGAAAACTTGTTTGCAGGTTTGAAATACTATTGTTCTATAAAGGTATGTGAACAAAACTGTGACTATGATCTGTTATAAATTATTTTCCCATAAAATACTAAAAATGTCCACTAAGAGATAAGCAAGTAAAGATACCACTGTATATACCAGTGCATGACAATGAGAGAAAAATCTAATATCACCGTATTAGGAAAATGTGCTATTAGTAAAGTACAGTTATATTCTAAACGTTTAAAGTATTGGTGATAAAACTTACATAAATAATGATTTCTTTTATTATTAGCATGCTTATTGGCCAAATCAAAATATTTCACAGAATTTAAATACAGCATAATATAATAAAGATGGGATAAAATTATGGATGAAAAATGTGTCATTGAAATTTATATTTGAGTCCATGTGTGTTTATATGAACTGAATTACTTTCAATAATTCTGTTTTACACTTGAAATACAATGCTATGTATAAAATATAATGATTTAAGTAATTCAACAGGCCACAAAAATATCAAGCATTAATTATGCATGTATTGATTGGGCTAGGCAGCATAATATGTTCAAGGCTATCTAGAGTTACTACGTGAGACTCTGTGAAATAGCAAGAAAAACAGAGATGGCAGAGAAATAGGTAAAGGAAGGAAGGAAGAAGGAAGGAAGCAGAAAGGGAGAGATGGAAAATGATAGGAACGAAGTAATGAGGAAGACAGAAAGGGAAAGAAGGAGGTTTGTAGTTATCTACTAAAATCGATAAATCTCCTGTTTGACAATTATAAAACAGTGTATTTAAATTTATTTTACCAACATTCATTTTTCTCATTGATTTTTTTCTTTAATTGATTTATGCATCACTAAATTGAACACTTATACAATAGCTTAATTTGGCCACTCTGAATCACAAAATACATTCTAATATATTCAGTTCTCAAAAACTTAAACATTTTTGAATTTATCATGTATTTCATTTCGCATTGTATAAAAAGTTAAAGCAAAAATTCTGCATGTAGCTCTTGTTTAACATAATTGCAGAGAAGATTATAAACCTAAATCCATGACAACATCCTAAACATTTTTCTTTTTTGTTTGTCTTTTATTTGCTTACTTGCATAGCTTATCATTCCACAGACAGTACAGGAAGAATTGAATTATCCTTTCATTTGCATATATGTTATTGTTTCAGCATGTCTATTTTGTCTCTAATTTGCCCAATATTTGAACTAACTCTAATATAGCAGATGTAACTTCCAGATATTCCTCATATTATAGCTAAGCAGACTGGTTTTTTGAGAAATGTCTGCTGTTCCCAGAGAATATTATGATTCATCCCGAAAGGAAATGGGTTTTAAGATAGGGTACTAGAGCTAGGAAGGTGAAGATTACATATCATCGCTGAGGGGCAGACACATGTAAGGACATTGCCTATGATTAAAAAACTCTTTGCCACATGAATCAGGTTGGGCCCAGGCGGATACTGACCTCTCTTACTTTTACCCTTTCTTTATCATCTAAGGCCTCATAAAATTTTGATTTAATATCTTGCCTGATCTCATCTCTTCCAGGTGTGATGCATAATAGGGTCAAACAGTTAGTGTATTAATGTGAAAGCAAAACTCCCTGAGAACTGTCTATTACCATGTTAACTGACTGAAGATCTCAAGGGGACAATAAACAGAGAGATACCATGACAATGTGGCCCAATGAATTCTAGCTGCATTTTTTCTCCTAGATACTATATCTTCTTTGATAAATTTGATCATTTAGTCTTGGCTTCACTTAAGCTTTTTTCTTTCAGATTGCTTGGATTGAATTTGAGACCTTGTACATGCTGGATAAGCACCATATTGTTGAGTTGAGATCCCAATACCACCTGAAGTTTTAAAAATAGAGATATAAGTTGGGCATGGTGGCACATGCCTTTAATTGCAGCACTTGAGAGGCAGAGGTAGATTGATCTTTATGAGGCTGAGTGCGACATGAACTTTATTGCAAGTTCTAGGCCAGCCGATGCTACATTGTGGGACTGTGTCTCACAATGAAATGAAAATAATTTTTATTTTGGCACGGTTATATTTCATTAAAATGTATTGTTTCTAATCTGGGAAATACTTCAATGTTATAAGCAAAAACATTTTGGTATTGTCTCTGACTCATTGCTGGGATGAAGGCAAATTGTACTACTTGCCATAGTGAAATTTAGCACCCAATGATTAAATATCCCCTTGTGTATGACATGGCTATGACAAGCAGTATTAGGAACAGATTTTGCTGTTTGTTTGTTTATATTTTTATGAATGTGTTTGTTTTTTGAAAATTTCATTGGTTTTCAAAACCAATAAGCATCTTTTGCCTCACAAGTTGGCATGCAAGGTTCAAAGCATGGAAAGATCAGTACAGATTTTTATCTCAAAACTACTTCCATATCATCTTCTGACACTATGAAATCTGGCCATCAGAAAGACTTGCTGCCTCTTTTTAGGATGGTGATTGATTTGATTCAACAATCAAATATGTGGTGGTTCCAGATATAAAATAGGCTCTTACCATTAGCCCTAGTTTATTTTACCATTGTTGCTGTGATAAAACACTGAACAAAACCAACTTGAAGAAGGGGAAGGATTATTTAGCATACAAGTTATAGTACTTTATAGAAGGAAGCCAAGACAGGAACTCAAGACAAGCACTCAAGAGTCAGGTACTGAATCAGAAGACATAGAGAAATTTTGTTTTCTGGCTTACTCCTCTTGAATTTCATAGCTCTATTTCTTATAAAGTCCACAACCACCTGTTGAGGAATGGCACCACTCAGAGTGGTCTGAGTATTCCTACATAAATTAATATCAAGAAAAAATCCAAAACACATTCCCATAGGCCAACCTGGTGAAGGCAATTCTTCATTGAGTTTGTCTTCTTAATTGACCTTAGGTTTCTGTCATGTTTGTAACTGAAACTAATTACAATATTCTACCCATTGGCAATTTGAGAAAAAAAAAAGAAAAAGAAAAAACACGAATTTAAATCATAGCTTTTTCTTTTTTCATGTTCCAAAAATTTTATAATATTGATATCACAACATAAATTATCGGACAATTTTAAGTACTCCAGTATTTTAAAAATGTAATGCTTTGGAAGGCTATTGCTTCTTTAAAAGTCAAAAGTCTTGTAATTGTGGACAGTTGTAAAATCTAACATAAGTTATAAGCTTTCTTAGTCCTGATGAGAAGAACCAGGACATAGCTACAGCTGATTTAAAGCTAAAATAAAGTCCAGTCCAGCATTATACATCAAATCCTGGAATGTAATGTCTAACATCTGGAACTCAATCACTATCCTATGGGATCCTTTGATCTTGAATAATCTCACTTCTCTGAATATATAATGCACAGAGCTCATTTCATAAGTTCAGGCTGGCTTCGCCTCACAACCACTCATATTTTTGGCAAAAATTCCAGTGGCCTGATATATCCAAAGTCCTAAAGTCTCCATTTCAAATCTTGAGACTATCTCCAAGAAATGAGTTTCTCATAGGTCCAAGCCACAAATAAAGACTTCAGCCTTCAAAGCTAATTCCACGTGATATGACATATATATATATGTCATATCACGTGGAATATATATATATATATATATATATATATATATATATATATATATATAAAACCTTGTTATAGAAATTTATTTTTAGTTGTGTTTAAAATAATTGTTTTTTTTTTTTTGTATTGTAGGCCTTGGCATTTTATATTTTCTGCAGGTTTTGAATTTCTGTGTGTGTGAGTGGTGGTGGGGGGGGTGTTTGAATGCTTATGATCTGTGCCTGAGGAGTTCTGAATCAATAAAAACACCTGAGCTCAGAGGTTCCACTGTCAATTCAGTATGGCACTGGCCAGGATAGTGGTTCCCTCTGCTGAGGTCTGGCAGTGCTTCCATGTTTGAACATGCCTCCTTGTCTCCCTTGCTGAGACTCCACAGCAGACAATTATTATATTACATTATTTTTTATCAGGCCAGCAATGCAGCCTTGACATTCTATATCAAAGATTCTAATGATGACCTCAAAAGGAATTTAATTCAATGATATTCGTCTCTCACTAATCACAGCTGGTTTTCAGCCTGTCTAACCAGCATTGACCATATCAGTTAAGCAAAGGTTTCAGTTAAGTGGCAATCTTCTTCCATTAATGATGGCTAATTTTGCAGCACTGGCTGACCTGAAACCACAAATTCTCACTTCAAAATATCACACAAATGACCATGTAAAAGTCCTTGAGAGATACTCTACCTTCCTTCTGAAACTTCACAGCCTCTATTGTCTATATTGCTCTTGAAATTTTCTTGCAAGTTATAAAAAGAGACCATTAAAATCTGAATACTCAAGACATTTTCCAGCCAAAAGTGCCAAATTCTTCCACAATCTTCCCCAAACCAACATGGTCAGGTTTCCGCAATAAAACCATTTCTACTGGTACCAATTTCTCTCAATTTATTTTTTGTATCTGTGATAAAACACTGACCAAAAACAATTTTGGAAGTGAAGTGTTTACTTGTTTTAAAGGTTTTTCTCTATCAAAAAAGTAAGTCAAAACATTAATTAAAGATAGGTACCTGGAGGCAGGAACTGAAGGAAAAACTATGGAGGAAGGCTGATTACTGGCTTGCTCCCTTTGGATTTCTCAGCTGTGTTGATATTACATTTAAAAACGGTCTTCTGTAAAGTCTTTGTCTTCTGCAAAAAGAAGCTTCTTTGTTGAAGATTAGGAACTATACTTCTGATTAAATGCAGAGAACAATATTTATGGGGTTCCCAGCTCAATTGAAATATATATATATATATATATATATATATATATACTTATATATATATATACTTATATATAAATAATAAATTTATATATATATAATCACATACCACAAACTCCTGTGCCTAAGTCTCATGGAATATCACCAAGGAGGTATTAGAAAGATTCTAAGATCCAGGAGACCAAGAAGTATATTGTGATATTTTGTCATTTAAAATTGACAGGGTAGCCTCACCTCTACAATATAGCTGCCTAAATAAGACTTGAATAAGGACACCGCCAATAAACTTGCTAATGGGTAAGGGAGAAATCTCTCACAGGGGCAACAGTTCCTACACAAGGAACTGTAGTTAATTAAGGGATACTGAGAGCAGGAAAACTATCCTTCCCACTGGAAGGAGCCCATTGACCAGAAATCCAATAACAAGTGGTCAATCATGAAATTATGCACATGCAAGCAACACCTAACTTACTCAGCAAGCTGTATTTATATTTATAAGTTTTGTATATAGTGTATATCAGGAAAAAATATTAATCAAATCATAGGAGGAAATACATTTCTAAAGGAGCTAGGTTGAGTCCTGGGAGGAGTTAGAAGAAGGAAAGGGAATAAGGGAAATGACACTAATATATTTTCACAAAACAATAAAGTTTTATTCGGAATAGTTTAGACCAAGACCATGCCCAAATTTGAATTCTCCATTTACAGCTCTATTGTTAGATTTCAGAGCACTGAAAAATAAGCAAAAGGCAGGATAGAGACAAAAGACTGACTTCAACATGCAAATTTGTGTTTATTAGCACACATAGAGATGGACATGAAACTTCCCTTGAGATGAGCAATCTACATGGGGAAAAAGTTGTCTGGAAATTCTTATAGGGGTTGGTTAGGGGCTTGGAAATGAGGAAGTGGATATTATTGTGGAGGGTACATAAAGATGTCAAATATCTTTTTTTTCCTGGAATTGTTTGCTCACATGAGAGAGATTATTTTGGTAGACAAACTGTTTTAGCAAACATTCCTCTCTGGGTTTGTGGCTGACTGCCAATAGTTGAGCAAGTAATCTCATCATACTCTTGTTTTTATAACAAAGGTATTATCATCTGGACACTGAAATCATAAAAAAAAAGAAAGAAAGAGCAAAGACATTGTCTCTTTCTTAGTTGCTTTGAGCTAAGGAGGGTCATCATTGGGAAAAACTTATTTGTGGCCCTTTGATAGGCTATAATGGATGTGATTGCCCTCATACAATCCTGGAGAAAATTTTATGAAAGAAATGCTGGAGAGCTGAAAACAGATGAATTAGTTACAAAGTGAAACTGAGAGGCTTCCCAGGAAGTGGGGCAGGGAGTACAAGCATGAGAAACTGAATGATCAGGTGAGAGAGGAATTTGGGTATCTATAGATAGGAATTCTCATATATGCTGGGGGGAGTATAATTCTTATCTTGTCTCAAAATGTTGTCAGTATTTGACAAGGATGGGCCAGAAAATGTGGAGATTAGGTGTAGAGTTAATAAGTTGGAGGAGAGGGAAAGCTTTATGTTTCTTTCTACACTAAAGCAGTAGCTGGATGTCTCAGAGGAGGGTCTACCAGAGGAGCAACAACAAAACTTAACAGATAGCTATGAAAGAGTCAACAGCATACTATAGATACCTGTGTGTGTGTATGTTTTAAGCTAACTTCTTACTATCTTGGAATTTTATGGCTTTTTAAGCCATGCATCTCCCCTGCAACAGTTTTACAGATCTCCAGATCTCAAGAGAAAGAACGTTTAGATTCCAGCAAGATCTGCATATATTGTCTGTGACCTTAAATAGGGGAACAAACCTGTAAACAAAACCAAGAAGGGGGGAATGTATTCAGAGAACTAGTCACCAATAATTACATTTAACCATTTTTATTTTTATCCATGAATCTCTCTTGATTACAGAACTTCAAATATTATGAAACATAAATGGACTAGTAACTCATTTCTTTTTAAGAAATTTTCTAAGAGGGAATGTTGTTATACAGTATCTGGAGCCTTTGTTCAGTGTACGTAACAAGTTTCCCGTACTGTGTAGGGGAATATCCTCCATTTTCAGTTTTAAGGAGGTATACTGTGGTTTCTCCACAGTAACTGTGGACCTCATACAATTAGGGCCTAATTGCATACAGCCAGCTGGGATTAATAACTAGCAACTGAGATAAAGATCTGAGGACCTTCCACATCTTTCGTTGTTGTTGTTTGTTTATTTGTTTGTTTTTGTCTGTGTCTTTATAACTGAAAAGCAAAAATAAAGTCAGCCAGAGTGTCCAGGCTTAGTGAAGCAGAAACAAATGGTAGACCATGGACATTAGACAAAGGAGTATCAAGAACAGAAAGACTAACCTATCTAAATTACGGGAGGCAGGTTTGGAAATGATGATCATTAGAACCCAGGATAGCTTCTTGTCTTGTCTTCTTTCTGAGTCAAATAGACAAGAGGCTTTCTCACACAGAAAAAAAAAAATTGCCTTACATAGAAAAATCTTGCCCTAGGTTATGGTCTCATAGCAGGCAAGGCTTCTTGGATCCCTGATATCTCCATCAGGGATCCATGGTAGGAAGGGATGCTCTTCTCCCAACCCTATTGTAGTTCTAGTTCCATGGCTCCTGCGGACACTATTCTGCTTGTTTCAATGGAGGTCCTGGTTAAGACCTAATCCTGCAAACTTAGCTAGCAATATTTTATGGCTTATTTCCTATGGTCTGAGGGAATGCCTTGGTAGAAGGGATATGGTACGGAATTAGGTTCATGCTCTGAGAGAAATTTCTTGTGGGGTCTGAGTGGAAGGGACGAGAAGGGTTGAAGTGAACTGGAGTCTTATATGGTCGGGAGGCTTGGATCATTTTCCATTCTGTTTCATGATGTTATCCAAATCAGTTAAAATATTAAAATCAAAAGATCTGATTTCTGGCCAATATTGTAATTGTTCAGTATATATGGAGGCCAAATATGTATTGAAAGGCAAAGGAAAGTCAGAAGTGTTAATTCTTCTAATTTGAGCTTCTTACAATTAGCTCCCAGACAGTCTAAAGGAATGTCCTTTGGCACAGGTAATTCTCAACACATGGCAGATGCAGCACCAAGGTAAAATGGGAGTCCAATCCAGTCAATCAATGCATGCCTTAATTTTTGGATTAACCTAATGTTCCTGGAAAGTAGCAAGGGAGACCGCACACTTCTACCTTTCAGGAGTCAAGAGATGTGTGGCAGACTTTGTAAAGTTGCTGAAACATGCGCCCATATGGGACTTTAGGAAAGTTCCCAGAATCTTTGACCTAGTGAATCTCAAAATGAGACTGGTGGGAGGGCTCCCCTAAGGCCCTAAGACCTAACCTGGGTGCCTCCAAGTTAGAGCTCATGGATTACCCTGCCCCTGTCCCAGCATTTGGCTGCATTGGGTATGGGGTCTGGTTGGATGGAGAATGACCTCTGATCTGAACACTAAACTCTGACAGAACAAATCAGACAGAGAGATTAAGGATTTGAGAAATGGCTGCCTGAGGAGGACAGGTGGCATTGCCAGGTATATTGATGGCCCTAAATTTTTTATAATTATTGCCATAAAGCCCTCAGAAACAACTGCTCTTGGAGACAAAGGCCACTAAAGAGCAGAGGTCACAGTCATTACATGGGAAATGGTAGGCAAGCAGACCAGACAGGGGAGTTCTGATTGAGTGCTTGAGCTGCCAGTAGAGCCTGAGAGCCCTTCTAAATTTTGATACTCAAGATGATAGACTTCAGAGTGCTGAGTAAACAGACAAGAGCCCTGTAAAGAGATGAAAGCCTGACCTTAACAGCTGAAATGTTTTTATCAGTGCACAGAATGAGGGAAGTGAAACTTCCCATAGGGTTTGGGGATTTGCAGAGGGTAAAGGCTTGTTGGGATTTCCAACAGGGAGAACCAAGGACCTTGGGACATGAATGTGGGTGGGTACTAGGTTAGAATGCAAGGGTCTTTTCCTGAAACCTTTTGCTCAAACAAGACAGACTGTCTAAGCCAACATTCCTCTCTGGGTTGTGGCTGACTGATAATTGTTGGCAAGGCCAGCTGTGATCTCACAGGACTCCTATTTTTATGACAGAAGCACTCTATCACTGTCTTTTAATCTGTCTCTTATGTGGTCTGAGACTTGTCTATAGTCTATTGTATGTGTCTGAAATCTGTCTGTCATCTGTTCCCCCAAAAAAGGGCTTTTGCTCTGTCTTTATTGAACAACACAGAAAACATGGTATGGGAAAAGAATGAGAAACTATTTTCTGTAAAAATTTTAAGAGTTTTACAAAGGAAAAACGTTATTTTACTAACCCCTGTGGACCCACAGCAGCACTCAAAACAGCAATTAAGTGTCATGAACCTAAATCCACATGTTTCCAACTTTTATGATGAATAGTTGTTTTCTTTTAACTTATTTTGAACCTACTGAGTATTTTCAGCAATTACCATAACAAAGACACACACACACACAGATACAGAGAAAGACATACATACAGAGACAGAGGTAGAAGAGACAGAGCAAGAGAAACAGAAAGAGAGAGAGAGAGAGAGAGAGAGAGAATTCTATGTCCAAACATGAAGATTAAAGCTACCCTTTAATTTAGGTTGTAAATGTTGATAACATATGAAACATAGGAAATCCAATGCATTGGTATGCTGTGTTCTTAGAGGCAAGTTAAACGGGCTGACTACACAGTAGGGAAACTAACTGAATACATTTCTTTAAAAGGTCTCAAGGTACATTATATACTTGATTCTAAAGTCAGGTAAAAGTCCTGTTTCTGGAGGCTAGAGGTATTTTTTTTAAATATATTCACAAATTCAGCTACCTATCTTATACAGTTCATGTCCATCTGTTTATGTTTAGGATTATTGAATCTTTTAATCCATATACATGGCTGCTCTGGGAAAATGATCACATTGAAAGGGTTGTGTGATACATAGGATATCTAGGGATATAAGGGATCTAATCCTGGAATCTATATGGTAGGATCACATTCAGAGGTCTCTATGGTACAAATGGAATACAGAAAGAATGTTAATATACACCTTTAGCCCCAGTATTCAGAAGGGAATGGTAGTGCAGACTTTTAATCCAAATGAGAAGCAGAGACAGGAAGCAGAGTTGAGAAGAAGTCAATGTCAAACAGGAAGTGCTGTCTGTGATGAGTCAGAGTGAAGGGCAGGCAAAGTGATGAATCAGTGGGAGAGTTAGCAGAGTGAGTTAGAGTGAGGACATACCCAACTCTCAGGATAAAAAAGCAGGCTCTCAGCTCAGAGAGTTAGGATAAGAACAAAGGCAGTCTGAAGCAGTCTGCGACACTATGGGGCAATCTGAGGAGTCTGATCCAGAGACACAGAAGCAGTCAATTAAAAAGGCAGTCTTTGGAGTCTGAGGCAGAGACATAGAGGCAATTCAGCAGAAGTCAGTATCAGATGGGAAGAGTGAGTCAGTTTGAAGCCTAGCAGAGCAATCAGAGGAGTTGCAGGAGTTAGCCAGAGACAGAGTCAGTTCTGAGCCAACTTAGAAGATCATTTTGAACCAGCAGCTTAGAGAAGAGTTTGAGTCAGAGCAGTGAATGAGTTGAATCAGTCAATCAGAAGAGTCAGTTGAGTTTAGAAGGAGCTAGTCAGAGTGGCTTAGTCAGCAATAAGTCTCAGGAGCTTAGATGTTCTAGATTGTATGGAGGCTGAAGCCTTCTAGTTCTAGGCTTAAGATTAGATTGTATGGAGGATAAAAAGCTCCAGGTCTCCAGGACTAGGAGAGGCATTGAATCAGAAAAGAATAAACCTCTTTTGAACCTGAATTGTGTCTAGGTGTGACACTGTTTACAATAAGTTCAGCCTCCCTACATTAACCAACAGTCAAGAAAATGTTGCACACACTTGTGGCTCACAGACATACTCACAGGTCTGATGCAATTCTGATGGAATCAGTTTTTCATAGGCAATTCTTTATTTCAGATTTCCTCTTTTCTAGGTGACTGAAAGATAACATCAATAACAGCTGAAGTGAAATCTGACTCCATTCTATTCTCGTGGGAAACAATACAAATGCCTAAAACATATATAATTTTAAAAGCTTCTAGGGCCTTTCTTCCCAGCCCCACCTAGGGAAGGATCCCACATCTGAAACTAGGACTTCATTGCTTTTATGTGAAATAAAGTGACTTAACAAACAGAAAAAATCAAATTAACCTAGGAGTATGATTACATCATTGTCCAGTATCTCATTTCCAAGCTTCAGGTGATAATTAACTAATAAGAATAAAAGAAAAAAAAACAAGAAAAAATATGTCTATTATCCAAGAAAGGAACTAAATAGAATGTCTTTAAGACATAAGAGGATGGGACTAATTTGCCTTAATTTTTTTTTTACAACTTATTTCAAAAAAACACAAATAGTTTTATTAAAGTAGAGTGAATAAATGATTTAAAGAATATGATAAAATTTGAATTGGGACCTTGTAGCTCATCTTAAGCTGCTAAATCATTTACAATAATAGCATCATAACTTTTATTTCAATTACCCAATCAATCTGGCAAATATTATAGTAGTTTTCTTCTCTTTATGTTGTAAAACTGTTGCCAAGTATACCAATGATTTCCACTGTTCTGTATCAAATGTCTAGTGTCTAAACTTGCTCCTCTGGACATTTTCAGCAAATTTATGCTCACAAAGAAGGCTGTGTTTTAAACAAGCTTTTAAAAATGGATGCTAAACTAACAGAAAGTTGACATTTTGACATGTTATATGATTCAACTTTTACTATTCAGTCTGGTCTTCTGGGCTCCTTTGATCAGATATCTTGGACTCAAATCTCATTGTACTAATCCACAAGGTCATAGAATAATACAATTCTCAGATTCTTTCTGAATGTAATTAACTTCCTTTCTGGTTCAAATTTCTTGAGTTAAAGCAATTTCTTTATGCGTGAAAGATAAAAACGCATTCCCAAATGTCTGTGACCCAAGCACATCACTGTTGTGGGGGTCACTGCTTGTGACAGTGGGCATGTCATGTAAGAAAACCTTTTGTTTAACTGTGATGAGTCCTGGTTCACTTGGTTTGCAAGTGTCTGTCCATTTTGGTTAAATATTGATAATTTTAGATAACAGAATGCAGAAAGTTCTTTTTATGACTAGACAGTAGAAACTTATAGAGTGAAATTTTTTATATTTTATAGAAATATAAGAGTTGTATAAAATAATAATATGGCAAAATTCCATCATATAGAGACTTGTGTATCATTTAAATGATGATATTCCATATATAAATTCAATACATTAAATAATAACAGCTAGAAGAATTAAGAATATGAAGAAAAATGCCCTAAAATAAATTTCTTAAGGTAACTCCAAGACCTGAAAAATATAAACATAATTAACTTTCCTGAGATTAATTCTGGAAAATCAAAGGAAGCTACATATAATACTTACGTTTATTAACTGTCAGATCTACAGATATAATATTATCCTTAAACAAAATCCTTCGTGGTATGAATGATGTTTTTTTTAGTATTTAATATTTTATGTCTTTTCAATGGCATTATAATATCAAGCATCTTAGAGATTGAGTTAGGGATTTTGTAAAGATAAAATTTTATCCTATATAAAAGTAAGAAAATTATTTTGAGATACTCAGTGATGGTTTTAAAGTCAAAGGAGTTATATTGTTTTATAGTTTATTCTTCTTAAAGAAACATTGTTTAATGTTTTAAAATAATATTTAAAATGATGTTATTATTATTATTATTATGCTTACAATCTTTAAGTACAAAGGATATATTATTCATAATTTTAATAAATTTATTAATATATTCTGTGGTAAAGACTAACAAACAATAACAGTGAACAGTGCAGGATTGTGCTTCACTGAAATGTGCCACCATAGAGAAAAATATAAATTTAATTATTTACTGAATAAACAGTTCATTGGACCTCTTTTCAATTCAATATTGTATCCTCTATTCTGTATTATTGTAGACTAGCTATTACAGTGACAGCAGCTTTGCCTATTCCCTCATAGGCTTTAAAGAGCAATGCAGTGTAAACTCTCTGTTTGTCCTACAGAAACAACATCTTGCTGTCCTTATGATCTCAATTACACAATCACATAGCTTCTTATGTGTGGAAAAGTCAGATGTGAAAGGGGCATGTGTACAGTGGAAAATTGACATTTGACAATTGGTGGCTGGAAGCTAATGAGTAAATGGTGTCCTTTAATCCATCTTCCAACCTGCTTCACTCATTATTTTGGGAGAGTATTTGAAAATAAATAATCCCTATATAAATACTTACCAGAGGTAATATGCACTGATTTAGAGGTTAAGCTAATGATGGTAAGGTAGCATCATGTATACATTCATTTGCCCTTAACTGGGGTGGAAATAGATAAAAGAGGTGTTGTTTTTTCAGGGATAGGGGGTTTCATCAATTTAAAGAAATGAAAAAAGATAAATATTGATACGTGCTGTGCCTTTTTAAACCTGAGTTGAAAACTTTTGACAGAGAAAAAACACATGATGCACTAACAATATATAGTATATCATCATTCAGAATGCATATTATGATTATTAGAGGAATAACATGAAGCCACATTTAAAAGGCAGCTTGACAATACTTCTTGGAGTTGAGGTAGTATCCTATAGACTAGAAAATTAATATTGATTTGGTGGTCAATGTTTGAAGTTATGGTTAAAATGTGGTATGAAAGAAGCAGTAACTTGAATAGAGGCATATGACTCATAAATTTATGATGGGTATTTATACAGTCAAATGTGTCCAAATGACAGCATTATTCTCTAATGAAAATTATGTAAAATGTATTTATATTTATGAGACTATCATATATTACATTAGCACAAATTAAGATAGCTATTCCCACAGATATTAAGGTCTGTGGATATATATTACTATACATATGAGTATATATATATTTAGCAATATCAATTACAGTTATATACTTGTAAATTATATATATATTTATTATATATATTTGTATATATCATATAATATATATTTAAAGAACAATTAAATTATATTAATTTAATGTAATTTATTCATATAATTATATTCATATAATCGATTAATATAATTAAATTATATACGTTATTTATATTTATATAATATATATAAATATATATAATTTACAAGTATATAACTGTAATAGGAGATATTGCTATATATATATATCTCTCTCTCTCTCTCTCTATATATATATATATATATATATAATTTACAAGTATATAATGTTTATACCTTGTATTTATATACCTATAAGTTATTGAAAAAAAGAATAAATAAATAAATAAATCCTAAGATCTGGAAGAATAGCACAGCAGTTAAAAGACATATTGCTCTTGCAGGGAACTCAAATTCAGTTCTTAACAGGCTTTTCAGCAGCACACAATTACTGCTAACTCCAACTTCAGAGGATATGACACTCTTCTCTTCTACTGACAGATAGCACTTGTATTTGCATCAACCCACACTCAGACACACAAATACACATTATAAAGATAAAAATAAGTAAATCCTAAAAACTCAATATATACATGATTTATAAAACCAATTAGATAGAATATATAAAAACAAAGCCAAATAAACAAATATTCAATGAATTCATAAAGTAAGGATTAATGCATTCTCTCAAGTTTCTTTTCTTTTATTATTGAAAACAGATTCTTCTCATCTATAATACATCCACATCATAGTTTCCCCTCCCTTCATCCTCCCAGAATCCCCCACCTTTCCTCTTCCTCAGAGCTACTCCCCCTCTATCACTCTTTAGAAAAGAGCAGGCCTCCAAGAGACAACAACAGAACAAGACAAAACAAAATATAATTAGAAATGGCAAAAGCCCTCACACTGAAACTGGACAAGGCAATGCAATAGGAAGTAAATAGTCCCAAGAACGAGTAACAAAATTGTGAACACACTCAATCCCACTGTTAGAAGTCCCACAAAAACACCAAGCTAACAGATATAACATATAGCAGAGAACATGACAAGGACCCATGTAGGCTCTGTGCTTGCCACTTCTGTTTCCCTGAGCCCAGATGAGCCCTGTCCAGTTGACTCACCAGACTATGTTCTCCCGATATCTTCCATACCCTCTGACTCCTACAATCTTTCCTTATCCTCTTCCTCAGGGTTCTCCCAGCTCAGAGGGGAGGGACCTGATGGAGACCTCTAATTTCAACTCACTCCACATAATGTCTGGTGTTTGCTTACTGCCCAATTCCAATTACTGCTCGATGAAGTCTCTCTGATGACAAATGGACAAAGCTCTGATCTATGAGTACAGTATAATATCATTAAGTATCACTTCATAATTTTTTTTGCTAGTCATATTCAGTTCTATCCTAGGTCTCTGGGCTATCCAGCCTCTGGTTCCTGGCCATCCAGTCAATGTTGGGCATGGGCATTGCACTAAAGTTAGAGAAGGCACTGGTTTTAATGAGCATACAATCTGTAGGTTAACAATATTTGTGAAGCAATTGCCATGGATAGTCGCTGTTTTAGATATCTCAAAATCACTAGAGAATGAAGTCAATGAAAGTCCTTTTTTAATCTTAAAACTGAATGGAAAAGAAACATCAAATAATTATTCAGTGAGTATACGGGAAGGTGGTAAGTGGAGTAGTTTAAAAAAAATACTCGAGCAGGATAAGTAATTCTTGAAGTGAATATGGTCACTGCTAGAAATAGATATAGAAGTTATCTTCCCATTAATGTTTCCTTTAATGAAATCAACTTTCATTGAGATTTTTAAAGGGGGCAGGAAACAAAGAAATTGTTAAGAAAATGTTTGGGGTTAAACTCAAATGAAGGAATATAAGGTAAGAGTAAACAGCACAAAACAAAACAAAAACTTTCTTGCTGCAGTTGAGGGAATTGAAAGCTCAAGGTATGGAGAAAAGAAAATACAATTTTATGGTTAGATAGATATTAGAAAAAAATTCACTCATTTAATATTAACATATTTTGAAATTTGCCAATAAAATTATTTCTGTCAGTTATTTTTCAACAACTTTTACTCCTTGTATCTCTAAATGTAAAAATATTTACTAAAGGTACAAACAAATATATTAGAAAAGATGTTGACAAATACATTTGTAAACTAGGCAACTTGGTAATTCAAATATTTAATAAAATATAAAATTTATGTCAGGCTTTAAAAAAAAAACATTCTATTGCTCTGAAAAAAACAATAAATTACTCCAGCAAAAATAAGTGATTTTTCAGATCTACATATTTAAAATGGGATACACCATAATGGATAAATTATGATTGTTTTTTAAAGGGAAAGGGTATAAAAATGATGATGTATTAGATCTGGAATCAGAGACAAAGAAAACAGACAAGAATGACATCAAGATATTTTTCTGAGTAATTGAAAGATATTGTCATCTAAAAATTACAGAGAGTTGCAAAACTTAGGATTGAAAGCTAAAATTGATAATTCACTTTTAAGATATCAAGATAAATTAGTATGTTAAATATGTAAATGAAATGTATTAATAGGCAAGTATATATATATATATAAGTCTGGTGTTGACAAGAGTGGAGCATGGAGGGTAAAGAGACGAAAGTCTTGAATGTAGATGCCTGCTTGGAGAACTATTTCTTTGAAAGGCCTCAGCTAAGGGACTAGAAATGTATGAAACTTAGGTCCTCCAAATTTAATTTAATTTAATTTATGGAGACAATTGTATCATATAAACTACTAATGGGCTAGAGCCAAACATTCAGAGAAATTCATTAGAGATGGTGAGCCGATGATGAATATTCAAAATTGTATCATAGCTCAAGAACTATTAATGCAAACACACATTTACCAGGGAATCTCTTTGCATCCTTAAAATGTATTCAGTGAGCTAATTTTTCTTATATATTGGGTGAGATGTTAGGTTAATTTTCATTATTTCTTGTCATTTTTGGGAAGTGGAGAGTCCTAAATTTATCTTAAATTTCTAATAGTATGAACTCAATAATAATTAGATTTTCCAATCAAAGGAAATAGAAAAAAAATATGAAGTGAATTTAATGTTAACTATTGGCGTTTTCTTACCTGAAGGCTCTGAAAGTTTTGTCTAGGAAGGATGGTTGTACATAGTAAGTCACAGAGCCTCCTCTGTGGGATATTTTAACACATAACTATTTTCTTTCAAACACACATCAGTCTAAGAGTTGGGCAATGCCATTGATTTCACAAAACCATCCTCTTAAACTCCTTGCATTCTTCTTCTACACAGACACAACTGTTGGAGCATTTCTTTTCAGTTTCTCTGTATTTCTTTAATCCTATATCCACACTTGACTCAGAAAGGGATTTAAAGAAATTAAAGAAATTTTAATTTGATTCATAAAATAAATATGCTTGAAAATATTGGTTCCATGTGAAAACTAGACCTATTATTTCCCCAAAATACTAGAGATTCACCTCTACAATTCTGCCTATTCATTGTGTCACCTTCAATATTTCTGCCCCTTCAGACTTCCTAGGATGAGTTTAACATTCACATCTGACTCGTTCAATTTCAAGGACGATATTTATATTTCTCTGTCTACCATAAATGTCTTTTCCTTGTCGGTGGTATGGATGTAAAATACCACAGTTACAGCCAATCTTTACACATCCCTCTTCCTGAAAAGATGTCTTGATCCACTCTCAATATTCCTGAATTAGGTTAACATCTAATTACAGGTCTACCATCTTACCTAGAGAGCAGATGAAGTACTAAGTGATTAAAGTCCTGAGTGAACATAAGTTGTTTAAATGTCCATAGCCATGTGGATGACTCTAAGATGTTGGGAGTCCTTAAAAATTGAAAAAAGTATTCCCTATATTAGTCATGCTGGGAAAGGCAATGCCTTTCCTTGTCCAAGTACAATAGTTTAGACATGAACTTTCAGTGAATACTTAATCAAGCCACTGTAGGATGTTTACAGCCTGAGACTGCTGATCTCCTGTCAAAACTCCATCCTGCTATGGTGTACATAACAAACTCTCTGAGGTTCAGGGTTTCAGAACTGCTAGGATTCTGCAACAAGCAGAGTCCACAGCAGAGCCCTGCGCTGGAGAGCTCTGTCCCTACCCCTGACCACAGACGTAGCCCACAGCCCAGGGCTCCCTCTGGGATGTTCTGCCTCCCACCCCAGTCTACAGTGTGGGACTCCCACTTTCTGTGAGGAGCTCTGACATGCCTTTCCACATTCATGTATGGTCAGCCTCCACAGCCCTGTGAAGGAAGCTCTGCCTTAACTTCCAGGAAGCAAAGTTAACTTTACCAGCAAACCTAGCATCTCCTACTGTCCAACTGCAATTCAAGACTAATGCGTGCCTCCCTTGCCACCCTGCTGGGAATTCTGGGGGCCTAGCCACCATTCCTTGTGCTCACCAGGAACCCTAAATGGTGCCAAAGACCACTGAGGAGCCAGTATATTTCCCTTTTGGGAGAGTCTAGCTCTGCAAGGCTGGGGAGCTCTGGGACTTGACACCTTTCATAAGAAAGCTCCCCACTGGGACTATCAGGGATCTCACTCCCATCTGGCTATGGGGTTCCCCAACCTGACAATACAGGACAGAAGGGGTACCAACTAACACAAATGACCCTGAGCTGGGGCCCCCCAACCCTCTCTGGACTGAGAATTCCACCAATCACAGGCCAAAGAAACTTCACCAATCACAGGCCATGTAGATAGCTCCACTCCCTCCAGAACCCTTTAAAAAGGACTGAGTAACCCTCAGTTTTCGCTGTTCCTCTTTGGATCAGAAGCAGTCACTGACTTGCTGAGATCATTGGACAGAAAAAAAAAAAAGAACAGCTCGCCTGAGCTATTTCCCTACTGGGAACACCTGACCAAAAGGTCCTTGGTCCTATTGGAGTACTCTCCCTTCAGGACTGCATCATCTCCAGGGCAAGGTGAGGTGAAGCAGAGGTGAAGCAGAGCTGGATACTTCACATCAGCTCTACTAGGCTATGCAACTCATCAGTCTTGCTGGGATATTTTCCCTTCAGGACTGCATCACCTCTACAGGGAGGTTTCTCTGTTTGGTGTTGTGTGGTCCCTGTACCATCACAAAAGAGCTTCCCTTTTCCATCTATCTTCTATCTCTGTTCTATCTATTTCCATCTATTCCACCTTTTATAATAAAATAAGAAAAAAAACCTTCCCAACAAGAACAGTAGGTACAGGTCCATAAAGAGAGTCCTACACCTAACCCCAACTAATCTGTACATGTGTCTGTCTTTTCTTCATTCCCTTTCTACCTCTCATTAGGGTTCCAGCACCAATGCCTATTGAGTCACAATAGAGAAAAATGTCTTCCTCACTGAATATATATGACCTACATACTTACATACATACACTGAATCTACATACTAAAACCCGTCATTAAATCTTTTATTTATGGAGTTGGCCAATGGCTTATCAAGGAAAGACACATGCTATATAAGACTGATGATCTGTTTGATCTCCAGAACCTAAGGTAGAAGTAGGATAAATTTGTAAAAGTTGTCCTTTGATTGTCAAAAGGAGCAGATTGTCCTTACATCGATAATAATAAATAAAAAGAAAGTAATTTGATATTTATAAATTTTCTGATAGGAAAACTAGAAGTAGGATGGAAACTAATTCATTATAAATGTATACGGTGGATAATCATCAATGTTTTCACAATGAGAAGTTCACAGTACGTTTAAAATATATTCTGAGCTGGATGTATGAGAACTATTCTTAACTACATATTTTACATTTCTGATAATATTATGTATATTCAATTACACATTCTATTGGACATGAATTGTTTACTTTCCATCTAACATGATAAATGCAAATTGTACAATGAATAGGACTAAGATATAATAAATTCTCCTTTAAAAAATCTAGGCAAGAATTCCACATTTTACCATAGATATAGATAGGCATTCACAATATTTAACTTATGAAAATGCATTAGGAAAACAACTCATAGTTTTGTATTTGGAATCTCAAAATAATTTTCCCCAAAAGGGAATGATACCTAAAAGTTTCTGAGATCTGTATTTCTGCTCTATAAAACACTGAAATAATTTAATAACTTCATCTGTGTTTTAATAGTTAATATTCAGAAAGGATTAAATCTTAACAGAACATAGAAGGTTTGGGGCTTATTAGAAAAGGTATCACTTCCCACATTGGATGAATAAAGAAAGAAAATGGAAGGAAGCATTTATTTAGTAAACTTACAGATTATATGAGAGGAGATTGGAGAAGCTTTCTCAGACAGAGTATATGGTAAAATCTTAAAGGCAGATAGAAAAATAGTTGTAGTATTCAAAATATTAACTGTAAATGATTTCATATATGAGGGTTATGAGAATTGAGGTTGGAAAAATACCTCATTAGAAATTTTCAAATTTCATATTAAGAAGGATTTTTTTTTAAAATTTTAGGTAACAAAGAAACATTATACAATATTTTATAGAACTGAAACATATGCTGTTGTATTTTATATAAAGAGTTTATGATGTATGAATCAGAAGCAATGATCCAGCTAAGGATAACTATGATAGTAGCAGTGTTTAGAGACAATAACAGGCTATCATATCCCCTGGCACCAGGAAGAAGAAGAAAGAAAATCATTAAAGTAATGAACATAGGCTAGAGTTGCTGAAAAATAAGATGTAGAAAATGAGAAGCCTCAAGGATTGAACTCAGAGTTTCAACAGTGTTTTTTTTTATATCACCAAGAATAAAGGTGAAAATGAAAAATAAAATAGAAAATAAAATATAAAACTAAAAATGGGAAAGGTTAGTGATAAGAATATAAAGATTTTGTTAGGTTTTCCAGTATTGGTTGCAAGATGTTGACTAAGATATTCAGGCAGAAGTGTAAAATAGAGAACTGTACATCAGCATTTGAAGGTCAAATAAGAGCAGAGTAAGAGAAATATTCAGTTTTCCTTAAGAAAATTTTCTTGAAACTTCCAGAATAGTTGAGATTCTCCCAATATAGCTATTTTTTGCTGCTGTTTCCAATGGAGTTGATTTTCATTCTGTCAACCATTGTAGTTAATAATATTTTGGTACTTTTGTTTGAATTATTGGATTTTCATTGAAATTAAAAGTAAAGAAGCTTGGGCTGTAGCTCTGCAATCTCAAAGTAGCTTCAATTTTTATATATGTGATGTATAAGGATATTGAACATTTTAAAGTATTTCCCAGTTAGTTGTATGTAACTTTTAAAAGTCTCATGCCCCATTTTTCAATCAAATTGTTTTTTGTTGGTGTTTTTGATTAATTGTTTTTGTATGTTCGAGACACCAACTGTTTTACTGTTTCTTTTGTTGTGACAAAACACAAGACCAAAGAGCTAGTTGAGGAGGAAAGGGCTTACTTGGCTTACATGCCCACATTGCTGTTCATCATAGAAGGAAGTCAAGACAGAGACACAAGAAGGACAGCAATCTGGAGACAGGAGATGATGCAGAGGCCAGGCATGCTGCCCACTAGTGGGCTTCCCATGGCTTGCTAAGCCTGTTTTTTTTACACAACCCAGGACCACCAACACAGGGATGGAATCACCCACAATAGCCTTCATATTCCTCCTGCAAGTACTAATTAAGGAATGCCTTACAGCCAGATCTTATGGAGGAAATTTTCAATTACGGTTCCCTCCTATCAGGTACCTATAGTTCATGTGTCAAATTGAAATGAGACTAGCCAGCACACTAACCCACTGTCAGATATATGAAAGGGGACATAGGTAGATTTCAAGGAAAAGAAGATATTAAACACTTATATAAAAGGAAATCCTTGAATGAAAAGAATTAAATGGGGGTTAAGGATGGAAAGGCAGGTTAGTGGAGGGAATATGTGGAGTGATAACTATTACTAAAGCTATTTTTATAAGTTATGGAAGCCTACTACCATAGAAGGCTCATAAAATATATACATACATAAAATGAGATTAAGCAAAGATACCTTATAATAGGACAACAATGCCCTGACTAGATACCAAAGCCTATCAAATAACAGGCCAGTTACAGAAATGGATTATCTTTTCTAAAGTTGTTGGATAGGGAAATTCTACAGAATTCCCAAAATTATACTCTAATGCTGATACTGCTAATTACCTTCCAGAACTTGATTATACATTTTTATGGATGAGAGAAGTAATCACCAACCTTACTCAGCTGTGAACTTTGAAAGCTGCAACAGCAACATACCTGGAAAAATATGTTCCCTGTTATATAGTTGCATGAAAGTCATGGTAATAATCACCCATTTTCAGGTTGTATTTAAGGGCAGCTCCATAATTTTGAATCCCCTGCCTAATATATTAGGCATGTTATTAGGTCCAAAAACCATTGAATAGACCAGACATAGTGGATAACATATTGAGTGGACATAGTATTAAACCTAAATCTAAAGATTTATTGTTATACCCATAGATAATTACAACTTTCAACCTCATAAGAGAAGCTTCTTTTAACTCAGAGATCAAATTAGCCAACAGCCAATGTGAAGAGAATGAGTAACTGAGGAATAGTCATCAATACATGGACCATTTATATCCTACTCCTCCTCGCAAGCCTTCCAGATCATTTCAGAAGAGGATTGGAAAAATTCTAAGACCCAAAGGTAGTAAAGGGCTGTAGCTTTTAGGGACACCCTGCAGGGCACTCCTAGCTACTGCCTGGGACCTCTGGCCCTGTCACTCCACTGCTGACCTAGTGGGGGGGGGGAGGTTGAGACTGAGCGGAATCAAAAGACCAGACTCTGGGAGATGCGTGGACAAGCAAACTCTCTTTGTTCAGGACAAAAGTCACACTTTATACCTTCTATGACCCCTCATTGCCCCCCCCCACTCCTATTCCTCTCTTGAGCAGGAGGTGAAATGTCATTTGCTGGTAGGCTTTTGTGACATCATCTGTTCCTAGGTATGAGCTTTCACATCTGTGTGACCACTGCCCCTGTTTTAACTCCTGGCATCCGGTTCTTAGGGGGGGGCCTAACTTCCTCCTACAAAGGGCTACAAGGAAACACTTTTGATAAACATAACAAAACGTTTGCATATATGAAGTCTCAGCAGTTGCTACAGCATGCATGAGACTTGGGCAAGATCAATCCAGAAAAAATTCCCAAATGAACTGAAGAGGTGGTTATGAAATCTCAAATGTTGCTGAGAAGTGTTAGCACTCTAGAGGCAGTGGGACCTGGGAGAAGGAAGCTGATAAATGAGGTAGACTAAAGTTTCATGCAACTGCCAATTTTATTCAGAACTTTGGGCAATTTCTACTCTGAGGGTTAAGAAAGTTCACATGAGTAAACTCATGAGTTCAAGTTGTATACAATCATAAGGACAAGCTGCTCTTAAAAAAAAAGAAAAGAAAACATAGTTTTCCATAAAGGCATAGAAAAGATAGTGTAAACACTTAATTCAATAACAATAACAAGAAATCTTGAATAATCTGAAGTGACCTGACTCCTATTCACTACACATGAGAGGAGCAGGCAAATACTTTCCAAGAATAATTCTGTGTTTTGAAGAAACTGAGGTCACAGAATCTTGTTTCTTGGAGTGTTTTCATAAGCGCTCACAGTTCTTCTCACAGGACTCCATTCTGGTACTGCTATAACAATTGATTCCTGCTGGCAGAGCCTGACTCATTCTTCTTAGAAATAGGTTCCAGTTATGTTGATCACATTCCAGTTAAAGGTCACATATCCAAGACTATATGGGAAGTATAAACTGTACTCAACAGATTAAAAAAATAGAACAAAAAGACATAAAGCTAGGTGAGTAAGGAAGGAGGGTGAATATAAAAACAGTTGGGGAGTGAATATCATCTAATACAATGAACAAAACTCTCAAATAAATTATAAAATGAGTGGGAAAGCTCAAATATAATATATCACATACCAAAAGAGTATCCCTTTCCAAGTTAAGGAAAACATATTTACAGAGTTCTAAATATACAGATGTATCATTCTGCAAGTGAGGCCATTGGATATTGAGAAACAGAATATATCATATTGACTCTAATTACTGAGAAAAATATCTCATAAAATTTGAGTCTTGAGCCAACCCACAGACGCTCAGATATCTCACAGGCATCCAGATATTGTGCAGGCACCCAGACATCCTTTAGAAACAAGGATATCACCCAGGTACCCAAACATCTAATATAGGCCAGGTGAAGGTCCATCATCAGAGAAACCTGCTTCCTCCATGATCCACGGTGATGCCTATGATTCATGCTCCTAGCTGGTGAACTAGCTGGAGTTCACTTTCTTTTATTCATTTTTTTTTGAGGGCACAGGGCTGGGAGGAATGAGAAAAGGGTCTTATGGAGATACATTACATGAAACTCAAATAATCAATAAAAGTATTATTTAAAAATATACTAACCAAAAAAAAAAACAACCAAACAAACAAAAAACAGTTTAAGTAGTAGTTAGGGTTTCTATTGCTGCAATGAAACACCATGAGCAAATAGCAAGTTGCAATGGAAAGGATTTATTCAGTTTATACTTTCATCTTACTGTTCATCACCAAAAGAAGTCAGGATAGGAACTCAAATAGGCCTGGAACCTGCAGGCAGGAGCTGATGCAGAGGCCATGCATGAGTGTTGCTTTCTGGATTGATTCCCACAGTTTGTTCATCCTGTTTTCTTATAGAACCTAGGAACAACAGCCTACGCATGGTACCACACACAAAAAGCTGAACCCTCCCCCACTGATTACTAATTTAAAAAAATTCCTTGTAACTCAATCTTATGGAGGCATTTTCTCAATTGAAGATCCTTCCTCTCTGATGATTCTAGCTTGTGTCAAGTCAACATAAAACCAGCCAGTACAACTGAACCCTTGTCAACTTGTTAAACAAATCTATCACTATTAAGACACAAACTTTCCTTTCTTATTTGTCCTCAAGCTCTCAAAATATAGACAATTTTCCAAGTCCCACAGTTTTTACATATTAAAACACATTAAAATTTTGGTCCCATTATAGTAGTCAATTTCCTCTAAATCCAAAAATTTTTAAACTTCAGCCTATCAACTGTTTGTTTTAGTGAAATAAAGGTAAATCAAATATTTTCTTACTTCAAGAGGGAAAAAATCAGGACACAGTCAAAATCAAATAAAGGCCAAAGCAAACTCCAAATCTCCAATGTCTGAGACTCACTTGAAATCTTGAATCCTCCAAAGGGCTTGGGACAGTTCTCTTAGTTTGTCCTCTGAAGCACACACAGCTTATTTCCTAGGATCCATCTGGTTCCACTCCACTACTTCTGCTGTTATTGATGTTCATCTCACACTGCTTCATCCCACACATGTCCAAAACTTCTGAGGTCCCTTGATGCAACTTGGCTGCTCTTTCATCAGTAGCCTCTCCTAAGCTCTTCACAGTGCCAAGCCTCAACTTCTCTGCAAGATCTCTTCAATCTTGAGCCTTCAACTGCCACTGAGGCTGCACCTCAACAATGGCCACTCCTGGCCTCTTATAATGTCAAGTCTCAGTGGCTCTTGATGACTTCTTCATGAGTTCAAAATCATTACCACCTGAGTGACTCTTATATATTTCCAAGTCAGGCTATCAAGTACAACCTTGGCTGCCTCTAGAACATAACTTCTGTGTGCAGACTCGTAGAATATACTTCCCAGAAGATTTCACCTCAATGATGCTGGTATCTTCTTAATCACTGCTAATTTCTTAGCTCCAGTTAACAAGCATCAGTTCTTCCAGTAATGCAAAGGTTTCATTTTATTGGTGATATCTTCTTAATTGTGCCAGAGTCTTTAGCCCTAGTTGACAAGAATGACAAAATCTTAGTACAAAATATCGAATGACATTGGTAGAGTCATTAAATATTCCTCTAAAACTTCACAAGCCAGGCCTCTATCTTCTGCACTGCTCTCAACATTCTTATCTTTCAAGATCCTTAAATCATCCCACTGAGCTCTCAACATTAAATGGTTTTCTAGCCCACAGTCCCAAAGTCCTTCCAAAATCTTCCTCAAATCATGGCCAGCTCTGTCACATCAATACCCAACTCCTGCCACAAACTGGCCATAGTTAGGGATTCTACTGCTATTTTATTCAGCTTACACTTCCACATTTCTGTACATCAACAAAGGAAGTTAGAAGAGAAACTCACATAGGAAGTAGGAACTGATGAAGAGGCCATGGAAGAGTGTTAGTTACCATCTTTCTTTCCATGCTTTGCTCAGCCTATTTTGTTATAGAACCCAGGACCTCCATCCCAGGGATGGTGCTACCCATAATAGGCTGCTTCTCATCCCTATAGATCATCCTTTGTATTTAAAAAAAAAAAAAAAAAAAAAAGCCTTAGCGCTGAATCTCTGAGGACTCTAGCTTCTTTCAAGTTGACATAAAAGCAGCCAGAATAGCTTGTTAAATGATAAACTCAATAATGAGTCCTGGAAAGAAATATTCTATACTCACAGTCCCCTGCATCTCATGTGATATTCTAAGTTTCTATTCAAGAACATTGGGATCTAGCTTGGCTGGTGGAGTATTTTCCTAGCATACCCAAATCACATATTACCTGGAATTGGTGATGCAGACTTTGAATCACAGAATTTGACAGGCAGAAGCAGGAATATCAGAAATTAAAAACCATCTTCTAAGCCTACTGAGTTCAGTGCCAGTCTGAGAATCCTTATATCCAATTCAGAAACTAACAAAACAAAACAAGAGCATACAGAATCCTTTCCATTGTTTTATCATGCCCATGGTACTCTGAGAATACAATATTTAACATCTAGTGAATCCTTCTTACCTATCCATTACTAGATATTTGTTGCATTTTTTTTTCTTTTTATCAGAGGAAATGTCATGAGTCATCATTATGGTGGCCAACTATTCTGTTATTCCTTACAATGGCATGTATAAACTTAGCAAGACTAAAAGAAAAAAAATCATGATTATTCACTTTTTCAATGTAAAGTGAATTTTATCATGTTCCAATTGTAAATACTACTACCAAGTATCTAATTGTTCCCTAAAAGCAAGTGGTTATCCACATAATAAATATTATATTGCTGAAGAATATTGTTAACTTTAATAGTTAAGAATGCATTTCAAAATAGATATAATATTATGTACCTAACACCATGTCAATCTAACAAAAGCACATGTGACATGGTAGAATTATTTGGAATAATGCCTGTATAAAGAAGAATTTGTAGTACTAAGTGAATTACTTATATTGAATTATTTGTTTATTTTTATAAGGCCAGTCCACTGAATTAAAAAGAAAGAAATGTTACAATGAAGCTTACCACCTTTAACCATTATCTTCAAGAAATAATTTCCTCCAGCATGTGATATCAGTTTATTTTTTGGGTGGCAGATAGGGACAGATTCAACATTGCCCTTGATGAGAGCTATGTGATTTGTCTGTCAACTGTACTTGTCAAAATCATGATGATCTGAGGTTTTACCTTAGAAAAAAAAGCTTACAACTTCTCCTGATGAAGAAGTGCAATACTTTTATACCAGGGGAAGATAACATGATTACACAGAAGTGTTTGAGCAGTATGAGTTTTTTGGTCACATAGGTGTGCAATTCTCTCTATGATTTACAAGAATCATGGCTAGTAGACCAAGTAGATATATCAAATACCATGAGATTTTTCATGGTATTATAAATTTATAAAAAGCTCAAGGAACACAGTTTTTAATAATAGACAATATTTGTGTCCTTTGTTTTTTCTAGGTTTGGAGGTATTTTTCACTGTTTTATTGAACAGTATACAGACTCATCCCTTTCTTCAAAGTGAGGCACCATCTCATTCAGCCTAACCTATTTTCTATAGAATTAGCCTTGAAGAGACTTCTCAAAACTAAATTCATACTCCTCTGCACCAATTTTACCAAATATGATGGAAATTGATGTAACATTATCTCTCTAAACTACTGTTGTACGACTATTCCTCAGGCAACTTGAACGTGTCTATATTCAATTCAAGTAGGAGACTAGCAACAGAACAAAGAAACAATTTCACCAAGTCTTCTTTGGTGAAACAATTAGTTTATTGGGGTTTATTACTGGAGTATCTGCAAAGGGTTATTGATTGGAGCAGGGGCCACTCAAAAGCACCTATATCACCCATAACACACACCCAAACATGGATGGCAGAGCTGCATCCCTGGAACTCCCTGCTCTATTTTCAGGCAAATCAATGAAGGAGTCCCTTTACTTTAATAATTGTTTAAACATTATTTAGTTTTCGACAGTGGACTTTGTAAGCATTTCTTTCCTGAGCCTTATAAGTTTTGAACTCTCAAACTCTCCTTCATTTCCTTAGTTTCCTGACTCTCAAGAGCTTCTCTACTCTTTCCTGAATGATGTTTCATTCAGAAATAACTACAAAACAACTATAAACAGGCTATAATATAATATAATAATTAATTTGGGAATCAGAAAAAAATAACAATGTTTGGCAATGTAGACAACGTGAACTCTAGGAAACAGACTTAGGTCAGAACTGTCAAGACTGTACCTATTGTCTCCTATACTCCAAAATTTCTAAAAAGACAAAAGTATCAAAGAAAAAAAAATATTTGCTAAATTTTCCAGTGTTAAAAAATGTGCCACGGAATTATTTAGAGAACTTCACTTTCGACCAGAGTTCTTAAGTTTTGCAGGAATAATTACAAAAATCAAATACTAAATTAAAACTGTAAGATTTGGTGGGTGTGGAGGGGAAGAACTTGAAAAGCAAGAGGCTAAAACCACACAAAACTCAGGGACAGAGCCCAGCTCAGTGTCGCATTGGCAAAACTCTGGCTTCAAACTCTAGCACCACACCAATAATTAATAAACAAGCAATGAAGGAAATAAGAGTATAAAAGAAAGCCGACATGAAAGATGAAGTGAGGAAAATATTTAGGAAATGAAAGAAAACGTGAAGCAAAAAGGGAAAATATGAAACAAAGATGAGAGGAAGAGAATAAATGCAGAATGGAGAATAGGATAAGAAAAAGAAAGAGAATACCATTGCTTTCATTGCTTATAACTTCTCAAAAAATCTTTTACATACTAAGGCAAAAGTATATGTTTATCAGAACATTCTAATTTTTGTATCCATAGAAGTCAACATTCTTTTCCATATATTCTACCAGAAATAATGTGTCATATTTTAAATTTCTCATTCATCCTTTTATATTTCATTTTTTTGTGAATGCAAGAGAAGAAGAAGAAATGAGTAGAAAGATTGATTGGGTGGGGAGTAATTTTCTAATGTGAAGGTCAGCTTGTCTTTTCTTATACTACTTAGCACAGGCTGTTTGTTGTTATGGACACACTGGCATCAGATACTTTCTACCATCATTAATGATGGCAGTAGGGCTTTGGGTCCTACAGTGAAGAACTCTATTACTGCCATCTACTTTAGATGGCTGGCCCATTTGGCAAATAGTCTGCATGACTGCTATTGAGTTTCCATCTGTCACAGCTCAATGCTACATCTAGGACAAACACTTCAAAAGGGCAATTACTCCACTGTCTAGTGGACTTAAAAGTAACTAGAAAGAAGATAGCACCGTGGGTGTTTACATTAAATAACAGCAGAAACTCATCTACTGAGTACTCCTTACAAGCCAAGCATTCTACATATGTTTCCATTTAATTAATACAACATCTTCTAATCTATCCATTAATTGGCAGGAAAAATCAGGCTAGTAAAATAATACATTTCAACAAAAATAAACATGAATGTTATATTTACAACAGAATTTTATGTTGGTCATATTATTTTAAATATTTAGGACCTCGTGTTATTTTTAGATTGAAAAAACATCATTGAAAGGATCTATTTAATGTTTTTTAAAATCTTTATATTCAATCTGTGCCCAATCTTGAATGATTTTGATTAATATTTTTGTTCAGGTCATAACCGACCACTTTTTAATAAAATTGTATATTGTTGGTAGATTTTATTTGTTTTGATGTGATTTTAATTATTATTCCCATCTTAAATAGAAAAATGTGCCAATAACTTCCCATAGCTTAGATGATATGTGAGAAATTGCTTTTGCTCTTTTGTTCTCACACTGACTCTCATCATCCTACTAATCTGCAAGGATATGTGTGTAGTAATTACATATCCCCATATCTCAGTCTGATCACTGTTTGTATAGTACTGCTATTTGCTTCTTTATTGATTTACTTTTTAAAAAACAATTGACTCATCATTGGGAAAATAGTCCCAATAAATATCCTTAAACTTTGGAAGCTATTGCCAAAGTTATTATTATTATCCATCTATAAATTCTGTGACCTACAATGGTCATCTGCTTGCAACAGTAGCAGAAATGATGTGGGAGTAAGCCTCTTTTGGATTTAAGGGCTGCTCCATTTGATGGAACTCATGTCTGGCAATGATAAGTTAGCCAAGAACCTGAAAATAGATAGATAATGGTCCTAAGGGAAAGTAAAATACTATTATTCTGCTAAAGGAAATACGCAATAAAATGGCTCCTCTTGACATTCTAATATGTCCATAGACTGGCGCTTTGCTCAGCCATCATCAGAGAAGCTTCATCTTATGATACATGGGAACTAACACAGACATTAACAACTGGAGAACATATAGAAATTCTATCACTCAGTCCTAAATGGGATATCTTTATCAAATCCCTTCCATCAAGGCTCAGGGATCTACATTGGAGGGAAAGTGGAAAGATATTAAGAGCAAGATGTGATATATGGCTCCAAGAAAACAATGTCTTCTAGTCACTACAGGACTGATGCACCTATGATGACATCATAGAGATTCTGGTAGCACACACAAATCCACACAAGTTTAACACAGACAGAGTCCCAACACCAAATGTAGATGCTGATTCAGGGCAAGATTTTGTCTAATTAAATCATTTGTTCTTAGTTCTAGAGCCCTTCTACCCAAGCCTCCTTGTTTCTGTCTGCTCATCTCATTCTGCATCCTGTAACTCACTGCTGTAACTGACTCTGTAACTGACACTTCTCTAATTGACTCTAACTCCTCTGAGCTCTACCTCCAATATCTGCTTTCACACTCAGTTTCTGTGTTAGAGATTAAAGGTATGAACCACCCCTGCTTTATAAATACTAGGATTAAAGGTGTTTACCAAGATTCTTAACATCTTTCTGCAGTCCATCCATACCATACAGACCTTTGAATGTGATTCCTTCATATAGACACCTGAAATATAGACCCTTCCTAGCTTTCACACCAGCCTACTCTTCTACTCATGTTTATTCATTCTTTGATAATGTTCTTATCATTCCTTTAAATTTTTGAATAGAATGCCACTTTTCTCATTGTTTGCCTGCTTTATTGTTCCCTTGAGACTGAAACCATGAGACGTATTTTATCCCAGTAAGTATAATCATATAAATTAGTTCTGTACATATCATACAAAATTCTATTCATATTAAGTCTTTAAGTGGGAAATTATCCAGTTCCAAATAATTGATTATCACATTTTTGGAAAGCTTGTTCTATGGTTGTCCATAAATTAAGCAACAAGGCCTACTAATAAGTTTTATTTTCTTACAATATCAAAATTCTCAAAGAAATAAAAAAAGTAACTTTTGAATGTTTTATGTGATTTGTTTTGTAAAGTATGTAACATTGGTATATTGAAAGTATAAATGGCTACTTATTACATCACCTAAAACTTGTTCATGAATGCATCCAGTGGTGAAAATGCTCCCAAAATCTCTCATCTAATGATCATAAAACTGAATTCTTGACTTTAAGCTGTATTTTAACCAGTGATTTTTTTCCTTGCAACTTTATTTTCTGCCTGGGAGTCCATGGCGAGCTGTCTCATTATTGTTATATAAAATGTTTCATCAGTGAAATCTTGGAAATGAAATGCGGGATTGATTAAAGACACAAGCACTGGATTTGTAGAAAATAAGTACTAAAAGACAAAGCTGATAAAAAGGGTTTTGTAGGAAAATTGAGTCTATATTCCATTTTACCCAAAGCTCTATTTAGTCAGGCTTTCTTTTATTACTATGCAATTCAGCAAGCATGAGTAATTTCTCCATCAATTCTTTTATCCAGTGGCAACATAAACACTCATACTTTCTGAAATAAAAGAGTTGGAGTATGAGAGTTGCTCTGTTCAAGCAGCTATTTTTAAGGTTGTGTCAGCATTTCCATTATATACCCAGTTTCTTGAATTTTATAACTCGCAGTAAAAACTAACCCTTGGGTTGAATCTTTACTTACAGAGGTATTTTTCAGAGCAACTTATGGAGACATAGCTGCAAGACACCCCATTTCTGTTAATAGAAGCCAGGTCATGAATCCTTTCTTGGCACATTGAACAGATTTATCCTGTAAGTTCTCTACCTGTAGAAAATTATTTTTTATCTAAATGGGAGAAGTATTTTGGCTTGAGTTCTGTAGAGCTATAAAATGTAACACCTGTCCGATTCAGGTATGAATTGTCAATAGCCTTGCTGTGACTGCATCAAGGGTTTGGATATTTTTTCCCTACAAATCTGACCTTGGCAAAGGATAAGCTAGTTATTATTTTAAAGTGTAATTAAAATTAGCCTGTTGTTTTCTTTCATATCATTTGAAATATTTTTTTTGATCTGACAATTAAAGTAAGAAAATAACTTAATAATAACAAAATAGAATAAAACAATCACAAATTCTACCTGTATTATGTATATAAGTGGCATTTGTATTCCATAGTTATTGTTTGGCAAAAATTTTAACATAGTCCATATGTTTAACAAATAACTATTTTCTAACATTTTATTAAAACCTTAAAAAACACATCACAAAAGAATTTAATACCAAGGATAAAAATACATGTTCTTATTTAAGAAAGAAAATTTGTCCCACCTTCTCTTTTGGGAGGTATAATTTAACTCTTCTATTTTTATTTTTAATTCACAAATGTTGATGTCACTATTCACTATATAAACTACTCAAATTGAACAATAGTCAAATGGTACATGTTCTGAAAAACGAAAAGTTAAAGCTAATCAAATCAATTATATTTGAGCCAATAATAGACTATAGCATGAAGCAGATCCAGTTTCCACCATCTTTAATTTTTACTGTAAAGATTCATGGTATATAGTATAATTTAAAGATAATTAACATAAATTATTATAATAAAGAAGGAAACAACCTATATTATGCTTCACTAAAATATTTATGACTCAAGGATACTATATACACACATTAATATTAATTTCTCTGTTATATGTTTGCTTAATATGTTTAAGAAATTGGATAATCTTTATCTAATTGTGCTTTAACTTGTCTTTATGACAGAATAACTGCATACTTATAATGTAAACACTTCAAGTGCAAATTATATTTGGTAGATTTTAATTGTAAAGATTCAAATGTTTCTAATAGGTACATAAAATTATTCTTTTTAGATATTCCTCTCATATAATATATTTTGACCCTATTTCTTTTATTCTCACAATTCCTCCCCAATCTTTCACATGTCCATATTTGCTCAATTTCATCTTCTTTCTTTCACTCTCAAAAACATCTAACAGCAACAAAAACAAAAATTAAAACAGACAAACTAAAAATAAGAAAATCAATAGGACAACAACAATAAACATGAAACAAAAAGCAAACAGAAATACAAATGGAGAATGTTTATAATGGACAATTAATTCTAAATAATTCTGGGCACAGGGCTTGCAATAGTTTGTTTGTTATACCCACTTACGTTCCACTGGATAAAAATTATTTTCACATCCTCAACCTTGGTCAGCAAAGCAGAAGTACTTCATGCAGTAGATTAACACAGAGATTAACACAGTAATTAACACAGAAATCCACAACTGTACAGTGTACAAAGAGTGAGAAAGCTTGGAGCAGTCATTTCTAAATAGATTATTATAGCACTCTTAGCCTCAAGGCTCAGGAATGTATACAGAAGAAAGGTGAAATAATTGTAAAAGCCCAAAGTGGTAGATGACTCCAAGGAAACACTGTCTCTATACACAAAGGACTGATACATGTGTGAATTAAAGAAACTGTGACACCTACACAGTTTCAAACCAAACAAAATCCCAGTGTTAAGAAGGAGAGGTAGATACAAAGCACCCAGGACCAAGAAGCTATTTGCAATTGATACATAAAATTATTCTTATTTAATTTAAACAAATGCATAAGTTTTAATGAAACTTATTTAATTTGTCTTTATTCATCCATTTGACAATACATAAGAAACTTTAGAAAAGAGAAATTACCAAGAATAAGAGAATTTATAATGAACAAAATTTACTTAGAAGTAACAATATTTCCTCAATACGTGTTTTGGAAGTAAATTCAAGTTTCCATAATCTTGAAGAAAAGTGGTTAATGGTTAGACACTTGTGTGCCCAATTAAATGAAAGATCAGTATAAGTACATGTTTAGAAAAAAAAGTATCAACATAACAATATTTCTCTACTAATTTTCATATTTTTACATTAATCCTTGTTCTAACTATCCACCATAGCTTTGTTCAGATGACTTGAAAAACATTTCTATTTTACATAGTAAGTTCTACATCAGTAGTGACAAATAAAACAAACACACTGTGCAAATTATTTCAGATCCAGGGTAAACTAGCAGAGTGCGTGTCTGAACCTCTTGATTGTATTTTTTTCAAATAAGTAAGGAATACATCTAAGAAATATATACCTAATATTGGCAGATTACACTCAGAAAAACTGCAGTTGTTAGCCGCTTTGGTTCAATGTTATCTAACTTACTCAACACTATTCCTAACCATTTAGATAGCAAAAAGAGTAAAAATTATACTACATTTCTATAATTAGTTTTCTTTTTTGCATGGCCTTAAAATTTGTGATAATATATTTACATGTTGTATTGGCTAGTTTTGTGTCAACTTGACACAAACTACAGACATAAATTATGGTTGACCCTCAATTAGAAAATGACTCTATAAGATCAGACTGTAGGCAAGCCTGTAGGGTACTTTCTTTATTGGTGATTTAAGGTGTATGTAGTGGAGGGGAGTCCAACTCAGGGTGAGTGGGGCTATTCCTAGGACAGTAGTCCTAGGGTAAGATATGAGGCACAACCCAGTAAGCAGCATTCCTCCATGGCCCCTGCATCAGCTCCTGCCTCCAGGTTTGAGTTCCTCCTTTGACTTCACTCGTGGTGGATCGTCACATGGAACTTTAAGCTGAAATAAACCCCTTCCTCCCCAAGTGCCTTGGTCACTTTGTTTCATCTCAGCAACAGAAACCCTAAAACTCAACATTTATAAAGACAAATTATAATACTATCATTTATGTGAATGTATGTCCTGTTGAAGAGCATGTTTGCAATTCCTTTCTGTTCTTGTTTTAATCAAAAGGTGGCCAAAAAAATTATATTTCATGTAGCCGTAAAAACAAATGGGAAGCCTTAGCCATAGTGTTTATGCTTAGAGGGAGAGATCCTGTCCACTACATTCTTTTGAAAATCACATGCTGTAACTTATCTCTACACTCAATTTCACTTAATTGTTCTGTCAGTAATGTTTTCCATATTATCTTTACCCATTTACATAGTAATACAGCAATCAATGTATGATGGTTTCCTGATAATTCCATCAAGGATACAAATTCGATATTGAGACACAAAATTTGACTTCACAAGTGTGTCATTGGTAGTCTACAATCTGAAATAAATAAATCTGAATTTAATAAATAAATAATAAATAAATATATAATATTTAATAAATAAATAAATCTGTAAATCTATAATCTGAAATAAAAGTGGAAAAATCTCAGTAGTGAGAGTAAAAACAAAAAAACTAAATTGAACAAAAGTGCACAATCTGAACTGTGAAATATTTTAAAATTTGTTAAAGCAAGAAATAATATTTAAATAGTAGAAGGGTATTCACTAAAATTGTGTGATTTTAATGGATTTTTATTGAGTCGTAGTGAACAGAATTCCTAATTTGTAGTAAAATGGATAGAACAGGCGAGAATCAGGCTAAGTGAAATAAGCCTGACACTGGAAGAAAGGTGTCACAACTAAATAAGAAAGATGACACCTGGAAAGAAACTAAAAAGCTATCATGGACTTGGGAGAGTCTTACAAAGAGCAGTGGAAGAGGAGAGAATGGAAAGAGGCCTAAATAAGAGTATGTGCATGGATGTAACATTGCATTACATAGGCATATATTCACAAATCATGCCTAATAACCATTAATAACACTTTAATTTTTAGCAACAGATTAAATTTGTATAATTAAGTAAATCATTTAGAAATTTTTATTTGTAAAATTATATTCTTATAAATTTGAAGACATTGTAGCTCTGTACGTGCAAATTTGTTTTTAAATTATGTTTTAAACATAATCAAACCTCCTTGTATCAGCATTTTTTCCTCCATTCCTCTCTCACCTCTCTACAGGATATTTTGTATGAATTCTCTATATGTCCTCAACCTTCCTCTTTCTGCTATTTTCTTCTTTACTTTTGCATGCTGCCATTTTGAAAATACTGCAAAGTAATCTAACTTCTAAAGCAAAGTATGGAACATATTTTCAATATTAAGGATAAAACAAATGAAAATATATATATTATTGGATGAGTATTAGAAATTATAGGAAGTCTGGAATTCTAATTTCAAGGTAGCCATTTTGGAATTAGGTTGAAAAGTGAAATTATACCATTAGTTGCATAAAACTATCTCTGAAAGCTCATAACACAGTCCAAAGCAATCAGGACATATGTTTTTAGGAATGCCAGTTCAAAAAAAGAAAAGAGAGAGAAAAGGCAGAGTAGCCAAGTGTGGTGGCACATGACTATAATCCCTGCACATAAATATGAAGTGGCAAGATCACAGAACTGTATGTAGAGAGAATCTTTTTCAGAAAAACAAATGTATCTATGTATGGTATAACAATAATTTTTCTCTATTTCTTAAATGAATAACTATCCTGCTCAAAGTGTATGAATGATTAGAGTCTAGGAATAATATATCAATAACTATCTCTACAAATTAATGAAACTGTTTTAAAGAGTAAAACACAGATAAAATGGCCATGAATACATGTTTTTCCATTAAATAGGCTCCAAATCACAAGTAGCCTTTTCCCTCATATTATATAGGCTGGAATAAAATAGCACTTACCACCCAAATTTTTATTGTTCAGTCCTTAAAATAATGTGACCTGATTGCAAACATGTGACAATCATAGATCAATTACAATTTGCTGGTCAATCCTCTAAGATGACTCATGTACCATCTGCTGTTTTTTTTTTTTTTTTCTGAATTTCATCAGTTCTATATGAGGAGATTGATTCTGAAACTTTGTTCTGTCCTGTGAATAAATAACCAGGAGTACAAATATCCCTACATCATAACATCTCTGTAATAGTAATTTCATTTGCGTCAATGTATTGTTCATTATCATCATCTTATTTAACTTTTGGAGGCATTTGGCACAGCTTTCTCTAAATATTTCTCTAAAATAAAATTGAGTTGCTTCCATAATTACTCAAGCTTTTGAAGATTCTACATAATATAGAGTTCATTTATATTTGAAGGAAAACATCTACATTCCTGTTACCTAAGCCTTGGAGAAATATATGGTGAAGTTAAATATGCAACTGGCATGATTAACACATATTCACGTTTTCAAATCCAAATCAATGGCAGAGTCAGCATTGCTAACTCAGTTATCTATAATTCACCCCAGTTTAGTTTTCTCTCTGCTCAGTGATTACTGTGCAATGCCTACACCTTTTACTTCTCTCACTAACCAACCATTTTTAAAATTTATAGTCTGTTTTTAAATTAAACATGAAAATAAAAATTTTCTTAACATCCCCAACACATCTATGATTACTTTCCTCAATGTTTACTTGACATCTCTTTTCTTCAAGTTCTATCCTTCACATCGAATTTCAAATGACACATTCCATCTCACAAACTAACTTCATTTGTTGACGTTTGTATCCTTTTCTCAATAATTATATTAAAACGCAGTTAATGATCACTGCACATGCTTTCATATGTGCTATATTCTTGTTCTCTGAGGGTCAAGTAAATTCTTTTGGAAATCTTCTTAAATAGTCACTAGCAGATTATTCTATAAAATATGAATTTCTTTAAGTATGTTTGAATCTTTAATATTTCATTTTTAAACTTAAAGTATTTTAACATCTTATATTCTTCCCTCTCTTAGATTATAACCTTGAAATCTATCTTGGATTCATCTTTAGTCTAATTTTTTTCTCTTATAACGCAGAAGAGAGGTCAACCAAATGCAAATGTATCTGAACCCTTTACATTGCTGCAGGAAGTATATGGTCTCTTTTCTTTTCTTTTCTTTTCTTTTCTTTTCTTTTCTTTCTTTTCTTTTCTTTTCTTTTCTTTTCTTTTCTTTTCTTTCCTCTTTCTTTCTTTCTTTCTTTCTTTCTTTCTTTCTTTCTTTCTCGCTTTCTTTTTGTTGCTATCAAGTTAACTTTAATTTAAATGAATATTCTCAATACATTAATTGAAAAAAAAATAGTTTATCTTTCTCCATAATGTCTGACTGTGGCTCTCTGCACTTCCTCACATCTGCTGCCAGAGGAAGACTTTCTGGTGATAAGAGTCTAAATTAGGGGTCTCCACTTGATCCTGACTCTCAGAGCTTTGGGAACACCACAGAGGAGGAGGAGGAATGATTGTAGGATCCTGAAGGCTTCAAGGAGACCAGCAGAGCACAGCTCACTGAATCAACTAAGCAGGTCTCATAAGAGCTCACAGATACTGAAGCTGCAAGCAGAGTCTGCATGGGTCTTCACCATTTCTTCTGTGTATATGAAAGGGATATTAGCTTGGTATTTAAGTGGGATTCCTAAAAATGGGAGACAGGGTATCCTTGACTCTTTTCCCTGCTCTTGGGACACTTTTCTTCCTACTGGGTTCCTTGTCCAGCCTCTATATGCAGGTGTGTGTCTTGCCATAATGCATTCTCTTGCGTAATGTTTGGCTTATATCTCTTGGAGGCCTACTGTTTTCTGAAAGGAAATGGATTGGGAATGTGTAGAGAAATGTTTAATCTTTCATTCCAGTAACATGGTTACTCTAGGAAACAGCAGTTTATTTTTTTGTCAAATTTAATCACCAGTTCTTAGTTCTGGACCCTGGAACATTTCGACCTCTGCAAGATCTAATCTTAAGCCTAGAACTGGAAGGTTTCAGCCTCAGCCTCTGTACAGTCTAATCAACCATCAAGACTTACAGCTGACTTAGCTACTCTGACTAGCTCCTTCTGAACCCTGACTCTTCTGCTTCAGCTCATTTGCTGTTCTGGCTCAAACTCTTCTCCAAGATATTTGTTTCTGACTCCTACAACTTTCTCCAACTGAATTGCTTTGCTAGGCTTCAAAATGACTCATTCTTCCGATTGGATACGGCCTTCTTCTGCTGAGCTGCCTGTGTCTCTCCTTAGACTCCTCAGATTCCCATGAGACAACCTGCTTCATACCATGTGTCTAACTGTTTCAGACTGCTTCAGACTATCCCATACTGCCTGGACTGCCTCTGTGTCTTCTCTTCAGTCATACTGCCTGCCTCATACTCCTTTTGTGTCTTCTTCTCTGAAATCTCCATGAACCAAGAGCCTCTTTTGCTCTCATAAGAGTTGGGCATGTCCTCACTCTGACTCACTCTGCTAACTCTTGCTCTGATTCATCACCTTGCTGGCCTTTCTCTCTGACTGATCTCAGACACAACTTGCTGTCTAACACCAACTCCTTCTGAGCTCTGTCTCCTGTCTCCAAGTACTGGAATTAAAGTTGTGCACTATCACTGTCTTCTGAGTTCTGAATACTGGGATTAAAGATATGTACCAACTTAACATTCTTACTGGACCACTGGACTCTGAATGTGATCACTTCATATAGAGCACTGGATTATAGATACTTCCAAGTTTTCACATAGGTCTATTCTTATACAGTGATTGAAATATACTATTTTTTATTAGCTTTTACCTTTTCAATGCTGGTTTTGTATATTGAAATTTTTTTAACTATTTAATTTAGAAAATGTATATTTATATGTTTTACTATAAATACAAAACATTATTAATAACATTTCTTTAATGGGTGTGCTGAGGTCTATAAAAACAATTATTTTCTGTTTTCTAAATTACCTGCATAGTTTTATATGTAGCACAAACCAATGAGAATATTTAATATAAATTGTCTGTTATATTTATAATTATTGAACTGTTTTATAATTTAAACTTGTTTTGTAATAGTTATATTAAAATATAAAAAGAGCATATATTAATGGAATATCAAATTATTTTTCAATGTTAAAGTAATTTTTATCATATCTCTAATTACAAGTATTCATCATTTCTTTATGACTAACACAATCAAGCTCTTTTCTACCAAATTATTGATAATTTATCTTGCAATTAGTTACTCTGTCCTATTCACCAGAACATTATACTAGTAATAGCTTTCTACCAATTGCTCAATCTTTTCATAACTCTCTCTTTTTTAAAAATCTCTACTGCCTCTGGTAATCATTTGATTTATCGAACTCCATGATCTACTTAAGTTTCTATGTGTAACTAAACCTGAGTTTGTGGATGGCTCCCCAAAATGCTGACTTCATTTCCACTGGACATCCCCAGACTACATGGGTTTCTTTAGAATATGGTAGATTTCATTTTTTACTAATTTATTGAGAAATATTCATACAGATTTCCAAAGTGGAATATATGCAAATAGTATAGAATAAGTCTATTTTATCCACTTGTGTCAGCTCCTGATATAGTTTAAACTTCATTTCAGAAGGATAGTCTAATGACTGTTTCATTTCCTGAGGACAAGTCTTTTTGTTTGGTTTCATCATATTTGTCTATTTCAATAACACCTTATTTCTTTAACTTGTGAGCTCTCTGGATTTAGTTTTGTTTTTCTGAAGTAGATACCTAATTTTCCCAGTACCATATATTGATACTGATGAATGTTAGCACATTTGCTAAAAATCAGTGGAATATAGATGTTCTAAATGACTTTTATATTTCCTGCTAAGTTGTATTTTTCTCTATAGCTTTTTAAAATTCAATACTACACTGTTTTTATTTTTCCAGCTTTATTCCAAGTAATCTAATTTTTCTACTTAATTATTGTCAGTGAATATAAACCATGACCCACTCAGGATTTAATTTGAGCATCTTAAGTCATGTTTTTTCACAATATTGTTTATTCTTTTTCATCTTTCACAGTGTTCACTTCTTAAGTGGAAGTCGATATATTGAACATGACTGAAGTTTACCATAATCGAATGTAATAGTAAGTTAATAGTAAGTTAATAATAAGTTCTGTGGACTCTGGCTTGAAAAGCTTTATCTGTCATTTTACTTATCTTTCAATCTTCAACTGAATTTCATGTATTTACGCTCAGTTTCTTCTTAGCATAAATGAAAAATATTAGTAATCTCTGATCCTTTCAGTTATGATATTGAATAATGATGCAAAAAGTAAACTGAGAATATACTGTATTTTTTGGAAAATTCATATAGTAGGTGATGTCTATCATATATTTTCCACATAGACATTTTTACCACAAAAGTTCACAGAAACATATATGTTCTGCTGACTTAGATTAAGACATCTTTGATTAGGATACTTTCCCTAAAATGCTGAACTTAGAAGGTGAAACTACAGTTTGTACTACCAAATACAATCAAACAGCATTTTTTTTTCTTTTTTTCCCCACAACAGTGTTTTTCTTCATACTTATTTTAAAGAAATCACTTCTTTCTTTAAAAATTCTATTGCTGGAAATTTCTGTCCTTATGGATTCTTGACCTATTTCTTATAACTACATTGATGAAAGAGGCAACAATCATTCTTCATGAATTTATTCAATTCAATGCATAACCAAGATGCTTTCTGGTTTATTATAAGGGATTTCTAACCCTAATTAAAATACTTCTTTATGTGACAGGATATTAATATAATCAACATGTGTTAATTTTTTATAATAAAATGTGATATTTATTGGTGATTTTCTTAATTACTAAATTCTTTCAGTGAAAGAAAATCAGGTTTAGAATGTCGTTTCTAACAACATTATATTTATGTGTGTGTGTGTGTGTATAGTGTTTGTGTGTGTTTATACATATAAATGTATAGATATACATAAATACATATATTTGTTTATACTCCATATAAAATGTAACTTAAAAATTATTTCTTTTATTTCTGTGATTATAATGTAATTGTTTCATTTCCTGATTTCTTTTCTTCCATCCAATCTTTCCAATATAAGCTTCCTTGCTCTTTTTAGTTCTCTTTTCAGAAAACGCCTAGGAAGCCTCAACTTCAGGCAATTTAAGAATGCTGAGAGAAGGAAAAAATAGTCTTCCCCAGGGAAGAGCACACCAATTGTTTATCCAAATGGTCAGTCCTGAATATACATATACAAGTAACATTATACAGTAACTTTTAAAAACTGCATGCAATCACTGAGAATAGTTGCCATTATGTTCCAGATATTTACAAACACTTTCTAAAAGTTTATATGACTTAAAAATATATTTTACAAATATCTTGAAATATTGCATATTTATGTGCCATAAAATAACCTTCACAAAATGAAATGTTTCATTAAAAAGATCATAACAGGACAATTTTCTATAGGAATGTAAACTAATGTAATCATTAGGCCCCACTTTATTAAGATGGAAATATTATGCAAACACTTACAAGAATAGACTCTCTTTGCAGTTGTAACAATGAATACTTGAAGAAATGACAGATAGACAGCCTGTCTTGGAAGCAGCTGCTCCAGTCTATACAAGAGACATGGAAAAGAATGAGCAGCCTGTCTGTTTCTTACCTGCTCTGAGAGGTATGACTACTGCAACGATCATGGCCTAAGGCTTGTCTATATGTATGCCAATTAATTAGAAAGTGAATATGCCAATTTTCCTAAGTTAATAGAGAATTCCGAATGAGAATATTGTCACTGAACCTGCACATTTGCTCTCATGAGTTATCATTACTAATCATTTGATTTAATTTAACTTATACATGAAAGTCTTCATCTGATAGAATCTGAATATTAATTTGATCAAAAATTTTAAATATGTTGTTTCACAACCAAAGTTCTACATTTTTTTGTGCTTTGTTCATCAAACCAAATTTAATATAAGGGAAAGAAATGTTGCTGAATAAGGTGGCGTCTGGATGATGTAGATGCTTAAAACATACAAGGGTTCACAGAAAAGTGAGCAGTTAGTCACAAAACCATGTTATAATGCTGTTCATTGTGATTCTCCAGTTCTCCTTAGGCTTTGTATAGCGCTTACGTTTGTTTGTGATGAGTGTTTGCTATGTATTTGATGTTAATGAGCTTTTTATTTCTCATGTTTGCAAAGAATGGGTTAAATATGAGTTTTGCTTGTGTAATCTCATGGTTAAAATTGGCACAATAAAAGCAGACACCTGAATGAAATGAATAAATCGAAACATATGTAAATGTCAGAAGCAACAAATAGACATATTCTGATATAAAACTCTTAACACCTGTCTGTAATGACTGAAATCTTTAGGAGTATTCCTTACAGATCTAACTTTTTATTAGTGCCCTGTTTATATTGTTGTATATGAGTTTCATGCTGACTTAAATGCAGAATTTGTTTACATTAGTTTTCAACTATATTTGAAGCTATTCCTTTTTTAATAAAAAATAAAATAAATTATAATAAATAAAATGAAAACCAACACATTGGAATTGAACAAAGTAGTTCAGAAGGGAAAGAGCTCAAGAGAAGGCACAAGAAACAAAGATACACTTGTTCACACACTCAGTAATTCCAAAAAATCATTAAACTGGAAGTCATAATATAGTCAGAAAGCACGTGTTGCAAACCCATTCAAGCCCTGTGCGTGATATCTTAGTCTCCATGAGTTCATATGAGCTTTGATAATTATAATTTGGATAATTTAGAGTTTTCTTGGTGTCCTGTGTCTCCCCTGGCACTTATACTCTATCTGCCTCCTCTTCTGCAGTGTTTCCTGAGCTCTGAGGAGCAGGATGTGATGGAGGCATCTAAGTTAGAATTGAGTGTTCTAAGATCTCACAATCTCTGCATAATGTCTGACTGTGGGTCTCTATATTTGTTCCATCTGTTTCAGGAGGAAACATTTCTGATGATGGCTTTAACAAGTGTAGCACAATGTCATCAGGAGTCATTGTATCGTTACTTTGTTATGTTTTGTTTTAGAACACTGGTATTTAGTTTTATCTTAGATCCATAGCCTATCTAGTCTCAAGTTCTTTGTCAACAAGCAGTATAGGATATGGAGCACATCTTTTACAGTTAACCTTAAATCAAATCAGATACTGGTTGGTTATTTCCACAAAGTCTGTACCACCTTTGTCCTAGCCTATCTTTCAGGGAGAATACTATTGCAGATCAAAGAAATTCCTATATGGTCACTCTAAGTAAATATTTATATTTGCCTTGGAACTTTTAGTAATTTCAAAACATAAATTATTTTTAAAATGTATAGAGGACCATTTAATCTTTTAATCCAGTAGCATGGCTGCTCTAGGGTAGAAAGAATGTTAGTATAGGCCTTTAATCCCAATGTATCACATACTTTTAATCCCAATTCAAAGGGCAGTGATGGCACATGCCTTTAATCCCAACACTTGGAAGGTAGAAGCAGAGCTAAGAGAAGCAAAGTGTAGAGGCAGAGTTCAGAGTTCAGAGAAGGAAGAAAGGTAGAAGCAAATTGTAGAAGCAGAGCTTGGACAAAAGTGAGGTGAAAGCAGAGAGGAAGCAGACAAGAGGCAGAGCTCAGAGAGAAGCTGAGTGAGTTCATTCAGGCAGTTTGAGTGCATTTACCTAACAATTCATTTTAGAAAAAGAATGGAGAAAATCAGACACTGATGAAAATAAGCTAAAAGAAAAAGCAGAGAGTCAGAAGCAATTTATGATATACAGTTCAGAGTTCAAAAGACAGCTAGTCAGAGTGATTATTAGTCAGCAGTAAGTCTCAGAGGCTGAAACTTTCTAGGTTTAGCTTTTAAGATTATATTTTATGTGGGCAAAAGGCTTCCAGGTCTAGGCCTAAGATTAGATTACAGTACAGAGGTTGAAACCTACTAGGACCAGGATTTGAATAAGCAAAGATAAAACTGCCCTCTGCCATGAACCCATGAGAAAAAATAATAAATCAATGCTTAAATCTATAGCTACAAAAATGTAATAAATACGAAGCAAAATTTGAATATGTATATAAACACTATGAAAGAATTAAATTATTTACAATATAAGCTAATATATCTTCAATTATATAAAACTATGTAGTATCCTTAAATTCAGAGTTCTAATTTTATCAGACAGTATAAGGTGAGAAATATGTGAATAACAGTAATATTATCTTTACACAGATATTGTTGTCTCTCGCGCTAATTTCAGTTGCTCAAAACTGTATAACATTCTCAATAACCATAAGATATGGATAATAATAATGGTGCATCTCTCAAAAACACAAGTACATGTACACTGTTCTATCACTATAGCTTTACCAAGGAATATCAAAATATTAATTTAAACTTGTGGATGATGGTATCATGTTAAATGTATAAGACTGTAATTGTTTTACTCACTCAGACTCACTTAAAGATGCACCTAAAAGCAATCATTGACCAGAATACCAATGAAGATGTACACATATGCCACTCAGCAGAACTGAAGCAGGCAGACTGAATTTCCCATAGTAAGAGCCTAGGATAAGCAGACTATTGCCCAAGCAAGGTTGTCATTAAAATAAAAGAAACAAACAATAACAGAGAGTAGTAGATAGGCAACATCAATGCAAGACTCAGATCTTTCAGAAGAATTCCATAAAGTCCTCCTTTGTATATGTATACAGTCATGCTATATTGTCTCCAGGAATGAGCCTCAGGCTCCTCTTTCCAACTGTAGGCATTTTTATATAATAGGCTAAGGAATAATAAACTCTCTCAGACATAGCCCATCTAATAGGTTTTTTCAAGGAGTCAGTGTTTAAATACCCTAAAACCTTTGTCATTCTCCTTTTTCTGTAGAGCTACAAAAGCTACAAGTTGAGACTTACCCAGGACAGAGAGTTTGGGAGCTCATCTCAGATAAACATGCTTATATCTGAGAAGATGACAATAATTCGTCCCTTTGCTCTCAATAAGTAAAATGTCACATGACAAATTAGCAATATAATTTTTATTATAATGTATTCTCAATTTCTTACTCTCTACTCCATCAGATGCTTTTGAATTTCTAGAAACTACCTGTGTATAAAAGATATTTCCATTTTTTAGAACTAGTAAAGTAAGATTGAAACTTAGAATTTATGATATTAAAGAAGCCCAAAAAAATCCACATATTAGTTTTCTGAAATTACCCTAACAATTATATTCTCTTTTTAAATAAAACCACCATCTTTACATTTGTAAATTTGTAAAACCTATATCTAATTGTTAATATGTGATGATACAAATTTCCTTAAAATCTTTAGCATGTGTGTGTTAATTTGTGAGGTAAAAGTAGTACTGGAAATTGAACTGAGACCCACTGACATACTAGGAATTTTTTCTACCTCAGATCCATTTTCCCAGCCCACAGACATCCTTAAACTCTTTCTAAAATATAGTTTATGAAATAATTGAGTAAGAAGTTTTCAAGAATAAATGATAATAGCTTTCAAGTCTTTCATTACTATCATTGCATTCCCCCACAAATGTATTTGGTTATCTCATTTGATTGCATTAACTTTGTGCTATTTAATTTTAAAAGTATATTTACCCTCTTCAGTCTAGATTTATATTTTTATACCAAAATTCTATTATTAAATTCACCTTGAGTGGGGAAGAAAACATAGAACATCTTTCCTTAGTGTAGGTACACATTCATCAATTTAGATGGTAATTCCATCGGAAATCAATAAACACAGAACACAAAAATTTCAAAGCTTGTCAACTAAATAACTGTGGAGCTAGGGAGCTTAGAAAAATCACCCAAGATGTGATTTCTGGTTTAAGTGAGTGAACTATTTTGTAATCGATGTCGAATACAGCTTGCATATAATATTATCTTATAATTCATTGTTTTGTGTTGATTTTTTTTCCTCTATGAAACCTTTACATTTTTACATCAAGTAATAGAAGAGAGTCATCAGTAGCTATAGAAACAGAAATTGTAATTTAAATTCATCTAATAGTATAACTCCTTTGCAAATTTTAAAAACCATTAAAATATTCATCATATGTATTAATCTTTATTATTCCTAAAGATTCAATATAACTAATGAGTCAGAGGAACGCTAGAAATAAAATAATGGGCATCAGTTTATACATTTTGTGCTAAAAGTAGTATTAAATGTATTTAAATGTAGATTGTAAACATTACAATGTTTTGTTACTTTATATCTTTATATAGTCAAACATTATTTTGAATTAATTAGTAAGCAGTTTACAAAGGTCAATATAACTTTTCATTTCAGGAACCACAAGCAAATATGCCTCTCATTAAGGACATAAGCATGTCTATGTGAAAATATTGACTAAATTTAATTTATACAGATGTCCAATTATAGTTTTATTTTTTAATTATTTCTTTTATTTTTGTAATAGCAATGTACTATATAATTATATAAACACACAATGTAATTGTAATATCATTACATCATGTAATTCCTTATTTCACTTTTCTCTCCAAACCCTTCTCTCTTTGATTAAAAAAAAAAATCTTGGCCTTTTTTGTTCATTAATTGTTGTTATATGTGTATATCCATATGTATTCTTAAATATAAGCTGCCCAGACTATGTAATGTCCCTTGTATGTTGTAGCCATGCAGTCATGTGGGAGGCAAATGTGGCCCCTGATTGAGGTTCAAAAGCCTTTTATTCATTGCCTAATACAATCCCAGGTCCTTAGTCCTCAGGCTCTGGAACATTTCAGCCTTTCTACAATTTAGTCTTCAGTCTAGACCTAGAAGCTTTTAGCCTCAGCCTCAGTATGATCTAAAACATTTAAACTTTAGTACAATGTAGTCAGCCTTCAAGACTTACTGCTGACTGAGCCACTCTAGTTCTGAACTCAGAGCTCTACTGAACTCAAACTCTTCTAGCTGCTGGTTCAAACTGACCAGCTGACTGTTTCTTATTGAACTCTTCTGACTTTCCCAGACTCTAGCTGACTCCTTCAACTTCTCTGTCTGAACTGCTCTGCTCAGCTTCAAACTGACTAACTTTTCCAGTCTGATACTGATTTCTGCCAAACTGTTTGTGTCTCTTATACTCTGCCTTATCCTCTGTCAAACCACATAATTGTCTCTGTGTCTTGTCTTGTGTCAGCCCATACTGCCTCAGTCAGCCTCTCTTCTGCTTTATTCTCAGTCAGACCACCTGCCTCATACTGTCTGAATTTCTGAGCTAAGAGCCTCAACTCAGAGGCTTAGGAAAAAAAAAAAAAAAAAAAAAAACATGTTTTTTATGGTGTGATTTGGGCATCTCCTCACTCTGACTCACTCTGCAAACTCTTGTTCTGATTTGTCACCTTGCTTCATTCTGAGTCATCTCAGAAGTCACTTGCTGTCTGACACTGACTTTTTCTGCTCTCCATCTAGTATATCACAAGTGCTAGGATTAAACATGTGCACCACCACTGCCTTCTGAATACTGAGATTAAAGGTGTGTAACATTCTTAACATTCTTTCTACATTCCATTCAGACCACACAGTCCTCAGAATATAATTCTTTCATATAGACCCTGGGATATAATTCCTTTATATAGACCCTTGGATTTGATCCCTTTATAGCTATTACACAGGTTTATTCCTCTGTAATATGTATATTTTCTGTTATTATGTTTAAAATATTGTTTGCCTTGTATACCTGAAGAATACTTTTATAGTATTTATCCTGAATTTGATCATGCTTATTTTAACTTTGTACATTTATGAAGATTCCTGGAAAATGATAAAGAACAACAGTATTGAGCTTATGAAGTACAAGTATGTCAGAATAATGATTAATTTTTAAACTTCAAGTTAATAAAACAGGAAAATATTTTTAAATTTAGTAGGACTTAACAATACAGGGATTTGTTATTTTGACTCCCAGCTCTTCCTTGTGTAACTTCAAGTGAATAAAATAGCAGGGATATATTTCAATTGTTATGAAAGATACGGATAAAAAGTGAGTATTTTTATTTTGTTCTGTTTTTTAGCTGTTCCCTAATGGTTTGTTCAGTCCAGTAAACTCTTATATTTCCCATGTTAGTTGTCTTTGAATTTCAAAGAAACTTGAGGAATATAAATTGAGAAACAAGCTTATCAGGGTATTCAGATTTCACTTTGGTCTCCTATTTGTAATATTCCCTTTGAGAGAGTGGAGAAGAACTGAATACATGTGTCTCTATAACACAGTAGAACATATGAGATCTTATATATCTTAAAATATGTATTTATTTCAGCTGTTTTGTGTATGGGTATTTTGCCTTCATGTATGTCTGTTAAGTTATCAATATCAATTCAAGAGTTCATTAAATAATTTCTTAAAAAATAAATTCAAAATTGGCATATCATTTGTTTTCAAATAAGTATTAATCTCAATGACTCCAGCAAAAATACATGCTAATTTTCTGGTAGGATCTACATTAAAATTATGAACAACATATAAATGAAGTGCAATTAATTGCAGCTATTTGTTTATATCATTACAGCTAATTGAATTTTAAATCTGAACATGTCATTGACTTATATTCCAGAGATTTCACTCCATTTCTTCTCTAACTCATGTTATGGTGTGAATACTTGGTCTCCTCATAGTTCCACTCCTCTGGGAGCTTGTGGAAAATGCAGTACATGATCTCTATAGGAGATACATGAGCTATAGGAGCAGCCATTGAGGGTTGCTAAACAGCTGTCCTTACCTAGCTCTCTGCCTCCTGACTGAATCTAACAGTTCTGACTCGTATTATCTTTGCACAGGTTGTTCCAATCACCAGGTCTAAAGTGACAGTTAGTACTGACACATTAATGGTACTATCTGCTGTCATGAGCAAAACTATTCCTTGTTTGCTTCATTTTACCTTTCATGGAAATTAAAAAAAAAAAAAAAAAAAAAAAAAAAAAACTTTTACAGTTTTGTAATGGAGATATAAGCATTGATTTTTTTTTTTTTTTATATTATTCTCCTTGGTTCAGGCAGATGATGTTTATTCTTTGCTAATTCAATCCCCATTCCTAGAGGGATTTAGCCTCCATATAATCTAATCTACAAGAGGTAAGCCTAAGCCTAGAAGATTTCAGCCTCCTTATGATCTAATCTTTGAAACTAAAACGTTATAGCCTTCAAGACTTACTACTGACTGAGCTCACTCTGACTAGCTATCTTCTGAGCTTCCTCTTTTCACTCTGAGCTGAGTTCACAATATATGTGAGCTCCAAACTTTAAATTGCAAGCTATCTGTTTCTGACTCTCTGCTTTCCCTCTGATTATTCTGGACTGACTCTGTCTGCTCTTCTTAGCTTCTCCTTCTGAACTGAATTGCCTGTGAGTTGACTACGTTCAGACTGGCTGACTAATACGACACTCCTCTTTGAGATCTGCTTCTTGTGTGCTTTCTGTCTGCTTCCACATAGCTTCTCTCTCTGAGTTCTGCTGTCTGCTTCTACCTCACTTCTACACACTGCTTCTGTTCTCTGAGCTTTCATTGCCTTTTGTCTCTTCTGCTACTTTCTGAGCTCTATTTCCTGTCCATCAGCATGGCTGCGCTAGAGTAGAAAGAATGTTGGTACATACCTTAAGTCCTATTATTCAGACAGCAGTGGTAGTATATACCTTTATTCTCAGTATTAAGAAGGCAGTGGTAGTGCACACCTTTAATCCCAGCACTTGGAGACATAAAGCAGTGTTGTTTGTATCCATCCATGGGACCCTTCAGGCGAGGTGATAGAGTTGGCACGAAACAAAGATGGCAAAAGGCAGACTCAGTTTATTATTGGGGGGGGTCTATTATACCCTCCACCCACCCAGCATCCCATTGGCTGGCAGACTAGAGCTGCTGCTCCCTGGGCAAGTCCAGGTAGGTCTGTTTCTTGGCATGCTCGGGCAAGTCCATCTCTGTGTATGTCCATGTGGGTCTCAGGCCTTGTCCAGTTTTCTCCTACAAAGCAGAGCTTAAAAGGAGTCAATGTCAGACAGGAAGTTACATCTGAGATGAATGAGAGTGACAGACAGGCCAAGTGATGAATCAGAGGAAGAATTGGCAGATTCTCATGATAGAAAAGAAGTTTCTCAGCTCAGAGATGGAGAAGATGACATAGAAGCAGTCAGGGAATAAGACAGAGAAGCAGAGAGTCTGCTGAGGCAGTGTGGAGCAGTCAATTAAAGAAGTGGTCTGAACAAGTGAATTTCAGAAGCAGGCTTGGGTAGAGACAGGAAGAATGAATTAATTTGAAGCCAAGTTCAGTCTGAGGCAGTCAGAGAATCAGCCAGAGTCTGCCTGAGTCAAAAGACTTTAGTCAGAAATAATAAGCCATCTCAGAAGATCAGTTTGAACCAGCAGTTTGGGGAAGAGTTTGAGTTTAGTACAACTCTGAGTTCAGAAGAAGCTAGTCAGAGTGGCTCATTCAGCAGTAAGGCTCAGAGATTGATTAGATTATATGGAGATTTAAATGTTCTAGAATGTATGGAAGCTGAAGCTTTCCAGTTCTAGGCTAAAGAGTAGATTGGATAGAGTCTAAAATGTTCCAGGGCTCCAGGACTAGGACCATGGATCAAACTAGACAAAGAATAAACTGCTTTTCCCCAGAATGTATGTCAATTTATATGACTATTAGCTTTATAAGCACATAGTAATTAAATAATATCTGAGAGGTTATAGTTGCATTGGAGCCTGAAACACACAGAATAATCATAGCAAATTATTGGAAAAGCATGTTGAATTACAATTACGTACAACTGTAAAAGCTCCGAACCCTATCTGAGTTAATTATGGTACATTCTCAACAACAACAACAAAAAAAGACAATTTGTATAGACTGTTTTGTGCACAGAGACAGAAAGTGAAATAATGAAATCAAATGGAATTGAACATAAATATCTGAGAAGTTGTCTGTGATAATGTATATTAAATATCTTTTACAATTTAGAAATTAACAGAAATTTATTAAAAGTAGCATGGCAATACATGATTTGTAATTTACGAATAATTAGAAAGATAAAATAAAAGAAACATTGATTTGAAGGCTCTTGCTAACATCAGCTAAGCTGTAGACCAGATAGATAGCCAATTCAGGAAGATTGTTTGCAATAGATATTTACAAATCTCCAGGAATTACATTTGGAGGAAGAGGAAAATTGAAGAAACAGCAATTTCTATGCTTTAAAAATACTTTTAGTGTTACTATTCGTTTATAAACAACTTGATGGACATAATTGTCATTTACTCTAGGGGAGAAAAAAATCAAGGAAGGGAACATTAATTATCTAAGAGAAGTTTTACTGCTCTTTGTTTTTACATATGTCTATTTCTTCTTGAACATACATCACCTCCATTTTTAAAAGGACAGTAGTGAACATACATATATATACATACATTTATATATATGTATGTGTGTATGTATATATATGTATACATATATAAGTATATATGTAAATATATGTATGTGTGCATATATATGCATATGTGTGTGTATGTCTGTGTGTGTGTGTGTGTGTGTGTGTGTGTGTGTGTGTGTGAAAAACTGTCCAGCCTGATTCACTGATAACTTTAAGCAAATGAACTGTCCTAATATTCTGCTTCACTCTCCACTAAACTATATGCGAATGAAATGGAAAAAGTATATATACATCGTAGCATTTAAAAGAAAAAAGTCACATAACTTCCATTCTTACTAGTTGGCATCTATTTCTTAGAAATTCATGCTTACAAATAGCATTTTTGAAGTTACCTTTAACATAGAATAGGTGTGTTTATATGTTCACAAATGTCTGACAAAATAATATGAGTGCAAACCCACTGAAAAATACAGCAGAGAAGTACTTTTCTGAGGTAAGTTGGTAGCATTTGTATTACTATTTTGAAAGAAAGGTAAAATGAAATACGTGCTTGGTAAGTAGGACTTCTATGCTTAACTCTGGTTATAATAGAATTGAAGTGTAAAGTGCTGCCATACTTCAAATGTTACTATAGGGTTTGACGTTAGTGCCGTAGAAAAGTCATCAGTCTCTATGCTACAGATAGAAAAAATATTTTTTAAATCAGAAGTGCTGGCAATTGCCCTCAGACTATGTAATTTACATTCGCTTCTTTCCAGATTATTTTGTTGGTCAGGACCTGCAAAAATTAATTTCCATAGATACTTACACTGCTATAATATTTACATGTGAATTACACACATCCTTTTACATACTTTAAGTTACATCTACCTTCCTAAGACACTATTACGGATAGGTATTAGCATAAGTATTATTTAGGAAGTAATGACGAGGCATAGTATGTGAAAATGATTACTATGGACACAATGGTTTTACTAAAAATATGTCTGAGCCCATTATGTTTGTGTAATTGAATGTTTCTAATCTCAACAAACAGGAGACAGAAGCAGGAAGATTACAATTTTGAGGTATGCATAGCATACACAGAAAGTTCTAGTCCAGCTAGGGTTATCTAGTAAAACTTTATCTACCAGAATAATAAATCGAAATATAATTTTTATCTACAGTTGTATATTCTAAGCTTTAGTGCACTGACTATAAAGGAGGTATGCTTTCTTCTGGCAAAGATTCAGGAGTTGTAGAATAGCTTCATCACACAAATCGGATATCCTTCAAGTATTTTAATCCAATGTATAATGCAGGAAATGGACATTTTTCTTTCTTTTGCACAGAAGCCAAAAAGGAAGTAAATCTGAATACGTAAGCTAGAAAGTGTATTGAGATTATATTTATTCAAATGAAAATGAATGAAGCAGATGCAAAACACCCAACTTCATGCTTTCCAAACTACAAAGTACAAAACTGGTAAAAATGTCATCTTGTGCTTAAAATTAAGTTTACGATATCCAGCTTTATATTCATGATGTCTTTTCAAAATTAACAAAAATAACAATTTAGCTGAACAATGAGAAATCTAGTTCAAGGATTGTTGTTCAACTATATCTTACATGTGCAAAGTTTCCATGGTATGGAGAAGAAAGAGAAGCCATGTCTTCCTTGGTAGAAAGTTGTTGATGTCAAGAAGTTTTCAGGCAATATCCATGATTTTTGACTCTATAACCAATTATACATATTTACTATAAAACTAAGCTAGCAATTTGATTTCAAACAAAAGATGGACAAAACAATTTAACTTTTATGTTGATTCCTTTGTTTGCTCTCCTTCCTGGGAAGTAGCTAGGCCTTGGCCACCAGTACAGTTCCAGGAAGAAGTGGTTGTGTCTGTGTGGGTCTAGGCAGGTCTTTGGTCAGAGGCTCAGACAGAATTCCTGAAAGACTGATGCCTGTGGACCAATTCATTTTTTTGAAGCAAGGGTGGTTACACTTATAGGGAAAAGGGGGAAAGGGTTCTTGCAAACCAGAGACTGGGATGATTTGTTAAAACAGTGGTACTTGAGCATCCTCATTTGCCTGTGGGAAGCTAACTGTCATTCTAAGAGTCAAAGTCCTGGAAAAGCTTCTTCATAGGGAATTATCTCACATGGACAAGAGGAAGACACCTTATCAGAAAATGGGTCCAGCCCAAGGTCTTCCAGCCAAAGTGATCAGATAATCACCAACCAGACCACATTTCCTTGACTAGGTGCATCTTGCACATTCCTGTTTTATCACATAAAAATTAGTTTGTGCGCTTAAAAGTTCTCAGTTTCAATTTATTTTGGTTCTCATCCTTTCCAATAATAATAATTATGTACTATCTGCCTATCATCATCTCTTTATCATTCTTCTTCAATCCATCCATTCACTTATCTGTTATCCATCCATCTATCTAGTTATCATCTATGTATTTATCATCTATCATCTACCACGGTCTGATATGATTTGAACCAAGTATATTTTAATTCCAACACTTTGGAGACAGAGGCCAGCAAATCTCTGTGAGTTCAAGACCAGCCTGGTTTACAGAGTGACTTCCAGGACAGCTAGATTTACAACAGAGACACCCTGTCTTGAAAAACTAAAAATCAAATCAAATCAAATAAATTTATTTGACACCCTGAATCTTAAAATTTGTTAAATATTATTTTTCTTACTTTCATTTTTTATAGTTTCTTTATGGATCCAATGAAACTAAACAAAACTGAGACTGTATATAAAGTACATATATGTTACCTTATTAACTAACACATTTTCCAAGCAGAAAAAAAAGAGTGTTTATTGTGCTTTAAATGTCAGCAGATAATAAAGTATACTTGTTATGGATAGAAGCTCAATAAACAGAAAAACACCCTATGAATCAAGTTTCAACAATTGAGAACCAGAAAATAATTTAATCATTTAGGCATAAAATGACATTAAAATATAACAAAGCCATGCATGTATATCATAGTATTTTCTAATATCTCACCATTCCATTAATTTTAAGTTTAGCTGAGTATGGGTAAAACGCTTGTGCAGGCATCCATAAGTCTGTATTACTCTCATTTAGAGTAGGAGAAAAACACTAAATGTATTAAAGGAAGAAAACAGTTTTTGATATAGCAATCTATTTTCTAGAGGAAAAATATAAAGTGCAACTGTATATTTGACATGAGTATATATCAAAATCTTTCTTCAAATGTGGATTGAAGCCCAAGTTTTTACTTGCAGGTCTGATTACAGTGGAAGAAAACTCAATAAAAATCACAACATTCTACTTGTTATAGGCACTATTCTCTAATAAGAATTGATTTTGAAATATTGGTAAAGATTGTAGCTTGTAGGTACGAAATTTTTGGCACAACTACACTACTAAATTGCCATTTATTTCTAAGTGAACACATTAGATATAATTCACTAAAATGATTCTAATATAATTAATAAAATTTGAAGCAGTGGTGATTATGGTCAGTATTAAACTTGACATAATTCAAGAAAATTTCAAACACAGCAGAGAATACTTTTCTTTTTTTCTCAGCCAATGAATTTGAGTGTATAATGTCTATTATTATATGAGCAAAAACATGGTATTTTTGAGGCCCTTATTTTATGATATGATAATCTCTAGTTCTATTTTCATGCAAACAACACATTTGATTCCTCTTTATATATATTTAATTGTTTCTTGTGTAGATACACTACAACTCCTTTGTTCATCTGCTGATGTAGAATTAGAATTACTCCATAACTTGACTATTGAGAAAAGTGTCACACTAAGTATCTTGCACTGGGATCTCAACAGTATGCTCAGTCAGATTTGTTTGGGCATATTCATGGAAACTTTAAGTTTAATACTTTTGAGAAACCTCCTTACTGACTGAAACTTTATGTGAACGAATTTATGTTACCACAAGCAGACAGTCAGGGTTCTTGCCTTCCTTGATCTTTGACAGTATTTATTATTTCTTACTAGACTGTAATTCTGATTTAGGTAGTAAGATCACAAGGTAGATGTACGTTTGTTTATTCTTGATGGGTAAGGATACTGAACTTTTTTTTCAGTTTTTATTTTATGCTTCATTTTTCAAGAACCATTTGGTCAGTTGATATCTCACATCTACAACCTATCCTTTGAAATTTGAGGAAGGAGTATAAGAGTTCAAGTCCAGGTACAGATGGATCTACATAGTGAGTTCAAGGCCAGCCTGAGCTATCAGAGAATCAGACATGTTCATATAATTCAAATAGTTCAAATAATTTGTCCATTATTTATTGGCTTTCTTGCTTTGTGTTATTTTTTAGTTACTTATGTATTCTAGATTTTAATATATTGTCATATTGTAGCCAGCAAATAAAGATGGAATTATATCTCTCATGCTGGTTCAATAACAAGAGACAATTATAGCCACAGATGACAGATGTCAGATGTTGATTCAGGACAAAAACTTTTATTCTATGTCTAATTAAATCACTTGACCTTACTATTGAAGCCCTGGAGCATTTCAGCCTCCATAAAATGTACTCTTAAACCTACAACTGGAAGGTTAAACCTCCATGCATTCTAGAATATTTAAATCTCCACTGCTGACTGAACCAGCCCGGGTAGCCTCCTCTGCACTCATACTCTTCAGACTGCTTGTGTGTCTATGTGTCTCACTGCCCCATTCTGCCTGCTGTAAGTGACTCTTCTGTAATTGACTGAATCTAACTCCTTCTGACTCTGTTGATGCTGGCTGATTCTGTGACTGCCTCAGATGAACTACTCTGCTCTGCTTCAAACTGACTCATTTTTTTCCATCTGATACTGACTTCTGTCAAGCTACCTCTGTATCTCTGTGTCTCTCCCATCCTGCCTGCTTCAGACTGCTCATCTCATAGTGCCTGCTTCACTCGCTTCTGTAACTGGTTGCATGTCCTACCCCTACTCACTCTGCTAACTCTTCCTCTGTTTTAACACTTTGCCTGTCCTTCACTCTGATTCATCTAAGATATCACTTCCTGTCTGACACTGCATTCTGACCTCTACCTCCTATGTCTGCTTCACACTCAGTTTCTGTCTTAGAAAATAAATGCATGGACCACCAGTGCCTTCTAAATACTTGGATAAAAGATATGTGCTACCATTGTTTTCTGAGTACTTGGATTAAAGGTATGTCTACATTCCATCCAGATGGCACACCCCTCTGAATGTAGACACTTTGAATATAGATCCTTCTTATCTTTCACATAGGCCTATTCCTCTACAGACAATCTCTAAGATGAAAGGCCTAAAATACCTCAGCAGAGGGACCAGCGTCTGTAATGAATTAGACTGGACTCTGACTGCATGGTCTATCAGGAGTTTAATTGAGGAAATGTACTACCTACAAAAACAAAAGTCTTATTTGCATTAATGAACAGAATCCGACAGTTCAAATTTCCCAAAGCCTGGCCAGCCACCTGGATGCCATTAAGAGAAGGTCAAGGCCTACAGACATAGGTGTTCCCATAACTCTTTGTTGGACCATTTTGGAGGAACCACAGAATTCTCTTATTAGCATTGAAACAAACAGATATCTTTAACAGGAAGGTTGAAGAACAGAATAATATGAGCATCAATTGCCTTATCTTCAAACTAGCTTTCTTTCTGTATTCCAGAAAACCACATCCCAGCCACACCCAAAGGAAGGTGATCTTTCCTCAAACAGACAGAACATATTTTTTAAAGTTCATTTCAATGCACAAAGAGTGCATGTAGATTTACAATATCTTAGAATAAGTTCAAATATCCCACTACAAGCAAAAATAGTTTTCCATTCAAAAAGTTGTTTCTTTACACAGTATTATTTCCTTACCTGTGCAGATTTTTTTTCCCTGTAATCCAGTTTTTTAATTCCTGGTGTTATTTCCTGATGATTATATTCCTTTTCAGGAAGTCCTCATCTATGCCTACCTAGACATGTTTTATGTATTCCTCCAGAAATTTCAGGAGACAGATTTGCATCAGAATTTGATCCATTGTAAATTGTTTCTTTACATGATAAGAGATCTAGTCTCATATTTCTATATGTCAATATTTAGTTTTCTCAGCAAAACCCATTGAAGATGTTATCTTTTCTGAAATATATACCTTTTGGCATCTCTGTTTGTTGTCAGGCAACTGCTGTTGTGAAAGTTTTTTCTGAGTCTCTATTCTACTCCATAAATCTGTTGTCTATTTTTTCTTTTGTTATTGTTGCCATGGCTCTGTAACAAAACCTGAGTTAGATGTGATAATACTTCTATCAGTGTTCTTTCTGCGCAAGATTACTGTGGCAACACATTCCTTTTTGCTACTACATAAATTTTAGGAATTTAGAAATATTTCTGTAAAGAATATTGTAGGATTTTCTCTTCTTTATGTGTTTCATTGAAATAAAATTAAATCACTTTCTCTTTCCCTTTCCTCCAGTTCCTATCAGCTACTCTACTTAATGCCCTCTAATGTCCCCATCACTCTGAAGCTCAGAGCCTCTTTTTCTTTATGTGAATGTATGCATGTATGTGTAGCACAAACACATATAAACACAAACACAACCTGCTGATTCTGTTTATGCTCTGGTGTGCACATTGTACATGGTTTCAGGACTGACCACTCTGCATTAGACATCCATTAAGGGGGCTCATCCCTTTGAGAGGTTAATTCTCCTTCCAGAAGTCATCAATTTGTTGTCTAGTAGAGGGATCCTGGGAAATTCTCTCCTTTCTATGATCTCATGTCCATTGATAATGCTAATGTTCTTGTTTTCTTTATGCAGCCATATCTAGGAAAGAAAGTTCCACAATCCACTTAAGGTTATTCTGGCTCTTGCCATCTTTCAATTCCCTGTACTGAGATGTTCCATGAGTCAAAATACAGAAGCTACACTGTAGGGTTGATGAGGCTAGTCCAAGTGACTCCTACAACAATAAAGATGATCAGTGTAGCCCTGGGTTGTCGCTCAGAGATTGAGAGTGGTTCGCTATTGATGATATTGCCAAACATTAGGACATAGGATTCTGATGATTCAAGCTAGTCTAAGAGAAAGCCTCTTTCCTGAAGTCTATTTCACATGAGCCCAGAAAATACTATGCAAGCTGACAACGGAGGGAAGCAATTATACAGTCCTGCCAGTTGCAGCCCCTATGAACCACAAAAATTACTGGCATGTTGTAGGAATTTTGATGAGGATTGCATTAAATATAAGGTCCACCTTTGATTGCAGGGCTCTTTTCACAACATTAATTAGCCAAACAATAAGCATAGGCTATGCTTTCTATTTCCTGTTGTAGTCATCAGCCTCTTTCTTTGGTGATTTAATATTGTTCATTACAAAGAACTTTTGTTTTTCTAGAATCATTTTTGCTTTGTAGACGAATATAATAAAGGGGTATATATGAAGGAATCACATTCAGAGGCATGTATGGTCCAGAAGGAATATAGAAACAATGTAAGGAATGTGGGCACACATCTTTAATCCCTAAAAGAGGAACATAGTGTGGAAGCAGACAGGAAGCAGAAATCAGAAATCAGTGTCAGATTGGAAGTGACAACTGAGATGAGTCAGATTTTAGGGCAGGCAAAGTCCCTAATCAGAGGAAGAGTTAGAGTGAGTCAGACTGAGGACACGCCCAATTCTCACAATAGAAAGGTGGGTTCTCAGCTTAGACCAATGAATTATTGATATCTCAGTTAAAATAGGTAGTATGAGGCGAGCAGTCTGAAGCAGGCAGAAGAGGGACAAGACAGAGAAAATGAAGTAATCTGACTGAGGATAAGGCAAAGGATCAGAGAATCTGACTGGATCAGTCTAAGGCAGTATGAAGCAAGCAGTCCGAGGAGTCTGAGGCAGAAATGCAGTGGCAGCTCATCAGAGGAAGTCAGTATCAGATGGGAAGACTGAGTCAGTTTGAAGTCAAGCAGAGCAATTGAGTCAGAGAAGTTAGGGGCAGTCAGTCAGAGTCTTCCAAAGTCTGAAGAGTTCTGTAAGAAATAGTCAACTGACTCAGAGGGTCAGTTTAAACCAGTTAGCTTGGAGCTAGAATACAGAGTGAGTTGAGTTGTGCCAGAATGATGGAGCTGGAGCTAGTTGGTGGCTCAGTCAAGCCTGAGTCTTAAACCTTCCAGATTTTACAGAGGTTGAGGCATTTAGTTCTAGGCTTAAACAGTTTTAATTGTATGGAAGTCAAAATGCTCTAGGGTTCCAGGACTAGGACTGGGGATTGAATTAGGCAAAGAATAAAAAGCTTTTGGACCTGAATTTACATCTACATCTGGCACCTATGCCTGCTTCTGAAGTCCATTGTGATGGGAAATCTATACTGTTTTGTTTTGTTTAGTTTTTGTTTTGTTTTTAATTTTGAAACAATTATGAGCAGCAAATTTCAATAATTCCTTTCTTTGTACACTGATTATTGGTATATAGGAGAGCTGCTGACTTTTTCACGTTTATTTTATTCCCTGCTACATTTCTAAAGTGTATTTTAGTTCAAGTCTGCTGCAGACTGAGTCCATAGGTTTTGTTAAAGATTATATCATGCACAAATAGAAATATTTGAAAGCTTCATTTCCTATTTGCATGCTTTCTTTTTTTCTTATTCTTATTTTATTGGCTTGGGTAAGAGTTTGAGAATTGGAAAAAATAAGAGAGATGGGAGAGCTTTCATTCAGTCCTGGCTTTACAAGAAGCCACTGTTATAGCAGAAGACCTGCTCCTCAGACACATTACCAGCTGAGATCAAACACAGCATTCTATTGCCCTGTTTTAGTACTTATGTTGTAAACCAGAGTTATTTCTTTTTTTCCCCTCAAGTCTGTTTAGTGCCACATTTATCAAGCAGTGGGCACTTTTTGGAGGTTGTAAAAATAGGTCTAACAGTAGTGCTGAAGTTGTGGCAGGAGTTTTGTGCACAAGAAAGTTGTGTTAATGCTTTACTGAAGAATTTTTTTTTTGTCATCTTGTTTCAACCTTGAGTTACAATGCTATTGTCCAATTCCTCAATTTAATGATAAATAGTATAGAATAAGTTAAGTACATTTAACCACTAGCACACCAAAAAATAAAATTACATTTTATTTTGTTAATGAAAATAATGTGATAGATACTCCTAATACTCTCATCCTATGTCTTTTCCAGAAACAATAATTAATTATTTGCTAATTCAGTTTTCATGAAGTCTACATGAAAATCAAGAGACTCTGTATAATATTTTCAATTTTCTCCCATTACAAAAAAGCCTAATATTATTACAATTTTTTTCTTTATATATGAGTTTGCAATAGTTACTGAAAATACCTACAAAACATGGCAATAGGAAAGTATAGGCTTAATTTACATATTATATATACACAGAGATTGTGAACTACTTTCAAATATATCATTTATTTTAAAGGGAGACTTGAAAAGAGTAGAGAACATATCTATAAAGACATGCTTTATATCTCTATATGTAGATATGAAAACATATATATGTATATATATATATATACACAAATTTAGAGAGAGATTTTATCATCAAATTACACTTTACTGACGTTGAACAGTTAGTTTTATTTGAATATTCATTATATACTATCTCTTATAATGACTATAATTCAGTCTAGTTTTAAGTGTAATATTTATTTTATGTTTTGTTCCAAGTTATTAACCATAATTGATCCCAATTATTATTTAAAATTCATTTTGTTGGTTGCTTTACACTTTTAAGTATTCATTTCATCATTTGAAGGAAGATAAAAATATCTTTATTTCTGCAATGATAATTTTCAGTACCTGATTTTAACTTGCATTTCAATGCCAATATAATTATTAGCAGGGAGACTACAAAAAAAACTTCCAAAGCAATCAGTTTATTTTAGTTTTGTAGTTATGTGTGTCACAAATATATACACCAGAAGTTTGAAAAAATGAACTAACTTTTTTGAAGCTGCTAATTGACAAAGAGTTATTCTACGATGTGTAAAGAAGGTTTGAAAGAACATTATAATCTCATTGTGATGTAATAGCAGGCAAACAAAAATAATTCCTTTCTGAAACAAACAATAACAATTCATTTCAAAATGTACATACAATCCTTAAGCTATCTGAGTAAATTTAGTTATGTTTCTCTCTGGTATAAAGTTAAGGTATTTATCTAAATTTCAAATGGGAAATTTTAGAAGATCAATAGTTGGGAAATACATTCAAACAGATCCATAACTCTTCACTTCTTGGAAACGTAGGATCAATCAGAAATCCTGAGAAATGAGAAGGAAGTTTGAGACTATAAAACAACATCCTCAGATTATAGAAATATTCTTTAAGGCAAATGGAGAAGTATGAAGAAAATAAAGAATGAAATTATTTAGGCTTATAATAGTTAATGAATGGGCTCAAATTAGAAAGCAATGATGATTTTTTTAAAATGCTGTTTTAATTTAGATGTTTATAAATAAAGTTACATAAATATATTAAAAATGAGTTCAGAGAGGGAAAATGAGAGGCCATGTAAATAAAAGATATTTGATATAAGCTAATATGATAATAAAATATTTTTTGGAAAAAATATGTAACAATTTGAATATATATTACTATGTGTGACTACACTGTTGGCTCTATTTAATAACAAATTTTTTCTTATAACAATCCGGGGTATAAGAAAATTCATATCTATCTATAGAATTGGCATATATTCACACTAGAGCAACACCAAAAACACAGAAAAAGTGGCATACATAGCTAAAAGGATAGTTGTGCCCTCTCTCTTGTTAGCTCTCTGAGTCCTTCCAAATATTTATTCTATACATTATGATTTATGTCTAAAATGTTGAAACAATCTTAAACAAATTAGATAATAACTCAGCAGACAAAATCAGAAATAAGATAGTCTATAAAACTTTTTTGTTTCTTATCTAATATCTAGTCACTAAATTTAGAATGTTATTTATCATTTACAATCATATTATCAAAAAGGTATACCAAGAAGTATGTGACAGTCAATGTAATTTATTCTTTTTTCCATAAGTCAATTTACAACATTGTTTTGGCCATATAAAATGAGTTTTGTATCTCAATTGTCATTTTTAATCAACTTTTATACTCACCATTAGTATTATTATATCTACATCCTAATCAATAGTGTCATGGAAATATTTTGTGTTCCTTTGGACAGGCAGAACAGTTCAATGCTACAGCAAGAACACAGTGACAAAAGAATTTTCTTTTTTCTTTTCTTTTTTGGAACTCATTCATTCCTGTTTGTCAATGTATTCCCACAAAGTGTTATGCTAACAAATCCAGACTGTCTTCAAACAGTCCATTCCTGATACAGGCCAATGAAGAGTATTTGATGAGGCTAAGCAATAGATATTGTGTAACAACAGTAACAGAAACCTGAGCACACTGAATTAGGAGGAAATAACTATCCATCCAATGACAAGCAAATGTTAGCCTTTATGAATGTGAAAACTCATCAAAACTGTTTCTGTTTTTATAATATCTCTAGTTTTGTATTCAAATTTATATCTATTATTCAGTAATTTCAATAATTAGCTTCTAAGTGTTTAGTAATTCATCACAATATTCTATGTGTTCCCTCCTAAATTTACTCATTATGAGTTTGATTTTGCTTAATTTATTCTCTACCATTTCATTAAAATAAATTAAATTATTTTGTTCTCATTAAAATGAAATAAGAATGTTATCATGAGATTTGTAAAAGAACAATTTTTAATTTCTTGAACATGTTCATTTGCTAATAATTTGTACCACTTTCCTTAGTGATATTATTTTACTACAAGTACTTATCATTTTATTGTTCTATAATTCCTCATCAGATATGGATATGAAATGCATCTATTAGAATATTAAAGTTGTTTTCACTTAATAAATTTCTCTAAAGATATTAAATTATTAAACCACCAAGTAGTTTCTTTTCACTCAAAGTGAGTTCTTTTCACTCAAAAGAAAACAATAATGCATTCCTTATTTATGTAAGTATATTATTATATGGTTCATATAGGAACATACACATGTGTACATTGCAACACAGAAAATATCAGTATCTTTTTCTTATATATGAAAGATAACCACAACAAAAAACAAGTCAGGGAAATAATAACATTCACAATGTTAATGTTAAAAATCTTGGAATATATCTAAGCAAAAAAGTGAAAATCCTGTTTAGTGAAAATGGTAAGACACTAAAGCAAGTTGGAAAGATTTTCCATGCTCCTGGATTGGTAGGACTAATATTGCAAAAACTGTTAATCTACCAAGATTGCAATCTATATATTCAATAAAGTCTCCATCAAAATTCCACCATAAGTTGTCTCAAAAATTAAAAAAAATACATTATTAAAATTCAAATGGAAATTTAGATAAATGTCTTGGGATTGCTGAAGCAATCTTCAACAATAAAGAACACTGTTGAAGGTATGAATATACCTGATTTAAAGCTATACTACAAACTTGTAGTAATAAAAACAGCATTATACTGACATAAAAATAGACACATTGATGAATGGACTAAAATTGAGGTCCCCAAAAAAATCCCTTCATACATATAGCCACCTTATTTTTTTAACAAGCCAAATATGGACACTGGAGAAACATTGTTACCTTCAGTAATTGTTACTTGTCAAGTTGCATAGCTAATACAGCAATCTTTTTTTTTAATCACTAGTGTGTTTAATGAGAATTTTCTCCCAGTATGTGCCTTGTGTTTTACACCCTTGAGAATATTTTTAAAAGAAAATATTTTACCAGGTGGTTGAGGAACATGACTTTAATTACAGCATTTGGGAGACAGAAGCAGGTGGATCCCTGCAAGTTCAAGGCCATCCTAACCTATAGAGTGATTTTCAGGATAGCCAGAGTTACAATAGAAAAATCCTATCTCAAGAGAAAAAAAAAAACAAAATATTTTAATATTAATAAGGCCATATCAACTTTACTTATATAAAATTCACATTTTGGTTTGTATCACAAATTATCATTGAAAAATCTAAGGATAGTCTGTATTCTACTATTATCTTCAGGAAGCTTTATTTATATTTGTTTTTCACTTCTATTTTTTATGGTTACTAACACTTAAGAGCTTACAAAAGATAACATTATCAATTTGTGTATCAGATATTTAGAAATTTAGGGGACATTTTCTTATATCCTTAAGTACATTTTCTGTGAGTAGAATTTTTAGAAAGATGTGAGATTTAGAGATATCAAACTTGAACCTAGCTAGAAGCTTCTTTTCTTCTATCTAGCATCCAGAATAAGCTATACAGACAATAGAGGGAGGAAAAAGTCTTAATTGCTTTATCCAGTTGTGATCCTTGTATGCAAGGGAAGATATGCCAATTTGTACAACATTGGCACACCTACAATAGTGTTAACCAACTGTATCTGATGTGTTCTGAAAACTGGTCTACAAGAGGGAACTTATCCCTGGAGAGGTATATATGCTTAAAGTCTCTTGGATGGGAAAACCATATCTTCAGGGACTAATTCTACTGCTCAATTTTCCTAAATGAACATTTCCTCTAACATCTTCATGAATATTTACATTCATTGCCATCCCCATAATCTAATGTCACCCTCAGCTGTGATCAGAGAAACTTCTTTTTGCAGTCAGTGATGATAAAACTGAGATCCTTGTCTAGAAAAGGTATTGAGAACATGTGAACTTTGAATGTTCAAAAATAACACATTCCAAGGCCAAGGAACTATTATGGAGCAGAGAAGGAAAGAATGGGAAATATAATAGGAAAGATGTCCACAAGTTGCTGAATTTTAGGCATGACATGACAATTGTATTCTTGAATCCATGGCAACTATGCTCACCTGAACAGAACCTAACCAAGACTGGCTTATCAACATTCATTCATAGTTGAGGGAAGGGATTTTGGTACACAATCCCTCCCTGAAGAGCTATTTGCAGTTGATGATTACTGGGGAGAAGTAACTCATTTTCTCCATTAGGGTAGCCAGTGACAAGTTACTAATATACCAGTCCCCAATGGTGACCCTGATTAAACCCAGTTAATCTCAACCTAAAAGCAAAAGTAAAACAAATAAAAAAAATACATATTAATGTTTAGATTTACTTGTCAATATGACACAATTTAGAATCACCTGGGAGAGGAAATATCAGTGAGGTATTGATGACATTTTATTGGCCTGTGGGCATGTCTATGGGAGACTACCTATGAAAGTTAATTGCTGTGGGAAGATACAGCCCAATTTGGACAAAACTATTCCATAGACAGGACATTCTGAAGTCTACGTGGAGAAATCCGGCTAAACACAAGGAAGGGAACAGAATGTACGCATTTATCTCTTTCTGTTCTTGACTGTGGATAGGAAGTCATCAGATGTTTGACTGTTCACAATGATTGATCAACTTAGAATGGTAAGCTGAAACAAAGCCTCTTCTCTCCAAAGTTTCTCTTTGTCATAGTATTTAATTATAGCTATAGAAATTAAAGTAGATCACATAAAAAATTAAACATATTTATTGCTAAGATGTCTCTTACATTAAAATCCACAAGTAGTCATTGGAACCAATATATGACAAATCCAAAGATCTGAATTACAAAAGAGAAATGCATTCATTTATAAATAATTTGTAAAACAGTAAAGAAAATCTATTTCTGCTAAAAATATAACATTGTAAGATGCTTAGTAACTAATGTATCAAAAAAAATTGCAGCCTGCAATTGAAAATGACACATGCTTCCAAAATTATTTTGAAAAACAAAATAAATGTGTGGGACCCCGGGGCTGGAGAGCAGTAGAAGTTGAGGCTGGAAAAGTGCCCTCGCTCCCTGGAAAAGTGAAACGGGAAGAGACGCTCGGCAAACTCCTTCTCTCCTAGTCCGGGAAGGTCCCTAGCCAAAATATTAGTTATAACTTGCTTGCTTCACAAGAAGCTAAAGGAACATGTTTATCTGCATTAGGGCGGGTCCCTTGCTTAGGTGGGCCCCGCCCTGCCATGCTAACTAAGGCTTCCCCACCCGTGGGAGAAGCCCCGTCTTCCCAGAAGGATATTTAATAAGGAAAAAACTTTTGAATAAATGAGTTTGGGTCCACCAGGCGTCGTTCTCTCGAGATTTCTTCTTGCGTCTCGTTGGTTCTCGGCCGCAAGCAGAGATCATAGTCCACACCTGGTCCAAGGAACCCACGTCCCCGAGGCTTCCCTACGCTTTCCCATGGCTCTTTCAGCTTGAGTTCCTCACCCCTGGCCAGGGCGGGAAACTGGGCGGCTTCCCAGATAACTGTGGGCTGGGGTAGAGCTGTGGTGAAGGGGCTGGAAGACGGAAACAACATAAATGTAAATATATAATAAAACTTTTATATTCACTATTCAATATGTTAAAGAGGGCAAGATCCAAGGTGATAGATAGACTCATGGGATTCTAACATTTCCATAGAAAATTTTAGAGAAATTTTCAAAATGCTTCTAACTATCACATATAAATTCAAAATGACTTGTTATTTTGATGTTGAGAATTATAAAAAGACAGTAGAAAGAAGCACACAGTAATATAAACAGTAAGAACAATAACTGTATCAAAGGATTAGAAAAACAACTATAAGTTTCCTTTTACATTATTTGTAATAAAAAGGTTTCCAGAACAATCTAATAAAAGAAAGGAAAGGTATTTTTTTTTTTTTGGTAGAGTAATTCAAGTCCTCCAGCACAAATCAGACACGTATCAATATGTCACATATCAATTAATAAGAATTTAAAAAAAAGGACATTTAAAGCCTCCCATGGAATGCTTTTAACTTGTTGCCAACCATAAAGTAAAAAAGTGTTTATAGGTAGTGGCAAATACAGGTAATCCAGTTTTGTTTTGTTTTGTTTTCCCAATAGAGATGAATAGTATCTACAATGTGTTGTTTTGTGTAGCAGCTAGACTTTGCCACCTGGGAATCAGTCAAGTTCAAATCTTTTACAATTTAGAAGTTCCCTGTCATATACTTGTCTCTCCTGTCCTGAGCTTTGTTTTGTACATGGGAATTAACATTCCTTCATGGTGCCATAGCTACTGCTGCTCCTGGAAGCAGCTTGTCTTTGCAAATTTGTGAAGTATTAGCTTCCATCACCAGAGAGACCAGAGAATCTACTGTCTGAATTTCCTCTTTATGAGTTCATTGTGAGAAGCTTTGTTAGTGTTACTGCTAAAATTGGTGTAGCTCCCACCACTTCAATAATTTCTCTCACCACTGTCAAATTAATTGTAAATGTCAGAACCATTCCCACATGCATCTACCCCTACCTTGATCAAGACAATCAGTTTTATCTACAACATGGATAGTGATTGTCAGCCAAAACCATCTCCTTATTTACTACCAAATTTTCCAAAACAAAAAACATTTTGGTCCAAAGAACTAGCCATCTTATGCTTAGAAATGCCTTTTATTACTTCATATGTGTGTCCATTCAACATATTCCTTTCTGTTTGTTTTGTTTTATTGCAATAGAGTTTTGCTATAGTTTATAACCCAAACCTTCGTATAGTTGTGATTCCTCTGCCTCTGATATCTGAGTAGTTTGGTTACCATCATATGTAATCACACTTGAATCGGTTCTAAGTATTTCTCAGCAATCATTCTATCCATGGAATCATATGTTAGACAATCTACCTCTGCTTAATGCCATTGTTTTTAATATTTCCAGAACTGTTCAATGTATCTAAAGTGAATTCATTCAGACCTGACTTTAATGACTTTCACTTGTTCCGAATTCTGTGAGTACTTGATATTTGAGAATCTTTTGAGACAGTCCACATTGATTCCACAACTAGCATACTCTACCTTATCCAACAATCTTCAGAGTGGCTGAGCAAGTGAATCCAGTGTAAGGACAGAACCAAAGTAGCCAAACTTTAGCCAGGCTTTTAAAAATCTCTGAAAAGTTTAGTCCTGTTTCTTGTTCCTGGAAAAGGAACAGCCAGTTTTCAGGATAACCGTAAGGTATGGGCTGTCACCCAACGGCCTCAGGCTTGGAATTTCTCCACCCAACACCCCTTGCCAAATGCCTAGAAAGTCCCAGTCAATCAGATTATTTAATCAAATTATAACCTATACTCTGTTAAAACTCTATAAAACTGATATGAAATTTGGCTTCGGGGTCACTTTGCTATTATAGGATACGTGAGAGTTGACATGTTGGTTAATAAACCTTTTGCTTTTGCATCGATCTCAAGTCCTGGTGATTTTCAGGGAGTCTCATTCGGCCTGCCCCTTACACCAGAGCATCTGGAAGTCTTGCAATGACCATATTTTACTGCAATATCTCTGGAAAGAACATATCTTTCAACATGTCACATGGAACGGCTAATGGTATTTTTAAAGCTCAAGATTCTGATGACTTTCCACAGGTATGCAGGTGATAAAAGATCTCTTGGCATCTTAGTAGATAAGGCATCAGGAAAGTTGAATAAAAAACATTAGCATGACTTCCTCTGCCTTATTCACAAAAAAAGAAAAGAAAAATAAGGTGTTTAATAATATAGTCATAAAAATGAATCTACACTTAAAAAGTGAACCTTTACTCCAAACTCTTGTTAAAAACAAAACTGATTTTGAGGGCAGTCACATGCCTGAACACTGCAGTAGAAAACATGAGGATTTTAAATGAAAAGTTATTATAAAGTCTTTGTGAATTAGGATTGACAAGAACTCTTAGACAAATAGCAGAAATCAATAACCTTGAAATGAACACATATAATAGCTTTCATAAATATCAATACATTCTCATCAAAATATACTGATAAGAAAATGAATAAGCAATCTACACACCTGGAGAAAACTTTATCAAAACAAACATCTATAATATCTATTCTTAATTCATTAAGAAGAGAAACAACCCAATAAAATAGGTGAAAGATTTGAAAAGTCATTTAAGAAAAGAAGATGAATGAATGGTAATTAATTACAGAAAAACAGGCTCACCATCACACATAAGCTTTGATGGAAAATTAGATTAAAATCCCAATATCATCAGTGCATATACACTGTAATAGGTGAATTATAAGGAAATGATCAAATCTGTAAAGAATACGAAGCAAAAGAACAATCAAACAGAGGTGATGAATGAATTAAATAATATATTCTTTTGTTCAAGGGCTTTAATTATTAAAAATATCAATTCTAAGATGTATAATTTCAATCTATATATAGTGTACACTAAATTAAAATTTTCTTCACAGTTAGATTTAAACAAGAATGTTTATGTGCCTTTATTATTTATAACCAAAAATTATGAATGTAGTGAAGAGCAAACTTATGTCAATAGAAATGTATAAAACAGTGGCATATTTACACAAAGGAATTCTTTTTGCAATAAATATTGGAGATGATTATGAAAATTAACATAAATATTTATCAAAACTATTTTGCTTTCTAATGAAGTATGAAACAAAGCAAAGACATTTTGTAATGTAGCATTATTTTTACATTTACACTAAATGATTCATCTCCTCATATCTCCTTAATACATGTAAAAATATTTAAAAGGCAATTTGGTAAGGATTTATTGAAAAGAATCATGAGGTATTCTGTCAGGTTTTATAATATTATATACTTCTCTATGGTCTTTATTTAGGTTTATAGATATTTCCACTTGTCAGGCACAGGAGTATCCATTTAAGATTTGTACTTTTTCATATGAACTCACAGAGACTGTGGCAGCGTGCACAAGGCCTGCTCAGGTTCAAGCCAAATGAGTCCCAGGTTTGGAAGGTTGTAGGGGAACTAAGCTTCCATCCCTAATCAAAAAGTGTTCTTCTACTGACAACTGCCCATAAAGTAAAACGGAGTTTTCTGCAATGGAGTTGTACTGAATGTATATACTACCTTAATAGTAGCTCTAATACAATTAACTAGATAAACTTAGAAGATGATTACTTTTTTATCTCATTTTATTTTATTTGGTCATTATCTGTTTTACTGGTCCTTACTGGCCTTTTCTAGTATGAGAGTTGGGCTTGTTTTCGCTCTGACTCATTCTGCTAACTCTTCTGCCGGTTAATCACTTTGCCTGCCTTTCACTCGGATTCATCTCAGAATTTACTTACTGTCTGACACTGACTCCTTATGAGCTCTGTTTCCTGTCTCTGCTTCTTGTGGATTAAAAGTGTATGTTACCACTACCTTCTGAATATTGGAATTAAAGGTGAGTACATACATTCATTCTACCCTAGAGAAGCCATGCTGCTAGATTAGAGGATTAAATATTCCTCTACAATTTTTTTGTAATTTTTATTTGTTTTGTTTTTATTTTATTCTGGTTTGATTTTTTTTCTTTTTAAGTTTTTTTTTTTTTGGTTCTTTTCTAAGTCTAGAGAGAAATAAGTGATGAAATTGGATGAGTCTATCAAGTAGGAGATGGGGCAGGGGAACATGATCACAATATAGTGGTTTTGTTTATTAGTTTTTTTTTTTTTGTGTTTTTCATGACAGGGTTTCTCTGTTGTAACTCTAGTATCCTGGAAATCACTCTGTAGAGTAAGCTGGCCTCAAGCTCACATAGGTATGCCTGCCTCTGCCTCCTGAGTGCTGCCACCATCACCTGGTGATCAGAATATATTGTATGAAAAATTTATTTTTAATAAAAAAGACTTGTGCATTTTGTAACCAGGAAATGTTACAACAAAAGGAAAAATCTAAAAATGAATGTTTCGTTAATGTACTTGGTAATATTCATGGCATTAGTCTTATGCTTACTTTGAAATTCATCAAATAGAATCAAATGAGGATTGATAACAAAAATGAGTTATGTGAGAAAGAAGTTATAGGGGAATATTAATGGAAGGATGTGAGTAATAGGTATTATATAGTTAATATTTAATTCTCAACATTTGCCCATTGTATGTTGTTTAACATACAACATAGATGGATACGGAATTTCTGTGAGTAGGTAGCACAGCTAAAATGAGACCCCAAATGTAAAGCTCTAAAAGGCTACAACTGGATGTTTATGCCAACATAAACATTCTCTCACTCTCCTGGAACAGTATAAAATGGAAGAGTTTGCATGTGAAACATTGACCTCAAACTCATGAAGAGAGCAGTTTTAATAAAGAAACAAATGTAAATGTGGACTTTTTGGAAGTGACTGACTCATGGTGTTCCTGATTTAACTAGTTGATTAATCCATGGAAAGGTTCATAGTTTCATGTGATAGAGGGTTATGTTGTAGAAGTTTATTTTTAGTTATGTATAAAATAATTGTTTTGTGCACTGTTGTTGGGGAGGGCTGCCTAGGTCTTGTCATTTTTGTGTTATTTGCAGGTATTGGATTTAATTGGGTCAATGTTTGATTGCTAATAATCTGCACATGCTATCATTAGAACATCTGAGAAATTCTGGATCAATAAAAACTCCTGTAGCTCATGTTCTAGGGATTCTACTGTCCAGTATGCTGCTTGCAATGATAGTTGTTCCCTCTGCTGAGGTCTGGCAGAGTTTGCACATGTGATTATGCCTTCATGGCTTCCTTGTTAAGCCACCACAGCAGCATAACTACTACCCGGTTATATTTGATAGTAGATGGTGGAGTATACTTGTAGGAATTAGGTCACTGGGAGCATAACTCTGCAAACTTGTATCTTGATCCTGTTCCCTCTCTTCTTCCTAACCATCAGGTCTATAACCACTATTGCAATACTCTGTCTTATCAGGGCCCATATATAATAAAGCCAAGTGATCATAGGTTAAAACCTAGGAACTATAAGCTGAAATAAATTCTACCTTGTCTATGTTGATTTTCTCAGGTGTTTTGTCAAAGAGAATAAAAAATTGACCGACACAATAAAAAAGTCAAGCAAATAGAAAGCTGACAACAGGAAATGAATTGCCAGACATCTTGTTCTTGAACTCCATTGAGCAGTGAAGAAAAGAAAATTCTGAAGACTATTTCGAATGAACCTTTTGGTCATGGTATCCCAAACTGACTTTCAATGCTATATGGACTTTCAATATAAAATTTGTATTTATCGTGTGTTTCAACTTTTATATAATAGAAAATTTTTATTTTTTTCCATGTCACACTCAATGCCAAGCTCTCTTCTGTTGAGATATTGTACAATTGGCCTCAGTATTTTTGAATACATTTTCTGTAGGGCAACAAAATTGGAGAACAAACACATTTCATATTCAAACAAATAGTCCATTTTACCTTTATGCAATTTTTTTTCTTATATTGAATTATGTGTATGTCTGTGAAGAGTTTGTGTATGTGAAGGGAGCTACCATGCAGAACAGAAATGTAAGAACCTCTTGAGCTGTAGTCATGGCATTTATGAACTGCCCAGTATCAGTGCTGGGAATTGAATTACAGTCCCTGTGAAGAGCCATTTTTGTTCTTAAACACTGAGCCGTCTCTCCAGACCCTGAAGAAACAATTGAAAAGCCAACTTTAAATTCTTTCACTGCTTCCTTTTTGTTTCTTGAGACTAAAATTTCCTAACAGATAGTACTCAATCACATTTTCCAAAATAAAATATAATCAAATAGCTAAGGTCAATTACATAAAAATATGTGTAATATGAAATTATAATGTTTTGTGAACTTTTGAGATTGCTTTATTATAATATGAGTAAAGGAATCTTTACCTTACAAAGTGTGTATGATGTACAAGTAACTACAATTTTGGCCATAACTCATCACCAAGTTCCAAGAAACAAAAATCAAAAATGTGCACACCTTCATTGTCAAGGCAGGGTGTCTTTTGTTAATAAACTGTTCATAGGAGGGGAGGCAAATCTATAGGTTGGTGATCATTTTTATACTTGATGCAACATGCAATAATTTAATATAGAAATATCATTGTTGTATCTTTATCACAACTTGTGTGTGTGTATGTGTGTGTGTGTGTTTGTGACTGTGTACACAGGTGTATTCCTGAACATGCAAGTTCTATGTTGCTCACATGGAGGTAAGATAACAAATGTAGAAGTAGGTACTCTCTGTCTATTATGGGGATCATGGAGATTGAATTTGTGTCATTTGGATTTGAAGGGAATTTTTTTAAACTGCTGAGCCATCATGTCAGTCTATGAAAATTATTATTTCATACCTAAATTTAAGATGTTTTGTGCTATTGAAATGATGATTTTTAACCAAGAAATTTGAGTATTAAATAAGGGAACATGAATTTGAGATTAATTAGGGTATAGTATTTTATAAACCCAAAGGAACAGAAAAAATTAAAAGCCTTAAATTACAGCATTATTAACATTTATTAAAATTATCTAGTAGAGAAATAACTGAAGAGTTAATGTAGTGGAGAATAACTGGAGATGAGAAAAGATTATTATAACAACCATAAAACTTGTTGTTTAGAATATAATATACACACAATGATTACACTTTTTGAACAATAAAGTAAGCATTTTAACGTGCATAATTATTATGATAAGAAAATAAATTTAAGAAACATAAACACGTTCATAGAGAAATTCTTGTTAAAAATGATCATATGAATACAATAATGCCTGAAGTTAAAATTTTTCTCTATTCTTCTTGACTTAGTATTTTATAATATTTTGACCATTCTCCATAAATATTTCAATAACACCATATAATATTATGCCTCAACTTTGTTTACTGATGTTTTGTATCATATAAAAAATTTCCTATATTGAAATAAAACTTAAAATACTGTCAGTATTTGCTAAAGAATAAATACAGATTTTTTTTATTTTCTCATCTCCCATTTCATAATATTAGAAAAATCATTCACTATTGTAGAGGAACACTTGTGATTTTTATGTTAAGAAAATATTTTTTGTTTAACTGACTAGTCACTAGAGGTTTGTGTTACCACTCCAGCTGTGGTAGAGTTGTTTAGGAGTTGAAATTGGAATGCTTGGTGCGTGTGGCTATCATTTGGTTGGGTGCAGTCTTTCTGGCACCTGTAGCTTGTCTTTGGGATTGCGTGCCACATGGGTTTATTGGAACTTTTGGCTTAGGGCATAAATGGTAGAAAGCCCTGAGAGTCTATGTGGGTGTTGGTTGGTGGTTGATTGGTTGGATTGCTATTGTTAACTAGTGTGAGAACAAAGGTTGAGAGATTCATGTTTAGAACAGCCTATAAAGAGATTCTTGCTGTATTAAGGCTGCTTATAAAAGTGGTGAAAACTTTTATCTATCATCCCAGTCTCCTTCCCTAAATTGATGGTAAATGATTGTAGTGTACTGCTTAATACAAATATCCTGAAGTTCTTTTACATTCTTCTTCATTTATTAATGATCAAAATTATCATATACCTATAATGTGGCCATAAATATAAAATACAACATTTTACTCTCCAAATACTTCCCAGTATTTTCACTGTGCTCAAAATAAAGCCACATTTTAATAAATCATTTCTCCTATAAATTATTGTATCTTCATAATTTTGTGTGAATCAAGCATCTTCATTTAACCTTCAGTTCTAGTCTTCCAAAAAATTTTAGTTCTTTAAATTTTCCCTTTAATCTTTGGAAAGTATTTGTCTATGAAAGATTGCTTTACCAATAATTTTATTATATTTGTTCCATAAGGTTCACTATAAGTAGTAATTTTTCTGACTGACTTCCCTGAAAATTTATTTCCGTGTTATTCTACACATCATTATTTTGTGAAAATTATAATATAATCAATATATATTTTACCAGTCATCTGTTTATTTTTTATATATTTATACCTCCTCTACAATGTTTGCTCAATAAAATGTATTCTCCAGTGATTTTCCATTAATTATCATAAGTTGAATATTAATTAGAAAATCAATACATTTTCATAAAGAAAGCATATTTTAGCTTCATAAATGGAAGATAAAAATTTTGGTCCTTACAAAAATAATGGGGGATAGAGAAGAGGGGAGAAAGAAGAAAGCTAAATGTGGAGATTAATGTCTAACATGTTATAGCAATATTTTGACACTATTGAAGCTGCATAATTATTGCTTAACAAACTTCAGTGGCATTACATCAGAAATGGTATATATGATGAAGATTCATGCATGTATAATTTATGATGAGCAGTTTTTATTTAATGTAAATATAATTAATCTTAATAAAGATGAATCAAAAAGTTGTGATATATATATTCCTTTAAAACATTTTATTCATTCTTTGAGAATTTCTTTGAATGTGTTTTCATCATATAAACCCTCTGTCCCTCAACTCTATCATGATCTCTTCTCCACATATTCAACATTTTGTATCTCTGTTTAAAATAAACCAATACCTAATAGTGCTCCTCAATATCTTGGATATATGGCCTTCAACTGGAGGGTACTTGATTTAAAGAAAACTACCTCTTCCAGTAACTAGCAATAGCCAGAAACTCCTCAGCAAAGCGTTCGACTTTGTGTCCAATTCTTTTCTCTATGGTGGGATTTATAATGCATGATGTCAGAACTAATGTGAGTATGCTGTCAAAACTGATATGAGATTTTACCTGTAGCTGAACTGTTTTTTCCAGAAAACACTGGTTCCTTTTAATCATCCACAACTATGCTCTCACACTCTTTCTACCACCTCTTCTATAATGATCTCAGCACCTTGCAAAAGGCAAGGTACTATATATATATATATATATATATATATATATATATATATATATATATATACACACACACACACACACACTCATACACACACATAATGCATATAGGACATATATGATATACATATACAAACACACATACATATAGGACATATATGATATATGTATACAATATATATGTGTCTGTGTTTATGACTTTTCTGTCTATCCTGACCCCTACGTCCCTACATGCTTTGATTTTGTTTGGCCTGTTCTGTGCATCTTGTCACAATCACTGTGAGTTCATACGTGAAACAGTGCTAGTATGGCAAGGAAATGTTTTCTCGTAGTCATCTTCTACCTCTGGGTCTTACAATCTTTCCCACCCCACATCATCCAATATGTTCCCTGAACCTTAGGTATTAGAGGTGTAATATATATATTCCATTTAGTAATAAGGATTTTTAGAATCTCTGCATGTTTTCCCATTGGGGTCTCTGTTTTAACTATTGCCTACTGCAGGAAATGGCTTCTCTGAAGAGAGTTAAGAAATGCCATGGCTACAATAAGTCATTAGGAGTCATACTGATAATGTGGCCATTAAACAGAATAAGAGTATTAGATTTTTCCTTAGGGCTTATGATCATCCTAGCCAATATTATTGTCCCCATTAATAGTGCAAGGATTGGATACACTTCATGGAACTTGCCTTAAATCTAATAAAAAAGTAGTTGGTTATTATTGTTTAACAGTTTCCTCTGGGACCAAAATATTCAATAGACAAGGACATTTCTATACACAGAGTATTCTAAGTAAAGTTTCAGGATGTTATTAATGCCTCCGAAATATAATGGTGTTAGTCATTACTTCTAAATCAATGTATTCTATCCCATAACTCTAGCCTAAAAAAGTCATTAATTGATTTTCTTTTTTATAGATACATTGAAAGCTTTGTTTAATCACCAACTGACTAATATAATGGGTAAATTATATTCCACAACATTTTTATTCAAAATAATTTTGGATTTATAGGTCAAATACAAAGTAATAATTATCTTTCATTTCTAGAAATGTGAATAATTCATGCTGGTATATGGTAATACATGATGACTAGGTTAAGATTCTTTAAATTTTATGAATATCTTTTACCATAAAACTTGACTTTCTAACTCCTCACCACAAAAACACTTCTGTATTTGGAATTAAAAATCTTTCAAGATGGGTGGTGGTAGTGAACGTCTTTAATCCCAGCATATGGGAGCAAGAAGCAAGTGGATCTCTGTGAGTTCAAGGCCATCCTGGTCAACAAAGTGAGGTCCAGGACAGCCAGAGTTGCAACAGAGAACACCATCTTAAAAAAACAAAAAAAAAAACTTTCAAAAATATTTGAAATTTTGATTGAGATCACATTTATTAAAAAAACTATATTTTGTCATTTTTTTCTTAAACATAATTTGATAATATACAATTCATTATACATATCTATCTGTCCCTCTATGTATAATAGAATTATGTATGCCTCAGTGGATTGTCATTTTAGCACTTTAGCATTTTATCAGACATCAGTTTAGGTCTCATGATCCTATGTAGTTGATAAAAACAAGTATTCTATGTTTTCTGTGTATATTGTTTTGTTTTCCATGGTTTAGTGATTTTTGTCTTTTTGGTTATTTATTTATTTATTATTTATTTTGAGAAAAGAAATGAAGTTCAGTGACTAGTGAGATGTGAGGGTATAGGAAGCATTACATGACGGAAAAGAATATTATCAAAATATATTATATGAAAAATTTAAAAAATAATTGAAAATGTAAAAAAAAGGAAAAATGTTAACCTATGGAATTATTTTGTTTTAAACACATTGGTAACTGTTTTTTGTTTTGTTTTGTTTTGTTTTGTTTGTTTTTAGATGGGTTATTACTTTGTGACCCTAGCTCATCTAGAACTTGCTCTTTAGAATAGGCTAGCCCTGAAATCACAGATATCGACCCTGCTCTGCCTCTGGAGTTTGAGGACTAAAGATGTGTTCCACTGCATTTGATGCTCTAGTAATATCAGACTTCAAGGGAACCTTTTTGAAATTCTTAGCTTTGTAATTAGTGTGTTTTCTGGAGTTTGGCCCATGTGCCTTGTTCCTTCACTCTGAAAGCCAGCGAGAACAGCCACTGAGTTCTTAACCCATTTCAGGATTATTTAAATTATCAATAACTCTTACTGTTTTCTTTCTGCTATGAATTATTTTCTACCCTCTGTATATAGCTGTCCCTTCTGATACTTTATGTAAATTTTTGCTTGCCCAATGAAACAAAATATCAGAATATTTGTTTTGTTACCATAACAACTTACACAAATATCTTATTATTCAATGTCTTTCCCTGCTATCCAGTATACTAGGCAGAACATGGAGATACAAAATAAATATATATTGGATATTTTAAATCAGGAATAAATAGGAATGAATACATTATTTCCTTGATTTGTTTATATCTTTTGTGCAATATATATGCTGATGCTTAAAAGAAAGAAATTACTGTCACTGCTTTTATGTATCTGTCATTGAAACTAGATAATAATGTTTAGAATCATGGACTTATGAAAGAAATTCACTAGCTTATCATGTAAATAATGGTAATAATTTCCATTTTCTATTTAGGATAAATGGAAATTTGAGGATGTAACAGTTTTTCATTTGTGCTGTCAAATACTATTCTTGATCTAAAAATTGAAGCTATGAAAAGAGTAAATGTTAAGGGATTTATTTCCTCCAATAATAATAGCATAAATACTCAAACGTACTAAAAATAACTTCTCACTACCATTAGGCGCCAGTACATAAAGGTAGATAGGTAGGTTGTTAGATAGATAGATAGATAGATAGATAGATAGATAGATAGATAGATAGATAAAAATTAGTTTGTTCTTTTTCTTATAATTTTAAAGATAAATATATTTTCACAAATTTATATGTGGCTGGAAATTATGTTTGATTAGAAGTTGTATTACAAAAAGAGCTGGAAGGGCTGGAGCTATATTTCATTGTTATAGAGCTCACCTAGCATCTGAATGATCCAGGATCCATTTCCAGCACTGAACAAAGAAAGGTAAAGGGAGAAGGTGATTCTGCATTTGTAAAGTAAGTTTTATGATTTTCAACATAAGTAAAACCTAAATGAAATTAAATATAGTCTATATATGACTTCAAAATATATATATCAAAGCCAAACAGCAATTTACTTGAAATACCTAAAAGAATATAAAATATGTATATAATAGAGAAAAGTAACATAATCCTGAAAAATTATGACTTTTGTGACTACGATGGTTAATTTGAGCTATCAACTTGACTAGATTAAGAAGTTATTTTTTCCTTTGTTAAAATGCACTTTTTTGAATACACAAAAACTGCTTAAGTGAACATAGATTAGATCTAAAATATAGTGAAGTATGAATAGGAAAATAAAAATCTACAATTAGAATATGTATGTTTTCATAGGACTGACCATTTCCTGTGGCCATTATCTATTTTCATACACATAGCAAGACAATATAGAAAAAACAACTTATTTGACTAGAGGAAGAAAATCTCTTATTTTACACAGTTAAGGAAGCACAGATTACTTTGTACTAAAAATTAGACATTTCTGGATGACTTCTATTTTTACTGAATTTAGAGAGGTGTTACTATTTTACTCATTTTAAAATATATGAATTGCTTTTCAGCTAGGCATTTTAACTGTTAGTATACAAGTATAAATAAGGAGACATTGCTCTTTAAAAAAGTGCTAATTATTTGTTAGTTGAAATTCTAATAGCCTATAGTGACCTAATATTTGTAAAGTATAAGATGAATAAAAGAATAATCTCATTAAATACTGGAAGACTAAAAATATTTTTTTCAAATGAGATAAAGGAGAATTCTTTTTTATCTTTTTGTTAACATTTTTATTAAAATACAGGTATATCATACCCTCTATTCCTTTTCCTTCCTCCAACACCTCTCATGACCCTTCCCTCTGGCTCCCTGATGTATTTCTGTTCTTCTTTCTAATTGATATATGTATATATTTTATTTATACCTATATAGATTCAAATGACTGATCTCATTTAGTGTTGCATACAGACGAACCCAGGACTAATGACTTGGCAAAGGATAACCTTTTGGAGTGCTTCTTCAAAGAAGAAGGCTACCTCTGTTCTCAGTATTCCTTCAATGCCTTTAGTTTCTTTTCTGTATGGGTAGATCATTCTGAAATTCATGCCTTATACATTAGCATGCCTATTGATATTGTTCTTGCTCAGATATTGTTTTAAGATATTGTATAATACCTACTGAGGTATTATAAGTGAATCTTCCCTCTCATTTCTACTAAAAATGATCCTCACTACAGATAAATTCCATAGAATACAAATATGTGTGAATATATTTATACATACACGGTTTATATGAATTTGAGCCATTTGGGCTGATAATGTTCTCCACAGGAGCCAGTACCAGGACTGAGAAACCCTCTTTAGAGTCAATTTTTATAGAGCAATTCAAAACAGTCTGAAATCACTACAAGCTATTTTTGCTGCCCTTGATTGTCTCCCAGAGTTTGAATGTAAGTTCCTATTTCTGAAGACACTATACTTCAAACACAAGACTCAGAAGATGGGAGTTAAATTTGATCTGAAACCCTCCTCCTTAAGGACTAATTTTCATTACTAGAAGGTGTTGTGCATGTTTCCTAGGGAAGGAAGCAAGAGCAATAGGCTTTCCTATCTGTGAAACCCATGAGCCCAACAATGACCAGCATGGTACAATATCCTTAAAGGTCAAAATTGGCATTTATAACTTAATGGTAATCAAAAACACTTAAATGGACCTAAGGGCCACAAGGAACCTAACCAACTCCTGAGGGCTAGTGAGGTTATGGATCTTTGAGAAAAAAAAATACTAACACTGACAATTTATTAAGCCTGCATAATCTCTAGCTGTATTCTAAATACTTTTAAGTATAACCATAGATAACTTACTATACTTCCAAAGCCTACCAAAAAGCTAATCTTTGCAATAGATTGAGACATTTAGAAAAGCAACAGCTAGACAAACTATGTAGAACATCTGATGATAGCGTTCCAGCCTTAATAGATACACCCACAACATAACTCTTACACCCATGTTTTGGAGAACATTAATTAAGAAGTGATAGGAATATTGTAAGATCCAGGGGAAAACAACTCTTAAAAGTACAAGAATTTGCCATGTGTGACTGTTGAGATTGCTCAGTGGGTAAACAGCTTGATAAGATTGAAGTATGTAAGTTTAAAATCTCAGAAAGCACATAAACCTGGGTGCCCCAGATTGTCTGGTCAATGGTCAATGCTCCTAAGATGAGAATTGAAGACAAGATAATTCCTGGGACTTTGTGATTGGTGCATGTTTGACTCTGCCCCACCTTTGAGCACAGAGTTTCTAAAACCATTCTATGAAAAGGCAATAAGAAAGCCTTTCATGACAATATTTGTATATTTGGTATTGGGCGGCAGTTCCTGACAGAGCTTTTAATAGCTTTATTCTTTTCTGAGTAATTGAAATAGTAAAGTTTCTTAAATTTCTTGGATAATCTGTGCTTTAGTGAATAAGCACGTCTAGGCTGTAATCTTAGAACAGAAGTTGACTTCCAAAGGAACAGCCTGTATATTTAGAGAAGTGGAAATTTTAGGAATGCCCTACTGACTTTGGGAGTTTGTGTTTGTATGGTAGAAATGAGGATGAAATTACATTGTGTACAAATGTGACTGACAAGAATGAACGATCTTTCAGTACGTGGAGGTTATGCACATAGAGAGGACATGGAAGCTTTGAGCTCTTTTCCATATCTTTTGTCCCAAATATCTATTGCCTGTGTCATTTACTTTATATTCTCTTTATTAAACCTTATAATAAATGTAAATGTTTTCTGGAGTTCCTTGATCCATTCTAGCATGACAATCTGACACGAATGATACATTATATATATATATATATATATATATATATATATATATATATATATATATACACTCTCATATGAATAATTAATATATGTATTGTTTCTAAGAATTGATGGCCAAGGTCTGGTTTGATAACTGCTGTCATGAGAAACAGAATTTAGTCAGGGTGTCAGAAATGAGGAAAATCATTTACATCCCTCCAGAAGCTCTACATTCTTTGTTTTGCTGTAAATGACATCAGCTCATACTTACTTCTGCTCAGTGACAAAAGGACATATTCTTCTCTTACATATATGCTTTTTCAACTTCAAAATCACTGCTAGCCACAAAACCACAGAGTATATGCAATTCCTCAACACTGCAGAGATGTTCTTCCTCTGGTGGTACTAGACTAGTGAAGATAAATGTAAGAGATAATGATGACTCAGTATGTGTGACATTTGAATTCACTCACTGGTTGTGCTTAGTTTTGGCTGATGTGTCTTTAATATAATCTCAAGACCTAATTTATGTCAAAGAATGAGACACTCAAGAAACTCTACTCTGGAAATGTCCCTCAATTAACATCACCTAAAACACAAAGTTGGTCCTTTTTACAAGGGCTGCTTCTCATCATATATACTTTTGTTTCCTTTTACTTTTTATTCTGTCATGCTGAGGTGGACTATAATTTTTTTTGCCTTTTACACAAAGAAACAAAAGCAAACAAAGAGCAATCAAACAAACTTGGACAAAAATGTATTTGATTTTCCCAATTCATGTCCCCATTATAAAACAATAGACATCTATATGCATGAGCCTCTAACCTTGAGAATTTGATATTATGACCAGATGTATTATACCACAAATTAACAGAATTATAGGATGTTCATCTGGTGTCCAGTGGAGAAAAAGCTGTATAATTATGGGGAAAGTAATCTGGCATCCAAATAGTTGAGCATTGGGTAGAAAGAAAAATAAATCCATTGGCTTTTCCTATCTTTGTGATAAAATATGTTATAAAAATGACTGAGAATAATGGAGGCGTCAATTCAAGTTAATCAGGAGATGTCAGAGATAGAAAGAGACCACTACTTTCATGAGTCTATGCTGAGAGATAATGGTCTAGATCCCTGGTGAAACGGGTAATCTATTCATGTTCCTCATGCTCAGATTAGAAGCATTTGGAGTCCCAATGTCCTTTCCTCCATGCAATGACCAAGTAGAACATGTCTAAAGGCTAAATCTACATGTCTTCTGGTTTGTGATTCAGGAACCTCTCAAGATTTTAAGACTATGCTCATAGGTATCTGGGACAAAAATTGGATTCTTTCTCTATATCTCTGACCAATCTATCAATAAATCCACTTTCATTAACCAATTTATGTTATTTAACTTCATTTGAAATATGAGAAACATGAATATCAACTAACACTTCAATAAAGAAGCAGATTCTTATAATTTACTTATGGTGTGTAAGCTACTTTCAGAAAATACAATTAATATATTACTTATAAGTGAAAGCTATATGAGAAATACTAAAATATTGGAACAGAGATGCAACAAACTGGGATGTTTAGAAGACTTCAGGAGATGGAATGACAATGTTAAACTTTACTTAACCTCTGAGGCCCAGAAATGGTGAAAATGTTGAGAAATTACTCTATCTTTTTATACTCTGATATATGATTCACAGAAAAACAACATTTTTTTTCCTTTTCTATTTGATACAGATGAGATTAAGTTTTCTTCTTATCTTATTCAGCTTTCATATAAACCAGGGACAAGAACATCACATTTTATTCTCCTGCATGATGAAGAATTAGCTAAATTGATATCTCTTTTTATCACAACGAGGAAATACAAACACCCACTGAGAAATCCTTAAGCAAATTTTTATATTATTTTCTTACTCATACCTTCTTTACATTACCAAAGTAGTCAATTTAGTTTTATTTATCCAGGGAGAAAGAGACAATGTCTACTGAGAGATAATTAAATCTACAGATGAACCTATTAAAAATATCAGTGACAACTTATGTTAATATGAATAGAAGGGGAAAAAAAGCCTCAATTTTGTTCTTAAGTATAGTTCTAATTTTAAACAGTATAACAAGCAAAGTATGCTCCATTCAGTACATTATGAGGAGTGGATGCTCACTTTAAACAGCAGTATAAGTTTGTCTAGCTAAAGGATCTAAGAAAGTTATTTCTCACACACTCCCAGTTGCCCTTATTAGTTGCCTGATTCAGATTCAGATTCAAACAGTGGGAACTGATTTAACAGGGTGACAACTCTCTTCTCTTCCCTGAGGCAAAATCTATTTAACCTGGACTGACTACCTAACCAGGTGTGAATCCTCACTGAGGTGCAAATTTGTTTCTGTACAGTAGAATGGCTACCATCTCACCCCTGGGGAAGGAACAGTTGTCCTACAGTGAACTAAGTTCAGTTTAAAAAATATTGTTTTGGAAGTCTAAGTTTTCTGAAACAAAGAGCAGTTGCAGGAAGGATTTAAGAGGGATATTCCCTATGGAATGTATGTGTTTTGTTGTGGTTTGATTTATGAAGTACTCTCCTAAGGAAGTACAGTTGTATGGGAAAATCATTTTCAGTAAGACACTTGACACTCAGCTGCAATTAAATCTGCTAATATATCATATATAGCTGAGATGAATCAGCTTTATGTCTCCATAGCATAGTTTGCCCTTTAATCTGGTGCTTTCTGGGTATTTCTTTCATATAAAGTGACTGCAAAGGAATATTTTGCTATCGGACAATATATATGTTTGACACTTGAAATGGGTTTCATTGACTTCTAAGGGGCCCTTTGCCATAAAACCTGTCCTGTTTGGAGTGATAAGCATCATTGAACTCTGTGTCATTGTTTGCTATACTACAATGTTGCACATAGTTGTCAACATATATGATGAAGTACTATTGGAATTGCAGAGGTCCATCCTGTTTCGCTGTCTAGGAAAGCAACATGGCAGCTGAAATATAGACGTAAGATGGGCGACTCCTCTTTTTTAAAATGTGTCAATCAGATTGTTAATTACATCAAGGTTATTTAATAGAATAAATTCATGTCACTGTTAATTTAACTTACTTGACATTTCTGAAGGTGTGTGGATTAAAAATGTTTAAAAATGACATATTCTGTAATAGTTTTCACATTAGGCAGTATGTGCTTTCCTAATAGAGTAACTAAGTCTATTCTGACCAAGAAATTTCCAATTGAGGAAATGACATTATAGTTCCTTTCTTTTTAGTGATTAACTTAAAATTTTATTTAAAGGTTGTAATGCTATTTCTTTCAAACAGAGGCAATTAAAAATTTTCAAAATGCATGTAGTCATAGACTTTTATTGGTTCCTTTACTGTGCAGTTAGTTTGTTTTAATGACTATAGAATTATCAGCACCAACATATAATTGCTGAGATAATGAAAATTCTTTCAAGTTAGACATGTTAGGAAATACCTTCCCTTGCTGTGTAAGAGAGAATTTCACCAGAGATTTATGCACAGTTTATATGTAAATAAACCAATGAAACAAATAAAAGATAAAATAATACAATTCCAATATAAATAATATATAATATATCACATTTATTGTGGCTTGAGAATTCAAAAATGTTCATTATAGGCACTATGATCATGTATGGAAAGTCTTGCCATACACAGAAAGCCAATAATTAGTTCTTATACTACTAACTTTGATTAAAAAACTGATAGAAGTGAAACATACCATTAACAAGGTTATGATCGCTGTGAAAATTTTTTAATTTCATAGCCTATTTGTATACTTTGCAATTTCTGGAGCCAAAGTACAAATACCAAACATGAATTCCAAAATAACTAGGCAATTAACATGGGGAATATTTTGAAAGAGTTATTATGACTACTAGTCAACTCTTAACTATTATACCTTGTTTTTATTTTTTTCTTGCCAAAACATGGAGATCCATATACAGATAATCAACTAGCTATTAAGTGCCTACATGAGCAAATTTTTTTTTTTGCTTAATTTGCCATTGGGAACAATATCATTTATTTTCTGTTACCGTTTTTCAATTAAAAGTGGATAATGGCACCACAACTCATAAAACCATTTCTCCAATTATATAAAATTACTGGGATTACTCCATCACAATCTACTGAAGGATAAGCTGGAAAATTTGTCAAAAAATGAAAATCTTGGAGGACATTAAAAATAATAAAGTAAGGCTCGTATATGTTTATAGTGTCTTTTTACTTCAATTCCTGTGTGTGTGTATGTGTGTGTGTGTGTGTGTGTGTGTCTGTGTGTTTGTGTGCATGTCATGGCAAATATGTACAGATTACAGTACAACTCAAAAGTATTACATTTCTCTACCTACTTATTATACTTACTTGAGTCCTCCAGTATTTCATATACTGTCTGCTACAGCCAAATCTCACATTAGAACTTTGTTGCTAGTAGAAAAGTAGCAAGGGGCAGGTTTTAAGAAGTGTTCAAGTCACTCTGGTATCACCCTCAGGAAGGGATTAATTTAGTTCCAGAAAGAGTGATTTATTTTAAGAGAACAGTGTTATAAATCATCTGTCACCTTTGTCCTGCCTTTTCTTTGCACAGGTACTTTCTGTGACACTTTAACCAGAAGCTAAACATACATTGACACCAATATTTTGGACTTCCAGGACTTTTGGGCTAAAGCAAACTTTTCTCCTCTATGTATTTCTAAGTCACATGTTCTGTTAAAGCATTAGAAAGCAAATTAAGAATAGTATCAAAAGAAAACTAAAAATCCTTTGTTCCTACAAGTTTAGTATTTGCTCATTTCGCCATCTTTCTATAAATGCATGTACCCAGGAACATTTGCATTAACATTTTAAAGATTTGATCCAAAATTTTATGGCCTTTATAGATCATCCACCAACAGTTTCCTTTCTTTTATCCAGACCTCTTATCCCAGCTCATCAGCAGGTCCCATCAGCTATAACCTGACCAATATATTTTAAACTTGTCCTATTACACTATTATCTTTTTTTTATGTTACTGAAATCTTCCCATGTGAGCATTTTGTTTCAGTTCTGCACCACTTTGGAGGTGAATGCAAGAGAAGACACATTATAGTTAAAGAAAAAATAAAATTGTGATTGACTTGTCACCTACCTGTATTGTCCCAATCCAACAGATTGTCTTATTTCATCTTCTCACAGACTTCCCATCAACTTCTCTGCATTGCCAGATTCTCTTTTGTCTAAATACACTGGAGAAACTACATTTTTCTCTTCTCTCTTTGTACTTGCCTTGTTCCTTGGCAGTGCTTTCTAGCGTATTTTCATATCTGACTCTGCCATTCATTCTAGTTTACAGTAGAATTCATCCCACAATGTCTATAAGGCAATAAAATTATCTGATTAAAAAACGTTCATTGATCATAGGGAATTTTGCTCATGTAAAAATAATTTTGATGTGTAGCTAAGTAAGTTTAGCAACTAGTAATATCATCAGAGAATTGCATTCTTTTGTTCTTTTAATCACTTCATTTTAATAGTGATAACTGCATTTCGTTAATGATGGGTAACTCTATTGTACATTTAATAAATACTGCAGTGCCATAGAATATGGGAAATGTGTTATTTCTGTCCTCAAAAATTTTCCTACATAAATACTTTAAGTCATTTCCATGTGATCCACTTTCCTCTCCAATCCTGCCAGATTGCTTCACTTGCTCTAAAACTTATGATTTCTTCTTCTATAAGTATTATATCACAGACACAAACATATCATATATATATATATATATATATATATATATACATATATATACATACATGTATATATGTATTTATGTATATGATGACAACTTGCGATTAGCTAACCTATTAGGAGGCTCATTTGCAGAAATTGATTGCCTGTAGATCTTCATACACAAGGTGGGGTCTGATGATATTTCTTCCATCAGTTTTGGCCTGTCAATTGTAGATGTCATTATTAAGGTCTTATTTTTGTAACTATATTGTTGAGATTTTATGGATATGGTCAGCATCCATGTAGTGTCTCAAAAGCACTGTCTGGCAGTAGGAGTAGTGGTCCTGTTACTCTTACCATAATTCTTCCCTTTGTTCATTGATTTTATCTTAGATTTAGGTATAGGAGTTTCCCTGTGGATCTATAAATTAGGGTGGGTTACTGTCTGGTCAATTATTCTCTGCTTTCTGAGCACCTATGGATTTCTGCAAGTGACACTGCTTAATGCAAAATAAACCCTTTTTGTTGAGGAAAAAAAACTACACCTATCAGTGGATACAATTTAGAAATTACATTGGTTTAGGGAAATTGAAGAAGTAGGTTCTTTTCAAAGGTTTATGACCTACAGGTAGTTGTCTAGGTTTATAGTACAGAACCTTAATTTCCTCCTTTTAGTGGTCCTTTAGTCCAATTATGCAGTCATTAATTAGTCCCTAGATACATATTCATTAGTAGTCATATCTTGTTATGCTGGTCTGGTCTCTGAATTCTTTTTCTAATAGTGACAAGAAGTTGATTCCACCAAGTAGATTCCAATTCTAGTCTCTCTCTGATGTTACTTTGCTCTTCAGTCACAACTTTACACATGATAAATAGCATAGAATATACTTGTTCTTTTTAATCAATGGTTTTCTTTGAAAATTGTCCAGTTTACCCCTCATTACCTGTAGTTCCAAAATGTTAAATAAAATGTTCTGCAAGTGAGCAACTGCTTACAATTAAATAACATTTTGAATATCATGATAAAATGTTGGGGCATTCTTCTCTGTCCTGTATATGATGTCAATATATCTGTTTCTATTAGGCATATGCAGCACACAGCCCAAGGGTTATATGTATCCATGGATAACTCTGATTGTGACACAACATTACAAACTTACAAAAAGCATTCTGAGGCATTATGAAGCTTTCTCTGTTTGGGGGTTACCTTGATTATATGTTTTTTTAAATATAAATTTTATAGATGATAATATCATATTATAAACTGAAAGGTTTTGACAGTCTTGCATGTTCCCCTATCATTTTAAAAAGTCCTTCATTATAACATAAATTATAATGGTATTTCAGGACTACGATTAAGTAACCCCTATGATGCAGTGTAAAACCATAGCCCAAAGTCTTGTTTTATTTTTTGCCTCAGATTACCTTATTACAGAGAACATACATTGTTTCACATCATGATAGTGATTGTAAGTTAAAATGAGATATCTATAGAATGTGAAAGAAAGGACATGCTCATATCAATTCTGTAATTTTATATTGTTGGAATTATTCTGTTATATTATTATTTAGGTTTTACTATCTTAGAATACATAATCTACAAACTATTCTCTACTGTTGGTGTGAACATAAAAATTATTAGTATATAGAAAACTGGTAGTATGCATATTTGCTAGACATTCACTAAATGATTTCGTGTTCATTGCCTTGATATGATTAAGCTATGTACTGCAGTATTTCAATGTAATAATTCCTATAGACACACACACACACACATACAAAGTGACACACAAAGACATTGATTAATTGCTAATATTTAAATAGTGTTAAACACATTCCAACAGACACTTCCATTTAAACCACATGGGTAAAATTTAAAACTTTCTTGGTTTTTGAAATAAGTAAATTTAATATAAAAACATAATATTTCATTGTATAAGTGTTATAGCCATAGAAACATCTTTACTTTCAAAAATATTAACAAAATCAATAATTTTAGCCAAACTTTGGTATTTGTAAACTGTAAAATGCCATAATTTCAATGGCTAGAAAATGTCTTCATTCACCTTCCATAAAGTATCTTGGAAAAATATGCTTGTTGGCTTTTTACTCACTTAGACTTGAGTTGCTTTGAATCCTATTCTCTACTTTATGAAAGAAAGCTCATTTTAATCTGATCTGACCACCATATTACATCTATATGGCAAAAAAAAAAACAACTTTTCAGATATTATTTACTTAGGTCTTTATAAATGGGAGATTAGGTGTTAAAGGAGGAGGCATTTTGAGAGGCAAAAGCTAGAGTGAATGGCTTTTTGGAAGACAATTATAAGCCAAGACTTCAAGCAGCCTCTAGTAATCTGTAAGAGTAAAATTATCATCTGGACTCATTGTGAGTCACATAGCATCATCTACAGCTTAGTGGGAATGCAATCAGAGTTGCCCTAAACCTGCACAACCCCAACAGAAAAACAAAATTTAAGTTGCCTTTGATCCATTCACTTTGTGATAATTCAGTGTATTACTTATGGGAAATTAATACAATATAAAATATACAAAATAATATTTATATATAAATTTTAGAGGATGTTGATTTAAGGTAAACAAGGCAGTTTATTCTTTGGCTAATTTAATCTTCAGTCCTAGTCCTGACACCCTGGAACATTTTGGCCTCCATATAATCTAATCTTAAGCTAGAACTGGAAGGCTTCAGCCTTCTAGAACTTCCTCTGAGATTTACTGTTGACTGAGCCACTCTGACTAGCTCTTTCTGAACTCAAAGCTGTTTAGTTCAACTCACTAGCTATTTTGGTTCAAACTCTTCTCCAAGCTGACTGGTTAAGTTGATATGAGCTGGCTGACAGTTTTTGATCAAATTCTTCAGACTTTGGCTGACTTTGGCTGACTCCCATAATTACTCTGACTGAATGACTTTGCTCAGCTTCAAACTGACTCACTCCTCCAATCTGATACTGACTTCTTCTGCCAAACTGCCTCTATGTCTATGCTTCAGATTCCTCAGACTGCTTCTGTGTCCTAGACTCTCTGTCTTTGTGTACTCTCTGAGCTGAGAACCGCTTCTCTATCTCTAGAATTGGGCAAGCCCTCATTCTCACTCATGTTGCCAATTTTTCCTCTAATTCATCACTTTGCCTGCCAGTCACTCTTACTCATGTCAGAGGTCACTTGCTGCTTACACTGACTCCTCAGCCCTGTGTTCTATCTGTTTTCTCCTTTGCTTCTGTCTTGCAAATTAAGGTACATGCTACCACTGCATTCTGAAAACTAGGGTTAAAGGTGTGTACTAACGTTCTTTCTACATTCCACCCAGACCACACAGATCTCTGAATGTGATCCCTTCATATAGACCCCAGGAAGTGATCCCTTCATGTAGACCTGTAGATTTGTTCCCTTCTTAGCCATCAAACTGTCTTTGAATATAGTCCCTTGCTAGGCCTTTGCTCCATTAAATGATTAAATATTCCTCTAGAGTATATACTTACTTTCCCTTTTTCAATGTATCAATATACTATGAAAAAGTGGTAAAATGAATTGTGTCCACAGACATATCTAGAAACATTGGAGATTATTATCATTAAGCTAGATAGATATCTTTTCCATACATGCTAAACAATGGGAACCAGAGTTCACAGAAGTACAATAATTCATAGAGAAAGACATAACCCAGAAGCTGGAGACAGGGGAAAGAGGGGAGGACTACAACTTTTCTTTCTATTACCTTTGGTGCTGGAGTACTCATTAAAGACATCTTTTTGATAAACTTTTTATAAACGTCAGTAAGGGAAGTTTTTTTTGAAAATAAAATATTCTCCTACAGTATATCAAACTGTCAACTGACTGATCTGTCACCTGACTTGAAACTGTTTTGTTTTTTTTTCCCCCTCATATAATATACCCTGATTATGGTTTCCCTTCCTTCTACTCCCAGTTTCTCTTCACATCATATCCCTTCCAGATCCACTCCTTTTCTCTCTCTTTCATTAGAAAACAAACAGAATTTAAGGGATAATAATACATACTATAATTAATATATTATAATACAACTACTATAATGTAATATGATGAATAAAAACCAAACATATTGGAACTGAACAAAACAAACGGAAAGAAAGGAGCCAGAGATAAGGCACAATAATCAGAGACCCACTCATTCATACACTCAAAAACAAAAATATATAAACACATGAAAAGTAATGCTATTTCAATTCCTATGAGTTCATATAAGCTTTGATCATGTGATTAAAGGGATTTGTTTTCTTGGTGTCATCCTTTCCCTATTGTTTTTGTACTCTTTCTGGCTTTTCTTCCATACAGCCTCCTTAGGGGAGAGATTTGATAGAGACAAACTGAGTGTCACAAGGTCTCCTACTCTTTGCATAATATTTGGCTGTTTGTGTTTCAATATTTTTGTTTCAGTCTATATTTATTTCAATCTGCTGCAGGAATAAACTTCTCTCATGATGGCTGAGCAAGGCACTGATCTGTGAGTATAACAGAATGTCGTTAGGAGTAATTTTCTTGCTACATTTTTTAAACAGAACTATTTGGGTTTACCTCAGGTCTCTGATCTATCTTTTTTATTGATCTTGGTAACTCAAAGATTGTCATATATGGATTGCATCTTGTGAAGAGGTCATTGAGTCATATCGGCTATTGGTTTGTTACTCCCATAATTTTGTAGCACTTTTGTCCTAGCATATCTTTAAAGGAGGACATCACTGTAGACCAAATGCTTTGTGTCTGACTTGGTATTTACATTTCTCTTTGGTATCATGTTGACTATTGTCTTTTACCAAAGATGCTCAGGGTGAAGGCTTTATACAGGCACTAGTTCAAGTTTCCATTTTCATTTAATTGTGTAGGTGCTGTCTTCAGCAATGGAATCTTGCTGTCAGTTTGCAGAGTGCAACCTATAGGCTTGGCAAAAGCCGCAAAGGCAATTTCTAAATCAAGTTCATTGTTGTTATATTCATAATACAAAAAATTGAAAAGAACACAACAGAAAGATTGATAAAGAAAATGTGGAACATTTATGAAGTGGAGTATTACGCAGAGTTTAAAAGTGGTTATAAAGAATTTATATAAATATAATTGTTAAAAAATGCACATAAGTGAGTAAATCTAGAAAAATTTATCCTAAGTAAGGTATCTCAGATTCAGAAAAACAATATTGTATGCATTCATTTATAATAGATATTAGTTATTAAATCAATGATAATTAATCAAGCTACAATCTGTAGAACCACAGAGGATAGCTGTAGATTTAGGAACTAGGAGAGACAAATAGATCTTGGGAAAGGGGAAATGAATAGATAGTCACTCATAAATGGTGATGGTGATGGTGTGGTTAATAGTGGTGGTGTGTTTGTGTGTGTGTGTGTGTGTGTGTGTGTGTGTGTGTGTGTATGTGTGTGTGTAACAAGATGATTACGAAGTGAGGGAAAGGATAGACAAGGGACAACAAAGGGAATATTAGGGAAAAATAACTAAAAGTCAGGACCATTTGAGGGGTAGTGTGGAAACAATACAATAAAATCTTCCTAAAATATAAGCATATATAAGGGTGATCTAAAGGCAATCACCAAATAATGACAGAGTCCAACTGGCCATCTTTTGTAACTAAATAAAATTCCAGTATTGGGATTGGATTGTATCTAATTGAGTTGTTGACCATAAGGGTCCTATTGGAATTCCAAAACAACACAGAATGTTGCCAAGACTATAAGCGGCTCTTCACAAACTGACATGGGATTTATTTAAAGAAACAGAAGCAGAGAGTACATAATGACAACTCACATAACCTATGGAGAAGTTACACTGATTTGAAAGCTTCTGGACGATGTTTCTCAGTATATATCTACAGTTGCATTCCATTTTATTTTGATCCCAAAAAATCATCTTCACATGAATAGGTAATAAAATGAACATAACCGTATAAATAAGTGTGGCCCTAGACATTCTGAAAGCACCAGGGCATCCTCTGATCATCTGGTCATCCTGAAGGCACCTAGTATTCTGTGCCTGTTGGAGGCATGGGCAGTAAGGCCCAGGTTCAGTTCCAACTTCACTTTATTTAGTCTTATGCTAGCATGGACCAGGTTGATTTCCATCATCAGCTCATCCATTGCATCCAGGAACCATGGTGATGTTCATGATCCATGCTCCTGCTACACAAGTCGGATTTTCTTTTCTTTCTTTCCTTTTCTTTTCTTTCTTTTCTTTTTTTTCTTTTCTTTCCTTTTCTTTTCTTTTATCTTTCTTTCTTTCTTTTTGTTTTTTGAGGGCACAAAGATATAAACAGGGAGGAATGGGAAGAGGGTATTATCAAGATACTTTATAGGAAACTAAAATTATTAATGAAAATCTTGCACAAAAATAAATAAGTGTGTCATTCATAAGAAACATTAACAATAGCATTTTCAAATATTCACCAAATAGGGAAGCCTTTAACTATGTTTCATGTCATGGAACATTTTATGAAATATTTAATAAACATTAACTGTACTATTTAATTTATTAAAAAATAGTAAAATGATGTTCATGATGTATTTTAGAGATCAGAATGTATTACATGATTCAGTACAGTTTTCTCTAATTAATGTGTATCAGATATGCCTCTGAAATATTGGGATATATTTTAAAAGTACACTATTTCATAAGTACAATTTAACTCTGGGTACTGATATGCAATAATTAGGATGCAGAATACTTTTATTTTTTGATCATTGGTTATTTTACTTTATAAATATAATAAATTTATTTTATAAATTTATTTTATAATTTAAGACAAAAATTTATAATATTCTTCTGTATTTGTACTCTCTGAGGATTTTTTTTATTATAGAGACTGCTATTTAAACTTTATTTATCCACCATGCAGTACAGAGAAGAAAATTTAATTTATTATTGATAAGGTAAAATTTATGTAAAAATAAGTTTTGCATTCTCTAGATGTGCTAACCTTACAGCTTTCTCAACCTATATGACTTTATGTAACAGTACTATCTTATAAATATCAACTGATTTTTCTGTCCCTGAACTATGACCAGTTGTAGGCCTATTTGTTGGAGCAGCTTTTAACTTTTGGTACTCTCAGTATGTACTTACTCCTGTTACATTTAATGAAATTTCTCTACCTAGTTCTGATAAGTTGTAATTATGCCTAGAATTGTAGGGTATAAAAAATTATATTTGATTATAATAATTAGCATACCCTAATCATGTATCCTTAGAATATCTATAATCATATGTAAATTGATAGATAACATATAAAGCTTTCTATCCACATAAATAGAATAAACACAGTAATTGAATAGTCATATCTCTTAAGTTATCACAGAAATTTTATATGTCATAAATATTAAAATTAATAAATTTTTAAAAATAGAATCTTATTCTGTAAAATTATCCTTGCTTAGAATGTCCTATATTGCTGATGCTTACCCAGAATTCATGGCAACGCCTGCTTCAGTCGTAGATTGCTGAGATTATTACAAATATGAGGCCCTACAGTGATCATTTCTAGTTTGTACAACTAAAATGTGATACAATATAGAGATTTTATAGATAAAGTATTTTGTGGAATGGCAATTATCAACATCGGGCAAATAAAAAACTTTCTGTTTCTTCTAGCATAACATAATTGGGATTGGAAATGTCTTCTTACATAGCAGTATTCAGAGTAGGCCAATATCTCAAACTCTTGGAATAATTCCTATTTTTTAAAATTTTTAATTGCATACAATAAACTTTTCTAATTTTAAGAATAATTTTCCCAATATCTGGAAGTATTCCTATATAATTATTTATACATTAGAAGTGACAATGAGAGGAGAGAGAGAAAGACAGAGAGAGAGGGAAAAAAAAAACATGTCTATTAGTGTATTGACAATTCTACACTTTGAAAAACCTCTGACTCCGAGTTATCAATCAGCTGTGTGGGGCTCTCTGCTCTACTTGAATCACAGATAGCCGTAACGTTCTCCAGCTATTTTTGGCATCTTTTGTATTTATTGGTATTTATAGCAGTGGGCAACAGCAAACAGGTAGGTGTGACTACCAGATGGCAGATGGTTCCTTCTGGTGTTACAGTTCTCATGCAGGGTAGAGTGACTATTAGTTCTATGAACTTACAGTAATTGAGTAGTCCTAGAGCACTAGACACTTAGCTCTATAGATGTTAAGGCTCTGTATGGGCCTAGGGAGCCAGGATAGTTTCCTCCTTGGTAGCACTTTGTGTTGCCGCTTCTTGTCAGGCTTTTCTTATCAGGTTTTCTCAGACACTGGCCATGGCTAAGCTTCATTGGCCGAAGGTATCTTTGAGTCCTAGAGATTAAAAGGTAACAATTGTTTTAAACTTTTCTAGTGGTTAGGAATGCAGGTTCTCTATCTGTCCTTATAGTCTTGTATACATTTCACTCTCCCATCCTTCCTGGTCTAAGAGTAGACTCAGTGGCAGCTTGTCCTTTATTCAAGAAAGTCAGCAAGAATAAAATACATTAAACTTGAGAGTCATGCTGCCCAATGCCCAATACCTTTGCATTACTACTATGAAATGCATAACAGGAGGAATAAACTCTGACAATTCATCATTAACAGTAATTTTAACAGATTTTATTGGAATTTTAATAATTCTTAACACCTACTCAGTGCCCCAGTTAATGGTTAGTCGTCTATCCCTTTCATTAACACATTAACACATTAAACATATTTCACACACAAAAGATTTTTATGAATTATGTAACCATTTTCTCATTTTCCATCTCATTCCTATGGCACCGTGAATCAACAGCTTTCAGATTGTTTTCTAGGGAAGGTATATTAGCATGGGATGAAGTGGTGATGCAAATAACCACAGCTCTCACCTGAAGTGGAATCAAAGATAATTTATTCTGGAGCCAGAAAAACTGATTTTGGGTACCCTGAATTCCATGTTTTAGCATGGAAACAGTTTCCATGAAGTTTTTCTAGTTTTACAGGACAGAGTCATAAATCAAGGCGAATATATATTGGAAATACATTGGAAAGTACATCAGAAAGGCAGACAAATCAGAATATGGGAAGCTTTCCTATAGGTTCAAGTTGTTATCTGAGGGCATTCTTAGGTTTTGGATTGGTAAAAACTAGTTGTCTGGTAAGTTAATACATTCTAAAAGTTTTGTTTGGTTGTTTTTTTTACCAGCATTCCTTTGCTCTTTGTATTTTACCAGCATGTATTAATTAGAATGAATCATTAATAAAATGATTTGAATAATTACTGAATAATAATGTGTAGCAATATTTCAATTAAGAGACCAAGCTCTCATTCAAAGTCCCTGACTTGAGTCCTGATTTTCCTATTTATACCTTGAGAAATGTACTTGATCTTTGTAGGCTACAAATTTTCCATCTTTAAAATGAAGATAAAATTATATGCCATTTCAAATGTCAACAGTGGCCACTTTGTTGAGCTGTACTATTGATATCATTATAAACATCAGCATCAGCATCACCAATATCAGCATAATCATCTTTACCTTTCACTTGCTTATCCCTTATCATTGGATCATTTCTTATTTCAGTGACTTCTTTGACAGAATCCATTTATCTATTGTCACAGGATGTTAATTGTGACTCAGAGAGGGGCAAGGAATATCTGTTCTGGAAAGTCAGTATTTAGCCAGAAATAAAGTAGTTCTTCTGTACCTGCAACATTCCAACCACTCTGAAGTATTTAGTCAGCCAATCAGTCTCTGCAGAAACACATTCCTTTCAGGAGTTTCTGTCCCTAGCCAGATACAGCTTTTTTTTTTCAGAATTTGTCATTCATGGAAGCTTTTGGGTGTCCTGGGCAATAACTTGAAAGATGTATTTGTGCTCATAATTTACAGTTACTACTCATCACTAGGTAAATTATGTACAAAAGCATCTGACTTACACAGAGAAACATATACATTTTTAATAAAGTACAATTATATTAGCCCAGAGACTGAGAATTGACTGCTCAAATGACTGCTGAGAAGTACAAAACTTAGATATGACCTATTATTAATGGAGATTTTCATTGTTTAAGCAAGAAATGGACTTCAACCCATACATTCAAGGTGACAGGCTTACCCCCACCACAGGAAAACATACCAGAACCATAGTTACTATTCTCATTGCACTTTGAACCAGTCTATCTTTTTGTGCTTTTAGCTGAGTTCCCATTCCTACTTCTTAAAAATCACCAAATAATATTTCTAACAGTGGTGATGAATTGCTTTGCACATATTTTAATTTCCACCTTTCAAAACAGCTTTTACTGAAAAGGAAATTCCCTAGGCCAACTTGCCCTTCACATCCTTAAGTAATTTGCTAATACCAAAAAATTTAGGAACTAGACACTGAATAGCCAGGAGATGACTTCTAATGATACCCTGCTCTACTCATAGATTGATGACTAGTCAAATCTTCTCAGAGGGACTTTCTTCAGCAGCTGTTGGGGGCAGATGCAAAGGCCCAAAGCCAAACATCTTGTTGAGCTAGGGGAAACCAACAGAAGAGGGAGAGAAGGGATTGTAGGGACCAGAGGGGTTGAGAACACCAGGAGAAAAAGCCCCTTGGAGTCAAATGACCAGCACCAATGGAGGCTCACTGAGCCTGAAGTGGCAGATCTGGAACCTGGAGAGTCTGTAGGCATGTCTTTTAGTTGTCTAGCTTGGTGTTCTTGTGGAGCTCCTACATAGTGGAGTGTGTTGGGGTCTCTGACACTTTTGCCTACCCTTGGGACCCATTTCTTCCTGCTAGGTTACCTAGCCCACCCTTGATACAGAGATAAGTGCCTGGCCTTGTTCCATCCTTATGACTAGTTTGAGAGGTAATTCTGGGATGATTGTCCTTATCTGGGGAAAGGAAGAGGGTGGGGTGTTGATCTCGGGGAGAGGTGAGATAGGGGAGCTAGGACGAAAGGAGGGAAGGGAAGAGGTGAGTTGAATATGTTATACTAGAGAAGAGAAATAAATTTAATATAATAATAATAATAATAATAATAATAATTCTATATTTTTGTAGAATCATTTATTTGTATAATATTTTGAGTCAATATTCATTTCAGGTACTCCAAGCAATGGCAACAAAAACCATTATAAAAATAGTCTAATTCATTTACTCTTGTACAGCAGAAGAGAAGGCTGCCTTCTAAGCCAGAGATTCAGAGAAATGGTTAAGTCCAAGAAATATAGTATCACAAGAAATAAAGAAACTTAAATTAATTGCATGTGAAATACAAAAGAACATTATTTCAAAACATAGTATGTATGTACTCCTTAAGTGGCTACAATACAATTTTGTAATAAATTATAAATTTTTAAATGAAAAATGATCTATATTTACTATCTGAATTTTGCATTACAAGTTTTCATATGTGAAAGTGAAGATACTTTTTCCTCAATTCTTAGAAAGCTGGTCACAATCAAAATAGCATCCCAGCTAAATGTACATATTTCTATAAATTTATTGATATTATCTAAATAAAACTCAGAGGTTTTTTTATCAGTTTAAAGTCTTTAATTCATACTAATACACTACAAAACACATTTGCCTCTTATTATTTGATGAGATACAAAAATTGTTAATTTTGGCAGTGCTTGATAAAAAAGAATTTACAAATATTCTTTCTTCGTATTCCCTCCCCTTTATGTTGCTGTAACAAGCCAGCAGCTGAGCCACATGAAAGACATTTGACACATAAAGAACACAGATGTCAAAGTCTGGAATAAAATTTTTAGCATTAACATCTGTGTCAGTGCAAAGCTCTTGGCTGACTTCATTTTGCTTGAATATGGCTGCTGGATTTGTTGATTCTTCTACTAACTTCTGTGGTCAGATCTGTTGACCTGCCCAGGAAAACAAATGTGGAGAAACTGTTGCAAAATCTTGTCCTAGGAAGTGATCTTCTTTGTTCTGGATGACTAATCCCATAGAAATTTTGAAATTTTCCAAGTGGAAATAAGAATGAAAACAAAATATATTTTCCAAGAATCTTATCAAGTCAATTCTATGTACTTCTACATGATTCTCAATTTTTTCTCAAAAATTGATCATCATTAATGAAAATATTCATAATTGGGAAATTAATTTGATTAACTGAATAGTATTTGAATAATTTCTGAAATAATTTTTTCTTGGTAATGATCAAACCTTACATATTAACTTTAGAGACATCAGTGATATATTCTAAAATTTGTAATAAACCAGAAACACTGAATTGAACATTATAGCTTCCTCATACACTTAAAGCATTATCAAAAATATCAGAAGGTTTTAACACACAAAAAATATGTGAGAAGTAAAGTTTAATATAATGGGTCCAGTACTAGAAAAAAGATATTATTAAATATTTAACTATTTTCTGATATGCTCAAAATAGTTCAAAACTTATCATAATGTTTCTGTGTAAGTCCATATTTTCTTTTGCTCATATTATTTTGTAATTTTAATTTTAATTTTAAATACTAAACTTAGTTCTACTGATTTCATTAGTTTTAAAATATTTGTCATAAACAAATATAATGTAATAAAACTCAAACCTAGATGACCCAAAAGATACCATCAAGTAAAAACAAAGCAAATGCTTAGCTGTAATTAATGTAAAATAATTGCCAAATAACTTCATGAGATCAATAGAAACAGTCTTCACCTTGATAAACATAGATTTCTGTCATATCAACAGTTGAGACAGATTTAGAAGCCTTTGCTTTTTAAAATAAATATTAACATATATGTTGCTACTAATGTGCATGTGAAACATCTTACTCTAACTCCAAAGCTAATTACTCTTTAGCTGTAGAACTATTCATATTTGTTATTATGTTTTGAGGTTGTTTGAAAGTATTATTTTCCAAAGTGTAGAGGAACCATTTGGATGACACTGTCAGATCCTGTTGCCAAGCTGTGACATTTTCTTCCAAAGACAGCATCTGGCTCTTTGGCAAAATCCACTGGTAGTTTTTCTGCACCTCTAGGTCTGTTACATGGCTGAATGCTTCTGAAGACCATTTTTTACTCCACTGAAATGAAGGACTATATAAATCACTGAAACATTCTTTGATGTTGATTTAAGTAGTGGTTTAGGAACTAGGACTCCGTACAGATTAGAATAACACTGATTCTACATACTGAAACACTTGAAGAACAAGCATCTCTACAATGCTTGTGTCCCTCAAATATACGTGCTAAACAGATATACATTTGTGCAGATAAATAAAATACTTTTGTTGTTTATAAATGCACTCTTTATATATCCAGGCATTGATTAATTGAAAACTTTCAAAAAGAAATGAATTGTCAAAAATCTGTTCTTATAGAGAGGGCAAGGAAACTTTCAGAGACAGATGAGGTAGATAAAACCAAGAGAACTGTGTCTTCCAGATATAAGAGAGCTTTTGTAAGTATAAACAGAGCAATTTTGATAATATACAGAAGACCATGTGCTAGATAAAATCCCAGCACAAATAGGAAGGGCTGTACAAAAATCCACCACTAGACCAGGCTGACCTCAAAACTCATGATCTTCTTGCCTCTGCCTTCTTGCCTCCTTCAGTAAGTCCTACATGCAAGAACCACCACAGCCAGCTGAACATCTCTCTTAGTAAATGAAGCTTCAAATACCAGGATTTGGTTACATCTAATCAAGTTTTTGGCTAAAGGAGTTCAATGGGATCCTCCAAAGAACCAGGCTATAGAAAAAGCTGTTGGTGCAACAAACTGACAGTTGCCTATCCCCAAAGTCACAGTATTACCCTATTGCTGAAGACAACACCTACACAAACTTTTAAACACAAGAGACATGAAGGCAAGCTGGTGTCTACTTATATCCTTTACCCCTATGACTAGTATTCAGGGCTCTGGAGAATACTCCATAGGCTACCAAAGTAGAAAGGTAAACACAGACAAAGCTACAACAGCTATAAACCTATTGATCCAAAGAACAATCTGCCTATAAGATATGCTTGTGCAATAGTGGCACAATATGTCTGATTTGAGCTAACACCCATTACATGCGATGGAATCCATTTCTAAAACTTCTTGGGTAGCCAAAGACCTGAGACTTGATCAACCAGGGATTATAGGAAAACCAAATGTTACTGTTTTGCTAAAGGAACGTAGCAATAACATGACTCCCAAATACATGACTTACACATACATGCCTTGTTCAGCTATCATTAGAGAAGCTTACTCCAGCAGCAAATGTGAACATTTTCAGAGATCCACAACAAACAGTATATAGAGTGAAAGATTTTAGAACACTCACCCTTAAAAGTTATGTCTCCATCAATTATCTCCTCTTATAGCCAGAGAGGTAGAGGACACCAAAGAATAAAGGCTTTCTAGATACAACAGGACTGCTGGTGCAAATATGAACACACAGAGACTGTTACAACATGAGCAGGGCCTGCATGAACCTGCCCAAGATGGAGTCCCAGAACTTGAGAAAGGACGCACACTCTCATACCTAACCTAGAAGCTATCTCCAATTGATAACCAATTGTAAATGAAAAATTTCATTTCTCCAAGTGAGACTCACTTGTAAACAAACCACTCTTAATAGTAGTCCCCATGCCTGTCAGTAGAGGGACAACAGAAAATAAAGTCTATTGCATCTTTGGGGATTCTTTTTCTCATAATGTTAAGCTGGGGCTTTTTATTTTTAACTTTAGAGATCCTTTGCCTATATACTTTGTCATTCAATTTTGAGTTTCTCTAAGATTCCTGTGTATATAAATATAAGTTTCTGTACCTATGTGTGTATCTGGTGCTTTTTGTCAGGCTCTTTTTCTTGTTTGTTTGTTTTGTCATGTTATGATTTTATTTGTGGGTTTTCTTATTTTATTATTATTACTTAGATGACTGTTTATTTACTAAAAAGAGACAGAAAGGGTATGGATCAGATGAGAGGGGAGATGGAATGGAACTGGGAGAAGTAGGGAGAGAATAAACTGTAATCCAAATAAATTGCATGAAAAAAATCTATTTTTAATGAAAGAAAAAAAAAGCTACCACTAGCTGAGGTGCTATCAGTTTTTGACAGCTGTTGGAAGAGGAAACATCAATGTTATTTAATGATGTGACCCCTGGTTGGTTCAGGGCAAACCCTGTTTCCAAGACTAGTTGGGCAATACAAACTAAGCTCCATGGGATAAAACAGAAGAACATTCATAGTTTTGGGGGGATGGAAAAAAGTGTAAATCTTTGAATATAGGAGAAGTTGGTAGAGACAGAGTATGAAATCTCAAAAAATACTGAAAATGTTATGTTTATAAGATCCTCCTACATTTGGTCAAAAGTATCAACAAAGTAACAAAATAATTTCTTTATGTAAGGTGATATTTGATATTAGTATTTCAAAAACTTCTTTAAACAGGTATGAATATGATTCATATGAATACTAAAGTCATAATAAACAGGCAGAATTATTTTCTTTCTTATAAATATAATTGTGTAAGACATTAATTTCTGATGCAATGACAAAGAACAGGAACATTTTTAATATGTAGTTTTTGGTGATTATTTTAACCTAAATTTAAAATGAAATATAAATGCAACCTGAATGATTATAGTTTTAAGGAAAATTTTGTAATGATAGCTTACATTATTTAACCTTTTACATGAAGGCATTGGGTCTTTACTCTATAGAAGTAATACTTCCAAGTTCCCCCAAAATCTCATTTATCCTGCATTTGTTAAGTGTCTCATATTTATCAGAAACTATTCTGTATTCTGGGGATAAGAACTCACGTATCTTGATGACCCCAAGGGAATGACATTTGTACTTTATTACACTAATGTGGGGCTTCAGCATAGAAGGACTCACTGAGAATAACTTCAGAGATTAGAGGGAACTGTAAAAATAAAATGATAGTTTAATTATTATGGATACATCTACTGAGATTCTGGTTTTCATAAGTAGGGTGAAGCTGTTTGACAAGAATCTTAAATTATCTCTAATTTGGTTTTGAGACAATAATAATAATAAATTTATAAAGCTGCAAATAAATTAATAAATACAAGAAACCAGTTGAAAAGTGTTTGGTTTCTTCTAAGTACATTTTCATAGTACACTTGAGGAGAATATTTAATCTTTTAATCCAGCATTATGGCTGCTCCATGAAAGGATCACATTCCAGGCCTTTGTGATCCAGAATGGAGAAAGAATGTTAGTCAAATTAATTCTGACCTCTATTTGTGCTAATGCTAGGTGAACAGGATTTCTGTGGTGCAGGTATCTTAGTACATGCCTTTAATCTCAACTCAGAAGGCACTGGTGGTACATGCCCTTAGTCCCCAAGAAAGAAGCAAATAGACACAGATACAGGAAGCAGAACTCAGAAATCAGTGTCACTCAAGAGTGACATCTCAGATAAATCAGAGGGAAGAGCAGGTAAAGTGACAAATTAGAGGGAGGGTTAGCATAGTGACTCAGAATGAGGACATATCTAACTCTTATGATATAAAAGCAAGCTCTCAACTCAGAGAAGAGGCAGTTAGCTAGGAAATCAGTCAGAGAATACACAGAGGTACTTCAGCAGAAGGAGTCAGTGATTTGGGACAAAGAGTCAGCTAATAGTGAGAGACAATTTGAAGCCAAGCAGAGCAACTCAGAGAAGTTGTGGGTCTTAGCCAGAGTCTGTCATAGTCAGGAAACGTCAGTAGGAAACAGGCAGTTAGCTCAGCAGGTCAGTTTGAAACAGCAGCTTGGAGAAGAGTTTGAGCCAGAACAGTGAGTCAAATCAGCCAAATAGAAGAGTCGGTTGAGTTGAGAAAGAGCTAATTTGATTGAGTCCACAGAAGTAAATCTCCAAGGTTGAAACATTCTAGGTTTAGGCTTGAAGATTAGTTTATATGGAGACTGAAGAATTCCGGTTCTAAACATAAGATTAGATTGTACAGAGGCTAAATCCCACTAAGGACATGGGATTGAATTAGTCAAAGAATAAATTGTCCTCTGCCATCATGAACCCATAAGAATAGTTAAATAAATCAATGCTACCATCTATACCTACAGTACACAAAATCAGTTTATAGCATTAAATAACTTTAAATTAAATATGAAAGATAATGGGGAAAAGAGAATTCTAATATTAACAGTGACAAAAGTTAATCTAGGAAAATATGCACAATGGAGAACAATTCTTTCAAGCTGAATAGAAACCATGAAGAGTAAAAAAAGTTGATAAAGTAAAATAGGTCAATTAATTCATTTGAATAGAATATAGAAAATAATAGTTTGAAGTTGTGAACTGTTATTCATGAAATGAACACAACCTTCCATATATTCAATCTAACTTAACTAAATGATGTTGTATTATCTGTAGAAGAATTTTGTTGTTCTGGACACAAAAATTTGACCAGAGATTTCATAGTCAAATAAAATTTTTTACAGCCTCAATGTTTACATTTGGCAAAGTCGATGCTTTATTTTCACACACAAACATCTTCTTTTACCTTCTGTCCATGCCATTCATAGTGTAAACTTACATATAGATTCCATGGTGACTCAATATTGAGTTGTTTGGTCCAATCTGTCCTTAAAAATTCTGGCAATGTAAAAGACTGAAATAACATTTCCAAGGTTCTATTTAAATGTTTGCAAAGCTTTGGAATGATCAGAGAATTCTATTGTTTACCTGTTGTAGAATGAAGGACATGGGGAGACAAAGACTAGAGCTGACACTACTCTAGCTTCAGTCAATTGCTTCTGCTGAGAGCCTCACTAACATCAGGAACTGACCCAGCAGAGGGGAGAAAATATGTGCAACAGATTCTTTTCATCGATTTTAATTACTTAATGAGGTATTATTTTTTGCTTGAAGTTTGTCATGTAACATAACACTGTAGGTACTGATCTTGGGAATGTTGAAGCAAAATGTGACGTATGTTGGTCAGCAAGAAAGGAGAGGCAACAGTAGTAGAGTAGAACAGAAATAGAATTATGGAAAAGTGTTAAACAAAATACCACATATGAATCCTGGAAAGCAATCAAGCCCACTAATATTTAAAAGAAGAAAAATGATGGTCCATCTTAAAAACTGGCAAATATCTCAGTGAAACTGATAGATAGTAGAATCAAATATCAAGGGACCTCCAGAAAGATTTATACCCAGTCAATAATGAAGATCCAAATACCAATTCATTTCATTGATAAATATTGTATGAAAAGACATTTTAGCTAAAGAAAAGCCAGGAAAATCTAAGTAATATCTCTGTAATAGTTCTTATTTCTTTGGGAAAATAGCATTGTTATTTTCATTTATTATCATTATATGCTAAATTAATAAAGGGTTTTGAGTCTTTTTATTATGAACCTGCCCTTGTAAAAATAATGCACTAATCATTGTTCACAGTTTGAACAACTTTAATGATTAAATTAGGCTGTTTCATTTCAAAAATCTTCAAAACAACCCCAGAGTTTTTGTTTTAGATACTGTTGTATATGTTGATTCTGCAAATTACTATCCAAAATATTATTCAACTTAATAACTTTTTCTTTTTTCTCTTCCATGTTTACAGGTAAGAACAAATGTTGTTAATCATCTCATAACATACATTAATCTGAACATCACATTGTACAGCATAATATATTATTTTGATTTGTCAATTTTACCTTAGTAAGGTAAAAAAGTAATATTTGAGAAACAAAACCTGAAATTGTTAAAGTTTTGCAGTATCCAGTAGTATCAGCATTAAATATCATTACCTTCCATCATTTAAAAATATTTTTAACTGTCAATAATATCTTTAATGGCTGGCACTTACTGCTGAAGAAAATGAGACAAACTAAAATGTTTAGAATAATGTATGGAGAGATAATATTAACAGGATAACATAAGAATTAAAACTATCTTTATGTTTGTATCTTATAATTGGCATAATTAGACATTCCTTAAAAAGACTTATTTATTATTTTTATTCTATTTGTATGAAAAACTTGCATGTATGTATATATGTGTACTGTTTGCATGGCTTGTGTCCACAAAGTGCAGAAGATGGAATTAGATCCCCTGGAAATTAATGGTGGTTGTAAACCTACATATAGGTGTAGGGAACTGATAATGGTCCTCTTAAAAACAGCAACTATTCTTAATTGATGAATAATTGCTTCATCCTCAATTTTAATTTTTTTATAGAATGTAGAAGATACCATGTTGTCAGACACTTATCACATGAAAACTCATTTTACTTTGAAAATAATCAATGAAATAGGTCCAATTGTTTAATGTAAATCAAATAGAATATAAAGATGAGACATAGAAAAGTTATATAACTTATAATGTACAAAACTAAAATGAACAGAAATAATAACCTTGATTGATTGATCTCATAATTATTAGAGGTTGTATGGTAGTCTGGTCTAATATTAATACTAATTGTTGCATTGTAAACAAACATTCTTAAGATTGTCTTTACTAAAAATTGATTTACAAAATATTTTTATTTGGTAAAAATCTCTTCTTTTGTAAGATTTCCTCCACTTTTGAAACACACACACACACACACACACACACACACACACACACACACATAGATGTCACTAGTACATGAATATCTTAAATAAATTATTAGATGCATAAATATTCAGCTCAATACTCTAAAACTTGTGTTTTTATTTATACATTTATTTTATTATATGTCTTCTAGTTTCCATGAAAATGGGATGATTTCTAATCCTGATAAAATCACTGATTTGGAAAATATGAAGTGATTGACTTGGAAAATTATTTAAAACATTAAGGAGTTATAGTTTATTAGTTTTCTTAGTGATTTTCTTGGCTCATATTTATAATCATAAACTTAACTGCAAAGAAGTGACAGTAAGGTTAACCTTTAAATAATTATTAGAGCCTGTGGGAAGCTGTGGTACCTGTGGAATGTACAGCAATCTATGGGGTGCTCTGGTGAACACAGGATGTCCTGGTGCCTGTGGGATGTTTGGGTACTTGTGGGATGTCCTGGTACCTGCATGATGTCCAGAAGTCTGCTTGTTGGCTAAGTGCCTGCATGATGCCTGTGCATCTGCGGGATGCCCCCTGTGGGACACACTACTGCCTGCAGGATGGCCTACTGCCTGCCCACTGGCCTGCATGCTCTGGTGCTTGAAAAATATCCCAGCACCTGTGGGAGGCCTTGGTGACTAAATGATGTCCAGTTGTCTGTAGGTTATCCCAGTGCCCAGGCAGAGAGGGGATGCTTTGTAGCTTGTGGAATACCTTGGTGCCAGAGGGATCTCCTGGTGCCTGCAGGCTGCTTAGGTGCCAGTGTGGGTCCCTGATGCCTGCACAATGTCTGCATGATGTCTGGGTGCCTGAGTGATGATCAGGTGCCTATAAGGTATCCAGATGTCTGAAGGATGACTAAGTATGGTCCAGCACTTGCTTGATGCCCAGTGTTTGCAGAGAATACCCTGTTAGCCTGGGGATATCATTGTTTGTACAGTATGTCCAGGCATCTCCATGTTGGCCTGGTAAACATGGGAGGTTCTATTGCCTATGGGATGTCCGGGTGCCTATGAGATACCCTGGTACCTGTTCAGAGCCAGTCAGAATGGCTCAGCCATTCTTAAGCATTCTAGAATGTAGGGATGCTGAAGTTTTCTTGTTCTAGGCTTATGATTAGATTGTATATAGGCTGAAGCACTTCAGGACTTCAGGATTAGGGCCAGGGATTTAATTAGCTGAAGAATAAACTACCTTTTGCCCTGCATCTATATCTACTGGTGTTATTGTGATACATTGTTTGAAACTCAAATTATTAATAAAAGTATCATAAAAATAAACTCTTAGAATATTTGAAGTTCTATTAGAATGCCACAAAGTGGTCAAGAAATGAGTTTTCAAAGGTGAAATAAATAATTAGACTAAAATTTCATAGTTTTTGTTTTAGATATACTCATATTTTCAGCTGCTATAATATCATAGAATATGAACCACTAAGACAAGAAAATAATGTATCATATACTTCTGGATGCTGGAACTTATAAAATCATGGTGTATCTAGTGAAAGTCTTCATGCTATCTCAACTCCTGGTAGAAGAATAGATGAGCCAGTATTTTCAGAAGTGAACGTAGGACAGTCTTATTCTTGTGATAAAAACCTGTTATTCCTTTCAGCCTCCTACTCCTGTAACACAGATTTAAGATATTTTTAGGACATCATGTCCAAAAGGTAATCACTTCTTAAAGATACCATTTCCTATGTTGCTAAAGTAACAATTAGATCACATTTTGGTGCAGAAGAATATTTGTCCCTTAATCCATCAGCGTGGCTGCTCTAAGGTAGAAAGTATGTTGATACACACCTTTAATCCCATTATTCAGAAAGCAGTGGTAGGATATACCTTTAATACCAGTATTCAGAAGACAATAGTGGCACACACCTTTAATCCCAGCACTTGGAAGACAGAAATCAGAGCTCAGAAGGAGTCAGTGTCAGACAGGAAGTGACATCTCAGATGAGTCAGAGTGAAAGGCAGTTGAAGTGACAGATCAGAAGAAGAGTTAGCAGAGTGAGTCAGAGTGAGAACAAACTCAACAATCACTATAGAAATGCAATCTTTCAGCTCAGAGAATCTGGACAAGACACAGAGATAATGAAATGGTCTGACTGAGAATAAGTTAGGGAAGCAGAGAGGTTGACTGAGATAGTATGGGGAAGTGAGAACTCACAGAAACACAGAAGTGGTCTGAGGAGTCTTAAGCAGACAGAGAGGCAGCTCAGCAGAAGTCAGTATCAGAAGGGGAAGAGTGAGTCAGTTTGAAGCCTAGCAGAGCCATTCCATCTGAGGCAGTCAAATAATCAATCAGAGTCTGCCAGAGTCAGAAGTTAGGTTAGAAACAGTAAACCTATCAGCTTTAAGACTTTGATCCAGAACAATGAGTGACTTGAACCATTAGAATCAGAATTCAGAAGGAGCTAATCAAATGGCTCAGTCAGCAGTAAGTAAGAGGTTTATTAGATTGTATGGAGATTTAAATGTTTTAGATTGTATGGAGGCTGAAGCCTTCCAGATCTAGGCTTAAGAGTAGATTGAAAGTAGGCTGAAAAGCTCCAGGGCTCCAGGACCAGGACGTGGGATTGAGTTAGACAAAAGAATGAATGGCCTCTGTTCTGAATCACCTACATCTGGTGAATCTATGGCTACAATCTAGTTAAGAGAACAAGTACTCAAAATTGAATATAGTTTTTCTAAGTAAATCATCCTTTTTTCTTTGTTTTAGGGAGTTTCAGCCCTTCCTTTCTATTATGGTTTATAAATTCTCCCACAATTCTCTATATTAGAGAATTGGTCCCCAGGCTGAATTTCTTTGATGGTTTAGAAACTTTATCATGTGGAGCATCCTGAAAATTCCTCTGACTACAAGGGATGTCCTTTTAGATGATTCTGAAATTCTAGTCTTTGTTGACCCCTCTTTGTTTTCTGGCAGATGTAGTAACTATTTGTTATATCCTCTCTCCATGAATTGCTAAGTACATTTTAAGAGTTCTAAGGAAGTGAGGCCATTTGAAATTGGACTGACAGCTCTAGAGTTAAATGCAAGAACAAACTTTATTTTATTTTTCTTAAAGTTACCTCAAGTACTCATTAGAGAGATAGAAACCTAAATAATTCAATTCATTATCTAAATAAAAATATAAAACCTTGTGGAGAATTTAACTTTCACAAAATCTCTACAAATCTTTAATAATTCTGACTTGCATTTCATTTTAAGCATTCAGTACTGAGAATATTTTCAGAAAACTCCATGTAATTTAGTGACTATTCTTAATATATTTGACACCCAGGAAAGAGAATACTTTAGTTATTTGTCCAAGTGTTAAGCATTAAGGTAGAACTGTCATAAATTGTATTATCTGAAGCTACCCGATTTTACATTGTAAAAAGTGGCATTTTTAAAATAAATTTTTATGAAAACAATTTGGTGCTTTTTAAGTTTCTTTAACATACATCTATTAAGTCCCCTAAATATATTCAGAGCACATATTATTTCCAGGGTGTGTAGATATAAATGTGCACCAATGCTATTACAATTTGTTTCAGATAACATTTAAAGTATTAACTTTACAGTAGCAATTGGCAGAATTAACACTATCAGTTTTTAAGCACTGTTTTGCTGCATTCATTTATAAGGACTTTGAGCAGCCAGATGACTTTGTAAACAAAATTAAAATAATATTCTTTTTTACTTGATTACATTTCTAATTATTGATTTTGTTTTGAAATGAAAGAATGCACAGTGATGAGAGTGGCTTTTGTTGAAACATGCAGTTTTAAAATCTGAATGTACCAATATGTTTCCAGTGATTCTTGTTCAGAGGTATGAAAACATTTTGAGTTATTAAAAATAACCCTCAGATTAAGGTCTCTCACACTATTAAAATACTGAATTTAAAATTAATAATAGAAATTTATAATTATATTAGGAAATATTATTTTGTCTAAATTAGAATAATTAAAAATTAAAGGGGGTACTTAAGTAATACTGTGAAAGTAAACATATCCTGTGTTCATCATAGTGCTTTGTAATTATCTACAAAGAAAAGTCATTATCAATCAAGTTAATGTTTTAGGTTGAAGAAATGTATTATGTTTACATATTTTAAAGAATGAAATGTCTCCAACTGCAGAACCAACACAGAAATGTTCTTTAGGACTTTGTGATTACTCACAGGTAAATATCAGTCATATTTGTTGTCTAATACCAAAGTCTTCATATACCAAGTTCTATATATAAAATGCCATAATATCTTTCAGATATTGGGGAACCCTTCAGAAGAGGGAGAGAAGGGATGATGGACAGCAGAGAGATTTTGGACATCAGAAGATCAAGCCCCACAATGTCAAATGACTAGGACTCTTAGGGGCCCACAGATACTGAAGGGACAGACACAGAACTTATGGAATCCCCTAAATACATCTTATGGCTGTCTGGATTGGTTGTCTTGAAAAACCTACAGGCTGGAGTAGGGGAGTCTCTGGCCCCTTTACCTTCCTTTAGGATCTTTTGGCTACTGCCTGGTTGCCTGGCCCACATTTGATGTAGGGATTGGTCCATGGATTTGTTCCATCTTGCTATACTATGCAATGATTGTGTTATAACCTCTTTAGGGACAGTTCTTTTCTGGGGTGAAGCAGGGTTGGAGGATGGAGGGAAATGGTGGGTTGTACGAGTGCTGGATCTGGGAGAACTTGTCGGGGGAAGAAGTGAGGGGAGGAGGAGAGTCATGATGTATTGTATAAATTGTATGAGAGAAGAAAAATAATAAACAACAAAGAGCCAAAGTATTTTTATATAATGTATGTACACCCTTTAACTGTTACCATTTTACTTATCATTACCAATACAGTGAAAATATTAACTGAGTCTTTGTTATGGCTCAGTAATTTTTAGAGAACAAGTGGTAGGAAAAGTTAACATCTAACACAGATGCAAATTGTTTTTGATACAGTGTAATCTGTAGATCAGTGACTATGGAGGGACAATTCTACACAAAGATACACAGATACACAAACACACATACATACACACCTCAATTCCAAATTTGTCTTCTCTCTCTCTCACACATACACTAGAAAATATGCACACATACACACAGATGTGAGTATATAAACTTTGCTTAATGGATGATTAAATCAATATATAGTACTTCAAAATGTCTATTAAATTGAAGCATGTAGACAATCTACTATCAACCAACACTAATTTCTACTGAATAAACATGCAAGAACCCAGTCATTTTCATAGAAATGAAAAACAAATGGCTTAGAATGTCAAACATTTTTAGATGATATTATTGTTGCTTCTGTAAAAGTGACTCTGTGTACCTTCACAAAGTATTAATAGTTTTGGCCCCAAGACCTTTAATCATTCACTTTACTGAATAAAACTGTGGGTTTCCTCTTGTGAGAGTGCCAGTTATGCCCTGTTCAATTTACTTAGAGAGGCTTACACTTTTCTGAGAGGAAGCAGAGGCAAATTTGTGGGATCTGTGGGATCTCTGGGATCTCCCACATGGATCTGTGGAAGAGGAGAGATGGGGGACAGAGGTGGGTGGTGAGGTTAGAGGGGAGGCTGGGGTTGCAATGTATTGTACAATAGCAGAAAAAATAAATTAAAATAATTTTTTAAAGGAGAAAAATACACTGGATACATTAAAAAAGGATTAATAGTGTCCTTTCATATATTCTTCTTTCAATGTATATTTGTGCTTGGAGTGCCTGCGTGCACGAGGTTGTAGGTGTAACTACATTGCTCTTGTGTGTGGAAACCCGCAGTGGATGTAAGAAATTTTAGTGGACTGCATCTTTATCTCATTCTTTTAGACTCAAGTTCTCTGGGCAATCCCGTGAGTTCTCTGATATGGATAGTCTTGCTGGCCTGCTTAATCTGTAAATTTCCTGTCTCTACTTTCTGAAGTTTGAGGGCCAAGAGGGCTACCTAGTTCACCTGGAAATTATATGGTTGATGATTTAAACTCTGGTCATCTTGCTTGGGAGGCAAATGCTACTGCTGAGTTATCTTGGCAAGCTTACTTTAGAACTGTTGGTTAATAGAAAACTATATTTTATATTTTCTAAGACCATTAAGTAAACTAAAGCTTTTATTTCCTGACCGAGTTTATAGAGAAAACTCCAATTCTAAGAAGGTTATCTGATACTGAAACATATGAAGTACATCTATTTAAAGAAGATGCATTGGATATTAACTTTTTTATGTTAGAACTATTAATAAAAATTAATAAAATCAGATGCTATCTTTAGAGAAAAGCTGGTGACATGAAACTGTGAGAATAAAATAACTTATTAGAATTAGTGATTCTTAGGAAGAATATATATATATATATATATATATATATATATATATATATATATATATATATTGTTTAATACCTAATTCTTACAATTATTAGGTACATGATTTTATGAATTTTCTCAGTATTTATGAGAATTACAATATTTTAATTTTATATATCTATATACAAAGAGATATATTAGTGACTTAGAAAATATTCATGTGCATTCTGAGCCCCAGAAAAAGAGACACACAGACACAGATACACATACACATTCCCATTCACTCCAACTTTTAAGAATTCCACAAGAGCATCAAACCAAACAACTATATGATGCATATATATGTATGAAGATATATATATATATATATATACATATACACACACACACAAACATGCACATATGTAAATAGACACTAATTTGCTTTTTTTATCAATGTCTAAAATAACAAATATAAAACATTGAAGTCTAACAACAAAGTAATAGAATAAACTATTTTAAATTTCTGTACACATAAATGTACACAATTTCTGTACACATAAATGAAATGTGAACCATTTTAAATAATTTATTCCTTCCTATACACTAAAACTAAATATATAGCTGTTTTACAGAGTCTAACTAGGTAATACAATTTCTTATATATACTGGTAACTGTTTCACTCATCTTTTTTAAAATTAATTTATTTATTAGAACTTTTTCTCTCATATTTTGCATTCCAATACCCTTCTGCCCCTCCGTTCATAACTCCCAGCTCCCTCTCCCTACTTTGCACATCTTCCCTATCACCCTGATCTAGCCCCCAAACCTCAAGCTCCCACCTCACCTCTCCCCAAGAAAGAGCAGTCTTCCCAGGGTTACTACTCAAACATGGCACAACAAGATGGAACGGGGTCTTGCACAATTCCCTACTTCAGTGTTACTCCACAACCTCACCAACATAAGCTGTCATTTGAGTTATTGATCTTAGTCATTTTGACAGGTATAAGGTGCAATTTCAAAGTGGTTATGATTTGCATGTCCTGGATGGCTATGGATGTTAAACATTTCTTTAAGTGTTTCTCAACCATTTGTGTTTCCTCTTTTGAGACTTCATGTACAGATCTGTACTCCATTTTTAAATTGATTTGTTTTGTTGATATTAGTTTCTTGAGATTTTTAGATATTTTGGATTTAGCCCTTTATCAGAAGTGGAGTTGGTGAATATATTTTCCCATTCTGCAAGCTTCTGTTTTGTCTTTTTGCTAGTGTCCTCACAGAAGCTTTTTAGTTCCATGATGCCCTATTTATTAATCATTGATCTTAGTGACTGAGCCATCCATGTTTTTGACAGGAAGTTGTGTCCTGTGCCAATGTACTCAAGGCTATTCCCCATTTTCTCCTTTATCAGGTTCAGTGTATCTGTTTTATGGTGAGGTCCTTGATCCATTTGGCCTTTGTTTCGTGCACAGTGATAGATATGGCTCTATTTTCATTCTTCTATATGTGGACATTCAATTAGACGAGTACATTTTGTTAAAGATGCTTTTTTTTTCCCCATTGTATGTTTCACTTCTTTATTGAAGATCAGATATCCATATGTCTGTGGATTTACGTCTGGATCCTTGATTCAGTTCCATTGATCCTCATGTCTCTTTTTGTGCCAATACCATGCAGTTTTTATTAGTATGGCTCTGTAGTATGGCTTAAGATCAGGGATGTTGATTCCTCTAGAAGTTCTTCTACATTTTAGGATTATTTTTGGTACCCCAAGTTTTTTGTTTTTCCATGTAAAGTTCAGTATTGCCCCTTTAGTTCTGTAAATAATATTGCTGGAATTTTGACTAGGGATTGTATTGGATTTGTAGATTGCTTTTGGTACTATGACAATTTTTACCAGGTTAATCCTACCAACTCAGGGATGTGGGATACCTTTCCATCTTCTGATATCTTCTTCAATTTCCCTCTTCAAGGATTTAAAGTTTTTGTCATACAGGACTTTCATTTTCTTGGTTAGAGTCACCCCAAGATAACTTATGTTATTTGTAGCTATTGTGAAGGGCGTTGATTTCCCAATTTCTTTCTCTGTCCATTTGTCGTTTGTATATAGGAGGATTACAGATATATTTTTTTTTATTTTGAGTTGATCATGTAGCCATCCATTTCATTGAAGTTGTTTATCAGCTGTAGTAGTTCCCTGGTCGAGTTTCTGGGGCCGCTTATATATGCTAGCATATGATAGTATATATCATATACTATGATACATCTGCAAATAAGGATACTTTGACTTCTTCCTTTCCAATTCTATCCCCTTGATCTCCTTCTGTTGTCTTATTGCTGTAGCTAGAACTTCAAGTACTATATGAATACATATGGAGAGAGGGGCCAACCTTGTCTTGAATTTAGTGAAATTGTTTACAGTTTCTGTCCATTTAATTTGATGTTGGCTGTGGGCTTTCTGTTAATTGTCTTTATTATGTTTAGGTATGGCCCTTGTATCACCAATCTTGCCCATGCTTTTATCATGAATGGATGTTTATTTTGTCAAAGATTTCTCAGCATCTAGTGAGATGATCATGTTTTTGTTTTGTTTTTCTCAGTTTGTTTATGTGGTGGATGACATTGACTGATTTTTATATGTTAAACCATCTCTGCATCTCTGGGATGAAGTCTACTTTATCATGGTGGATGATAATTTTGATATATTCTTGGATTCGGTTTGGAAGTATTTTATTGAGTATTTTTGCATCAATGTTCATAAGGGAAATTGGCTTATAATTCTCTTTCTTTATTTAATCTTTGTGTAGTTGGTGTATCAACATGACTGTGGCCTCGTAGAATGAGTTTGGCACTGTTTCTTCTGTTTCTATTTTGTGGAATAGCTCGTGGAGTATTGGAGTTAACTCTCTGTTGAATGACTGATAGAATTCTAAAAAAGAAACCATCTGGCCCTGGGATTCTTTTGATTGTGAGAATTTTTTAATTACCTCTTCTATTTCTTTAGGGGTTATAGGTCTGTTTAAGTTGTTTATCTGATCTTCATTCAGTTTTTGTTAGACTTCTAGTGAGAGAGGTTGGCAGTGAGCTTACATACCTTCTTTTCTCATGGCGGATAGTCACAACCTCGGTTAGATGATGTCTGCCCCAGTGAGTGTGTGGGACTAGGGCAGACACAGGTGGGGAGGGGTGGGCAGGTATGGTGGTGGATTGGGTTTTGGGGAACAGGGTGTTCTGGTGGGAGATACGGTGTTTTGTCAAGGAGTCTGTCTACTTTCTCCTCTGGTGGCTGGGTAGTTGAAATCTGTTTCATGCATCTTAAATGACACAAATTCATCTTCAATGTAATAAACAGTTATTAGGTATGTTTTTATTATAAATGTATTTTCTGGTCTTATTTAAGCTGATAACAGAAAATTTTAAAAAACAACAGAAATGACAGGTGAGCATATCATTTATTCCTTCAAAGTAGTTTTAAATATTTTAGTCTCGAATGCATTTTAGAAGATGGTCCTTATTTTTTCAATTAGTCACATATCTCACAGTCATTTCATTTCATTGGTAATAGGAATGGTAATATTAGAGCTTAACCAATATGTTATCTTGTTAACTCTAGATTACCGACAATTGGAACTTTTAGTTTATGTGTTCTTCTTTACATTTTCTGAATTTAATCTCTATTTTTGATCTTTAAACACATTTTATAGCTACAGTTCATATATAAATATATATTTTTCCATGTATGAATTTCCTTTTCTTGATTGTTATCTGAAAGTCACCTCAAATTTGTGTTAAGATTTAATCTCCATGTGGTGGCATTAGAGCTGATCCTTTTGAAAATGATTGTGAGATTGTGTCTTGTAAAAAACAACAACAACAACATGAATAAATAAATAAATAAACAAACAGAAAATGGAGTGTGCAAGTAGAAGCAGCTAGGAAGCACCTGACAGCACCACACCCCTTCCCACCTTCCCACCACCAAGGTGAGCAAGTTGGAAGTTCAGCGGCTCCTCCCCCTTTGGCCCTGGTGAAATCTCAGCTAAATATTAAATACTGCCTGATCCAGAGAAGCAAAAGGAAAATAACTTCGCAAGTGCTTGTCTGTCCTGTGGCTGATAACCTCAGTGAGACCATGAAGCCAGTTACCCGCCCCTCACCCCCCATGCAAATAAGACTCCCCCACCCTGAGTACAGGGAGCTGGCCCCCACTGGGGGAGATAAAGGGAGGAGATTGCTGCATTAAAGAGAGCACTACATCCACCAGAAGGTCTCATAGGACTTTTTTTTATTGCTTCTCCTTAGTTCTCAGCACGGTGGTCAGAGCTCAAGACCGATTCAGAAAACCCACTTCCGTTCTCCGAGTGCACTTCTGCCACTCCAAGTTTTACTCTCCTGGCCAGAGAAGGAAACCAAGCAAACCACCCCCCACCCCCACCCCTGTGGGCTGGGACCCAACAGAGGCAGCGCACAGGGAACTGAACCAACAATGAAGGGAAGTAGTTTAGGCTTTCCTGTGCTCTGCCCTGAGCAACCATCCTATTTATTCAGTGGTGTAACAAGTACTTGATCCTCAAGTCATTTTGCAATCAGAGAGACCAATCCTGACCAAACAGAATCGACTAGTACCTTGCTCTTGGATTCTTCACATTTATACCTAGGATAAAAGTACATTATTTTTGTATTATTCAGTCTGAGTTTACATTATAGCAAGACAAAAACAACTTAATGTTCCATTATTGAGCGTTCTGAATTATAATAATATGTTTTCTCCTCTATAAAATAGTCATGCAACACTTACCGAAGAAAAGTTAATCCATGCTACTTGCATTGCCTACCTTATATATAGTCACTTGTTATCTAAAGACTATCTTTTTTATATGCTATATTTTGTATTGATAGTGACTAAAATGGTCAAGAAGATTTTAGCTTTTTGTCTCCTTAGTAGGTCAACCAATTAATGAAGTGTTATATCTTTGAAAAAATACTGTAAATCCATAAATGTACTATATAGAAAAACTAAAATATTTCCAATAAATATTTTTACTTACCTTACATACAATTCAAATTATTGATACCAAATTAATCTACTGACTTGCATTTTCTAATAAAAATCCTTTCTCTTTGAAATTGGTATATTAACATTAACAATGCTGTTTCATCTATTGTTTGATGTTCTTTAAATAATTCTAATATATTTGTTTATGATTAATATATTTCAAATAATCAACAACTGTTTCTTGGAGATTTTTATAAAGTTTGAATATAGAATCAGGTGCAAAACATGCTTGTTTTTCTTTTGAACAGAACTACATGTTTATGACTTCTTTGACAACTTATAAACAACTATAATATGAAAGGAATTTGCTCTATATTGTCTTTATACCAAAAGTGGACATCAGGTCTCAAATATTTTTCATATATTCTATAACCTTCAAGAAATTTAGAGGTTCTCGGAAAGAAAACAATGAAAAATATCTTGAGATAATCCTAAGAAGTATTTCCAAAGGCATCAGTATCAGTTCATGACTTTTTATAAAGAGTGATTGCCTCTATAATAAAACTGATTAAATTAATCTTGATATTAATTAAATGCATTTATTTTGTCATGATAAATTAACATCTGTATATTACCAAAACAAATTCTTCACTTGATCATTTATATTTGATGAAAAATCTGATAGAAAGGAATAAGTATAGTAGACCACCTTTGTGTGTGTGGGTCTGTGTATGTGTGTGTGTGTATGTGTGTATCTGATTAATTATTTTCACCATAGATTGTGGGACCTGGGGGCTGGAAAGCAGTGGAAGTTAAGGCCAACTGCCCCTACTCCCTGGAAAGGTGACGTGGGATGAGACGCATAGCAAGCTCCTGCTTTCCCAGCCCGGGAAGGTCCCTAGCCATAATATTAGTTATAACTTGCTTGCTTCACAAGAAGCTAAAGGAACATGTTTATCTGCATTGGGGTGGATCCCTTGCTTAGGAACGCTCTGCCCCTCCACTGCCATGCTAATTAAGGCTCCCCCGCCCTTCCCCGGGGAAAGAGGCTATTTATTGGGGTGAGCCCCCTTGAATAAAGGAGTTCAGGTTCATCAGACGCCGTCTCCAGGAATTTCTTCTAGTGTCCTGTTCGTTCTCAGCAAGCGGGGTCAGGAGGCCCATGTGGTCCAAGGAACCCACATCCCTCGTGGCCCTCCGGTGCTTTGCCACGGCTTTCTGCTTCAGCCTCTCGCCCCTGGCCAGGGCAGGGAACCAAGAGGTATTCCAGCCAGCTCCTGGCTGGGATAGGGCGGTGGCGAAAGTGCTGGGGAAGACCGAAATAAAAACAATAGATAATTTATTAGTTTATACATTCCTCAATACTATGTCCCCCAAAACAAATAAAGCTGCCTGAATTTTACAAACAGCTAAAAATCATAAATTACCCCATTAAAATACACTTAGTTAAGACAAGGCTAAGTATGTATAATAGTTTCTGCTTAACTATAACAATAAAATTAATAAAATCAATCAAGAGAAAGAAAACCACAGTATTACCATGCACAGGAATGCTGTTTTGATTAGAAGCTGCACACCAGGAAACTGAATGAAAATATATCCAATTATTTTTTATAGCATTGTTGATTTTCCTCTTTTCTTTTTTCTCCCTACTATTTGAATCTCAGATGAGATTCTTAAACTTTTCTACAAAGTTGTTAACAAAGCTGATAGTCACTGACAGCATGGATAATAAAAGAATCAATTTTCATCGACAAGAGAAACAGGTAGGAAGTAGACCAGATGAATTATGATACGAGTGGGGCAGGGCCAGTTTAATAAAGTTGTTGATTTCTATGAAGTGAAGTCTAGAAAGAGCTGAAATTACAGAGCTTCTTGGAAACACAACAAACAAGTATACATAACCTTTCTGAAGATTATAATTTAATTAAAATATTTCTCTCTTAACTTTCTTCGCTCCGAGTCTTCCAACATTTCCTACTCTACTCTTTCAAATTCATGGCCTATTGTTCTAATTTTTATTGCATGCAAATATGTATGTACATATGCATTTCTAAGTGTAACCTGCTCCATCTGTATAATGTTAACTCTATATATGCTTTCAAGGCTGAGCATTTGGCACTGAAGAATCAACTGGTGTGTTCCTTTCTGGGGAGGCCACCTCTTCCATTTCTGTATTTCCTCAATTACTCAAACAACAGTATTACTCAGGCATGATGCCTAGGAACTATATCAATGACCAGTACAGTACAATAACCCTAAGGGTGCATTATTACCACACATACCTTGGCAGTAAGCAAGAGTTCTCAAATTGAATTTAAGACTTGCTCAATAGCAGGGAAATCATGCCTGGTATTGGAAACCTCAGCTAACCATTCAGTGCAGGTAAAGTCATGGTCACTGGAGAAGAATCTACAACCACTAATTTATCAGACAATCATAATATCTAACAAAAATCTAAAAACATTTGTCTTTGTTCCCACAGATAAGTATAGTCTTCACCCCACCACAAGATAACTTCTCTTTGCAACAAAGGGAGACCATTGCAGAAAGCCACATCAATCAAAATGGAGAGATATGTGTTCCAGTTACTATGGATACATCTACAAAACATACCTGAATCTAAGGTTCAGAGAACATTTAAAAAGAGAAGGTAGAAAGATTATAAAAGCCAGAGGGTCAGGAAGTTTTCTCTGAAATTTTGTCTCCTAGTAATATCAGGTGTTATGTACATAAAGTCTTATCAACGTGACTGCCCAAATAAGAATTGAGCAAGAAGGGAACCAATGAACATTTAAACTCAATAGTGAAATGTCCACTTAAATTCTTAATATTTCTTCTTGGGTATACTAGAATACATTATCCTCTATTGGGTTTTAGTCAAATAAACTATCAGAAGACAAAATTAAATTTTTATTGGCCAGCTTTAAAAGCATATATTTTAGTTTTTGAAATAAAAATATAATTATATCATTTTTCTTTCCTTTCCTCTTTTCAAACCTTCCATTCACTAACCACCTATGTCCTCACTCAAATTCATGGTCTCTATTATTTGTCATATATACAAGGACAGGTTCAGTACTTGTTATATTATGTATATATATATATGTATATGTATATATATATATATATATATATATATATATATATATATGCAAGGTATACATAACATGTAAAATTATATGTGTAACATTATATTTATAATACTATATATGTAACATCACATTTCTATACATATATATTTACATATGAACATTACATCTGCTTTTACTCAGGATTTCATCCTATGTTCCTATATTATATAATATTAGAAAATAAATTAAAATATACTATGAGTGATTTATCGTATCTTCTGTGGATGAGTGCCTGAGAAAGAGAGCTATAGAGAGGGAGAATGAGAGAGAGAGAGGCACAGAGGAAAAGAAAAACACACATACACACACATTTAAGTAAAACTAAAAATTAATTAAAAGATTTTTAAAACTGGATTGTAAGTAAAAGTATGTAAAATACAGGGAATATTTATTATTCATCTATTTTTTGACCTAATTATATCAATTATTAAATTAGGAAAATGGGATTTTTTTTTGGTAGGTTACTTTTTAATTGCTTGAAAATTACAAAATATTATAGGGTTTCATTTGTTCAGAAAATTTTAGTCATTTATCTTTCATTTAATTATTGACTCTTTTGCATTTTTCTCATATTTAAAGTATTATATTGTCATACTTTCCTATTGTATTATTCTTTTTAAATGTTTTTGCAGTGTTGGGGATCTAGGTTGAAGACTTCTGCCTGCAAGATAAGTACTCCACCACTGAAGTATAGCCTCATATTGTAGCTTATTAATTGATTTTCTTTTGTAGTTTATTTTGTTGTAGAAACCTTCAGTTTATAGTTGCTGTTATATTGTTTATTTGTCAATCATTCCCATCATTTGTGTTATTTTTATCTGTTGTTGTGAGCAGACTCTGCAGTTGTTGTCCATTGTGCATCAGCTAACACTACTTTATGACCCCTAACTCAGAAATGCCATTAAATAAGCATTACTAAGTATATTGCCTTAATAAATTACATTTCTCCGTAAATTACTGCCACAAAACAACTGCCTAAAAAGGAACATTTATAAGTAGATGAACGTCCTATTTAGTTAAATACATCTAATTAACAAATTAGTTATTATTTTGATTACTTAACATATCCTTTTTTGGTCTGTCTTACTTTTCCTCGTTATGGTATTTCATAGTATCTACTGCATCATTTTTCCAAACTTTGACTTCTCTGTGAACCATACAGATCAATGGAGTAAGTAAACTAATTAAAAAAGCAAAACTTAGCATATGACACTTCCATGAAAAACCTGTGCTAGCATCTCAACTTTGACATCCCCTAAAGGAGAAGAGTTTACTGTAGTAGCAGATTCTTCATATGTAGATGTTGGTTCAGGACAGAGGACAGTATTCTGGAAGTTTATTTTTATTTATGTTTAAAATAATTGTTTTTGTGCACTGTTGGAAAAAAGTATGCATAGGCCTTGGCATGTTTATTGCTTGCAGGAGTTGGATTTCTGTGGAGGACATTTGATTGCTTATGATCTGCCCCTGAGTAGTTCTGAACCAATAAAACATCTGAGCTTAGATGCTAGGGGTTCTACTGTCCATTCTGGCACTAGCCAGGATGGGGGTTCCCTCTGCTGAGGTCTGGCAGAATTTACATCTATAAAACAACCTCCTTGTCTTCCTTGCTGAGTCACCCCAGCAGCAATATACTATTACAGGACAGTTTTTTATTTTGTCTAAGTAAATCACTGGTTCTCACCCTGGAGCTCTGGAGCCTTAGAGCATTTCAGCCTCTGTACAATTTAGTATTATTCCTTGAACAGGAAGGCTTCAGTCTTCATACAATCTAGAACATTTAGCCTGCTAGGCTGGACCTGAAAGGCTTTCAGCCTTAGCCTTCTGAGACCTAATACTGACTGAGCCACTCTGACTAGCTCCATTTGAACTCTTACTCTTCTGGTTTAACTTATTCTCCATTCTGGCATTCTGCTGAACTCTGTTGTGTCTCTATGTCTTTCCCTGTGCTCTCATTGAGTCATCCTGCCTCTGTAGCTAACTGTAATGTAACTCACTCCAGCCTTGGCTTCTGTAACTCCTTCTATAGTTAAGTAACTGACTCTTCAACTTACTCTGTTAAATTACTCCTCAACTGACTTCTTCAATGGACAGTTCTATCTACTCCAGTTAACTGACTGACTGATTCTTCAACAGACTCCTATGTGTGACTCTTCAACTGATGCTTCTTAACTGACTCTGGTAATTGAATCACTCTGTTTACTGCCTCCAAATCCACTATAACTCTCCTTAACTGCTGTGAGCTTGCATTTTTGCATGAGAGTTGAGCATGTCCTTGCTCTGCTAATTCTGTCTGATTCATCACTTTGTCTGCCATTCACTCAGACGCATATCAGACATCACTTCCTGTGTGACACTGACCCCTGAGCTCAGCTTCCTGTGTTGCTTCTTCGTTTTTCTTTGTTTCTTTGTTTTTTTTTGTTGTTGTTGTTGGATTTTTTTGTTGTTGTTGTTTTTGTTTGTTTGTTTTTTTAGGAATGGGAGGCATGGACCAGCACTGCTTTCTGAATATTCAGATTAAGAGTGTGTCTTAATTCCATTGAGATCACACAGGCCTCTGAACATAGGGTCTTGGAATATAGAGCCTAGATTTCACACAGTCTATTCCCCTACAATTTATAAGGTACATGTTTGCTTACAGAATTTAAATCATTTTAATTCCCTTACACCACTGTCAGGTTCCAGCCTCTGCTTGAGGTCATCCGTTGAGAAAGGGATGTATGGGAGCAACGTGGAGAATTGATTCAGGAGTCAAAAGTTGGTACAAGCTGGCAACTAGTCATCTCAGGAGACCATCAGAACTTAATAATTATCTACTTCTCCCTCTGTCTCTGTCTCTCTCTCTCTGTCTCTCTCTATATCTTTTCTCTTTCCATTTCTCTTTCTCCTTCTTCCTTCTGCTTCTTTTTCTTCTGCTTCTCTTTCTTCTGCTTCTCCCCTATATCTATCCAAACTTCAATCATATGTTTCTTTAGCATTAACAGCCTCTATTCCTCTTTCCCTTGACTATCTATTTTTCTTGTTTCTGGGGCTCTCTGTAAACCCCAGCCAGTTCAGGAAACACAGGCTCAGGAGTATAATTCTGTCCCTTAACTTGGATACACCATACAATACTAAAAAGTTCTTAAGGAAGAATCCATGCACAATTTTATCTTGTTCCTAGTTGACTTGCATTTAACGAGGCTGACCCAGGGGCAACAGCCTTTAGGGCACTCACAAAGTCTTCCACCTTAGAGTCATTAGATTCAGCCTCCTTTCTTTTCAAGGGACCAACAAGAAGTGAGGCTCCCATGGAGGCATTGGCTTGGGTCCCATTTACAATAACAAAGGAAGCTTTAGAAAGAAAAAGAAAAGAATAGCATATAAAGAATAGTAGGCTCATTTGTAGAGCAGTTATTGCCAGATGTCTTCGGCAGAGGTGGCACGCCAGAGGCTGGAACTGTGTCAGCTGCCATCTGTGCAGCCATGCTCCTGGCTCATCACTAAGCATTTGTGCTTGCACACCACTATGCTACAGAGAGTGATTTTCAATTCTAGCCTCGTTCTTGCCTGATATGATGGTCACATATTTGCAATTTGCTCATTTTTCCTTCTTTGTCCCCATATATTTTGCTATTTTCAGTTTGAATGAAATTTTCTTAATGAAATCTAAGTACTGCATTGAACACTGCTGATGATACTCTAGTCCACAGATGGAATGAAATGAAATGCAGATAGAATGATTGATTGGTATTTGTAAGCTTCAAATGAGAGAGTTAACATGAAATTCAAACTACACATCACAGAATGTATTGAATTTACTGTATAGTTTTATTTATAGATACATTTTAAATTATTTTTGCTACATAAAGCAGTTTCCAGATACTCTTCTGTCTTTATCTGTTATCTTGGATAAATTTGCATAAATTAATTAGAAAAAGATTAGTAGAAATTATCTCATGCCCATTATTTTTAAAATGGGTCAAAATACAAAAGAATTTGCCTCACATCTCTTCTCTCATCCATGCCTTTTGACACACACTACATGCCAATGATTTTGTAGTCAAATTATTTTACTGTTTTAATCACATGATAAAATTATCTTGGCTAATTGCTCCAGGATTTTTTAAAACTTATGGCAGATGTGTTCTTGAAAAATTATGCTTGTTGGATAATATTTGGAAAGAGTCCTAGAACACCCAATTACACAAGAGTTATGGCTCATATAAGGGACACCTACTGTTTTAAAAGGAAGCATGGGATTTATAAATTTTCCACAAAGGAAGTACTGTCTGGAAGATTGAATGGGCCTGGGACTTGAACAAAAGATATTTGTTGTGTTTTTGTTTTTCTGACACCCATTTTGTCAACACCAATTAATTATTAAATGCCATGGTGGTTTGCAACCCCAGCATAAATATTTTACTCAAACATTCTGAATATACCTGATATGTAGCCTCAGTAGAAATATGTGAAGTTTTGAGCTGTTGCCAGATGTTATTCTATCTCTGTAATGTCTTACCATTTAAAGAAAATAAAAAACATTAATGTTTACTTTTTACTATTTTGATCATTTATATAGTGTAAATTATATTTTCAAAGTTATTAGGATAGTACAGCAAATTATTTCTCACAATTAGATTACTTGAAGAAAATAGTTTTATTAAATGCAATTAAATGATAAAATTTACCTGTGTTATCAGTATTATTTCATAGTATATGGTATGCATGATGTTTTGATTATATTAAAGTCTGTTAATACCCTAGAGTCAAGCTAGGAATAACCAAACATTTTGCCTAGTTGAAAGTAAAAGTGTATAATAAACAAAATTGAAATCTAAATTTATTTTAAAACTCATTCTATAGATATGTCTGTATTTATAATCTTGGAGATTATTATTAAGAACCTCCTTTTATATGATACATTAAAGTGCTAAGAAGTAATATTTTAGTCAATGGTGGACACCATATGAAATACTGGACCCATAAACTGCAATTGAAAGATTCTGTAGCCCTGTGCATATACAGCTGACTAAGAATCAAGGGAAAAAGAAAAAGAAATCTACCAAAATTCACTTAAGAGTGTAAGAGTGAAGCTCAAATTTCGTTAAACTTTTGTTCAGCAATGTCAAAGCATTCAAAATGCTCATTAAAATATAAAGAAAGGTTTTATCAAGAAAGAGAATCACACTACATACATGGAAAGGAAGAACAAAAAAATCTATAATGACTTTTGAGAGGACAATGTCTTTTAGTGTGAGGATTCCAATGCAATTTTTAATTTGATTTATTATTATTAATTATTATTATTGTTGTTGTTGTTGTTGCTGTTGTTGTTATTATGTTTTCTTGTATGATATGTGTGGACACGTGCCAAAGGCCACATGTGGAAGATAAACTCAGTCCTCTCCTTCGACCTTTATGAGGATTTTTGAAATCTAATTTATATTATTAGGCTTATATGGCAATTACGTTAACTCCCTGAGCCTCTTGCCAGACCATAACACAAGATTTTAAGATGTATCAAATGTCAATGAAATGTAATACTATGAAAGGAACACACACGATTTCCAGTAATGAAAGATTAAAATTGAAAATCTACAAATTTTTAAGCAACTAATTAAAAATAAGTTTTAAAAAGAAGTTCCACTTATACAGGAGAAACAGAACATCTCAACAAACTTAGGAAAGAATTAAACAAAATGAGAGCTGAACACAGTGACAAGACTCTGAATGCCTTATAATCCTTGACTAGTATGATGTTGCTAGCACACATATACTATATACAGTGTGTGACAGAAAACTGATCTTTTTTTTCAGATTTCTGAAAACTATTCACTATATTTTTACCCCAGAACTTTTATTCTTGCTTAATCTCTATTGATGATTTTTAGAATGTGCTTTAAGAAAACATCCATTCATATACTAACTACCCATAGCTCTCCTTACCACAGTATCTGATACAGGAGTTGTCTTCCTCATTTTTAGTTCTTGAATTTTATTCTTACCTTTCTCAAAAGTTTTATCATGTTATGCCATTTCGTCTTTCCCAGTAAATCCCTAAAGATCCCTTCCTAGACAAAAAAGCAAATGCAGTTTCATGTACTGATAGACATATATAATCAAATAAATGATATAGATAAAATAAATTTAGAGATGTAGATGTTTACATGTTCAGATAGCTAGTATTTGTAATGGAAGGTTCTTGGCTGGATGATGAATAATAAAATGGATTCAAAGGAGTAAAGAGAGAAGAAGGGAAATTTCTAGATGTAATTTCATGAAAAAGTAAATGGGCAAGCTTAAGTCTATTGTTTGGTTTCTGCTGTCACTGTGAGAAGCTCACACTCTCCCTGTTACACTTTGTACTTCCAGTTTCTCTGTTTAATAAAAACAAATCTATCAAATATCAAATAAATTGGTAATGAAATGCAACTTCTCACACAAGTGAACCATAATTTATGAAATGAAAATTGATAACACAAAAAACACTTTATAAATCTTAGAAAAGGAACTGTTTTTGCAATATACTTCAATAGTGGGTAAATTCATCAATGCATTTGTGAAAACCAACGGAATCTTATAACACAAAGCAGGAATGTATAAACTCAGTTGTAAAAACATCATTTAGGAAATTGAGTAAATCTTAAGAATTAAGTAAAATGGTGTGAAATAATTTAATGATACAATTGAAGGTGATGGGGACAATAGTTTTCTATCTCTGTGATTCCAGAGATGAGTGGAGACTGCAAACTGACAGCAAAGAAATTTACTTGATCACCATATGATTGGTAGTTTCATACAGTTCAGGTAGCAAACCTTGTACTGTCCATATATACCTCAAATGAATGAATGAAGGCTGAGGTTAAAACACGTTAGATCTTATTAACGAGGCAGTATTAGTGCAGGAATGAATATACAAATGGAAGGCTCCAGTGACATTTGTAATAATGGTCAGAGTTAGTGATGCCATTAAGAACTCATATAGATTAAATATTCAGAAAAAGACTATACACATGTATATTTCATTCAGTGAATTCACAGTATTAAAAGTAATGACAATGCATAGTAATAAGCTGAAGTAAGAACCATAACTCATTTGAATAATAACCTCAATCAAATACCTAAAGATGAGAAGCTGAACAAAGAATTAGAACAGAAAGTACACAAGTTCAGTTTGTAACATGTTGCAGTGGCAAAAAAAAATACTCATAGCAAGAGATAGAGAGAGAGAGAACACAATGAAAACACTGTACAAAATGGGCACAGAAGTCACATAAACAGTAAATATCTGAGATCTACTCCTTTTATCAGCAAGAGGAATATTGTATTTAAACCAAAATATCACATAAATTTAGAGTCAAACATAATCTAAATTGAATGAATGGATAACCAAATAAGTAGGAAAAGAGAGATACATCACTAAGTTTGTAGTTATTCCACCATCAAAGAGAAGGAGTTCAACTCAGTGTTCTTTATATGGCTTATTAATCAATTCCTGGCAAAGAGAACCAAATGAAAAACAAGAAAAGAAGGAACATCTTTGTATAGAGAAATATGGCAAACAACCACTTCCAAATGACTAAGGACAATGTAAACAAAAAATCATGTTGGATAAACATTTGTTGAAAGTATCTTATGAAAATGAAAGTTTACATCTTTGATGATCTTCTACCAAACTGATATTATAAGTAGAAAATGATGAAAATCCTATAAACATGCAAATAGTGAAGAATTTAATGTGTGTCTCCTCAATAATTTTCACAAGCTACCAAAGTAATCAAAGAAAAGTTCTGAGAATCTGTCACAGATAATGTACTGATATAATGCAGTTCACAGGAGGGGACACTAAATAGAAAATACACTTGTCAAAAATAAGAATGAATACAATATGAACCTAAGTTAACATGTATTTTATTTGTAGGAAATAAATGATGGTAACTTAAGATATTAATACGGTTAGGAATTTAGTATGCAATGCATGATATAAGTGAGTCAGGCAAGAATTCTTAGGTTATATCTACAGGAAAACATTTCCAAAATATAATAAATTTCATAAAATAAAATAGCAAATACAAAAGAATATATAATAATTTATAAATTTAACCCTTCAAATTACAAAAATAATTGGTATAAATAATAAATAAATAAATAAATAAATAAATAAATAAATAAATGTTATAAAACCAAATTGTAGATTATGAAATCTACCAGCACTGATGTAAGATAACTAATTGCTATATATTTTTGTTGTTGTTTTGATACAGCATTTTTCCACTGTAACTCTGGCTGTACTAGAAGTCACTCTGTAGACCAGTCTGGCCTCAAACTCAGAGGTATTTGCCTGCCTCTACCTCCCGTGCACTGGGATTAAACGTGTGGGACACAACCACCCAGCTTCTAATTGCTGCATATTATTAAGGGAGAGAATCTTTTTCTGTAGACATCAACATAGCAGTTTTATTAATTTCACAAATATGAAGGTTTAAAAAAGAACTATGAACTAATTGCATGCAAACTATGTTAGAGCCTATAAACAGGGAAATATATGAAATTTGATAATGGTTCATTAAGGATAGAAGAACAAGGTTTGGTACAGACATAGTTGTAATGTATTATATAATATAAATCTACATAATAATTACTATATTATGTGGCTAATGAAAATATTGTCTGTGTGGTTTCAGAAATCATGCAAGGATCATATTAAACCAGGGATAGGGTTAGATTAGGGCTAGGGTTAGGGTTAAGGTTCAAGAGTTATATAACCAAGCAACAAAAAAGGAAAAGCCTTATCATCATAAATTTAAAGCATGTTTTAAAGTGACAGTTAACAACAAAAGATGATTTAAATTATTCATGAACAATTGCAGTACTTAAACAAAATGGAGATCATAGAAAACATAAGAGATATTCATGAAGGAATTATGTATTCTTCCAGTCTTCACGGGTTATTCTTTGCCTTAGTACAACCTACTTTCAGGATCCTATCTTCCAAACACACTTCCAACTCTCTGGAGTCCCTGTTTCTTGATGTGGAAAATACACACACAGTTTTCTCCTGCAGCCACTCTCAGCCTTGTCTCCTATACCACTTCTAGTCCTCTCTACCAATCAACAACCTACAGAAGTACTCTCCACCAGGTAAACCTGTAGCCTCCACACTAGGCTAAGATACAGAGAGGGCAACAGAATCCAATCAATGCAACACCAACAACCAAAACAAGATCAGTATCAACACATAGAATCACCCTAATCTTCCCAACCCTAGATGCCAGGACTCCAGTCCCCAAAACACAAACATTAATAGTTAAGAAAATATACTTCCACCAGAATGCAGTAACCTTATTATGGTAGGTCATGAGAAATGGAACACAGCTGAATCACAAGACAAGGATTAAAAATGGAAATTATGAATAAGTTTCACAGCAAAGGCAAAATGTCAAGTATTAGAACTAATCCACACACACAAATATTTATACTATGTAATATGTTAATGTATGTGCAAATATTGAAGATAGTTTGAAAACAAAATCAGTGAAAACCTTTCTGGAGAAATTATGTAGGTTTTTTTTTTTTAAATTATACAAAATAATGTTAACTACTTATAAGAATTGCAGAGAAATTGAATATTCTGAGACAATTTTTTTCCGTGTGTATATGTGCGCATGTACGCGTGCATGCACACACACACACATATACGCGTGCACACACGTTAATGTTAGGTAACTTTTCATATGTACAGCACATTTGCATTTTAACATGAACTTTGCCTTTCAAATAAATAGTATTCATTCATTGTGATTTTTCAAACAGCATAATTGTGCAGTACCAGAAAATTTCATCTTCCAAATTGTATATTCTAGACAGTTTTGCTGGACTTCTCAGATACTTAGTGATTCCCTTTTATAACATAAAAGCATAAACAAGCTGTCCCTGGTTATTCTCATGTGGAAAATGCATTAAGGTAACAGAGAGTGCAATGTTTTATTTCAATGTTTGTGCTAAACCAGGGTATTAAAAGGAAACATATTTTTGTTGCTATTCTTGAAAAGGAATGGCTAGAGCTTTCTGAAAATTGATGTAACTATGTGTGTTTTTTAAATACAGTGCTGTTCTTCAAAGGAGGTCTTTCAACTAAAGCCTGTTAGGTAAACACAGGGAATATATAATCACACGTGAAAGAAATACAACTCGAACATCATTTTTATAACTGTACACTTATAGTCTGTGTGGACATGTCATATCTTCTACTCAGATTCGACAGCTATGCCTTCAGTGGAAGATAAAAGAGTAAATAAGCCATCATTTCTGTGTTGAATGTAAAGTGGGAGTTACATACATTTATGGAGCAACCTTTAGCTCTTTTATGTTTTCTACTTCGTTATTTGAAATTATAATCAAATTTTAGTACTGTTATTCTGTCAAAACCATATCATAGTACATTTTGATTTCTCAAACCAAGAAAAAAAATGTTCAGTCAGGAGCTGTTGTAACTTTTTTAAAAGAAATTTTATAAACATCAAGAATAGTTTTTGAGAATAAGAGACAAATATAATGTTCTAGTTATTGTGAAATCAGACACACATTAGTGTACTTTTTTATATTGATATGTTTTTCAATACTGTATATGACTTATTTTTTGTTCTTTAGAGATTTTAAATATTATCTTTCAAATAATCTATGGATCCATCAAGTAATAGCTGGCATTGTCCATAAACAATCCATTACTATAGTCTGGTTTATGTAAATTAGCTGTTATTGTCTTATTTAAAATTCCACTACTAAGTGGCATTATATACTAGCTGCTCATGACTAATTCCATGTCATTAAGCTATAGAAAATCTCATATCTGTAGCTGTTTATTCATTTATTTTATTTCTTGTTTTACTTTTTTTTAATTATATTTTTTAAGCCTAAACTGTTCACCTTTGATAATCTGGCCTCCACCTGTGGGTTGAGATTTCAGGCTTCACACCACTTGCTTCTATAGATCTGTAGGGTAAACTACTCAATGTAATCATTGAGTCTGTTATTTCCAAGATCTCTTTACATCTTCCTACTTAATATTGATATATAATGATTCTCCATAAAATATTTACGTCATTTTAGCAGCAAAATTTCTCTATTATCTATTTTTCTTTCCCCCACTGCTGAGTACACAGGGACATGGTGTCCTTTTTCTACTTTATCCCTTCCAGTGCTGTGCTAAATTTCTAAGTTTTCGCATGCTAATGAAATTAATATCATAGGAAATCAAATGCTGACTGCTTGGGCGAATTGTCTCTATGGAGGGGAGAAGTGGTTCTTATTGGCAGAACAAGAGATGACATTTGGGAGAGAGTAGAAACAGATGGTGCCTCTGAGGAAAAGCTCTTGATAACATTTCCATCTCTGTATGAAACCAGGGCTATTTAGCAGGAAATCCCAAGGAGCATCAATAGGAATGGTTTGGTCAATCTAAAATTGATGGAATATGGTAAATCCCACATAGACTCTTGATTTCAGAATAGAAATCATGAGTACCTCAACTGAACTCTCTTCATTTATGATGTTGTCGAGAAATAGATAATAATAATAATAATAATAATAATAATAATAATAATAATAGCAAAACTACTGTTTCATAATTTTGCATAAAGAGAAACTTTATAACTTTGTAATTTACTATATACTTATGAACTTTGCAAATTACTATGAAGAAAACATTGACATAGCTCATGTTCTTTTAAACTTCTTCAAGAACAATGTCTGTAGTATATGTAATACCCCTAGTAAGAACAAAATAAACCATTTTATAATATTTTCATTTCTAGCAGGCAAAATATTTTCAAACACATTTCACAGTTAAGGTATTTTTCTTAAGAAAAATAATCTTTAGGATTTATATATTTTTTTCTTCTTCAAAACTAATGATTGCATCTTTATGGTGTTTAACTATTTGAATAAAAGTATTTATTACATTTGTCTATGGGTAGCTTTGTTCTTCTCTGTTCCTCATTCTTCAATATTTTTATTTGTTATATTAGATATGTGCTATAACCCAAATTCTTTATTATCTTAAATAAAAAATCACGTATGGAATCTCAGAGACAGGGTTGTCTCAATAAGATGTAAACAATTCCAAGAAAAGTACGCATCTCGTTGTAGTTGGGTAAGATCTCATAGGGCTCCACAACTAAGTGAAGAGAGAGGGATCATTAGTCTTCCTTAGGGACAAATCCCCAATTGATTATAAAATACAAAATAGTTATCCATAGAGACATATACATGACAGACAACAATGAGAAGCCTTGACAAGTTGTATTTATATTTTGTTTTATTTATATTTGTATAAAAGCAATGGATAAAGAACAAAAGACTGAATTTCGTAGGGAGGGAGAACTGGACATGAAGGGATAGGAGGGAGAAGAACAACTGGAAACTGAAGTAATTTTAGTTTAACTAAATAAAAGAAGAAATAGAGAAGCAGGGCTTAAAAGCTTTCTATCACTTCTCCACTAATTTAAGATTTTTGACAATATCTGACTTTATAATCCACTTTATAAGCTGTTATTAAATATGTATCATGCTTTGAACTTTAAATTGATTTCAATAACCACCTCTAAGCACAATGGAAAAGCTCCAAGACATGACTGATCATATGAATATTTATGAAAATTTAACCCAGTGAAGTATGAGACAAAATTTATCATCAGTGAGGCAAAAAAGATGACATAAAATGTAGGATATTAAACTAGACAGATAACAAAGTGAAATTCCTATAAGGTATGCACAGGAGAAATAGTGTATTCAAAAGCAATGAACAAGAATCACACTGTTTTTAGTATAGTCTGTGATAATACTAATTATCCATTCCTACAAAATTATCTAATCTTTACACATTAGATTTCACAAAATATTTTCTTTAACATATAACTTTTTGCCTTATATTAGACTTATTTGCAAGTTTTTGAAGCATGAATTTGTTTTAAAACAGTATCAGAAATATTGACTCCACAGATGATACCTGCATGCCCTAAATCATGTCATGTCTTTCAGTATTTTATAAGCATGATTTCATTGTACATAAGCAAATAACAAAAATACATATAGAAAGGATATATAGGACTGCTGTTTTCTTGCAGCACAGAGTAGGGATTATTCAATAAGTACTCTACTGAGGGTAAAGCAAGACATTGAGATATTTATTTGGATTCTCAATTTAAAAAAAAAAAACACTATTGAATTTCTATCATGGAGACAGTCTCAAGTATCTATTATGAAATTCAGTCATTAAAAGTTAAGAATAAAATTGAAAATACAAAAATAACTTATGGTGTCAACTAGGTGCTTAAGTCACCTCTTACATTTTGTTCAACACCATGTGCAGCTGCATGGAGATGAGTCCAACTGTTATTGAAGACGTCCTAGGAATGATAGTCAGAATAAAAAACAAAAGTGTAAGTAAAAGCAGAGATAAGAGGAAAGGAAAAATAAGAGAGAAAAGAAGGAAGAAGAAAGAGAAAGATTAAATTTCAGAATTTTTGAAAGTGAATTGTAATGTAGAAACAAACTCATGAGCATGCTGGCTAAGGACATGGAAACTCACATGTGTGAAGGAACCAACTAATGTACATGTTGGCTGTGGACACAAAGACTCAAGTGTCTGAGAAATATGTAAAGAAAATCTAAAAATCGAAGTTGTTTTAATTTGCATTTCCCTGATTGCTAAAGTTGGTGAACATGTTTGGAAGTATTTCTTAGCCAAGTTGGTTTTTATATTGAGAACTTTCTGCTAAGATCCCTTTCTCACATTTTTAAATGGGCTGTTTATTGCCTTCACTCTTTATTTTTGGAGTTCTTCGTATACTCTAGATATTAATCTTCTGTCAGATATACAGCCATCAAAGAATCTATCCAATTTTATCTTCATTCATTTGATTCTTTCTGTAGCTATACAAAGCTGTTTAGTTTTATGACAGCCCTACTGTCAACTGATGGTCTTTATTGCTAGGCAATTATAATCCTTCTCAGAAAATTATTGTTCCTACACTTATATCTTTTAGGACACTGCTGATATTTTCTACTAGTAGTTTTAGCATCTCATATTTCAAATGAGGTCTTTGATCTACTTGGATCTTTTTTTTGGGGGAAGGAGTGTTCATGGTGGTAAATATGAGTATAATTTTACTAATTATTCTTTCTTGCATGTGTTTGTTCCATGGTCCCCAGACTATTTGTTGAAGATACTCTCTGTTCTCATGTATGATTTAGATGTATTGAATTCAAGTATTCAAGAATGTCAAATCTAGTGATGTTTTATGATAAGAGAATAAATGAAGGTTCCAAATGCAGAATATAGAAAATAAGATGTCAGTAGCTGAATAGGTTTCACTGGTCACAAATGCACTGAAAAACATTTAAAAGAGTTGAAGCTAAATCTCAGAATATTTTTAAACTGATAGAACATTTCAGTGCATATTTCATTTTGTTCATTAGTGACTAAATTTGTTGAATACTTTCTCACCTGGGAGAAGAAATCAAACAAAATGTATGATTTTAAGATATATAGATACATCTATATATCATTTTCTTAAAATTGTTTGTACTTCATTTTTTGAATTTTTTATGTGTGTGGGAATTTTGTTGGCATGCTAGTCTTAATATACAGATGCTAACAGAGAAAGTGGAGAACTGTACCAAACCAGGCAGAAATGAAGGAATTCTGACCTCTCCTAAAAAAGAAACTGTTTTATTTTTTTAAATTTATTTTTCTTCTCTTGTACACCATATCCCAACCCCAGTATTCCCTCCCTCCTCTCCTCTCAGCTCCTCTACGTTGCCCCTCTCCACCAGATCCACAAAAACCATGCTTCCTCTCAGAGGAGAATAGGCCTCCCATGGTTACCAATCAATCCAACAGGGCATGACAAGATGGAACTAGGCCAGGTAGGCATCCTACATCAAGGCTGGATGAGGCAGCCAAGTAGGAGGAAATCACTGAAGTTTACATAAAACGGTCAGGAATACCCACACATAGTCCAAACATTTAGGAGTTCTACATGATCACTAAGCCAGACAATCATAAGATATATGAAGAGGACTTAGGGCAGACCCATGCAGTCTTCATGTTTGCCACTTCAGTCTGTGAGCCCCTTAGAGTCCTGGCATGTTGACTCTGTGTGGTATATATTCTCTTGATATCCTTGTATCTCAACCAATCTGTCTTCTGATGCCAAATAAATGTGAATTTCCCAAGTGAACAAGATGTGAATTTCCCAATTAATCTCATGCAGGAGAAGGAAAAGACTCCAGGCAAAGTAGGAACTTCTATTCTAGTCTATCCTAGAAAGACATTTCACATATTCTCACAAACTTGACATATGAGACTGAAGCACAGGAAATGATGGTCAGAGTCACACCTTGGCCCGAAATTCTTTTTAAATTTTAAACCTACTTCAAGACCACAAAGATAGATTTGGTGAATTCCATTGATTTATTTTGTCCTTCTTTTCCGATGTGAACACGTTGAATGAATCCTTTTTTATAATTTTCACTATTTAAAACATTTTTAGTAATATGTAGATTGTTAGCTTTTAACATCTATATAAAAATGAAACTTTTTTTTTCTTTTTTGGTTTTTTGAGACAAAGTTTCTCTGTTGTAACTCCGGCTGTCCTGGAACTCACTCTGTAAACCAGGATGACCTTGAACTCATGGAGATCTGATGCCTTTGCCTCCTGAGTGTGGGGATTAAAGGTATATGCCACCACTTCCCAGTGAGACTTTCTTTTAGGGTACATTTTAAAAGGTACACACATTCAAACTTTCTAAAGAAATGTTCTTTCAAATTTTGCTTTTCTAATTATAGTACTAGTTTCAATCTACTCCTCTGTTAATATGTTTACTTCCAATTTTAAAAGATGAGGCAAGATAGAATTGTAAAAAAAATACTGTTCAAAGAGGAAAGAGGCAGTTCAATCAAGGATGTTGAGTATTCTAGGTTTCCATGTGAAACATACACATACACACACACACACACACACACACACACACACACACAAACACCAATAATTACAACAAAAACAAAACTAATGACAAAAAAATTGGATCTAAATATAAACTTAAATTCTGCACAAGTCCTCAAAATCTTGTGAAATACAAGCAGATAATGCTACGGCATTGAACTTGGCGATGATCACTTACATATCTTAATAGAAGCACAAGAAACAGAATTACAATTACACAATATAGTAATCTTAATCTTGAAACCTTTGAATAGCAAATGAAAATCTCAATAACATGAAATCACAAATTATGGAATGGTAGATAGAACTTTTGCAAATAATAATATCTTCTTAAAAGTTGGATTAAAGAAACAAAACACACAGTGCCATTTGCAGTGGGATTATAGGGGTAGAGAGAAAAGGAAGATGTTCTATAATGAACTTCATCTTTGCATGATGCATAGATAAATTATTTAAATAAAGTTAACCATGTCAAGTGAAACACATGAAAGATATGTTTACATTCTGTACTAAAAACTTACACATATTATTGAACATGGGGATCATATTTTGTGTTCAAAGGCAGGTCTAGCAACCCAGTTCAGTAAGCCAATTAAAAGAGTCAAGTAAAAAGAGAAAAGCAGAAAAAGGAGACTTATTCAATATAGCCAGTTAAGAAGAGGGATAAATGTATCTAAGAAACCAATCTCCAAATACATCTTCACGCTCCTGTCTAAGTAGAGGGTCAAGCATATGTAAACCTTCACAGTCTAGTCTAGTTCTGATCTTGCCTGCCATTACTTCATCATTGGGTGGACTTCAGTATCATCTTGAAGATTATCTGACAAGTTCTTAGAACCCTGTAGAATATCATTCTCAAGACAATGTATTCCTTTGGTGGTGCCATTTACCTCACCCAGGATGAGATTCCTATGGAAATTCTCATTTATTTGGAATACCTTGTTTCAATAGTATGATAGTGAGATTGAGATTCATAAATGTCTCTTCAGAATACCTTCAACTTCTGGGCCAGATGCACATTGACTTTAAATCATATTGATGTAAAAGAATGATAGTTTAATATATATAATCATTGCTGTGTGATATAGTCCTACAGTGCAATGTATTTCTATTAGTCCATTTTCTGTTTAACATAAAAGTATTTTCTGTGAGCCAATTTTACCCCATAATGAAAATTATAAATTCATCTTGATTTATTTCATTAATCACACATTGCTGTTGATTCTCTTATTAGATGAAAAAAAACCTAAGTCATGACTGGATAAATAGGTGTCTGATATTCAGTTAAGGGAAAATATTGAATTCAAAGTGCTATTTCTGTAGGTGTTGGATATCTTTCTTTTTGCTAATAAAGGTAAATATGTATAATAAAATAACAAAACTGAGGGCAAGTCACAATAGAATGCAGAAAATAGGGCAGGGCATTGATGATGGGAGGGAAGTCAAACAACAATAATAGAAAAAGGAAGGAATAATATAAAATATTTTCAGGTATATAAGCACATACGAATTTTAAGGTAAAGGAGTAATACAAAAACAAATATTTCAACAGAGAATGAAACAGACAAGAATTTAATTCTGATTATAAAAAAAAATCAAGTAGGAGATACCATTGTCCATTCTTAAGATGGTGAGAGAGAGAATATTTCTTGAAAGGATAGGAGATGGCGTCTATAAATGGCCATAATATGAAGCAAATATATTGAAAGAAGGAAAGTCAACAAAATAATTGATTAATGGGTTGACTTCATGATGTCCTTTGGGAAGGTCCATGAACATGAAAGACTGGGAAATTAAAAATTCAGGTAGAGGCAGATTCAGTGTCCGGGACCAGGCTTTTCTGCTCCCTAGAATGTGTCTTCCTACTGTGTCCTCAACTGCTGAAAGTGGTAAATTGTTCCCTGTAAGCAAATTTTACAATCAAATCCATTCACTCTCTAAAGATGCCAATAATCTCACCATTTCTTAATCCTCATTTCTTGGAAAACACAAATTTGAGAAGTGAAGTTTGACAGGAAGAGATGCAGATATAACTTTTCCACAGGTTGGTCAGAATAAAATGAGAAGCGTGGCTCCTCACAAATATCTTGTGCCTATGCAATGAACATTACAACATTAAGTTCACCCACGATGAGAGAACTTTTTACAAATGATGTCTTGTATATCGTAATCCTACCCTGACATGAAAAGGATGGACCTAGAAATTTTCATTAACCTGTTTGGACCCTCGTGTATCTCCTCTATACCACCTAAAATTAGTTTGAACCATGGATATAATTAGATAGTTTGTGAAACCTAATTTGGAGGAATCTGTTAATCTTAAAATGAGCTATTTATTTCAGATTTTGTTTTTTTAATGTCTTATGCAAGTGGTAGTTACCTTTGGGCTGATGAAAATTTGATATTTGCTCCATTTTAAAAAAATGTATTATCGTTGTGATTTATGTAGTGCCCCTGATGCATCATTGTCTCCACATGTTGATGATAATTTAAATAAGAATCTCACTTTTACTGTAGGCAACAGACCTAACTTTTGGTAACGCACATACATTTGGTAAATTCTTGTCTGTCTCCTTGACATGCAAAAATTTTAAAAGTTTCTTTCTAGTTTAAGAACTTCATAATGATAGTGAGATATTCTCAATAATTGGCAGATGTCCTTCAGAAATGGAATCAGATATCCTTCAGAAATGGAATCAATGATAAAAAAAAAAGTTACCATTTCCCAGTTTCTAAAAGAAAAAGGAGGATAACTTTTTCAAGTGATCGACCCCCTTCACTAAGGTTCAGGTTGCAGAAAACGGAGTGGAAAGATTGTAAAAATACAGAGAATAGGAAAAAGTCTATGATTTGCTGTGCTCTAGACATGGCATAGCTGTTACATACAGAAGTTCAAAGCAACTGTGTTGGTTACATGCCTGAAACCTGCACAAATCAAATGGGTAAAGAATTCAAGTATGGATGTTGAGGGGCTCAGAAGGCCCCAATCCTTAACTGACAAACTATATGTAGCAGTTGATAAGGTGGGGAAGACAATTTTCTTTGAAGATGGCTACTGACAAGTTGCCCATGCTTCAGTGACTGACCACAGCCATCCATACATGTAATGCTGACTGGGACCAATATATTAAAAAATAGTGGACTTGAAGCCAGACAGAAGCAGATAAACTGGGAAGAATAGCAAGGGTAAACAGAGTGAGCAATAGGAGAATATGATTAGTATGCACTGGGTACATATAAATTTAAAAATACACATTTTAAAGCACTTCCTGTCATAAAGATAAGAGAAAATTTTATTTGACCAAAGAAAATTAGTGAATATGGATGGCTGATGACCCTCTTTGTTCATAGAACTTTAGAGCCTTTGTTTCAAACAGAGTTTGATTCGGTCAGATTTGACCCACATCCTCAATTAACTGGATATTTAATAAATCTTACATTGTACACATACAGTGAACTATTTGTTGTATCAATTCTCAATGAAAATTTTGAGTCATATGAATTAATCATGATTTACATATCTAATTACTCATTACATAAATAGAAACCTTATTGTGCAAATATATTTTATTAGCCATTTATCAAACATGTTTCTATTGACTGGTTATGTCTAGTCACATCAGCATTATCTTATTTAACCATGAAATCTGCTTAAATATGAAATGTAATCATTATATATACATAATTATACAAATTCTATTTTTAAAATCAAATGAATTTAAACGAAACATATAAATTTAGACATTAGTATTATCCATACATCCAACAGTAGTTTCTCAGGTTATTAAAATTGAAAAAAAGAGTATTTGCTTTGTATTTACTTTACTATTATAAGGATAATGAAAGTTTGATCCAATCTCTTATTTTTGAAGGTAAAAGTCACTAACACCAACTTCTTGTCTTAAATTTTAAACTTTTAGACTGATGCTTGGCTCTTTCTTTAAGGTATTTTTAAAAATTAATTATTTCTGGCACATATACTTAGGGGATAATTCCTCTAAATGAGCATTGAGAATTAGCTATAGAATTTAAAGAGTGAAAGTATTTGTGCAGAACAATATTAGAAAATTATATATAAGCATTAATCAAATTGAATACTAATTACCAAGTACAATTCAACAACACCCACAAGAATGAACAAAGAAGCAATAAGACACAGAAAAGAAGTAAACATGCTTTCTTTTCACATCTAGTGAATTGGAAAACAAAAATAGGAAGCTGACTTCACACTGCTCTTTAAACTATTTCTATTGACAAATTTCATACTAACATATGTCTACATAAGATTACTGGACCTTCTTCAAATATGTAATAAATGCTTGCCAAGGTTTGGTCAGGGACAATGCAAGAAACTTGGGAAAAGATCTAGATACATAGGACTTATACCATTAGCACTCTCATTATCTTATAGCCCCATGACATCATACAAAGGACTATGCAGAACCTCACTTCTCACTACCTCTCACAAGAATGGTATGACTGATGCAGGTAAAAAGATCCAAATATTGTAATTACTGATGAATATTATTTCAGCTATGGATGCTCTAACATTCAAGGAAAATATATTTTTGTTTTTTTGACAGAATTTTCACATGCATTTATTGTTTGTTATTGACAAATAATTATGTATTAGTCATAGATTTATCAACTATTTCTCTTGATGAACTTCACATAGCTTCAACGACAGCACCATTAACTCACTGCCTTTAGTATCAGGCTTTGTGGTTTCTTCTGATGGCATCTAATAATCTAAAATTACATAAAAAGTCAGGTTCTCAAAGATTTTTACTAATTTAATAATTTTTCATAATTAAATTGCTCACAATATTTGTCTTATCATATCTGATTCATTTATTCTTTCATCCTCTCTATTCATCTCATTACCTAATTAAGATAACTCAAACTCCCTTATAACCTTGGAACCTTCCCTAGATACTCTTACATGGTGAGTTACACAAAGACCATCTCCCCAGTTTCTGGTATTTTGATATAAAATTGTACAATCTACCACACAATCACTATATTATACAGAAAAATGTGAACACTGTTTTTTATTTTGATATGACACAAAAGAAAATAACCAAATAATACATAATAACACAAATCATACAAATTACTATCATTTTCAACTAAATATTCTAATAGCACACACATACACAGAATTTTCCACAAACTGTGCAATCCACAGAATGAAAATGCAAATACAAAAATTCTCAGACATAAAAAGTACCTTCTGCATCATTTGTATAGCTCTGCACCACCAACTGCGGCAGGTAACCATCATCACTTCCTTTAACACCACATGCCAGGGTTGTTTGGATTTAGACTTTATACAAAAAGATCTATTTGTAAAGTATTCATGTTTTTGTGGCAAAATGTTTTATTTTAGAATAATTTAGATTTACAGAGAAATAATAAAGATGCTATAGAATTCTCTTGTAAGCTTCTGTAAGTTCTCCCTTATTTACATAACTTGGACTATTAATCAAAAAGCAAGACATTAATGTGGTATAACACTATTAGCTAAAGCGCAAGCATTCTGATTTCTTTAGTTTTTACATGAATGTCCTTAGATTGTTCTAGTTTCCAATTCAAGACACTATATTGCATCTAACTGCCACACCTCCCTAGTCTCTTTTTTTTTCTTCTCTTTTGTTGAAAATATAATTTTTCTCACATAATATAACTTGATTTAGCCTCCAGCACTACTCCTTCCAGTTCCTCCCCACCTCACCTCCCTTCCATATTGACTCTCTTTCTGTCTTTCACTTTAAAGCAAACAGGCTTCTAAGGGATAATAATAAAATAAAATGAAATGAAATGAAGCAAAATAAGATAAAATAAAAACTAAAATATCAGAATTGCACAAAACAGGCACAATAAATAGAGCCCAAGAAAGCACAAGAAACAGAGATCCATTTATTCATACACTCAGGACTCCCATAAAAACACTAAACCAAAATCCGTAAGACATAAACAAGGATACAAAATACATACACTAGTGCTGAACTGTAAAGGCCCTATGCCTGCTGTCTCAGTCTTTGTGAATTCATATGGGGTTTGATCATGTTTATTTAGAAGGTCTTGTGTTCTTGGTGTCCTGCATCCCTTCTGGTTCTTACACTCTTTCTGCCTCCTCTTCTAGGGTGTTCCCTAAGTTATGGGGTGAGGGGTTTGTTAGAGACATGCCCTTTACGTCTGAATGTCAGAAGATCTCCCATTCTCTGTGTTTTGTCTGGCTTTGAGTCTCTATATGTGTTCCCATCTGGTGCAGGAGGAAGCTTCTCTGATGATGGCTGAACAAGGTACTGATCTGCTTCTCTGGCCAGAGTTGAAAGTACTCATTTATGTGAGACATCTTCCAACAATATTTATAAAGTTTCTAATATCTCTGTAACATGCCATTATATACAGATAGCAAATTTTATTCAGCATTCTGTTTGTGATATACATGTGACTAATCTGTTTCCAGTTTTACCTAATTTTCAAAGTACTCACCTGTATGGTTATCTGAACTTTGGTGCGCACTTCCTTGCAATCTCTTAATGGGTATTTACTTATTAAATAGAGTAATTCCTTAAAGGCACAAGATAAATATGATATCCTGTTTGAATTCCTTCAGAGACCTCCCATTTCATTAAAAATTAAGTCAAACAATTATGAGAGTTTTACTTCATCTACCTTCTTTATATGCTACACAATTTATTTACTCCCTTTTTCATTCTTTCCCTGTGCCTATGCCACTGAAGGCTCTGCTCACTGGAATACAAACAGATTTTAACTTATAGGGAATTAGATTCTGTGTTATGTTTTGCTGAGATGTATGTTCTTATTAGACTCATACAGAACTTCTTATCCTTCAAGGTGTCACACTGTGAAGGTTTTCCTTGAAACCCAAAAGGGTAAGGGCAATTCTCTTCCTCTCTGCTTTCATCAAAGCATTATCATATTTCTACAAGCATATGTATGAATTTAATTTTTCAGATTTTTTTGCTAATAAAATTTTTTATACACTTCTTTCTAAACTATAAGAATTAGAGAGCAGACATTACACTTAAGTTTATCATTATATAAAAAATATAATTAGTGCTTTAATCAAATATTTGAATGATAACACAAATATATTTAAATTAACAGCTACTTATATTTACTGGCTTTATTAGACTTCAATCTTAAATTCTCCTTTTTTAAACTTTATTAAAACTATTTATACTTTTTTAGATATGATTACCAATTTTCATCCAGCATTTTCCATGCTTTAGTCCAACCAAATCAAATGAGTACTGTAGTTGTAGATGCTGTTATAAGTGGTCTGTGTTTTTAAATAATGAAAAATATGACAAGTTTCTTCAAACACATTCAAGTATGTCAAAAGACAAGTCATCAAATTATTACAGTAAAATATTATACATCAAATATTGGTTGACTATTATACAAACAACTAGTTCATTGGAGTGGATATTTAAATGACTTTAAGCCCTAAAACTATTTCAATGGATATTAAAAATGGATTTTGCCAATTGATTTTCTGACTTAGATGGTTATAACCTAATAAGATATCTAACTTGTCTAAACTTGTCTCTCAATTATGCTCTGTTTTTGTATAGAAGCACCTCCCTCAACATTTCTTTTTCATTCATTTACTCAATATATAATTATTGATGATACTGTCTAGACTTGTGTGAATAAAAAAGATAAACAAAAGGAGATTAACTAGGTAGTGGATGATAAAATCATTGTTAGAGGGATTTTCATCTCCTATTTACACTTTTATTTCTCCAGTTCTCAATTTACTACTTCTCCCTATAACAGTCTTCAGTTTTCCACTACTTACATATTTTTTTTTCAATAAAGTCCTATTCAAAACCAGCCACTCCTTTATTTCTCTCTAGCCTTCATTCAGTGAGAGAGGAAGACAGATTAGAAATGAGACAAAACATCATACAAACTTACAAATACACTGTCAACTTTCCTGCAACCACAAAACAAAAAACAAAATGCAGCTGTCATTACATCTCTGAGGCAAAGTATTTGTTCATGCCATTGACTTTTTCAGACTCCATACCTTAACAAGACAATGGACGTATTATTCCTTTGCCTAGTGCTGTGATCAGAGATCCTTGCAGACACTGGGCAAGAGCTCTCACTGCTTCTCATTCTCAGACTCCAAACAACACAGTTCTAATATGCTCTAGCCCATGCTTTACACAGATGGGTATTTCCTTTAAAATGAAAGATAGATATGGGAGTTGTCATCTTTGGAAGTTCATAAATAGAAAAGATAGTTTTTTACTTTGTAATAACTCAGAAACAACTGGAAAAATGTTTATAACTGAAAAAGAAGTCAACCTTCAGGCTAAGTCTAAGCATAAAACTGTTATCCTAAATGCTGTCTACAGGAACAACCAGAACAGAAAAAAAAAAAATGTGATTGACTGGGCACCATGCCCTGTAATAAAAAATGCCTCACAGAACTCAATTTTACATTTCCTATTGCAAAGGATGAAATACATGCCACATGTTTTGGTCACTCTTCTTAGTAATATGATAGAGTTTGCAATATAGTATTATTGACACTGATTTATTAATATTGATTTCTAAGCTGTAAAACATAGACAAAGCTATTTTCCTTTGCTTTCTTTCCTAAGTAGATCAAAATAAAAATGGTGAATTATAGATTGCGAGCTGTCTTGACATTTGATAAAATATGAACAGAATAGCTTTTCAGTGTCATATTTCAACAACTGTAATTAATTGCCATAAAAGAGTACACTCTAGTAAAATAGAATCATTTTAGGTTTAAAGAATAGTAAGATTTAAAACAAATTGATGCTATGCATAGAAATATATGATATTGAATAATGGATAATTTAACTGCTTAAAATAAAAAAATATTTTCAAAAGAAACACATAAATGCAGCACAATTTCATTAACAAAATTATGTTGCCTATTATTCTATAATATTAGGCAAATTTGCATTTTACTTTTGAAAATTGTATACTTTCTTAGGCAAAATTGGTTATGATTAATTTTCTGTCCGTATTTCATAACTAAAAGAGAAACTCAGTGTTTTACTATGTGGCCTTGTCTGCCAAGATCTTACAATTTTAACCAGATTCACAGATGTGTAGCAATTCTATATCTGATTCTTAATTTCTTGTGTTACAAGCTTTTTCCACTACAACCATTTTAACATACCTTTTAAGAAGAATAAAGCAGTATTTTTGCTGCCATACTATGCAAAATACTATAATGTATGTAAAACTAAAATATACAAATGAATTTACCATGATTTTCAGAGCTTAGTAATTTAAAAATGAACAATAGAAAGAATATTCATTGTATGAATTACCTAAAAATCTTATAGTAAAACAGTTTGTACACTGATTAAAAATTAATCAATAAGTTGCTTTAATCATTTAATAAGCAATATTTATTATGTTCAGGGGAAGGTTTATCTGAAATAGAAGCAGATTATCTAGGATATCTCTCTAACCAAACAATACTGTACAATTAATGTCTCATATCTTTCTCAAAACAGTCATATTTCTAATGGAATTTTGTACAAAGACATAACACCTTTAGCAAAACAATAAGAATTCTAAACTATAAAATTTGTACTAAAGATTCTGAAGTATTTTATATTTTAATTTATATATATATTTCTTTATACCATTGCAATTTCATCAGTATATATAAACATAGTTAGAACTCTGTGGATAATTAAAGTATCACTATATAATAAAATTTACATTTTAGTTTTAAATGCAGGTGATTTGAAGTTTCTCATGTATAAATATATCTGCAAAGAACTCAAAATATCTGCGCAAATATTTCTTGTAACAAATTGTTTTAGATTGTTTGATAGAACTTAAAAGTAACTGGTGTTATGCTGTCAATGAGATTGACTCTACGAAAATCTATCACCAAGAAATTAATTAGATACTGCATAGTTATTCATAGTTGTTCTACTTGTGTCATTAAGTCAACAAAAACTACTGGACCACAAAAGGAACATTCTAGTTATTTGGGCAGACTCATCTGAATGGAAACGATTATGCATTGATCAAATCAAGTTCTCCAGAGGTTGGCTGTTAAGTGGAGTGAAATGCTTGAACCCATTACAGACTTTGTTGATTCCTTAACCCTCTGCATATTTTTTTTCTCTAATACAAAACTCAATAACTGAAAGTCCCTTTAGGAAGCAATAATTGTCCAATTCTGTCTGTTTCACTAGACAATACTCTGATAATGTAGGGAACATATTGTAGTATTTACGGAGCACACCTGCAGGCCTCCACAGCTGTTGTGGGTTCATGGGTACAACCTCAATATCACAGCATCTGGATGGGAACTTTTCAGGGCACTCTTCACTAACCTCTGGTTCTTAAATTATTTCTAGCCCCTCCTCTCTCATGGTCCCTAGGTCCTGAGTGGATGAGTTGAGAGATATACAGGTGTCTTCTTAATAAGCATTCATTGGTAATTCTTTGTACCTTGACAAACTTCTCATTTTTACCCATCACCCAGGCTGAGTCCCTCATTATCCTATAGGTATAAACATAAATATTTAGAAAATGATATGATTCTTTGTTAATTTTGTTCTCCACTTGAGCTCATGTCCCTAGTTAGCCATAGACTCTGACCAAGTTTATACTCTTTGATGTGCATAATGATTTCTAAATATTTTTGAAACCAATCTGTTGCGTACCATGTCTGTTATGAATTCTATATAATCTTAAGGCATAATTTTGATCTCTAGCAGAAATTAGTATGAATATTTAGGAGCATTTATAAAATCTTAGTATTTCTATTCACAATTAAAATGAATGGTGATTTTTTTTCAAAATCAGTATTATTAAATAAATGTAAATAGATATTAAAACATATATTTTAACTGTTGGTTTGATCCCCACCCCTAGCACCACCTCCACTCCATCCCAGCCCGCCAGCAGCTGGGTTTCTGTTTGGTTTCCTTCTCTGGCCAGGAGCAGGAAACTCGCCCTAGGAGTGGCAGAAAAGCGCAGGAGGACTGAAGTGGGTTTCTAGAATGGATCGTAGACTCTGACCCCCTTGCCAAGAATGAACAAACTAGATGCAATACAAAAGTCCCAGGAGACCTTCTGGTGGAAGTAGTACTCCTTTTAATCCAGAAAATCTCCTCCCTATATCTCCCCCAGAGGGGGAGGACTCCTGGTACTCAGGGTGGGGAGTCATATTTGCATATGGGGTGGGCACCTGGCCTCATGATTTCCCAGAGACAGAGAGGGAGGTTATCAGCCACAGGGCAGACAAGTGCTTGCCAAATTATTTTCCTTTTGCTTCTGTGAAACAGGTAATATGCAATATTTAGCTAGGATCTCGCCAGGGCCAAAGGAGTTGCTGAATGTCCTCCAACTCTCTCACCTTCTGGGAGGGTGAGGCTCTTCCTAGTTGCTTGGCCTCATTCTTCAGCCCTATGGAGGTCCCACATTTAACCACTTGATTTTTTTTGTCTATATATGAATTATATTATATCATATTACACAAAGTACATAAGAAAATGTGAAAATAATGCTTATCTATAAATATAAATAAATATAAATATAAAATAAGTTGAAACCACATTAGAAATAATTTTGGTAATGAAAAGTAATACAAGGACTAGTATAAATACAGTTATCTTGGCTCAGTAATTGCCTGTCATTGAGAAGATGAAATTTTATCATTTGTAGTGAGATTTGAAGCCAGAATTTTCTTCACTATCTCCCCAGGAAAAATGTAACACAACACCCCTCCACAGGTTCTTGGGCATTTTTATAATAATATGCCTGGATTCTCTTCTGTGGAGTGGGTTTTCAGTTCAATTAGAAAGCTAATGGTTGCCCACAAAAGATCATTAAATTGATGTGATCTACATGAAACAGTTACTGACAACTATGCTTTTAAGCCACTTAAAATTTTTTATCTTTTTTATTCATGGCCAGCCTCTGAAAAGTCTCCTGGTGCCCAAGCTGAGGGATACAGCATTTAAAAAAAAATAAATCCAAAATAACAGCAGGTTCTAAAAGTACACCAAAGAGTACATTAGTGGTGGATTTGAGGTAGATTGATAACGCTTTCTTTCTCTATAAAGCTTAAACTTCTTTTCCAGAAACTACATAATACATTTGGCCATGGTCAATGTCATGGACAGTCCTATAAGTATTTCCAAAGTGAATGTGGATGGTAGAAGACTGAGAAGTGACCAGGCAGCCAAAAAATAGAGTTAGTGCAAGATGGTGTTACCTTAGTCTTTTCAACATCAGTGGGTATATCTTTCCTATGTTATTGTAGTTGTCACAGTTCATAGCTGGATAGCTAGATTGATATGAAGATTGTCATTTCCTGAGTAAAGTCAATAGAATGTTAGAACTAGAGATAGCTACCAAGACAGCAAGGAATTAGTTGTTTTTATTTTTATGTAAATTTTTATGTGTTATTTTTGTGTGAGAAATTTATGAATTATAGTCAAACATTGTGTTATACTTCTATATCATGAGACATCAAAATAAAAGACCTCTTGAAATTTTCTAAATCAAATGCCAAGAATGAAAATTTGGGAAGATTTCAGTTAATTCTCAAGTATTCTCTCTCTAATTCCCAAACTTTAGGAAATCTATCTTTCTTCTTAGGCCCCAGAATATGGCAGATGAGATTATATACATAACAAGGCATTATGGAAGAATGTCTTCTTTATCTAACTTTGATCTTGACAGCTATATTGTCTGCATAAACTGAGGATATCATTGTCTAAAAGTGTATATTAACATGAATAATATATAACAAATGTCAGAATATAGGAAATGGAATGGAAAGACAAAAAAACAAATTTAATACACAAAAAAGTATTCAACATAAAAATCATTAAAGTAAAAAATAGGAAGGACCATTTTATTGGTTGGTGAAATGTAAATTGAATATACTGAAGCACAGTTTCCCACACTTAGATTGAGCATTAAAAATGATTTTAAAGTACATAGGTACTTGAAGCAAATAAATTAATATATTTTTGTGAAAGAACACATTGCTACACTTATTTTCTATAATAATTTCCTTCTTCTTTACAAGGGCAAATATGCTTTATTGCTTAAAAAATGTGAGCATATTTATCATGTATGCTGTGATCTCTACTGCTGCATACATATATACATTTCTACATAGCCTAAAGAAATTTAAAAACTGACCTTTGTGACCTATATGAAATGTTGTAGATTGAGGTAAATAGTAGGCAGAAATAAGTCAAATGACTAACTACAGGTAAACATCCTTACTCCTAGATATATGTAAGTATATAATGTATAAACACATCTATATGTTTGTGTAAATATTTAAAATCAGTTTGATAGTTACAGTGATAAATACTGATGATTTCCCTCATTTTTCTTTCTTCAATCAGTAAAGGATAAGTCATTTATCTTGCTTTTTCTATCTTTCCTAATATTTGACCATACATTTGTAGCAGATAAAACAAGCAATATGTTTGTTTTACTCTCATTACTAGAAGAAATTTGATGTTATCTAAAGTACAAAATCATTAAAACATTATCATTCCTGGTCTAATTTGTGCATAGTACATTAGTACATCTTCATTCTAAAAAGTGGGAAAATTTCTTACTCCTCAAGATAGTTTTTGAAATTACTTGAAAGATCCAATGAATTTTTTTTTAGTGTACTCCATCATCACTTGCATATGAGATGTCATTAGGCTTGAAAACTACAATCCATAATCATGAGAACATAAATATAGCTCTTATTATAGTCACATACAATTGGAAAATTTTAGAAACCAGGTTCCAGAAAGCTATAAGGAAATACACCCAACCTTTTTACAGTTACAGAAACAAGAGGAAAAGATAAAGCCTGATATTTAGTAACCTATTGCCTACACGTTTGGTTTGAATTTAGAGAAACAAATTGCACAGATTGCATAGAATTGTTCTTACTATTGTTTTTTTTCATAATGTGTGGCACATTTGTCAAAATTTCTGTGTCATTAATAGCTCATATAAATATATAGTGTCTATATGTTGTGTTGTACATTTCAGTAAGTGCTTAGTGCCAGGTATTTATCATGACCTTTCAGAGAGTACTGCTTCAAAGCTTGTAAATGACCTGTGTTTATTTACTGATTTTCACATCCACCTGGGTCACTGAAAACCAATAATCATGTCATTGTTTAACTTTATCCAAAGTGTCTTGCATTCATCAGAAACATACAAATGTGTTCCTAATTTATATTTGCTTCTTTCACTTAGTAACATTGAAATAAGATTGCCCCAAGTATTTTCAAATGCTTTTCCTTAATTTTTCATATTTCTCAGTTATAGTCTATAGTATCAATAGATGTTTTATTCATCCATTACTTTTTGCAAGACATTTGTATTATTTCAAGTAGGATGTATGTGTATACCAATGTGTTTCCTACACTTTCCTCTTGTTCAGTGTAACAGTGGTGCATGTATACTTATCTATAGACTTTATAGACTTATAGACTATATACAAACTATATATAGACCTTATAGACTTGTAGACTATATAGACTTATCTACAGTCTTTCAACAAGCACAAAGCTAATATTTTATATTGAAGAAACTGGACTTTGCTATTAATCACTTCTTTAATGATTCTTCTTTTATGTAATATCATATTTGTGATATATGATACCCTCTCTGAAGAAATACAAACAGTATTTCATATGAAGCATATCTCTGGCAGCACAATTTTTATATTACTGTGAAATTTTAAAAATATTTTACTGTTAAAATATTATTTAATTCTAATGAGTGAGATGGTTCAATGAGTGGATACTACATACCAAGAAATCCACATGGTGAAAAGAAAATAACTGACTCCTACAAATTGTCACCTGTCCTCTACACTTTTACCATGAAACTCTCATACCCACAAAATAAATAAATAACTGAATAAAAACATTTTTAAAACTATTTTACTATTTTTAATATTTATATTAAATAAAATTTCATTAAAAGTATCATATATTTTATGATATTAAATTAGACATAGATCTTTGTCATATTAATTAAAATTATATTGAAATATTCATTAAGTAATATCATTTACATAATTATTTTTGTTATTATCAAAGCAATTTTTGTCTTCTTAATTATGTTTTATTTATTTTATGTATATTACCATAAAAATTTAAAATTATGAAGGGAAGCTTTTTTTTTCAATTGGATTTCATAGCATATTGTTAATATACAAGAAAAAAATTGCACTGATTTTCTTGGTTTTTAGAATTGTTTCTGTTTTTTTTGTAGCACTCTCATATTACAACTGATTGTTTTCAATGTTGATTTCCATTGATCCTATGGTAAGGAAATCTAAATTCCTGAATATAATAAAGTGCTCCTGTTCACCCACATAAACACTTCAATGAACTCTATTGATGCAACAACAAAGGAAGTAAATGACTACCCTCTGACAACAGTCTCTCTCAGGGAATATAGCCTTTGCTTCGTGGTATCTTCTTATGAAGTCTTAAGACAAAGGAGGAATAATGGAATATATCCTCCTAAATTCACAAAAATTCATTGATATCAGCCCCATTTGCATGATGATCTTGTTTCATCACTCCTATTATCATTGAAATCCCTTCTCTTTGTTCCTTTGTACTTCTATGAATCCATTTTCCAGTACTCATTCAACCAAGTCTTTTCATTATGCCTATTCTGAATCAATTGCTCCAAAATCAAGTGTCTTATCCTTTTGTTTTAAAGAAGACAAAACGTGCTGTGTTTTCATGGATCCTTAAATCTCACAATTTTATTGATATTATGTGATATCAATAAATTAGTTCTAACAAAGGCACCTGGCTGTTGTACTTTTCTCTAACTTAAACGGTATCTCTTTATTAATTTACTACATACATGCATAGCTATGGTTTTCCCCTTTTTTCAATCAACATTAATGATAACAATTGTTTGTAGAGGAGAAGAGAGTTTCTTCACATGGGACCATAAGGTCTCATATATCACAGAGCACATATGCTTTACCAACTATTTTGTATATGGAGAGCACATGGAAAATGTATTACACTTCTTTGTTTTCTCCTTTATAATTTACATTATATTTGTTACTGAAATCAATGTACTTGTCATAAATACATTTTTGTAATTGATATAAATCATATGTATAACTTTATACATTTTTATATTTACATATTTTATATTTATGTTTTCATTTTAATTTATATTTATGTTCCATATTTAATTTGTTATAATTTATTAAAGTGGACATTAAATATTGTTAATGTTTGGCACACAGTTAAAATTACTTCTCAGAATTAACCATTATATTGACATTTGAGTTACAACTTCCTTTGTTTTAAATATTCTTATTATATTATGTGAATGACTAATCATGTAAAATACTTCTGCACTTTAAATAAATAATATGGCTTCATCTGAACAGTTTGAAACAGTGCTCTGGAATGTAAAGATCACTATGATCAGTATGAAAGTTAAGCATGCATAAAAGGGCTAAATTATTTATGTTCTATTTGGAAAAAACAAAACAAAATTAATAAACATGAAAACAAGAAAGAATGAACTAACAAACATATTTGAAAAGTTTCTAGAAGTAAAATAAAAAGTTACTGAAATATTTTTAAAATATTGTAGAGACAGATTCAGGGAAAAAGACACTCTGTTCCTTGACTAACTCAATCTTCAGTCCTAGTCCTAGAGCCCTGGAGCATTTTAGCTTCTGTACAATTTAATCTTAAAACTAGAACTTGTCTTCAGCCTCTAAATCTAGAATGTTTAAGCTTCCAGGACTTATTGCTAACTAAGGCACTCTGACTACCTCCTTCTGAACTCAGAGTTGTAATGTACTTAACTGAATCCTGTTTTCAACTCAACTTGCTGTTCTGGCTCAAACTCTTTTCCAAGATGCTGGTTCATACTGACTTTCTGAACCTGCTGATTGTTTCTGAGTGAACTCTTCTGATTCAGGCTGACTGGAGCTGATTCCCTGATTGCCTGCTTGAGACTGCCTCAGACTGCTTCAGACTCCTACAGTCTGTCTGCGTCTCTGCTTCATACTGACTCCTGCTTCATATTCCTGACTCTCTGAGCTAAGAGCCTGCTTTTATATTGTAAGAGTTGAGTGTGTACTCATTTTACTAATTCTTCCTCTGACTTGTCAGTTTCATTCTGACTCATCTCTGACATCACTTCCTGTCTGACACTTCTCCTTCTGATCTCTGTTTTCTGTCTCTGCTTCTTCTTGCTTCTGTCTTGGAGAATTACAGGTTTGTACTATCTATGCCTTCTGAATACTGGAATTAAAAGTGAGTCCTAAAATTATTTTCTACCCTAGAATAGTCATTCTGCCAGATTAAAGGATTAAATATTCCTACGCAAAATATGGAGAAACACTCAGACATAATAGCTCAAGTACCTGTACCTAAGATACATGATGAATAAACCTCTGTTGATCAATATATCACTTGTTCTCATAGTGTTTGTGTCCTATGAACTGAGAGACTTCATTTAAAGAGTTTTTCTTTCTGTTTTCAAGATTATGTACCCAAATTGATTGCCAATTATTTCTCAATTAATCATTTCTCAATATACTGTCTTCTGCCATTAAGATGTTCCTTCTGGGCCTAGAATTATTCATTCAATGGGATGCCTTGCTTTTCTTTAAGTAAAAAATATTTTAATAAAAATTGTAATCCTACCAAAAACAGTCTACGGATTCAATGCAATACCTGTCAAAATCTCAACACAATTCTTTACAGACCTTGAAATGACAATAGTCAACTTTATATGGAAAAACAAAATTCTCAGAATAGCTATAACAAACTTGAACAATAAGAGAACTTCCAGATGTTCCACCACTCCTGATTTCAAGCTCCACTACAGAGCATTAGTAATAAAAACTGCATGGTGTTGGCATAAAAACAGGCACATTGATCCATGAAACTGAATTGAAGGTCCAGACATAAATCAACATACTTATGGATACATGATTTTCATTAAAGAAGTGAGAAATATACTATTAATAAAAAGCTTCTTCAGCAGGAGTCTTGGTCTAGTTGAATGTCTGCATGCACAAGAATGCAATAGGTCCATATTTTTCACACTACACAAAACTCAAGTCTAAGTGGATCAAAAATTTCAACATAAAACCTGGTACACATAACCCAAGAGAAATGAAAATAGGTAATAGCCTTGACCACATTGGCACACGAGACAACTTCCTGAATAGAACACCAATAGGACAGAAACTAAAATCAATGATTAATAAATGGGACCTCATGAAAATGCAAAGCTTCTGCAAAGCTAAGGACACTGTCATTAAGACAAAATGGTAGACTACAGAATGGGAAAAGATTTTAATCAACTCCAATTCTAATAGATAGTTAATATCCAAAATATATAAAGAACTCAAGAAAGAAGATAAAACAAATAATCAAATTAAAAACTGTGGTACAGCTCTAAACAGAATTATCAAAAGAGAAGGCTCAAATGGCTGAGAAAAACTTAAATAAATGTTCGGTGTTCCTAGCCATCAGGGAAATGAAAATCAAAACTACACTGAGATTCCATTTTATACCTGTCATAATGGCAAAGATCAGTAACACAAATGACAACTCATGGTGGCAAGGATATGGAGCAAGAGGAACACTCTCCTTCATTGCTAGCAGGAGTGCAAACTTGTATACTCACTATGGAAATATGGAAATTTATTGTGATTCTTCAGGAAACTGGAACTCTACCTACCTCAAGACCCAGCTATACCACTCTTGGGCATGTATCCAAGGGACACTCCATCCTACCACAAGGATACTTGTCAACTATGTCCGTAGCCTCTTTATTCATAATAGCCAGAAATCGGTAGCAACCTAGATGCCCCTCAACTGATGAATGAATAAAGAAATGTGGTATGTATAGACACAATTGAGAATTACTTAGCTATTATAAATATATATATATACCACCGTGAAATTTGCAGTCAAATTCATGGAACTAGAAAAAATTATCCTGAGGGAAGAAACAAAAACTCAGAAAGACAACATAAGTATCAACTTGCACATGGATTTTAGTTCTTAAGTAAAGGACAAGTACACTATAACCCACAGACCCAGAGAGACTATGCTGCATGGAGGGACCCAATGCAGACATATGGATCTTCCGAGGAGGGGGAAATAAACAGACATTACTTGTGGGCTGGTAGAGGACTCGTTTGGGAACAGGAGGGATCAGCTACAGGGAGAGGGATGGAGGGAGATAATATAGGAAAAGGTGACTAGAATTGGGGGATATTTAGGAAATATCTGGAAAGCTAATAAAGTAAATTTCCCTGGAATCAAAGATGGTGACCCTAGCAAGGACCCATAGCAATGGGGGACAGGAAGCCTGAACAGGTCATCTCTTGTAAACACACAAATCTTCTAGTAATGTGAATGGGATGCCAATGCAGCCACTATACCATTGACCTATAATCTAACCTGCCTGTAGAATCTTTTGGGGCACTGTAAGGGCAGAACTCTATACCACAGGATGGATCCCATGCCTGACACTGAAGAGCTGGCCAAGAACTGGGGACTGAAAAGCTTGGAGAGGGTTCCTAATGATATTCTGCCTGATCCTCTGACTGCCTCAGACTAAACTGCTCTGCTAGGTTTCAAACTGACTCTCACTGTTGGATGACTCTTTCTATGAAACTCACTTTTCCTTCTGCTGAACTGCTTCTGTGTCTCTGCCTCAGACTGCCTCTAATTGCCTTAGATGGCCTCAGAATTCCTGTCTAAACTGAACTTCTCTTGCTCTCTCTCTTTTCTCCATTTGAACTTCTGTCTCTCTCTTCTTTCCTGCCTGTGATCTGAAAGCATCCTTTTCTATTCTGAGAGTTGGGTGTATCCTCATTCTGACTAACTCTGCTAACTCTTGGTCAGATACATCACTTTGCCTACACTTCACTCTGATTCATTTCAGATATCACTTCCTTCTTCCTGTCTGACACTAATTTCTTCTGAACTCTGCTTCCTGTCTCTCTCTCTGCTTCCTCCTCTGCTTTTACTTGCTACTGTCTTGGGAATTAAAAGTATGTGCTATACCACTGCCTTCTGAATACTTGGATTAGAGGTGTGTACTAACATTCTTTCTACCATAGAGCAGCCATGTTGACAGATTAAAAGTGTAAATGTTCCTCTACAGTGGAGGAGGAACTATGGGGACCAGAGGGGACAAGAACACTGGGAAAACAAGCACTCGGAGTGAACTGACCAGGACTCTTAGGAGCTCACAGAGATTGAATCAGCAGACAAGAAGTCAGCAGATTCCACTTTATACATCCCTTTGTTATCTGGGTTGGTGTTCTTGTAGAACACCTAAAATTTGGAGTAGATGTGTATGGGGTCTCTGACCCTTTTACGAGCCACTGGGACTACCCCGTGCTTGGTTCCCTTGTCCTGACTTGATGTAGGAGCTTGAGCCTGGCCTTCTTCCATCTTGATATGCCATGTTCAAATAATAACCCTGGGAGGCCTATTCTGTTCTGAAGGGAAGCAGAAGGGGTATGGAATATGAGGCAAAGATGAGATGGGGGGGCAATTTAGAAGAGAGGAGGGAGAGACTGAAGGGTTCAAGTTTAGTATATGGGTGAAAATATAAATACATTTAATTAAAAAAAGAAAAAGTAACAAGGGATGAACTTCAAACATGAAAATTAAAATGGAAATTAAAATTAAAATGGGGCATGCCTTTAATCCCAACACTTCTGAGGCAGAGTAGGCAGATGAGTTCAAAGCCTAGTTAGAAAAACTAATTAAGGAAAAAATGTAAAACCACCCCAAAATGGAAAAATAAGCAATCAAGTTACTATCATTTTTGCCTAAGCATGATGCATACGAAGATCCAAGAAAGAACAGAAGAAAATTGTAGGTTTTCTGCTGGTTATTTCGTCATTATATATTTGTGTGTGTGTGTGTGTGTGTGTGTGTGTGTGTGTGTGTGTGTGTACATGTCCGTGTGTTTATGTATCTGTATTTATGAGTATGTGTATATGTGTATTCATGAAACTGTGAGAAGTCAAACATGTGACCTGGCGAAGATGTGGTTGTCAGAAGACAACCTCCGATGATGTTCCTTTGCACCTTGATTGAGAAAAGATCTCGGCATTGTTAGACTCTGCAATTGCCCAACCCAAATGATCAATTGCTTTCCTGTCTTTGCTGTCACCTTAGGAACATGGGGCTTATACATGCATGCTACTGTACCAGGCTTCACATGAGATCAGGGGATTTGTACTCATGCCTCATGCTTACATGTCAAGCACTAAACCTACTGAGCTATAAATTCAGCACAATGTATTTGTTTCAACCAAAGCTGTTTTGAATAGACTTCATAATACCTGATGCAGTGAGTCTCAAATTCTATATCTATGTATTAATATTATATAAACACATAATATGAAACTTGATTTTGTAGCTCCAAATGGGGGAAAGTGACAAAAGTATCAAATAATTTTACAGCTAAACGTAGAAATCTTACAAATTAAATCATGAAGAAATTAAGTCATAGAAAATTATAATAATCAAGAAAATATAAAAACACCAATATTTTATAAATTAATATTGGGCATGGCCATTTTCAGACTATTTTCTTTCTGTAATGACTCTTTCATTTAGGTAGTCAAGCTAAATAAACACTTTGTGCATAGGATTTTGATTAAAATCTTTAAATCATTTCTGCTCCAACACACTTGATAGCTAGTTTTGTAATTTTGCTTCTGTCTTGGTTATGTTCCCAGCAGGTTATTAACAATTAATTAGCAATACTTCTCAAATGCTATCTGTGTTAGTCTCCTAATTTCAGGACAGGAAAATGGAAGTTACCAGTATAAACAAGTTGTAATCACAATAATTCTTTTTCGGTAAAGCAGGGGAATTTGCTTTAAGATTGCATTGTTGTTAAATCCAAAATGCATAACTTATTTTCATGAGTATAAAATAATATGCATGCAATTCTGAGGCTGATATTAGAAATATTTTGAACAGCAGCATTTTATTTTCACACTAGTTGTATTCTAATTCTTAGTGAGTGTATTTATTTCTTTACATTTATATGTTTTTGTGTGTTTGTATACTTAAACAGATTCACTGAAGCCCCATGGAAAGTTATACATAGAATAACAATACTGACTCCAAGATTAGCATAAACTTGGCATAATCTAAATGCTTTAGTGGTTTCTTTAAGGAAAGTCAATGCATTTCTGTTTTCAAGGTATGACATTAAGAGTTTAATCAAGAAGTAACATATATTTTAATATTTATAGTCTTCAGTGCTGCCTTTGGTACTTGATGTTGTTGTCTTATTCAATAGCTATGAATATATCTCTACACATTCACATCCTGGTTACAGTCAGACAATGCTTCATGTAATATAGAGGAATAGACCTGCTATGCTTCCTATGCTGATGATCATGGATTTGAATTTGTAAGCAAGTTCCCAATTTAATGCTTTTCCTTATAACCCAACTTGGTCATAGTATCTCTTCATAGCAACAGAATAGTAACAAAGACACTGCTCTTCCAGGAAAAAGAAAAATTGGAGTTTGGTTTCCATCACCTACATGGTGACCCACAATCTTTCGGATGTCCAGCACCTATAAAAAGACAAAACATTTATACATATAAAGTAAAAATAAATAAAACTTCAAGTAAATTTTAAACTATTTTGTGTTGTTATTCACTATTTTTAATTTCATAATTGTAGCAATGGCATTTACTCTGATATTTGATCATAATTCTCTCAGTATAGATCTGAAGTAAACAACAAGGTCCTTGTTGCTTTTGTGGTAAAAAATTGATTTTGAAGCAGCTGTTGCTTCCATGGTAATAACTAAACTAAACAATGTATTTCCGGCTGAAGTTCTGAATCCTGCTTCACCAATTATGGGCCAAGGATCTTGATCTATAGTATTTTTAGCATGTTTTCTAAAGCTCTGCTGATCATTTTGAGTTAGTATATTTAAAGAAAATCTTCTAACTCTTGGCTACAAGTTGTCTGTGCTAGCAATATAAGTAAATATGTATAAAATGTTGATAATTGACAAAATTTGATGTTTTGAAACTCTATTAAGACATTTAATATAAAGATACACATACACACACACACAAACACATGTGTGTGTGTGCATGTGTTCTTGCATGTGCATATGTGCTTGAATATTCTGTTATAATTATTTTAGCATAAACTCTACATTTCCTTATCCAGACATAAAAAACATTACCACTTTATACTAAAATAATAACCAATCTAGAAATAAATTACCTTACAATTATGGAATTAATTTGCCTGCATTTATATATCTATTTTTATCCATATGCCTTGATTTCCTCTCCCATTGTATTGGAGCATAATGCTGTAGAATATGAACTAAAAGCCCGTCTTAGGATCTAAGTTTTGGATCTAAAAGGAAAGCTAGTTACATTTGTAAACACTGCAACAACTGACAGTACTTATTTTTGTAAGTGAATAATGAAAGCTCAAAATGATGCTTAACAGAATGCTAAGCTTAAAAACAGCTGTTTATTCTTTCAAGAGCTTGCTTAAATACAGTATTAAAAACCTGCAGAGTGGCATCATGCTGCCTTTAAATCTCAAAACTGTCAGGCTGTAATCTCATCCAGTAATGAAATATTTGATGAGTAAAAATCACAATTCTTTTTCATAAATTATTGAATGCCTCCAATGTATGATTTCAAAAAAAGACATACACTATATCTTTAAGTAAGCATATCTGAAAAACTATTTTGTAATATATAAAACTAATCTTGGTTATCAAAAATTACTATTTTAATAGATAATACTAACAACAAATTCAAGTAACTTATAAATTCAAATGTGTTATTTTGTTATGTTTTCATGCTGTCTTATGGAGGCTTAATCTAAAACGTTTTATATGACATACAGTTTATCTTGGAATTTTAAGTATCTTTGTATTACATAAGAGACTGATTTTTGAACACTTATATCAACTTTACAACCTAATTGTAGAATTGCATGCATATTATTAAATCAGTTATCCATTATTCACTGTCAAAATTAATTCAAGAAATTAACTTTCTCTATATTGCAGAAAATTTGTACTATTATGTTCATCTAAACATATACCTCAAAAGTGAGAAAAAAAACCTGGATCAGGAATGGGGAGAGATGGCTCAGTGGTTAAAAGATTGTCTGCTTTTTCAGAGGTTTTGGATTTAATTCCCAGCATCCACATTTGACTCACAACCATCTATTACTCTAGTCTAATGGGTTCAGATGACCTCATCTGGTGTGAAGATAAATGTACATGCGGACAAAACCTTCATATAAACAAAATAAATAAATCTTAAAGAAATTAAATGTGGAGGGAACCAGTCTTTTTCACAAATGGGATCACTAAAACTCTACTCAGGAGGGAGTACGAGTGCAGGAAAAATGAGGAATGACAAACAAACAGAGTAGTTTGTTCTTTCATGGGACCCAAAGATATGGCATGCACAATCACGCTTTGAAATGACATGTGGAACACAAAAAGTAAAATGTGGGAGCTTTTTAATAAGGGAATTTACAGCATATAAGCATATTAAGAAAAGAGAGGAGCAAGAGAGAGACTGACAATGTACATTACCAGGGGAGAACCACATCAGAAAGAAAAAAGAGACCTGCTCTGGCAAACACTTTAAAAAGCCAAATGCAGTTTTTTGGTATGCAGATGTTGGTTAGGCCTCCAGAGGCGCTGGTTTGATATGAAGATGTAGTTGCTTGTAGAAGTCAATCACACCCAGGTATCCTTCTTCCTGAAACTTACAAACTTCAAGGTTATCTTGTTTACTATGAAAGAACATTTGACTGAATAACCCATAATTGGTTGAATGCTACTGTTGGCTGAGCAATATCTCCATCTGCCTCAAACAGAGCAGGGTGCCATGCAGGCACCAAAGAAGGGTTTTTTTTTTTTTTTTAATTATGGTTTTTAGCTTTTTGGTGTGTATTTATTTTTTCTCTATCTAGGCTCTTTTTTGCTTCTATCTGTTAAAGGCTTGTCTCTTCCTGGAAGGACCAACACCCACCACAGGAATAGCCTTTACAATGTACTATCTGTATGCATAGATAGCTCTACACATGCCAGGACTTAGAAGCCAGCAAGATATTTTACAATTGCAGTTACTTTTGAGTAAAATGACTATGTACTCAGCCAACAATGGTCAGTTCAAGTATTCTTATGCTATGCAGACTTCATTATTATTGATGAAAGGCTTTTTTTCACCATTATAGCAAAGAGGAGATGTGTGGTTGTCATGCCTCACTCTGATGCAACATTTGTAATAGTATACCTACATGGGCAGATGGACAAAGAAGACAGACATAATTATAGGTGGAAACTTTGTCAGATCTCAGCAGAGAGAACCACCATCCTGGCCAGCTCCATTCTTGATCCACAGTAGAACCCCAAGTGTCTCAGCTCAGGTGTTTTTATTCTTTCAGAACACCTTAGGTATTTTACTGATATCACATGCAGATCATTAGCAATTAAGCAACTCCCACAGAAACCCAACACCTGCAAACAATACAGAACACCCTAGACTTAGGATAGTCCCTCACTGAAAAATGCATGAAACATTTTCAAACATAACTAAAAATAAACTTCCCCAACAGAAGGTTTTATGAAGTGTTCAAATGATGATATTTACAGAGGTCTTTTGTGATTACAGAATTCTTAGAAGTTTATTTTTTGATGTTTTTAGTTGAGACATTTTTGTGATTTTTTTATTTGTTTGGCTGCTTGTTTTTTAAGAAAACTGATGTAGACTTATTACAGACATCAAGTTTGATCTTATCTTTGTCAAGTTTGCTATGCTCTTTGAGTTTCAAAGAGTCAATGTATCACAAATTGTTATTGCAGATAAATTAATGGAAATATATTCATTTTTGAATGAATGATATATGGGGTAGACTTTAATAAAAATTTCATTCTTTATATTTATCAAAAGTATGCTTTGATTGAACCAAAAAATACTTCCCTTACTTGGTACATAATCTATGAAAACATACTACTACAACTTTCTATGAAGTTAGTAACTCTTTTTTCCCTTGCAATAAAATGCAAAATAGACGCATGGAAACAAAGAAAATTTATATACTTTTAATTGATGGAATTTGTTAAGATGTGTTTTACTAAAGACACATAACTCAATTTTTCCATCATTCACCTCTTATTAATGATCTTGCTTTCCTCATTACTTAAATTGTCAATATTTTGGAAATTCACTTGGTTTTTTATCTGCAAGAATTTCAATTTTGGATTCTATGCTCTTTTGTTGATGTATTTTTCTGCTGCATTGATCTCACGACAATCTAAATGTTGCATAATTGCAATAAAACACAGTGTTCACATATTTGAATGCCATTGATCAATTGGCAATTGGAAATTGATCAAGAAACAATTGATGATTCTTCCCACTGCCCCAGGATCCCCTGCTGTTGTGGAAGCTTCTGCTTAGAGCCAAAAAGCCGCTTAGTTAAACTGAACAGTTTTTTTTTTTCAAACCTGACTATAAGAGGACCTAATAACACACATCTGCTATGGTGATGAGAACTCAACCCACAAGGGTACACCGCTTCAACTTACTCTTTAGCCCAGAGGCCTACACACTTCCTGCAGACAAAGTGTAGTGACCAGTTACTTTTCCAGCAAGCCAAACTCTTTCTTAAATCCTGGAAAGTGTTTGCTAAGGTCAGCACATAGAAAATGTTTTCCAGAACAAGTGCTGTTGTATCTCATGCTGACAGCCAAACTTGATACTGTAAGAGTCACTCAGGTGTTACTAGTTTTGAAGGCATGAAGGAGTCATGGAGAGCAGCTGAGGCTTGGCACTGTGAGAGGCCAGGAGAGGCCATTGGTAAAAGTACAGCCTCAGTAGTAGTTGAAAGCCCAGATTGAAGGGGTCATGTTAAGAAGTTGAGACTTGGCACCATGAAGAGAGCCCAGCAGAGGCCATTGGTGAAAGTGCAGCCTCAGTAGCACTTGGAGGCCTAGGATGAAGGAGTCATATAAAAAAGATGAGGCTTGGCACCATGAAGAAAGCCCAGAAGAGGCCATTAGTGAAGGTGCAACCTAACTAGCAAGCTAAAGGCCCATATTGAAGGGGCAATGAAAAGAAGTTGAGGGTTGGCACCATGAAGACAGCCCAAGAGAGGCTAATGGTGAAAGTGCAGCCCAGTTGCAGCAAGGATCCCAGAGTTTTGGAGATGCCAGTACCGTGGGATGACCACCAAGAACAGCAGCAGCAGCGGAGTAGAGCCAGGGAGACCATGGATGACAAACTGTGTGTGTGTTGCAGAGGGCAGAGCCAGAGAAGTAAGCTAAGCTCTTTGGAGGGATCCAGATAAACATGAATAAATTCCAGATAATTGGACATTGATAATCTTTTACTACTGTCCAAAAACATTGAAAAAGTTTGATAGATGATTGGTTTTATCTGGTCCTTTGCATTAGCAACTTGTGATTGTTTTTCTTATAAATAGTTTTGCTGCTGTAGTGTTAAATTGTGTTGTAAAGGCAAAGCATTTTTTTTTTTTTATTACAGAAAGGGGACATGTTGCAGAAGTTTATTTTTAGTTCTGTTTGAAATTGTTTTATGTGTTGTTGGGGAGGGGCTATTCTAATGACAGGTTGTTCTGTATTGTTTGCAGGTGCTGTTTAATTGGTAATGATCTGCATGCGCTATCAGTAAAATACCTAAGGTGTTCTGAAAGAATAAAAACACTTAAGCTGAGATGTTTGGAGTTCCAGTGTGGACATACATCTTGTATTCCATGCTAAACTCCCACAGGAACATACTACTACAAATTTCTATGAAGTTAGTAGCTTTTTTTCCCCCTCACAATAAAATGCAAAATGAACAATTGGAAACAAAGAAAATTTATATAGGTTTAATTGATGGAATTTTGTGAAGATGTCTTTTTCTAAAGACACATAACTCAATTTTTCCATTATTCACCTCTTATTAATGATCTGCTTTCCTCATTACTTAAATTGTCAATGTTTTGGAAATTCACTTGGTTTTTTATCTGCAAGAACTTCAATTTTGGATGCTCTGCTCTTTTGTTGATATATTTTTCCCCTGCATTGATCTCACAACAATCTAAATGTTGCATGATTGCAATAAAATACAGTATATAGTTCATATTTTTGCAAATTTCAAATGTATTTTTCTGTGCTTCACTTGTTTTATTCTCTGTTAGATACTCTAAGTTTATAATTATTTATATTATGCATAATTTTATTTTGAAAAAGCAGTTTTTTCTGTTTTTTGCTTTTGCTTTTTTTTTTTTAATTTGAGATGAATTTAGATAGAAATAGTGTCTCCAAATAATTAAATTTCCAATTTTCATTGTGGTATATCTCTCCAATTATTTATATATATATACATGTAAATATATATATACATACATATATATGTATGTATGTATATATATATGCATATATGTATGTGTGTATATAAATATATAAAAATAAATATAAATATAAAAATATAAATATATATATATATTACATCTCCATTATAGATCATATATACACATTCTAAAATTCATATATACATATATATGAGAAAAGATAACCATTTCAATATTCAATATCTTCATGTACAAAAATCAAATTAAGACCTTATCTGTCACCATAACAAAAAAAATCAAATTAAAGCATGTGGGAAGTTCTACATCTCCTATTAGCTCCTCTGAAAGCTATATGTACAGGGTAGGGAATGGGTCAGAGGTACAAAAGAGACTCTTAGACAAGTTACAAAAAGACTCAGAGTAGAGCCAATCTGCAAAGAAGATTCTGCAACAGATCAGCTTGCCTAGAAGAAGCAGAAACTGGCCAAGCTGACTTAAAGAGGTTTAAATCACAGTCACTTGGAACGAACGCTCTCCCACCTATTAAGCTTTCTGCAGGCTGTGCAGTGTGCTCCAGGTTTCCAGCTTTTGAGAACTGTCACTTATAATAGGGTGGAATTTGTTCATTTCTGTTCCTATATGTTAAGACCAATGCGATGGCTATTCTTGCTTCTCCACTTGACTACATCTGGAATGGGCTGGGTACACCTGTGAGGAATTTTTTTTCTTAATTAAATCATTTAAAGTGGGAAACCCACTTCTAAATGGGATACTTTGAGGTGGGATTCTGGGTCATTCCTGCTGGAAGCTGATTTAAAAGATATGGAAGATAAAAGCTTGATCTCTTTGTCTGCGTTCTCTTCCTCTCTCTGGCAAGTTAATTACTTTACTAGCATTGGAGCCTAATTCTTTGGGATTCCAGCATGTGCTGAAGGTCAGCTGAGATACTCAACTTTGTGGATTGAAATATTACTAGATTCTTGGACCTTCTCTTTGTAGACTGTCACTGTTGAACTCGTGGTACCACGGTGTGTAAACTATTCTAATAAACATATAAATATATTTCAAAAAAATAAGAATATTTATAACTATTTACAAACAACTTAAGGAAGACCTGCTGCAGTCTGAGACAATAAAAACAAAGTCTGAATGAAATAATGTGGACAAGTCATGATGTGAAAATTGAATTCAATAAGGAGATATAAAGGATGAAGGAAAACAATTATGGGACAATGCTAGAAATCTAGTAAGTCTCAGAAGAGACTTTGGAAGAGTATTGAATTTGTTGAAGACTGAAGATTTCTGAAATAGATCTTAATGCATTTTGTTCTATGATTGGGCCATGAGCTAACTGAGGTCAGGCAATAGAATATGGTAGCTTGGAAGAAAATCATACCCTATATTCTCAGGTATTTGAACACTTGGTTACTGGTTGATGTCACAGTTTGGAGAGACAATAAACACTTGTTAGAGAAATTATGTCATTTGGAGTAGGCTTTGAGAGTTCATAGCCTGATCTCAATTTCCATTTAATCTATCTGCTTTTTGTTTATGTCTGAAGATGTGATCTCTTCTTAATCTAATGACCTGCTTCCATTGTGTACCTGTAATTATGGACTGGAATGGTAAGTGAACTCTTCTGTAAGTTGTTTTTTCATCATGAAGTTTCATCATGTCTATCAAATACATCTGATTCAGAAGTGCATTTCAACTTATAGGCATAAGTAAGGACATTCAAGATAAAACTTCTGGTATCCAGAACAAGACTAACCAATGGGAGCTCATGAAAAACAAACAAAAAAATGAAAAACAGAAAACAAAAAGCAAACTTCTGAACAGCAAAGAAAACTGTGAGTCCACTGAATAAGTAGCCCACAGAATGGGGGAAATCTTTGGGAGCTATCCATCTGACAGAGAACTGGAATTTAAAATGTCAAAGAACAAAAATAAAAAAATAAGTAAACATGAAGAAATAAACAATCAAATTGAAAAAGCTTATGCAACTGACAGGATTTTCTCAAAAGAAATAATACAAATTATGAATAAACTCTTTATTAAAGTACTCAAAATCTTTGGCTCATAGGGAAATGCACATTAAAATTTATGATTTCATTTTATGATATGTCAGAATGGCCATCATGATCTATACAAAAGAGAACAAACATTAGTGTGAACATTAGTGTGAATTTGACAAATTTCTTGAGGAACTTATCTACCGCTGTTGGTAGTAGTACTAATAAAGCCATTCTCTTTGAAAATCAGTCTTATGCTTTCTCAAGCAGCTGGAAATAGAATTGCCAAATAACCCAGTAATCATAAGCCTAAGCATATGCCCAACAGATTTTTATCATTTTGTAGAGACACTTTTACCTCTGTTTTTATTACTACCAAGAGATGAATGGCTACAAAAAAAAATAGTACATGTACACAATGGAATATTACTAAGCTAGAAATTAAAACTAAATCATGAAATTTCCACGAAATTGGAAGGAACTAAAAAAAAAATATACTAAGTAAGGTTATTCAGACTCAGAAAGATCAACATTTTATGTTATTTCATTTATGAAGATTCTAGCTTATAGGTGTTTTGTTGTTGTTGTTTTGTTTTGTTTTTTACTTAACTTGGAACAATTACGCAAGCTGGTAGTAAACTACAAAGAGGCCTTTGATAGTTTTGGGGGAAGTATTGTATTATAGGTAATATGAAATTTGAGAAATGTGATACTGGTGGTGGAAAGTCTTAGGCAAAGAGTTACAAGTCTAAGATAAACTGGGGGGTTGTAGAGAAGGGCAACCAAAAAAAAAAATGTGCATGGAAATCCACATGAATTCCTTTCCTCTCACAATTCAACCAAAACATCATGGAGGGATAATGAAATACATATGAATTGTAAGATATGAAGAAATATTCCTGGGAAAGAATTAAGCGATGTTTGTGTAAAGGTATCGAAAGGAAAAACGGTAATCATCAGATTGATCAATACTAATGATGTATAAAAAGCCTTATGGAAATCCAGTATGTAGCAAACTAACTTCAAAACACAACCAAAAAAACATTTTACAGTAATTACCTTGCATGTATAGAAAATGTGACTCCCAGAATACATGGGTGATGAATGAAATGCAAGTTGCTGCTAAAGACTTGGGTTATTTTTCACGAAGATCCTAGTAATTTCCAAAATAAAATAGGAAACTTTCTCCCTGCTAGTGATCTCTCATAGTGCAGGAAGGTGCTATGTAGTCTTGTGGAGGAGAAAGAATGTCAGTAGTCTTACCTACAATATTATAATACTGATGCACCAGGCAAGATTTAGCCTCTGCTGTGATAGTAACACCACAGTTACGTGGTAACTATCTGGTTTTTCATTGGATTTGATGCCTTCACCACACGGTATAATTTCATGCCTAGTACTGTAATTATTGTCAAAAGCCTATGGCCAAGGGGATATAGGCCTTAGGGTAAAGCATGCTATTGTTATTTCACGAAATAGTTATGCTTTCAAAGTAATTTCTAAATACATATATTCATACTCAATATCTGGGCTGCTTTCAAACTTGGACAAAAAAAGTCTGTTTTTATTGTTGTTGTTGTTTAGCTGTTTCAGTGGGAAGGTGTGAACATGGACATGCTTACCTGTTCAAAGTCATGAGTAAAAGAGACTGAGTGCTCAGATCTATGTGAGCCATTTTTATAAATCTTCCACCACCAAGGTTTAGGAACAAGAGCCTTGGATATAATCTGAAAGTATGTAAGAACTAGTGACAGAAATTATTGTGAAATAACTGTCTTCTGAATATGACATGGCTATCACACTAATGAGATCATAACACATGGATTGCCTGCACAGAATGTTTAAAGGCCAAATCAGGCAAAATCTTATCATAGATGAGGTAGATGATTTTCTGGCCCTATCCTTTACTGAGGAGCTATTGGCAATGAATTGTTTATAGAGGAGAGTGAACATAATAGTTTAAATGAGAAATGCTGACTGTAGTCTCAGACATTTAAATATTTGTTCTTGATGACACTAGTCTGGTAAGTTTAAGAGGTTTGGTTTTGCTGGAGGAGGTATGTTACTAGTAGTAGTCTTTGAAATTTAAAAATCCTGCTCCTATTCCCAGTGAGTTTCCTCTTCTTCTTGGTTAGTATTTGAACTGTGTGCTCTTGGCTCCATTTTCATGCCTGCCTGCTGCCATGCTTTACATGTTCGTAATGGGCTCTGATCCCTATGGAACTATAAGCAGAAGTTAACTATGCCTTCTATAAGTTAATTGCCTTGGCCAAACTTTTACCACAATAATAGAAAAGTAATCAAAACATACAACCATGCCTTTTTGAGGCTGCAGCCATTAATATGATTGTTGTGTTTTATGGATAGTCCTTCACTCATGAGCACAGTGAAACTGCATTTAATGAGTTATATAATAAAAAAGAAAAGTTAAGAGAGAGAGAAATACTCATGCATTTTTGAGGAGCTGTTGGAAGAAAATAGGGAAAATGCCAAATCTTAAAAGGTTCAAAGATTATAACACAAAACCTGAAACTGTGAAACTGTTAGAGGAAAAAGTAGGGAAAATGCTTCGTTGCATAAACTAGCTCTGTGGGGCAAATCAACAGTTGGGTGAAGTAAAATGCTACAGATGGGAGAAAATAGTGCTATATATACTTCTGACAGAGGACTAATTTCTATAATATTCAATAGTAGCCGGCTGGTTGTGGTGCACACCTTTAATCCCAGCACTCTGGAGGTATAGGTAGCTGTGAGTTCTAAGTTAGCCCAGTCTACAGAGTGAGTTCCAAGACAGATGGAGTTATAACAGAGAAACACTGTCTCGAAAAAAAAAAAAGAAAAAGAAAAGAATATTAAGCAATAAGAAATAAACAACCAATAATCTATAAATGCACTAATAAAACAGTTTACAAAAGAGGAAATACAAATGGTAAATGAAGACATGAGAAAATGCTTAACAACACTAACCAGCAGAGAAAGGCAAAGTTAAAACTACATTGAGAGTCCTTCTTACTTCAATCAGTAAACAACAAACATTTCTACAATGCTCACATAACAGAACATTTATGCATGTTTGGTAGAGATATAATCATTCCAACCTCTATGGAAATCAATGAAGAGATTTCTCAAAAAACTTAAGAATAGTTTTGCCTAATGTGACCCAGATATACTACTTGTGACTTTTACCTATTTGATTCTAAGTTAACAAAAAAATTCTTATACACAAGTTATTCCACAGTACTACTCACAACAGCTAAGTTACAGAATCAAGCAGAGTGTCCCTCAGCAGAAAATGTATACAGAAGAATGAAATTACATGGTTTTCTGGAAAATAAATGCAACTGAAGACAGTTATATTAAGGAATTGAAGCACGTCTCAGCAAAACAGCTATTGAATATTTTCTCACATTCGCTGAAATTAGAAATGAAATTATCCAAGAAAACAAAGGGTATTAAGAGAGAGGAGAAAGAATAAGAAAAAAGGGCAGATGGGTTATAAAGGGTAGATATATTCAAAATAGAATACATATTAGGAAGATTTTTTTTTTAGAAAATAAACAAGAATGATTTGTGAGATTAAGAACATTACTATTTTCTACTATGTATACTTGTATATTTTAGGTTTATTGACATTCTAGTGAATGATTATTTCAAATATTTGAATAGATAATCAATTAACAACTTGCTTTTCTCACCCCAATAAAAATTACTTAAATTTACTTTTCTGTATATGTATATTTGAATTACATTTTATTCTATTACACAAATTTCTGACTGACTGATAACCTTGAATTTGTACAGACGTATTTTTGGCTTTGTGTTTAAGAGTTATACTGCATCCCTAAGGCAATTCAGAATCTCATTTAACTTGTTAGTATTAAAAGAACTCTGCTTCCCTGCACAGGGCAGCAGCTGAATCCTGTGTGTAGTTCATCTGCTTTCTTCATGTGGTTCTCCCACAGCTCCTTGAACTCACCCTTGTATCTGCACCCTTGAGCACTCAACGGTTGTTGAAATTCTCATTCTTATTCTATTTCCCTATAGGTATTGTGCCCTTTATCACTGAAGCTTATAGTGCACTTTTAATTTCTCTACATGTGAAATTTTATTTCAGAAACCCATAATTTTCATGTTATGCGAAACATGAAAGTATTTGTTGCATGAGTCCATTTATCTTTTCCTGCTCTTCATGCTTCAGTAATTTAAATCTTATGTGCCTACTTTTAGTCTGTTTTGATTGCCACTGCCTTCCCGTTCCAACTCCAGAACATTCTGTTTTCATGTATTTCTTTTTTCAGTAGATTGAGTTACATTTTCCTGTTTCAATGTCCCAAATTTACAATATTTTTGCAAATGTTGTAGTATTTTTGTTATGCCACACTATACAAATTTTATGTTATTATTTTTCTTTCATAGAATGGTAGATTGCATTCAGGCAATGGATGCAGGTGACGTTAATGACTTAGTAGCTGATAGTAGAGATTCACTGTCCTTTTTCTGTGTTCTGATTATGTATATTAGGGTTTTGATGTAGTGCCTTTTCAAAAGTGTCATTCTTAGCAGTTCACAGGAAAAATTACATATTTCCAATTACTAATTGATGGGTCTTTGTACTCTCTTTACAGGGAAAGGGAAAGTTGCTTAAATATTGACCAAGCATGGGTTTTAGATTCCTCTACCACTATTGGGTCTTGGCCTACCTCTGCCTTATTTAGAACCCTATGTCTTGAGTACCCTTACAAGGTGTTTGGCAAATTTATCAATGAAATGTTGCTTGTACCCATCCACAGGACCCTATTTAGAACCCTATATAAAATGAGAAGAGATTTCACATTTAGATTTTAGGATTAACCATGTGTTATAGTCTTCCCTCCCCTTATATTAAAGCCATTCTATAATCATGAACTCTGATCTGTGATCTCTCATCCAAGTGAGATTATGAGATTATACAGACCATACTCAAAGGCATGGTCTGTATGTATAGTGCAGACTGACATTTTGAAAGCCAGTTAAACCTATGCATCAAAAAAAGGAGTGTATGACAGAGTCAAATGCTGTCTTTTAAATCTATCTTCATTTCACTTCCTAGATTTTCTTCCCAAAGTTAATGTCATTGGCAATTTGATTTATCTGACTGAAGCTATTTGATTACTATCACAGTAAGTAAAGCTTTGTTAATTATATGTATTTTAATTCCACATATGTCTCCCTCTAAAATGCTCATTGTATATAGCAAAGGCAACATTATTAAATCCATAACCACAAAAATATCATATTTTGTAAATGTTTATAGAAATATGTAAAGTATAAGTTATGTTTTGATGATGTCTATCTGTATTATCTATGTAAATGGAGATACTCCTAGAAAATTATATAGTATACATTGATAGTTATGTATAATGAGTATGTCTTGAGCACCCTTACAAGGTGTTTGGCAAATTTATCAATGAAATGTTGCTTGTACCTATCCACAGGGCCCTTCAGGTGAGGGGGTAGAGTTGGCACAGAGCCAAGACACACAGGCTCCGGGAGTCAGGTGAGTGGCAAAAGGCAGACTCAGTTTGTTACAGGGGCTGGGGGAAGTCTATTATGTTGGGTTGACTGAACACTGGAGAATTCCTACTCCTCTTTGACTACCCAGCCCCTGGTGGGGGGAGTTCAATCATTATGTTTGAAGTTTAATGCCATGAATCAGCATCAGCATCAGGAGCAATCTTCGTTGTAGAGGAGGTCTCTGCAATCCAGACTAATCTTTCTGGGAGCTGCCTGGCATTTTTAGCATCAACTAGCTCAAAGCTGAACCTGGAGCCTGATGCCATGTACTTTGCTTGGATCTGCAAAAAGGATCTGAAGAAGTATTTTCATAAAGGACAAAGCAGACATGCTTATCATAATACAAAACCCTAGAACAAGTACTGAGATAGCCAAATGAGTTCAAAATAAGAACACATCTTTGATTGATTACTGCCAAACAAGCATTATAAACTGTATGTATCTATAGAACAAAAGCATCTACAGTGGCAAACAAACAACTGAAATGGTAAATTTTCCAAGAAAATGTTGTAACAAACTATTTACTGAAAGAGGGCATCAGTAACTTATGTCAATGTATAGATCAGGGTCATCATACAGAGATTAAGACAAATTGTTGACAATAAAACATAAGGAAGTTATTTAACAATAAATGTATTTGGAAACATAGAAAAATTAATACCAAATATACATATGACATTTTGCTGGTTTTATACCTATATTCATAGAACAATAAGCACATTCACTTAGCACATTCAGTCACACACACCAAGCATTTGGTAGCTACCTTACATTCATACATTGTACTAGAAAAAACACATTGCCATCCACACTCACAAACCTTTAAAGACATAGAAAACCAGGCCTGGAAGAACAGTAGACTTTTTTTACAGTCTGTCTGCAAAAAATGGGACAGTTTGGCGCTGTATCCTCCAAGAGCTACTTTTACAGCCATGCAAGCACCTAGCATGCAGAAGCAAAGGCTGTTGTGGCAGGTAGCTTGGGCAAGCAAATGGAACCAGTTTTGGAACTCTGCCTCAGCTCTGACCAGCTAGCATCTAGGACAGTGATATGTAAATACATTCTCATACATTTAAACACCATCCGTACACATGAAACAGACAGAACAACAAAATTAAGACATTTGTGATCACTAAGAAAAAAATAATCAGGCCTGAGAAAGAAAAAAAAAAAAAGAGACACTAGGAGATCTCCAGAGATAGGTGTGCATCCAGTTATAATTTAGAGAAAAAGGAGGAGCTCTTCACACAGTTGTTTAAGAGTATCCGGAGCTCATGGTGTCCTGTGATTTGAAAAGAAACATCCCCTCTCCTGGGGGCCAGTGTTAATAAAGTAGTTTAGCAAGGAAGAATTTTGTGAACCCAGTGTGACCATGAGCAATTGTTATTAAAAACAGAGGCCTCATGGATTTCTGAGAGCCAGGCCCGAATCACCACTTTGGGCAGACCGTGGTTTGAATGTTTTAGAGGAATGAGCACCTACAGGTTTCTCTGAGTGCTCCATAACATCTTTTCTCAATCTGTTTCCTGTGAGGTGTAAGGAGAGTTGCCGGGCCTGGGGTGGCCCCCTTTCCCACACCAGGAACCTCACCAGAGTCAAGTATGCTTTCCCGCCCAGCCACTACCAGGCATGAAGGTAGGTGCTGGAGCCTGCTGGGCAGATGCCTTGCGGCCACCGCCACCAAGACTTGCACACACTTTTCTGCCCAGCTCCCAAGGTCCCCGGAGACCTCCACCAGGGCCAACTGAGCCCACTGGACAGAGGCCCTGCAGCCACTGAGGAACTTCCCGTCTTGTTCTGCCATTTCTGCTGGTAGAACCCAGCATATGGAATCCTCACACCTGCCCAGCAGGTGAATTCCCACTACTGATTGTTCAGACTTGGGCTGGGTCACCCTTCTTAGGCAATTTGGTGGTTCCCTGCTCCTGGGAGGTCACTATCAGTCTCCCCGGTATCTGAGACCGAAGGCATTTGCTGAGGAGCCAGGCGGCCTCCCTAGTTTCTGGGACCACAGGTGTGTGCCACCGAGCCTGGCAGGTACAAGCAAGGCTGTTACAAGTGCAGGAGAGCAAGGTAGGGTGGGAGGTTTAGTTTGGGGATATTCTTTCATTTTCAGGGTGTCCCCTGGAGGATAGGGATCTTGCTTTTGACAACACACACACAAACTACAGAAAAGACGAAAAAAGAGAAAGGAAAGATGTGCACTTCAGGACCTTATGCCTACATGGTGTTTCTGGTCGCAAAAGGCCATTTGGGAAGGCTGATCATGATTCCATTTCCTAGGGGGAGGGGAGAAGATCAGCCCTCATGTGGAAATGCCAGGCTAACCAAAAGCATAAGAAGGTGTACCTGCCTAGCAGGACAAAGGAACCAGCAAACAGAAGAAAAAGGCAGCACCCTATTATCACCTCTCACCGGGGCAAAGAACAGAGAACATGTAGGGGCCAACTTCCTGAAATACTTCAACAAGGACAGCTATGCAAGCCGAGGGGGTAACTCACCAGAGAGATACCACAAAGCAGGACACATTCCAGTGCCGGGGGCCGGGAAAGGACCAGGAGATGGAACATCTACAAGCACCATTTGATGTAAGGGCCCAAGAAGAGAAGGTTAGATCCTGATGCAAGCGTACTCAATATCTGTGCCGGCAAGGGTAGAGAGTCCCATGTTGTGATGCCATATGTTGCTTGTACCCATCCATGGGACCCTTCAGGCCAGGGGGTAGAGTTGGCGTGGAGCCAAGACACACAGGCTCTGGGAGTCAGGTGAGTGGCAAAAGGCAGACTCAGTTTATTACAGTTTATACCCTCTGCCGGCCCAGCTTCCCATTGGCTGCCAGACTGCTGCTGCTGCTCCCTGGATGTGTCTGGGCAGTTCTGTCTCTGGGCATGCCCTGGTAGGTCATCTCAGTGTATGTCCACGGGTCTCAGGCCTTGTCCAATTTTTTTCCTACATATTCACTCCTTTTTTTAAATTTTACTTTTTCTGAAACTCCATGGGAACTAAGGTGGGTGGGCTGTGAAGCCACACTGAAATTTTAACCTGTACAGACAAGCTTCTTTAGAAAATGTAAGGTCATTGCTAAAGCAACATGGCTGCGGTCTAGCCAAACCACTATGCATATAATGAAACAAGCAAGAAAACCCAACTTGAATATGGATCCTCCTCCTCCTCCTCCTTCTCCTTGTTCTCCTTTTCCTTCTGAGATAGGATCTCTCTGTGTATTCCTGCTTTTTCTGGAATTAACTATGTAGACTACTCAGTCTTGAACTCACAGAGATTTTCCTGCCTCTTCCTCCTCAACGCTGGGGTTAAAGGTATGCACACCATAATCAACCGGAAATATTCATCTTGAATGTGAGTGTACCTTGCTTCTGCCACTGTCAGCTGACATCAAATTGCAGACTCTTCAGCCCTTAAAAGCTATTCTACTGATTGTACAAAATTTAAATCATGTCATTTTTTTTCTTTTTATAAGACTTCTTAGACTGAGCAGCTACTATTTCCTCAACTCTCTAAGTCTGCAGAGGACAATGTTAGGACTATCCAGCCTTTTGTAGTCCAAACTCATTTAATAAATCCCCTCTTGTAATTAAATATATTCTGGTGGATCTATCTCCAGAGAATGCAAATATAGTTGCCTTTTAATTTGCATTTCTTTGGCAACTAACCTAATTGAATCACTTTTTTATATGCTTGCCAAATGTTCTGATTTGCTCTTACATTTTTTTCTAATTAAAAAAAATTCTTTTATGAATAAAGAATATACTTTTCTTATCAATTTTTGAGCACTTTTTGCAAAATGCAGGTATAATTTTACCATAGAAGTTTCTATTATTATGAATTTTTTACTTTTTATATAAAATTATGTTTTTTATTAGATTTTTAAAAAATTTTTCTTCTATCATGTATTACATTCCAACATACTTCTGCCCCTCACTTCACTCCTCCCAGCTCCCCACATCTTCCCTTTCCTCAAGATTTACCATCAATTCTTCCACTCCTACTCTGTCTCTTCCCAAGAAAGAACAGTTCCCAAGGTTACTGCTCAATCATGGTACAAGAAGATGGAACAGGGTCAGGCACCATTCCTTACTTCAATGTTGGACTAGGCAACCCAGTAGGGAGACAAGGTACCCAAGGGTGGGAAAGAGGTTCAGGACACACACCTCAATTCCAGTCTGTATGAGTTCTATAAGAGCACAAGGCCAGGCAACTTCAAAACATATTTGAGGAACCAGCAGGTTCCATGGCTGCTGCTCCTGGCTCTGTGAGCCCCTAAGAATACTGGCCAGTTGACTCCATTGGGTTTGTTCTCCTTGTGTCCTCCAGCCCTCTGGTCCCAGCAATCCCTCCTCTAATTTTTCTGTTGGGTTGCCTAAGCTCTGCAATTTGATTGGCCCTGGGCTTCCGTATCTGTTCCATCACTTGCCAAAGGGAGCTTCCCTGTTAAGGATTGTGATAGGCATTAATCTATGAGAGGAGCAAAATGGCATTGTAAGTCTGACAATCCAGACTCTAGTCCCTGGCCTGTACTGGTGCATCCATCATGGTTACCCTCCTTTAACATGGTGTTCTGACCTTCTATTGTCTCAGAGAATCCTGAAGAGAGGATAGGCCATAGGTAGAAGCTGAGATGGTGACCCAGTTCCACCACTGGAAACCTTGTCTAGTTACAGGAGATGACCCATTTAGGCTCCTTATCTCTTGTTACCAGAGGTCTTCTCTAGGGTCCTTTTCATTGATTCCAGTGAGTTTTCATTGCATTTATTCCACTCCCTTAAATGTCCTCCAATTCTGGTTGTATTTCCATACATTCTCTCTCTCTCTCCATTCCTCTCCATCTATCTGGTCCCTTCTCTTCCCTTTTCCATCATTCCCTGTCCCTCCTGAATCTTCTGTTCTATTTCGCCTTTACCAGGGAAATCCCTGTGTCCCTACTGGGGCCCTCCTTGTTGTATATCTTCCCTGGGTTTGTGGATTGCAGTACCTTTGTCCTTTGCTTAACAGTTAATATCCACATATAAATGAGTATGCATCATGTTTGTCTTTCTGGAATTTAGTTACCTCATTTAGTATGATTTTTTTTTCTAGTTCCTTCCATTTACCTGAAAAATACCTGAGTAATACTTCATTGTGTAAATGTGTCATAATTTCTTTATTCATTCTTCAATTAAGGAACATCTATGTTGTTGACAACTTATTGCTGTTATGAACAAAGTTGCTGCAACATAGTTGAGAAAGCTTCCTTGTGATAGAATGGAATGTCCTTGGATATATGCCCAGTAGTTGTATAGCTTGGCCTTGAGGTAGTTCAATTTACAAATTCCTGAGGAATAGCCATTTTGATTTCCACAGTAGCTGGACAAATTTGCACTCCCTTCAGCAATGTAGGAGTGGTCCACTTGCTCTACATCCTCACCAACAATTAGTTGTCATTTCAGTTATCGATCTTAACAATTCTGACAGGTGTAAGATAGAAGCTCAAAGTGGTTTTGATTTGGATTTCCTGCATGGCTAAGGATATCTTAGTGCCTGAGCCATTAGTGTTCTGTTCAGGAAATTGTGTCCTGTGCCAATGTGCTTAAGGCTATTTCCCATTTTCTCTTCTCTTGGGTTCAGTTGTTTTATGTTTAGGTCTTTGATCCATTTGGACTTCAGTTTTTTGTGTGGTGATAGATATGGATCTATTTACATTCTTTTATATGGGGACATCCACTTACATGCTTTTGTTTTTCCATTGTATGTTTCTGGCTTCTTTATCTGGATCATGTGTCCATAGGTGTATGGATTTATGTCTGGATCCTTGGTTCAGTTCCATTGATCTATGTGTCTGTTTTTTTGCCAATACTATGCAGTTTTTATTACTATGACTCAGTAGTACAGCTTAAGATCAGGGATATCGAATATCTCCAGAAGCTCTGTTATTTTTCAGGATTATTTATGCTATCCTGGTTTTTTTTGTTTTTCCATATGGAGTTGAGTATTGCCCTTTCAAGTCTATAAATAACTGTATTGGAATTGTTTTTAATTTATTTTTCTTCTTTCATATAATACATATCAAACCTATCCTTCCCTCCATCCATTTCTCCCATCTACCTCCAGCTCCCTCTCTTCCTATTATATATCCTCACCATGCCCCACCCACTCATTTCCTTCCTGCTACCCCTGCTTCTCCCCATAGAAGAGAACTATATACCAAGGGTCATAGCTCAAATAGGGCACAACAAATGGGACAAGGACAGGTAGCAGTCCCCACATTAACGGTGGACCAGTGAACCCAGCTGGAGGAAATGGGTCCCAAGGGCAGGCAAAATCGTCAGAGAACCGCCACATATACTCTAGCCTACAGGCTCTCTGCAAGAACCCGAAATCGGACAACCATATAATATATCTAGGAGACTCTTCAGGTTTCTTGGCATCCCCCTTTAGGCTCTGAGGGATCCCAAGAGAACTGATCCATTGACTCTGTGGCGCCTGTTCAGGGATTTCACTGGTGTGTATGGGTATGGGGAGAGGTGGTACATGGAATAGATGGCGTGCTTAGTTTCAGGAAGGATGGGAATGGGAGGAGGGAGGCCAGATTTGGGGAGATGGATGGATGGAGGGAGTGTATGGAGAGACAGCCAGAACTGGGGGACTTTGTGTGGGGAGATCTGGTGACCAAGGGCAGTAGAATCTCACTGGAGCCCATGATGGAGACCTTTGCGAGGACTTCTGGCAATGGGGGTTTGGAATCTGAACAGACCATCTCATATAGCTGGCAAGGCTCCCAGTGGAGAGACTGGGACACTACCTGAACAAGAAACTTTCGATCTGTAGTCCATTCCCCTTACAGGACCCATTAAGACAATGAAAAGGCAGAACCCCATGCCAAAGGAGGGAACCCATGACTGATTCCGCAGGGTAGGCCAGGAACTAGTGTCTAGATAGCCAGGAAACAATTTCTAATGATATCCTGTTATATTCGTAGATTGGTACCTAGTCCAGTCTCCACCAGAGAGGCTTCTACCAACAGCTGATGCAAACAGATGCAGAGACACAGCCAAACATCATGCAGAACTCCAGAACACTTGTGTTGGGATTTTGATAGATACTGCGTTGAATCTGTAGACTGCTTTTGGTAAGATGGCCATTTTTACTGTTAATCCTATCAACTCAGGCACATGGAATATCTTGCCATCTTCTGTGATCTTCTTCCAATTTCCCTCTTCAAGGACTTAACTTTTTTGTCATACAAGTCTTTCACTTGCTTGGTTAGAGTCACCCTAAGATATCTTATTTTATTTGTGGCTACTGTGAAAGGTGTTGTTTACCTGATTTCTTTCTCTGTCCATTTGTTGTTTGTATATAAGAGGGCTAAAATTACATTTTAAATTATGTTTTACGTGAAAACAATATTATAAAAAGTGTATAAACTAAGGTTTGTCATAGATTTGCCAGATATAGATGTTGATTCAGTTTCAAAACCATTTACACTTTTGTCTACTTCAATCACCAATTCTAGTCTGGAACCCTGGAGTATTGCAACCTCCATATAATCTACTCTTAAGCCTAGAACTGGAAGGCTTCAGTTTCGGTTTTCATACAATCTAGAACATTTAAACCTCTGAGACTTGTAGCTGCTTGAGTCACACAGACTAGCTCCCTCTAAATTCAGACTCTTTTAATTTACAGTCTTCTCCAAGCAGACTGGTTCTGACTGGTCTTCTGAGTAGGCTATTTCACACTGAACTCTTCTGACTCTGGCAGATTCTGGCTAACCTTCTAACTGAACAGCTCTGTTCAGCTTCAAACTGACTCACTCTTCCTGTCTGATAGTGACTTCTGCAGAGCTATCTCTGTGTCTCTGCCTCAGACCCCTCTCTTTGACTGCGTGTCTCTGCGTCTCTCTGAGCCTGCCTACTTCTGTAATTCACTGTTACATACTGCCTCAGTTAGCCTTTCTGCCTTATCCTGGGTCAGATCCCTTGATTGTCTCCTTATGTTGTCCCCTGAGCTCTCACTGCTCCATACAGGCTCTGTAACTTACCACTGCTCTGAACTGAGAGTATGTCTTTCTATCATGAGAGCTGGGTATGTTCTTACCCTGACTCACTCTGCTAACTTTTACTCTGATTTGCCTATTCTTCACTGACTCATCTCAGATATCACTTCTTGTGTGACACTGACTCTTCTGCTTCTGAATTCTGCTTCCTGTGTCTGCTTCCACACTCTGTTTCTCTCTTGTGGATTAAAGACATGTACCATCACTACCTTCTGAATACTGGGATTAACGATATTTGCTACCATTGCTTTCTGAATGCTATGATTAAATGTGTGTACCAAACTCTGTCCACCTTAGAGCAGCCATGCTGCTGGAAAAAAGGATTAAATATTCCACCATGCTAAGGTCACTTTAGTAAGGGAAATATCTAAACATAAATAAGGAACTGATAAGTGCATGATGCCTATACTATGCTATGTAATGCTAATAATTTTAAACATATAATTACATTTAACTGTAAACATTTTATCGTAAAGTAATTATTGTTATTCCCATATTCATAATATATAAAGAGATCACACATGTGAGAGGCAAGATGTATGGATTCTTTTGAATTTGGTTTTTAAATCTAGGAAACCTTGTTCAAATCTTATATTCTTGATAACCGCATCAAAGATACACACACACATACACACATATGCATACATATATATGTGTGTATGTGTGTTGGATTAAAGAAAAATTAGTCTATTCTTCAAAATATACTGTTACTGCCTTTAAAATGATGATAGATATAATTTTTGTTTTACTTTTTAGTTTTTTTATTTTTGGACATAAGATAAAAACAAACAGAAGAAAAAGAGCTCAAAAGAAGGTACTAGAAATAGAGACTCAGTTCTTCACACATTCAGGAATCTTATAAATGCTCTAAACTGGAAGCCATAATATACACCAGAGAACCTGCTGCAGGCATGTGCCGGTCCTGTGCATGCTGCTTCAGTCTGTGAGTTCGTATGAGCTTTGCTCCTGTTGATTTAGAAGGCTTTGTTTTCTTAATGTTTTCCACCCACACTGGCTCTTACACTCTTTCTGTCTCTTCTTCTGAGTCATGATGGAGAAATTTGATGTAGACATCCACTTAAATACTGAGTGTTCCAAGGTCCTTCAGTCTCTGCCTATAATCTGGCTATCTATCTCTGTATTTGTTCCTATCTGCCGCGGGAGGAAGCTTCTCTGATGGTGGATTACCAAGGCTACTGTAATCATTTCAGTAATATTTTTATTACACTGTTAAGAGTTCTGAGCAAGGTAATTTGATCATGTTCTCCTACCTTTCCAAACTTCTCCCAGATCCATCCTCAGTTCCCTAATCACTAAACTTCATGGGGAAAAAAACCCTATTGAAGTCTAGTTAGTGTTGCCCACTCATTTAATGATATTTACAGTTAGCTGAATAATAGTGTCTGGATCTCCCTTTTGGCTCATGGCATTTCTAGCCATTAGTTCATGATCTGAATTCTAAATATAGCTTCCTTTCTTGGAGAACATTGGTTTACTTTCCATAACATGGTATTCACTATTACCCTTGTGTACAGGCCAATTGCTGCTGTAGTTTTCTTTCTTGATAAGAATGATGATTACTTTTCTTCTCCTGTAGCATTCATGGGATTTTCCACTACTATGAAATCTTACTTGTAAAGATGAAGTTTTTAAGTGAGTACCTGCTTTATTTATTCATGTTTGTGTCTCAAGTATGTGTTACCTTGAGCAATAAGATATTACTATCAAATTCTAGAAGGTAACAAAAAGCAACAGCAATACCCAATAATGGATGGTGGTTTATATGGCCCCTCTGACCAATAACTGCAAAAGAAGTAACTGAAACCTGGCACTGAGTTTTTCTTTTTTATTTGCTAGAATATGTTGTCTAGTAAGCACATTGCCCCTTTGTTATAGCATAACTCCACTTAAACTCTCTGTGTAAACACACACACACATACACACACACACACACACACACACACACACACATTTTAAAATAGTCTGCAATAATGTATTTCAAAATACAGTATTAACTACAAAAGTCTTTTAGGTACTTTTTCCTATTGTCTTTCCTATACTCTGTTTTCTCATTCTCAATTTAACCCTTCTTCTCTAATTTTACTCTTTTTACTTTATATTACTTGATTCTATCTCTTCTCACTTGAAGACCAGACCCAGTCATCCTTACTAGTTTCTGGATCTTCATGGACTTTCTAAACAAAAATCAAATATGCGCACCTTCAAAGCCATCTTGGATATATAAGAGATTACAATTGGCATTGGATTCTTTGGTTAGAAATGCCTCAATCTGAATGATGGTTTATAGTTCCATCAATTTTCCTGTTACTTGATAATTTTCATTTTCTTAACAGCTAAATATATCCATCCAATACTATAAATGTACCTCCTTGTCTTTATTCATTCATCAGCTGATAGACAGACATCCATGTTGTTTTCATTGCTTGCGTAAAGCAAATGGAGCAGCAATGAACATGAATAAGATAGTATCATTGTAGTAGTATATAATTCTATAGGTCATGCATTATAGTTTGGCAATTTTTAATATTTGAGGAAACTTCATGCTGATTTTCACAGTGGCTATACCAGTTGTCACCCCTTCAAGCAGTGGATATGTGCTCTCCTCTGCCACATCTATGCCAGCACTTGTTGTCATTCACCTCTTTATGTCTTTATTTCTTTCTCTTTTATCCTAGCTATTCTGTCAGGGTAATACTAACTCTCAAAGTAGTTTACATTATCTAATGGCTGAAGATGTTAAAAAAAAAAAGCATATCACCAATTTGAATCTCATCTTTTTGAACTCACCTTTTCATTCCTTGCCCCAAATTTAATTTCATTGCTTTTTTTAATGGTAGTCTTTGGAATTGTTTATATATTCTACATAGTAATTATCTGCCAGATTAATATCTAGCAATTATTTTTCCTGTTCTGTAAGCTATATCATCTTTCAAATGATGCTCTTCTTTGCTATACAATATCTTTTACTTTCTTGTTTTCCTATTTATCAATTGTTGGTCTTTTTTTAAAAGACACTTTATTGGGATATTTGGGAATAGGTTGTTTACCTTTAAATGTCATACAGTAGCAACATTCTAATGACATGGTCTCTTTTCATCATAGTGGTTCATCATAGTTGATGGGATTTAATGGCAATACTCACTTTCCTCAGAACCAGAAATACTGCCAGCATTAAGTACATTCACTTTTACAAGGTTGAACAATAGAATTTATATCAAACCAAAGCTGTAGCTAGACTTAAGGGTAGAGTCCTGCCAGCAGCTTCTTATTCCTAAATTCCTATGTTCAAGTCCATGTTAAATTTCTGAATGCCAGATTTCTATATTTATGTATTTGCTAAATATTTTATTGGTTGGCAATATCTCATTCTAAAGCAACTTAGAGAATAAAGATGAGGAAGAACATGTGACTTCTTCAGAAGGAATACTTTGCAATCCTTCCTGATTACTGTTAATAATGGAGAGCAAGAATACAGTGAGGGAAGAAAGCTGAGAAACAAAGATTAGGTCATCTCCTTTCTTTTCTATTTGCCATAGAATTCTTCTCTAAGCTAAATTTTAAGTCTATTCACTATCCTGGGCATATCCTTCTACTAGTAGACTTCAATTTCTTTTCTGTAAGTTTTTGAGAGGCTATGTATTTCTGTTTTGAGAATATTTGTATTTCTGCTTCTTTTACTATTTAGACTACTCCTTTCTGCCCACTTCTCTTTGAGACAGTGCCTTATTATTTAATCTTGGATGACTTCAAACAGAACATCTTCTCAATTATTGGTCTTAATGACTGCATTACCACTGTCCTGTTCAAAATTCTTTTCCTGTGATTATAAGTTTAAGTATTTCCTCTAATTTCTCCTCTACTAGATTCCAGGTATTGTAAAAATGTTCTCTAGAGGTCCTTGATGCATTTGGAGTTGATTGTTTTACAAGATGAAAGATAAGGTCTAGTTTCATTCTTTTACATGTAGTTGTAGAGGTGAATCAAAATTTTTGGTTGAAGATGTCTTTCCTCAAATATGTGCTTTTGCCATCTTTTTAAACATGAGGTGGCAGTAGATGCATGGACGTAGAAGTGGCTCCTCAATTTCATCCCATTGATTACTGTGCCTGATTTTATGGTCTATGGTTTTTATTACTAGTATAATAATTCTGCATTGTAACTTAAATCAGGGATGGAGATAACTCCAGCAGTACGTTTACTGTTCAGGATTGTTTTTGCTATTGTGGATGTTTTATGTACGTATTAAATTTAAGATGAGTTTTTCAATTACTTTGAAGAATTTATTAAAGTAGTGTTGAAAATTATATTGAATCAGTTTATTGCTTTGGTTGGATGACCATCTATATAATTTTAATAATACCAATCCATGGGCACGAGGAGTATATATATCTTCCAAAATCCTTTTCAAATTATTTCATCTTCTTCAAATATTATTTTTAATTTCACTAAATTTCTTTTGCTTCCTTTGTTAGATTTATTCTGCAATACATTTGACATTATTGTGAATGTTATTCTTCCCCAATAACCTTTTATGTGTTAGTTATTTCTATATAAGAAGGTTTCTGATTTTTGTGTGTTAATTTTGCATCCTGCTAATTTGATAAATGTGCTTATGAACAATAAGAATTTTCTAGTAGAATATTTAGCATTTTTATGTATAGAAAGTATAGCATCATATCATCTAAACATAAGGATACTTGAAACTGTTTCCTATTTGTACCCCCTTTGTCTCCCTCACTTCTCTTATTTCTCTTACTAGGAATTCAAATACTACATTGAACAGAAGGTAGAAGGTGTATATCATTCTTTGTATCTGATTATGGCAGAAATGCACTGTGTTTTTTACAATAAGCAAGATCATCACTGTGGGGTTTGCTATATATTGCCTTTATTATGCTGATCTATGTCCCTGTATCTCTAAATTCTCTAGAACTTCTGTCATGAGTGTCAATCTTTGTCAAAGGAATATTCTGTGTTGTAGGAGATGATAGTGCAGTCTCTGTTCTTGAGTCTATGGATATGATAAAATACTTTTGTCAATTCATGAACATTGAGTCTCTGGAACAAATTGATCTTAGGGGGATAAATTATGTTTACAAATATTGTATACTGAAGAATTTATCTTGAGGCTTATCTAATAGAAATATATCATGCATTGATTGTAGTTACTGGTTGTCTTTCCCTTTTTTTTCTTTTTTGGTCTTTCCAGACCAGATTTCCTTATTGTAATTCTGGCTACTATGGAACTCACACTATAGACCAAGCTAGCCTTGAACTCACAGAGGTCTACCTGCCGCTGCCTCCTGAGTGCTGGGATTAAAGTTCTCGACTACCACTACCTAGCAATTATTTTCATAATAACTGACTTTAGTATTACCTTGGGGGTCAAGACACTTTTCATATATTGATATTTCATATATTGACAATCAATATTGACATTACATTTCTCTAACTGGAGGGCATGAATTTACTCTATTTTAAAAATATTTCTATTTAATAAGTTCTGTAATTTTTTTTCAGGGAAAAAGACATGATACATAATTTATAATTTGCAAAATAAATACAAAACGAATGTAAACTCTCCCTAAGAATTTCATATAATTATTGTGTTTGGAAAGAAAATCTGCTTGATTAATCAGAATCAAGGATCTTCCTATAGATGATTTGGTGGCTAGCATATGTTCCATATTCAAAGAATGCAACATATCATATATAGTTCAGTTCATGGCATATAGATTTATATTATTACACTGTGATGTGAAAGATAACTCTGGAATGATGTTCTTATGTGTGCAAAATAACTATGAGAGGTAAACTCTTTCTTTCAATAAAACTATTCTAAATTAAATCACAATAAAACCACTGAAAAATTAAAATGACAAAAAAAAACCACATAGGAACAAACATAAAAAAATCATTCAACTCATTTTGAAGAAAATTCAGATGGAAGAAAAGTCAATTGAGTAATATAAGAGATATTCAATGAATTTTAAAAGAAACTCTAATGATTTAAAAGATAAATTTCTACAGAAATGCCATATAAGATTATTCACACACTTATTAATACCTCCCAAAAAACATATTTGTAGATATGCACCTCAAGAATAGATAAAGAGTATTTTCAAGTCACAAAGAAATTTAAAATTATAATGATTTTCATGTTCTTGTGTTTATCAGATTTCTTAAGATTCAAACTTTTATTGTAAAGCACAATAGCACTGGGAATTCAATGATTTTTCCTGTCTCATTAGATCACTGATAATTTTCATATATATTTAAATGCACATATTAGTAAATGACTATCATTCTTTCCTATTCATTACTGTTGTCATGAAAAACCCTTGGAATACAAAACAACTTGACACGAGGAAGACACAGTTCATATATACAGCCCATATCAAGGATAGTTGATAAGGTTCAGAACATCCACCTGAGGAATAGTGCAACCTACAATGATCTGAGACTTTCCTACATCAGTTAACCACCAAGAGAGCCCATGATAAATATCCCTTCTGAGCAATAGATCTAGATAATTCTTCAAATGAAACTCTCTTTTCAAGTGATTCTAGGCTTATCAAGTTGACAGTTAAACCTTACTAGCATACTCTCTTTGCCTCCTTTCCTAGGGAGAGTAATGACATACATATAATAAATTTCATGATTTATTTAGATAAGCAAAAATTAGATGATACTTTAAATACATTAAACACATTTTGCAAATGCACGTTCTTACATTCTCTGTGGACTTTGTGGAGTGGCATGTGTATATGTGTGCTGTTGGCGAATGTGTTTACATTAGTTGATATCAAATATTTTCCCTAAATGCTCCCTCCGTTTAATATTCAGTCAGGGTCTCCTTCTTGTGTGACATTTTTCTTAAAATTATATTACCTTCAAATTGAAACATTTCCTCGAAGAGGTAGGCAGAGGTTCAAGAAACAGGAGGTAAACAATTGCACACATGTCTAGGAGAATCTTGAAAAATATATTCTTGAGGGACATCTTCCTATCAGGAAACAAAGGAATAGCCAATTACTGAATAGAAATACTGACCAACAGAACTGTAAACAGAAAGATACTTAGACTATGGAACAAATTTTAACTGCTTAGAGTACTGGTGAGGTGCTGCTTTCAGGAGTCCTTGCCAGGCTTAGAATGGGCTTTTTCTTGAAGCAACTGCTCCTTGTCAGTAACAGCTCATTCATACTCCTGTTAGTAACCTCAGTAATAATAATTAGTAGTAGTAGTAATAATAATAATAATAATAATACCTTGCTTCCTCACATTAAAAACTGACATAGTATGTATTTTTATTTGCTATGGATTCTCTTTCTGGGGAAAGAAAGCTTTTTTGTTTTTGTTTTTGTTTTTGTTTTTGTTTTTTTTTTTTGAGACAAGTTTCCCTGTTGTAACTCTGGCTGTCCTGGAACTTACTCTGTTCCAGACTGGCCTCAAACTCAGAGTTCTGCCTGCTTCTGTCCCAACACCCCATTCCGGTGCTGGGATTAAAGGTTTGTGCCAGCACCACCTGGTAAAAGTAGTCTTCCCAAGAAAAATCTGTTTGACAACACTCCCTAAAGAGCACAGAGAAGATTGGGTGGTTACGATATTCTGCTTACTTTGGTATTTCTGCAGACAATGTGCACACAAGTGTGTTGCCTTGATCCCTCACTCAGTTATTACCTGTGTCCTGGAGGTTCCAGCTCCAAACCATACTGTTTACATTATAAATGAGCCTTCTCTCTAAACTTGTTCTTCTCACCATTCTAAAAAAAAAACCAAAAACTGTTCATTGTGTTCATTGTCATGATTCTTTTTGTTATTGTTGTTGTTGATGATTTTTTTGAGACAGGGTTTCTCTGTTGTAATTCTGGCTGTCATGGAACTCACTCTGTAGACCAGACTGACCTCAAACTCACAGAGATCCCCTTGTCTCTGACTTTCAAGTGCTGGGATTAAAGGCATGCACCACCACTGACAGGCTGTCATAATTATTTTAGTTTTAAAATAATCGATGTTTCCCTTTCTTGTTAGATATCAGAAATGATTCAAAATTTATTATTATAACTTTAAGAGGAATAAATCACTATAGCCAAAAGAAGAGGGAAGTCATATTTTTGGTTTTGAAGATACTTTGATTCATCTACTTGAACGTCTCAAGAATGTCACAGATGTTTTAAGATCTATACTCAGATCAGTACATGAAACATTCTTAAAACATGTAAGACAAGTTTAACAATGTGTCTTCCTTAGGTGTTTTCTTTCTCCCCTTTCAGTATGTTTTTATATTTTATTATTAAATAATTGCCTACAACATCTCCCTTATTTTTTGATGCGTTTTAACCTTGTCATCCTGATCCTCAACTTTGTTCTACCACATGCCAAATTTTTCTAGCAGTTTATTAATTTAAAGTTTCATGATGCCAACTTTTCATATTTTTAGAACAAATATCCTGTTTGCCTATCACATTGTTTCATATAGCAATGTTGCTTCTATAATGTTACTTCAGTTCTGTCAGTTTCTAATTTAATAATTCCTTTTATTATTTACTTAAACAAATAGATAAAGGATTTTCTTTATGTTCAATTTACTGACTGAAACTAGTCATAGCCAAAAGTACTCTGATAATTTCTTATTAAAATATCAATATTTGTTTTGTAAATAATTTCTACAAATTATATCTGGCATCAATAAATGATAATCTATTTAAAATCTGACTTTTGCTATCTTAGATTATTCCTTATTCAAAGGTTTTGATAATGTTCATCTATGATCCAAATTCAAATCTTGAAAAGAAACAAAATTTTGCCTATATATGATTTGGTATTGCCACATTTGATGACACATTGGTAGACGTAAATGAGCTTTATTAATTCCCATTCTCAGACTGAGTTTTAATGATTCTAAACAGGGTAGACAGACCTGTGGTTGTTTGTTTGTTTGAAAACAGGGTTTCTCGGTTGTAACTCAGTCTATCCTGGAACTCACTCTATAGACCAGGCTTACCTAGAACTTACAGAGATCCACTTGCCTCTGCCTCCCAAATGCTGAGATTAAAGGCATGTGTTACCACAGCATTGATGATACCTGTGTTTTAAATTGGGTGATTTAGTCAGGTTACTGTCTCTCCTAATCTGCTACTTTATGTGTGGGACATTGGAGTTCCTTTCAGAAGGACACTTATCCTAGTTATAATGGTCCTACCTCATGAGATGTTTTCTTAAAGATCCTACCTGTTAGCATCATTAAATCCTGAGTAATTGCAGGTTTTGTAGAAACACTATAATTTAGCACACTGCATCAATATTCAACAAAGAAATATTTACAGAAAAGTAAAAATGAAGAAAGTCTTTCTTAATTTCCTAACAGACTATGATTATTATTTTTATTGTGAGTGTGTGTGTGTGTGTGTGAATGTGTGTGTGTGTGTGTGAATGTATATGCGTGCATGTGCGTGTGTGTGTGTGTGTGTGTGTGTGTGTTTAAAGCACACATCTTTGGAAACCAGAGATTGGCAGAAGGTGTCTTCCTATATAACCTTATTTTTTGATAATTGGTATTTCACTGAACTAGAGCCTGTTCATGCAAGTAGCCTGGTTGACTAGGAGTTTCCTGACCCCATCCTTCAATGTTAAAATGAAAGACCTATGATGTCAAACCCAGCTTTTCACACTGGAACTGGGCTATGAAAACTGACATGCTCATATTTGCACAGCAAGCAATTTACCCACTAGTCATCTGCCTAGCCCACAGACTCAAATTACTTAAATTTAAATTAATACTTATTTTGAAACTATTGTTTCTTATATTAAAATTCAGATGTACTACTGTTGATTTAACTATTTTGAAGCAGAAATTATAATTTTAGTTTTAAGACATCAAAATAAAATGTTTTAAAATCTTAAATTCTAAAGTGATGAATGCAGAAATCTAACATCAGATATTTGTACAACTAATCCATATGCTGCTCCATGCCATTCTATACACCATAGTAAATTTCATGTTCATAAAAACAACAGTAATAGTTATTGATGTCAAAGATACTGATTTTAATAAATAATTCAGTTCGTACTAATGAAAAATAACTCTATTAGTCATGTAAATTATGATGGTATGTTTAAATGAACCATATAATTCATTTTTAAATTCAAGCAAGTGAATTGAAGAAAACAATATTGAGACATTACATATAGATGAGACAAGGCCCATTTCTTTATGTGCCATGGGCATTTATTCTGTATGTTAAAGCTATAGCAATGAGATTTAATTCCACAAATGCATATTAATGTAATTACATTATGATATGGTAATATATTTTACTTTTATTTTAAATAGCTCAAACCACATTCAATTAAATTTTTGATAAACCAATGATTGGATTTGATAATTTTAATTAAAATGTCAACTAGAGCCTCACTCAAGTTATTTATATTTATTTTGAACTACATGTTTGTCAAACTGGCTAACAGTCTAAAATTCTTAAAAATGACCATATGCTGTAGTGAAACAGCCCTGTGTGAAATCTAGGGTCTACATTCCAGGGGCTACATTCAGGGGCCTGTGTGTTCTGGATGGAATATAGACACATGTTTAATCCCAGTATTCAGAAAGCAATGGTTGTCCACACCTTTAATCCCTTGGAAAAAAACAGTGGAAGCAGAAGTAGGAAGCAGAGCTCAGAAGGAGTCAGTGTCACACAGGAAGTGACATCTGACTGAGATGCATCAGAGTAAATGGCAGACATAGTGACTAATCAGAGGAAGAGTTAACAGAGTAAGGACATGCCCAAGTCTCATTATAAAAGGCAGGCTCTCAGCTCAGGTAAGTAGAACTACATAGGAGTAAGAAGAACCAGTTGAATTAGTTGAGAAGCAGTAACATAGTTAGTTGAAGAGTCATTTACAGAGGAGGTACAGAAGCTGACACTGGAGTGAGTTACAGCACAGTCAGTTACAGACTCAGTGAGAGAAAAGAGCAGTGAGAACTCAGGATGAGACACAGAAACACAGCAGTGTTCGGAAAAAGAAGCCCAGAACAGAGAGTGAGTTGAACCAGAAAAGTAAGAGTTTAGAAGGAGCTAGTGAGTGGAACTCAGTTAGCAGCCTTCTACTTCTGGCTAGCAGTTTAAATGTTCTAGATTTTAGGAAGGCTGAAACCTTCTAGTTCAAGGATTAAGAGTAGAGTGTAAGGAGGACAAAAAAAAAAAAAAAAAAAAAAATCCAGGGCTCCAGTTCTCTGGGCTAAGAACCAGTGGTATAATTAGACAAAAGAGTAAACAATTTTGAACCTGAACCAACCTCTACAATTTATAATCAATTTGCTCTTAAAACAGTTGCAATTAAACTTTATTTTAAGTCATTCTACTAAAATTGCGATTATAAGGTACCATTAAAAATATATCAGAAATCTAATGGTTAGGATTAACTAATATTTCCCAAAATTGAAATAGAAAAAATTATACACATTGAAAATTGTTCTATGTTTCATATCAGATTCTGTTTGTGTGTGTGTGTGTGTGTGTGTGTGTGTATTTCTGGGCAAATGACCAGAAACACATATCTGTGAGTTTGTGTGTATGACCATTTCAAATTTTGCCTTGTGCCTTCTATATGTATTGATGTTAATGTTCTTATTTATAGTTCATGTGCAATTCACAACATAGGCAAACTTATATCAGTGAGTTTGATTATTATTTGTAATGTTGAAAGTTCCTTTTAAAAGTTTCTTCTTAATCATAATGCCATTTGCATACCTGCTATCTGAGTTACTACATTAATAACAATGATGAGGTGTTTGTTTAGATTTTTGCAAAACTGTAGTGATATCTTAAAATTTGAACATTTGGTATAAAAATCTCAAAATAAAGCACTAAATGAAAGTGAAGTAAAATATACCTGAATATTTGAAACTGAGAGTGATGCTTAGTTCTGTAGTTATCTTATTTTCTGCTTTTAATATTTCTCTAAAACATAACTACCTTTGTGTAGTATTATTTTAAATATTACGTTTCACAAATCACATAAGTTATAATAATTAAAAGTCCTAAGAAAATATAGAACTGCATCTTTCATACTCCATGCTTTATGTGGCTAATTTAAAAGGTGTTCATCTAATCTTGGTAATATTACAAAGAGCATAATGCTGTGTAGGTATATTCTTTGAGTTTTATAGCATGAAACTTAAAATAATAGATGAAAATAAGGCCTTCTATCTGTGTATTTTCCAGACTTAATGTAAACTTTAATGTACTGTATTAAAGGCGTACCTTTGTGTTGTAATTATTGTTTTATATAACTATGTAGTATAGAAGACTGTAAAATTCAAGACACCAGGGAACACACCTTGAAGTCTGAAAGCTTACTATATTATGTCAGACATATTACAAGTTATGAATTCTTGCTTCACACATGAATGAATAAGTGGGTGAATATAATTTGTTCTGAAACATTTGTAGTTTCCAGAATGTATTAAAAACCATTTTCTGTACATTTATTACTATGTACTGAAATTTTGAATTTTGTTTCTCTACAAAACAATATCCCTCCTTGTATATTATAAAGTTTTACAGTATTTTATCATATGACTTAGTGATATGACATATAATTAGATATATTCTGAAGTTTCCATTTGCTTAGAGAGATAATTGACTAGGCCAATACACATTCCACATATATATGACAAAATCAAAAGGAAAATCCAGGATTGCCGTGTTTCGAAATTCTCAATACTTCAAACTGTTATTCAATGTGAGTAATAACTCAGAACACAGCAGCACACCAACTAGAATCCTCAATGACCTGGTTGCATGGTTGTAGCTGCTTTTGCCTAAGGAATTTCACTGTAACTTGAGTATCTCTTGTCCCATGGAGACAAGAACATTCATGATTGTGTCATTTAACAAGTTTGTATGTGAGTGTAGAGCCACAACAATGATCTAAAGCATATTTGGAGATGTCAATCTCACATTTTCTTTCTCTATTTATTCAAGTTATTTTCTACACTTTGGTATCTGTATCCATGGTCATCAACTCGAGTACATCCTGCATTATTATTCAAATGTATTATGAATACTAACCCATGTACATTTGGGAATACTGATTTTGCAGATACTTTATCTGGATATGATTTTTGTTTCCCCAGCTTTTTGATTGTAATCATCTTACTTTTCTTTTTCCTTATGGTACAAGGATTTATTTAGCACAAGTTGTTGTGAGATTTAATAACATGAGGAATGTGATACATTCAGAACAATTTTTGATTCAAGAAGTGTTAGCTATCATAGCATCCAGTGCTTTGTTCATGCTGATATGTCATTTGTGTGTCTGGAGTATATTCATGAGGGCACGGTAAAGAAACTAACCTAAATAGCCAACCTGTAGTGGAAAAGAGCAAAGTTTATTCCAAACTGTCAAGGCTATCCTTCAAAGGAAAAGGCAAGAGAAGTGGGATGGAGAAAAATGTTGTGGGTTATAAAGAGAATGGTATCTGAGAGGAGGGTGAGATAGCTAGACTATCCTGGGAGCTAGTATGGAGCTTTGTCTGTTGACCACTTGTTTGATTAATAGAAATCTAGATGCCCTCTCTGGAGATTGGCTGCACTGTTTGAGTGAAAAAGAAAATAATGTATTCCTGTAAACAGAAACCCAGTTTACAAGGTTCCTGAGAAATGTTAAGAGTTTATAGAATCAGAGTCTTGCCTGAGCAGAGCTCAAATTGTCAGTTTGGACATCAGTTTGGGAGGTTGGGAACTAACTGTATGTTCATGTATGTATGTGATTGTCTGTATGCCTGTGTACCTCTAAAGGGCCAAGGCTGACATAAGGAGTCTTCTTCAATTGCTCTCAACCTTGATTGAGGTAGGGCATCACTTTGAACCTAGATCTTGGCATTATTGATAATCTAGCAAGCTAGTCACTGTGGGGATCTGTTGTCTCTGGTTTTCAATGGCTGGAATTACAAGCAAACTTCAACACCCACACAGCATTTATGAGGGCACTAAGGTGCCAAATCTCAGTCTATCATGTAGCAAGTCCCCATATCCCTATGAGAGACTGAAATTTGGGAGATTTTTCTCTGTTAAAAATTTGTCCAGTGAAAGGCTTGTTAAAAATTACTTGAGATCCAGTTGTACCACACAGCCTTTGGCCTTATTAAAACTTCTACCTGCTAAGTTTGTGATACAGCCCACCTCTTCTCCATTTCAATTATCCAGATCTCATTATATCTAGCCAATAGGAAGGTGAAATCAAATGTGTTTAAATCTGAATCATAAAATGACTCCCTGTTTTCTTTAGGCCAATACTATAACTTCAGGGGTAAAGATTTTGTCCAAAGTCATGAATGTTGATAAGTCTACAGAGGCCAAGAACTGCCAATAACCTGGCATCGCCCTCACTCTAGCCACTCACTGATTGATATTAGCAGGTGCTGATATCAGAATACCTATCCATTGTCATCCCTCTCTCTGAGATCTGTAATTAATACATATCTTACATATATGCATTCTCATGTAAACTTGTTTTATCTATCTGATCCTCATATTAGAACTTAACTTTCTGTCTTTCAGTACTCTCTAGGAGAGGAATAATTTTTCAGTGTGAGGGATAGAATATTTTCAATGTCAGAAGGAGATAAATGGTATTTGGGTAAGTGATAATATAAAGCTGATTAATTAAAACATATAAATGTAAAACAATCAAGGCATTGGATATCTTCCTTCTTTGTAGAATTACATTAACACTTGTTTCTTATTATCATCTGTTTTCTACTGTTTTTTGTTATAAATATGGTAAGTGATCTGGTGGTCCTAGGGTGTATTAGTGAGCAGGCTGAGAGAACATTCCTGGGGTGATTTGAATAACAATGATAACCATAGGCTCAAATAATTGGATCTTTGGTGGGAAAGTTAGGAAATCTTGTGAGGTGTGGGCTTATTGAAGCATATGCAGCCTTGTTAGAAGAGAGTTGGCTTACAGGGTTCAAAAGCCCATGCCAGGACCAGTTTAGCTCTCTTCTTGCGTGCAGCTAGCAGAGTTGATGTGAACTCTCAGCTACTGACCAAAGTAGCATATCTCCTGTCTGAGGCCATACTTACTTCCATGATGACAACAGACTACCCCTCTGAAAAGAGCTCCCAATTACATGCTTTTGTTTTATAAATTGCTTTGGTCATGATCTTTCATCATACCAATAGCAATTCTAATGAAGAAAATGCCAGTAAGCAGCACGTTTCCATGGTTTCCCTTTACTTCCTGACTTCAGGTTCCCATGTTCCTGGTGTTTCTTGTAGTGCTTTTCCTATACAGGCTCTACTTTGGCTTCCTCTTTCTCTCTCTCTCTCTCTCTCTCTCTCGCTTTCTCTCTCTTTTTCTATCTTTCTGCTAGTGGGGTCTTGCTTCCCTCCCCTGGGGTCCTGTTTCCCTCTCCAGCACATGGCTAAGTTATTGGCCATTAGCTTAGACCCCTGGGAAGGAAAGCATAGGGCATGGATCAATGCAACCAGGTGGGTCCCAGATCTGAGGACTAAGAGCTGACTACATGAGCCAGACCAGGACTCTCAGGTGTGGTTGTCAGAGGAACTTCTCTCTCAGTTTATTAAAGCAAAGGTGATTACCTTTATAGGGTAGAGGCAGGGGAAGGTCTTTGCTATCCAGGGATGGGAGCCATTGGTTAAGACAAGGATACTGGAGTAGCTCCATTTACATGTGACAAGAGTCAAAGTCCTGCAAGGGTACCTTTTGCATAAAGTGTGGTCCCACAGGGAAAAGAGGAAGACACCTTATCAGTAAATCAGCTCAGACCTAGGCTTTCAGCTATAGCACAGATAAGCACCAAACCAAGTCACATTTCTTTGCTAATGACCTTCTGTGAAGCAGACAGTATTTAATATTTATCAGGGTTCTGGTCAGGGCTAAGTAAAGTGGGGAGCAATTGAATTCCTGTCACTCTTAGGGTGAGAAATCTGGAGTTCAAGACACACTTTGATTCACTCTTAGCTCTAGGACAGCCTCACAGCTTCCCTCAGTGATTGACTGTGATCAGAAATGGTAAGCCAAATAAACCCTTTCATCAATAAATTACTCTTGAGCATTGGAACTTGAAACAGGAACTGTGGGGAAAACACTGCTTATTGACTTGCTTCTACCTGGCATGCTCAGTTTTGTTTTCTTATATACCCCAGGGCTACTTGTCAGAACTTCCCACTAGGTCCTTACCTGTCAACAATCAGGCAAGAAAATATTCCACTTACTTTACTGCATACCAATCTGTAGGAGGCATGTTAGCCATTGAAACTCCCTGTTCCCATGTCTTGCTGATAGGATCAACTAATTAGTGGAGTCACAGTCTTTATACAGCAATGGACTCCAAACTAAGTCAAAAGGAAACATTGCTGCATATGGTTGCAAATGAAGTCACAGTGACAACATTCTCTATGATCGCCTCTAATTAATTGTTTTTAATTGCTGATTGGGTAGATTTTTTGAATTACTAGGAACTGTATGTATGATCTTCATCTGTGCTATATTGCTACCCTTTGTCCAGAATTTTCATTTTCCTTTTTAATTGATTTGGATTTCTATGTCTGGGCTGACTTTGAACAATCTCTGTAATCTGGGCAGGTTTTGAACTTTGTATGCTCCTTATTACCTGTGATGACAGGCCCCTATCTCCAGGTAGTTTCTTATTTTATTTCTTATGTTAAGTAACTAGTAATTTTTTTTCTACCTAAAAATATATGTTTGTCCATTGTCTTAGCTTAGGTAAAAAATGCCATGGTCAAGCAAGTGGGGGAAAAAAGGTATATTTGGCTTACATTTCCACTTCATGATTCATCAGTGAAGGAAGTCAGAAAGGGAACTCAAATCAAGGCAAGAGCTTATTCAGAGGCCACCTAGGAGTGCAGCTTCCTGGCTTGCTTTACTAGATCTGCTCATTCTTCTTTCATACAGAAGCAAGGATGACAGCACCAGAGATGGCAGCACTAACAATGGAATAGGCCCTCCCATGTCAACCACTAATTAAGAAAATGTCCCACATGCAGCCTTCTCTTATAGAGGATTTCTCAGTTGAGCTACTTTACTCTCTGATGGCTCTAGCAAGTGTCAAGTTGACATAAAACTAGCCAGGATATCTTTGCAAGATAAAATCAATAAGTGGCTTAAAAAATGTCTTCTCAACAAATACACTGATTTCATATACTCTTTAATATATTTAATGATGAATTACATAATTAACTTATTTGGCATGTGAATTATACTATTTTCTAGTTGATGCAAGTCAACAAACCATGAGAAAAAATGATTAAAAATATATCTAATTCTCAATTTTTCACACTAATGGAGGGAGAAAGGTATATATAGCTTTAAAACAAAGAGAAAATCCTAAATCATTTTTAGCACTTGGGTTTGATTTACCAAATATGTATGCTTGTGTGGAGGTTAATACTTTATTTTTTTTTTCATGCACTGTTTAGTTAAGCTTTTATATTTGGAATTCAGTATACCCAGTCAGAATCATTTCAGAAAGCACTGTTTGAAAGATTAATTCCTAAAGTTTATGTTTTTCAAACTATAAACTGAGGATTCAACAACAAAAAATCCACAATAATTATAAAACTTGCCATTTATGATTTTAACAGGTGAGAAACTCGGCTGTTACTTATATTTACATTCATTCATTTCACAGATAAGTACTTTCTACTTATAACCTCCTGGGCAATTGTGTGCTGAGAATTGGACTTTGAAGTAAACATTGTCTTTGCTTCCTTGAACTTTAAAGTGTAGTAGGAGGTATCAGATAATACATGCTAAAGTAGGTACACGCCAGCAGTGGTAAATGCTAAGAAAAACAAATAAGAATAGTGAGTCCACTACTTTGGGTAAGACTATTGTGAAAATCTATCCTAGCTGTGTTTTAAACAGACGGCTAAAAAATGAAAGTGAACAAAAACAGTTTCCAGAGAAAGAGTATTAAATGCTGAGGGAGGCCCAGGAACCAGGGTCAAGCTCAATACACAAAATTGCCACATTTGAATAATAAGCAAGTCATGATGAGTAAGTGAAGCAGAATAAATCAAGTGCTGAGATTTTGGGCTTTTTTACTTTTTGTTTTTTTTTTTTGTTTTCCTCTGTGGGCTATAAAGCAACTGGGGATTTTGAATATGAATGATGTGATGATCTTAGCTCAATGGTACAGACTTAAAACTTTAGGGCAAAGATAATTATTTCTTGATCAATTAAGACGTTATACTAAGATGAAGTTGGTAGTAAGAAATGCTTGATGGATACATTTATTAATACATGGTAGCTTATCTATCTTTAGTATTATATAATTAGTTTATGACTTCTTAACTCATGCCTATGAGTAGCAAATAAATTTCACATGTTACATCTTAAAATGAAATAAAACAGTGTAATGACAACTCAATAACATATCACATCAAAAGATTTTCAACTCTGTAAATATGGTTTTTCCTGAGAGCACCAACAAATAGTCTTGATAAAACTCATTCATATCTGAACCCATGTGAATATATTTTTTTTTATCCTATCTGACAGATGTTTATACCTTGTCTTCCCTCTAGATCTCTTTTGGAGGGCATACCAGTGTCATTGGCTATGTAATGTAATCCAAAGTTCTTTTCTCTACAGTAGAAACATCATTTCCAGCCATGTGCCAAGTGCTTTTTCATATCCTTTCCACTGCCAGGTGGCCACTAAACCTTTAAAGCTTTCTACCTATTCTTCCTCTTTTGACCCTAAATCAAATACTGCTTTTTCAGAAGAGCTCTCCTTGACCCGTAGGGTCTCTGTCTGTGAAACGTTTAATTTATGGCATTAATTATATCTGCTGTTTCATGTTGTAACTGTGACTATTTGATTTTTAATCTGTCTTTTCAAGCATTTTGGTTTTCTTAACTCAAAAATGCAGCACAAGGCTTACCATCTGAAAATGATTATTGATTGGAAAATAACAATGAAATTCCTTTTTCATTCATGATTTTGTACGTGTTCCTAAATTTTGTGTTTTGCTCTGCTCATTTAGAATACACACATTTTTTTCATTCCCAAGAATTTGAAGAAATATACTTGAGCCTTCTTTCAAATGAAATGTTCCAGTTTTTTTAATATATATTCTTTTATACATTTTTTTGTTTTCTTTGAGATAATTCCTTTTTATTTTACTTGTAAATTCAGATCTTAAATACTCCTCCTTTAGCCTCCTGAGTTCTGGGATTAATATATGTTTATCCCATCATAGCTGGATCTTAAGCTAATTTTCTAACTCAAGTTTCTTCTCTCTATAGTAATTCTCATTTCTGTAATACCTAATTTAGCTATCTGTATTTACAGTTTATACATATCTGTCTTGATGTTCTTCATGTGTAATATAAGGGATTCAAAAAGTTCAAAATCAGCTACCAGTATTAAATAATACCATTCATGTAACAAGAGCTAGAGAATGTCAGGCCAAGACACACTCGATGAATATAGGAAGCATAGTATATTGGCTAATTTATAAAAGAAAGAAACTACTTAATATGACAATTCAATACTAGAAAAAGTAAGAATTGCAATGTTTTGAGTTTTTAAATAAAGCAAAATATTACTCAGCCTAAAATTTAAATTTCATATATTCATTCAGAAAATAAACATTACTGAGGATTATAATGAATTGGATTAGAAAGATTACAAAGGTGTCCAGGCCTTAGTGCTTTATCGTCAATGGAGCATCTCCTTAGGAGGAGCATCCTCCTCCTAATGAATAGATCTGTAAACTTTTCTAATATTCTTCTTTTGAATCTTGGGGCCTTCCTTAAAAGACTGGAAAACATAGTAATTGCTAGACAACAATATATTCAGCTTCACATTCCTTGAAATTTTGATTATTAATAGATTGTGAGAATATAGAAAATGGAATGTAAGGAATAAATACTGGAGCTCGAGAGATGGCTCATCTCTTGAGATCACTTGCTGCTTTTTCAGAGGTGAACATTTGGTTCATGACACCCACAAGGAAGCTCCCATTCATCCCTAACTCCAATCTCAATGAACCCAGAGGCTTCTTTTGTTCTAAACTGGAACCAGACCTACATGTGGTACATATTGTACACATACAGGCAAAATATTCCTACAAGTTGTATAAAAGTAAATAATTATTTAGAGAGAAATGGAATTACTGGGAGGAAACAAAAACTGTTCCTGTTTAATTCTTTTGCTTCGGTACTGCTACACACATTCTTAGGGGTACATGTTTTTTTGCATAGCATTAGTTTCTGGTGCATATTCAACAGCATTATGACTTGACAATCACTCCTCACAGGTGCTCCTCATGGAGCACTAAAAACGTACACTGAATCTGAATTTCTGAGTGTTTAATCCAAACTCAAAATGAAGTGGTCATTCAAATTGTTTTAGGTGAATACCTCTACAATGAGTTATGTATCTCAGCAGCTCACTAGTTTTACAATGCAGGTATTTCCTTTTTATTCCCAAATGCAATTTATCTGACAGTACCTATATGAATATTATTTTGTGAGAGTAAAATAAATGTATTAAGTTATAGAAAAACACCATTCAGATTCAGTTTACATTTTTGGAAAAATAAACTACATAACTGTAATTTATTTTCCAGAATACAATATTTTACTGTTGCGATTATGTAAAATTTTCATTAAATATACATAGGTAATAAAACTGTACATTTGAGGAAACTTTTTGTGTAATATGCTAACATAATTTGCATATGTCATAGTGCACTTCATTTTCTGCAAATTCATACTAAATTATAAACTGTGTTGCCTGTATACATGCATTAAATTAAATGGAACTTATTCTGCGTTGTTTAGTTTACTATTGGTACAGAGATTTTGGAGACTATGTTAAGACTTTATTTAATGTGTATATCTATAACATCTAATAGTCAGTTTAATTTAACATGGTACAACACTGTAATTGGCAGATGGCAACCAATTAGGGCATTTAAGTATTCATGGTTCCAAATGTAATAATAACTGTTTTATAATCTTTCATGTAAGTGCAGTGTCACCCAGTTCTACTAAGATAATGCTCCTAAGAATTAGGACATTGACATTCTGATTAAAATAATAATAATTAGACAAAAACTATCTCTTTGTTTTCCAATGAGTACATAGTAATTCAGACCAAAAAAAGAACGATGAAAGATGTAAGTTTACCTTTTTTTTTTTTTTCTTAAAAACAGGAGAGTTGTGTTAAAACAGGAGCATGTACAGAGATGTGCTTGGAAAGGGTGCAGTTTTTCTTACAAAGGCTAAACAAGTGTTTTTGGAACAATGATAGATTCCAAAATACTTCCGAACTTATGATCATTTATCTACATTTACAGTGCTTGGCATTATTCAATAGTGCTATATTGTGACAAATTTCTCCCCCAATAGACTCAAATTCGATTCTGCTTCTGTGCCTACAAAGATCATCAAATTCTTCCCCATTATTGACAACCATGCATCCCTAAACTGCAGCATATTCTCCTTTTCTAGGCCTCACTAACAAATCTATCTATAGATTTTTGCACTTTATTCAAACATTTAAAACTCCAGGGTGCACTGATATTTGTCTTCTTGTGATTCACCCTCGACACTAGTCTCTTCAATCATGTTGGGTGAGACATGGACGAGTAATGAATAAGCATCACCGTAATGACTGGGAATGGGAATTGATGACTGATTCAGTCCTAGATACAACAGAACAGTTTCTAATGTCCACGAAAAAGCTGATGCTCAGGTATGAGAGGAACTTTTAAGAAGTAAAACAGGAAAATGTCAAAATATATATGGAACATAAGAGGTATATACTCCAGAAAGAAACTGAAAATGAAAATGGAAAAGCATCTATATATCAGCACAATGAAAAAAAAATCAAATAACATAATCAATATTTATCTGGGTGTATAAGCACAAATGTTTAGAGTGTGGTTAGGGATTATGCTGGTTTAATAAAGTCATAGTTGTAGTTTCTCCTCCAAGTTCCATAAAAACATTTATATGAGTAACATAATATAGACTGAGTAGATTATAATTCCATTTCAATTAAAATAGCATGTTTCCTTATGACATAGATGAGCAGATCACAATAGCCTTAAGGGTACAGTAGTGGCATGCATACTGTGTATAGTAATGGAAACTATTCTGATTGGACTTAAGGCCTTCTCAACAAGAGAGAATTCTTCTTTCCTGATAGAAGAAATCTAGCCCACTACCCAGGGCTAGTGAAGTTATAGGCCTTGAGGGAGAACATACAACCACTAGTTTATTAAACAATCATAATCTCTAACTACATTTAAATATTTGTAGTATGGTACAATGATTTACAAGGTAATGTTAGGACTTCCTTGCATATGTGTAGCTACAACATCTAATAGTCAGTCTAATTTAATATGTTGCATCAGTGTTCTTGACAGTAGACAGCCAATTGAGACATTTACCTATTCACGGTTCCAAAATATGCACGAAAGTGCAGGAAGTAGTACTCACATTTAAGTGGCAAACCACATCTGTCTGATCCAGTTTAAGGCTCAGGAATAAGAGGAAAATTAAGACTGATAATGGAAAGTTAGTCAGCTTACTATACCTAGAAAGGTCAAGGACCTTGTAGAGTATGTACTTCCCCTAGTTAGCTGTACAAGCATAATTCTTTAATACATTCTAAATCTTAACCTACTCACAAATTAATGTAGCTATCACCTCTCATTAAAGAAGCTTTTCTTTTGAGTAAATGGAGATCATAGGAAATCACAATTCGAAACAAGGCAATACAGAGATCTACATACCTTGGGGAGCCCAGCCCCAATGGACATATTTAAATCCTCAGGTTTTTGTTATGAGCACTTTACTTACTAAGCCATTTCCCTAGTCTTAATTTTTAATTCATTGCCAAATACGTATTCATTTTTAAATGTGCTAATATTATTAGGAGATCAAACCATTTCAAAGTTATATCCAGTGTTTTTAATACTGAGGAAGTGTTGTAAAATAAGTATACATTGTCATTTTTTAAGGGATCAATTAGTTCTATCACGTTGTTTTCATTTGGTTACTTTTATCTCAAAATATTTATTGTTTATTCCTAGTACCTTCCTAATTGTATGGCTTCTATCAGTCTTCTGGAACTCTGACTCTTGTTTCACTGTAAGAACAGTGTCCTCTTATCCAGTGCTTCCTTCTAACATTTGTGCAGTATTTTTAATTCATTGAAGTTTATGTATGAAACACATATGTTTATTTTATGGAATTTACCCTTTTATTTATGTATTTGTAGTGTGCGTCTAGTAGTAATGTTGAAAATTTCTTCCCTACTGTTACTTCAAAAATTTCCTCTACTCAGCATTTTCCCCCCTGACATTCCATTAAATCTGAGGATTACTTAATTATTCCACTGTTTCTTCTTCTTTTTTACTTTGTTTCTTTGTGTTTTATTCAGTTCTGGAAGTGTCTGTTGTGATGATGCACACCCAATCATTCATTCTGTCTGTATTCTGTCTCTTAATGAGCCCACAAAAGACCTTCTGGTTTTTATATAGTGCTTTGGTTTCTTTCATTTACTCATTTTATTTTTAGACACTTCAGTTTCTGATTACACTGTTTTAACTTGTATATTTTCTACTATATTCATTAAATTCCTTAACATATTAATGATCCCTCTGGTCCTGATGCCTGCTTTACTATGCTTCCTAATATTTTTAGTTATCTATTAGCATGCCTATTAATCTTTTATTAAAAACTAGGCATCCTGTTTCAGGTAATAGGAACACAGAGAAAGGCCCTTAGTAATAGTTATCTTGTTCATTTAACTAGACTTTTCCTGTGATTAATTTTTAATGGAGCTTTCTGTTTCATGCAAAAAAAAAAAAAAAATCAAACTCCTTTGTGTGCTTTTCCTGTCTCACCAATTGTCTTATGTGTCCCTAAGAGCTCCTTAAGTACACTCTGTGTCACACAACTCATGCATCTGTAATTCATTGTTACTACACTGGAGCATTTTTAGCATGGTAGTAATGCAATGAGAAATACAAATGTTTTGATGTCTTTTGAATAAATCTCAATCTTTTAGTGGGTATATGTCCCTGGGCTGTGGAAATCATCAGTGTTTTCAGATTTATGCTATCTCTGGCTAGATAGAAATAGAATTTGCAAATATTCCTCTGTTGACAATCCCTCTCCTTTGGAGAGTAAGTGTGTCTGTAGAGAATACTCACTGTGTTCTATGGTGGTTAGTTTTCCCTCCTTTATGAGAGCTAAAAGAGTTTTTCTCCCCTTTTTTTAAATTGTCATGAATAAGAATATTTAAGGATCCTTATGGCAAAATTTAGAAGTAAATATGTCCTTGCTGTTTCTTTACCCCTCAGAATATCTTATTTCTATTTTAGTGTGAATCATTTTCTATTGTGTGTCTTTAACTCCAATTGTGGGTACCAACACTTTATAGTTTCTGCTCCTAGGAGACAGATCTAACTTGTGAGTCTCTGTATGTCCCAGTTTTCAGTATCGAGTATGAAAACTTCCACCGAGAAATCAATTTTAGCATGTTCAAAGGAAATCAATGTCTACTTATTGTTATCATAATTTTTTATCTGTTATGTAACAATGATGACTCCCAAAGCCTTAGTACATCCTAGTGCAAGACTGAAGCTTTAAGCATTGTATTTTTAAAGAGGCAACAAGAAATTCAAACAATTCTGACTCACAGTCTCATTCTAAAGGAGTGCACGTCTGTCCAGATGATGTTGTTATGGTCATTTCTATCATCAAAACATGACATCATTTTCACATCTTTACATTTTTTCAGGTTTGTCTAGGGTCAGTTGTTTCTGTAATGATAATTCCCATCACTCATGCATCCAGGTGAAAACTGTTCCTCCTTTAGTTGATCTTGTAGCTCATGCTAGTATTAATAACACTTGGACGGTTGAGGCAGGAGGATTATACAGAGTTCAAGTTCAACATTGGCTGCAGAGAGAGACTCTCTCTCAAATAACAGACATACATATATACATGCATACATACATACATACATACATACATATGTGATGTGGTTTGCTTTGACAAAAGAGGAAAAGAGAAATGAAGAGTCCCTATATCTTTGCTAAATATTCTGCTTGGAAACAGAACATATATTCAGATCTCATTTATGATAAAATATTATATAATCAAAGTTGCTTTAATACTGGAAGAAATAACCCTACTAAGCATCTCACCCTATCCTCATCATTAGCAACTTAGCAACAACAAGAATTGGTTTCTGCATATGTTGAGTAATAGTAAATTCTAGCACAATTAATTATAAAAATGTTCATTCTCCAAGCAGGGAAGTTAACATCAATACAATAGCTGTATGATATTTACATAACTTGAAACTTCCAATTTTTGTAATTCAAACTTAACTGGATAAACAAATCTCATATTCTACCAAACTTTTAGTTCGATTCTCTTTCATGCTTCTACTATTCCATCTGTACTTTTATAAGAAATCTGTTAGATCTGTATCATTCAACATGAGATAATGTTTTGCTTAGTAGTTAAAAGCAATAGCTATTCTCCCAGAACATTTGATTTCCAGTGGGGAGGCTCACAACTACCTATCTCTTTGGCATCAAGGGGTCTAATGACCTTTTCTGGCCTCTGCAGGCACCTTCACACATATTGCATATACAGAAACACACATGCACGCTTGCACACGTGTACACGCACACACACACACACACACACACACACATGCACAAAGTGCTAATAAAAAATTAAACATTGAAAATGCCCTAGGGCTATGTGTGCAGCTTAGTGGTATTGTTTGCTTAGTATGTACATAATCCAGATTCAATTCCAGTGCTGCAAAAAATAAAAATAAAAGCAAAATAATTAAAATTTAAAAAATAAATAACAGTGTAAATCAATAATCTTCTGGAAAGCCTATATTCATCCACAAGTGTCAAATACTGGGCAATTCATGTTTCAGGTAGGGTCCTTTGCCCCAATGCTGTCATGTTCCTTATACAAGTTGTATTAAGAAAACTACTCCAAGCCGTAATCAGCACTGTAGGAAACATTTTATTGCCTTTTACATGCTCTCTTTACAAAGTAGCACTTGTTTAATTAACTCCACCCTTACATAACCAAAAATTAGTTTACAAAACAATATTAAAAGATAGTCTAAAGGGAACATTTGTTGAAATAAGTTGGTTAGCCATTACTGCAAGAACAGCTTTGTGCCTACTAATGATAGAATTTATAACCAATGTCTACTACTTTTAATGTTACACTATATTTTCCTAAATGTTTCTCAGCACAGTAGCTAGATACAAACAACAAAAAGTTCTTCTACTTTATATTTCCTTTGTAATTTACAAATGTAATAAAAGTTTAGTTCATTAGTGCAAAGAAAGAATATGGGCAACACATACAGCTATATACATGCACACCCAAACAAAATACACAAATTATTGGGCAATAAATATAAAATATGGGAAATGGTATAAAGTACAATGTTCTCTTTTTAATAGAAAATGTGTGCAGTGATTTTTATAATATAATTCAACAAAGAATGCCTGACCAAAGTCGTAGAGAAAGCAGAATAATATGAAACAAACAAATAATGGTAATTCCAGCTAATGTATACATTTTAATATAATCTCTTTCAAGAAAAGGTAATAGATGAAGCATTATATCACATGATTAATGCAACTAAAATCTCAATTATTCTTGATTACATAGCAATAGATTGAACAACGTAATCAAACACATGTAATATATCACACACATCTTTCTAATAATTTATTCTTTACTCATCACTAATTATGCATATGAACCGCTAGGCAAGGACAGTTTTGCCAATAAGAAACAATAAGCAGTCGTTTTTTTAGCCTAAATTGTTGAAATGAAATGAAGAACATGCAAGTTCAATATGAAGGAGTCTGGTGGGCTTATTAGTTATGGGAGTCAGTATTTTTCTAGTAGTTACTATTATAGTCCAACCAAGTTGAACATGTATACTCCATTATTTGACAGCCAAGTATCTGGTTCACAGTTTTTTCTTTGTTCTCAAATAGTGAAAAGATTGAGTGCTCACACACACTGAGTGAACGCATAATACAGCAAATTTTGTACTTCTTTGTAGAGGAATCGCTTTGTGTGAAAGCTAGGTTCTACATTCCAAGGGATAAATTCAGAGGCCTGTGTGGTCTGGATGGAATGTAGACACACCTTTAATCTGCTATTCAGAAAACAGTGGTAGCAAACTCCTTTTATTCTGGTATGCAGAAGACAATGGTGGGGTCCATACCTTTAATCCCTAGGGGGGAAAAAATGGAAGCAGACAAAGGAAACAGAGCTCAGAAGGAGACAGTGCCACAAGGGAGGTGACATCTGATATGAGTCAGAGTGAAGGACATACAAACTGACTAATCAGAGGCAGAGTTATTAGAGTAAGGACCTGTCCCACTCTCACAAGAAAAGTGGGCTTGCAGTTCAGTTAAGGAGAGTTACATAGGAGTTGCATAGTCAGTTAACAGGAATAGATGGAATGAGTTAGTTAAAGGGTCAGTAAGAAGAGTCAAAGAATCAGTTGTACAGTCAAGTTGAGAAGCAGGCTGAAGAGTCAGTTGAACAAAAATAAGTCAGAGTTCAGAAGGAGCTAGTCAGAGTCGCTCAGTCAGCAATATGTCTCAGAGATAGAATAGATTATAAAGAGGCCAAACGCTCCAGGGCTCCAGGCAAGAACCAGTGATTTAATTTAAAAAAAAAAAAAAAAAAGAATAAAAGCCTTTGCACTGAACAGCTATATCTAGTCAATCATCACCAACACTTCCTTTAATAAATACAGTTAATATTATTTGCTATGTAATATGCACGATGACACAGCTAAACTAACAATAATCATATAGAAAAACTATTATTTATTATTTTCAACAAAATAAACTCAAACTTTTAATTAGGTTTCTTCTATTTCACTCCACCAAAATGGAAAAGAAAGTGGAAGGACAGAAGGAAAGTGTAAATCAATTCTTAAAATGTAATTGATTTCTGATGCTGTAGCTGCCTCTGAAGCCTTGTTTGTTTGGGAGCAATTGTAGCAGTTACTTTTTCACTAATAACCTAACTGTGCTACCCTGACCTCCAGTTCCTCTTGCCTTTCCTTTCAGGCTGTTTCTGAGACAGATACTCTTAACTTGGATCTTTTTAAATCTCTAGCTCTTAAAGGTTAGAAAGGGAAAGATCAAAGGGAAGATAATTTTACTGTCCTTTATGGCTATCTATCTGCCTAAACCTGGAGAACTGGATTAACATCTAAAATTTTCTATCCCATAAACTGATCCATATCAGGCATTCCCACCAACTGTTCCTTATCTCAGCCTAATGGCTGCCTTCCTTCCCAGCAACTGTCTTCTACCCTTTATCTGAGCCTAGCTCCTGTCTGCCTTCCTGTTTTCATTCTCTGGAACCAACTCCTATGTCCTTCCATAGCTGACGATTCCAACTGAAAACAATCTCTTTAATAGGACAACGAAGCTGTTCCCAGAAGTCCAAGAGGCATGTAACCATAAGGAAGGCTGCACAGTACAAAATGTATCTTGGCAAAATGTCCCACTATAGGAAAAATGGAAAGAAAATGAGGAGAAAAAAAAAAAAAAAAGGGAAAACACAAGTAGACACTGTGTGAACTAACCATGGTTCCTAACGACTGTTCATAGTATCTTATTGAACACAATTGCTTGCTTAATGTCCAGAACAAAATATATTCTTACATGTTTATTTGCTTCATTGATCTCCTTTCTAAATATTTTTTTTTCCTTTTTTCTCACTTATTCCTTTATTTTCTTCCTGCCTGTGTTAAGAAAGTATTGAGTATATATATGTGTCTGTGGTTTGGCAGCTTCTAAAGCAGAAGTGAGCTTCCCAATTAGCATATGTAAGAGTTGTTGCTTTGCTTTCAGATGTTTTCTTTTTTTCTTTTACTCTGTTGATATTTCCTACAAGAGTACTTCATGTACATCACTCCTGCCTTCTCCTTTCCACCTCCATCTATTCCTTTGTCACCCTCCCTCTCACCTACATTCATTACCTCTTCTTAATTATGCTGTACACAAACACATGTACAGGCAACCTATTGGATCTATTTACCTGTTTTATGTACATATATCCTGGGCTGAACACTTGAGATTGGACAATCTCTGTAAGAACTAGACCTGGAGTTAACTAATTCTTCCTCTCTTAGCAGCCACTGACCAAGTGTAGCTCTTCATTTAGGATGGATACATTAGCTCCCAGTTCTCATAGATGGATAGATGGATCCAATCATAACAAGCTTCCTTTTGCTAAAGAGGGAGGCTATTTCAGAGATCCACCACTGGTCAAAAGATAAAGGATAAGTGACTGTGCACAGCCTAAATGAATACATCTGCAGCACAACCTGTGCACCTAAGGCACAGAGAAAACTATGAAAGAGGAGGCATTAAAAACTCAAGTGTCAGAGAACCAAGAAATCTGCTGCTATGTATTATCTCCTAGACATGATTAAGGACCCTGCATTCTGGAAATACCAACAATATGGTTAATAAGCAAGACCAGAATAATGACATCACCAGTTGGCATGCCAATGTGGGCAGGGAAAATTCAGCAAGGTTTGCATATCTTGATGAAGAGCTACAGGTGGTCAATGGCAGCTAAGATATTTTTGAAAGAGAAAATAAGCATCCTATATTTCATTTCTGGTGCCAAACGGAGCAAGATAATTTATCCCTACACACATGGTTATAGGAAAGCTTCTTGTTGTGTGATATGGCAGTGCTGTGCACCAGAGGATGATAAAATAATAAAAAGATAGAAACAGAAAATAAATGTGCTTATCTATCTCTGGGTGAGACAAAGAAGAATTAAAAGAGCAATAAAAAATCTGTATGGCACTGCAGTAGCAGCAGCTGCAGGAGCATAAGCAACACTAAATTATACATGCATTTGCTCTGAGAATAATTATGCTTTTCATCAATAATAAGTAATTATCTGAAAAAATGATCATGTGACACAAAATCACATTTGTAAAAAAGTAAGGGCACATATGTTCCTATAAAGACATTTAATAACTATTCACCACTTTATGATTTTATCAAATCAGTTTTCAAAATCCGTGATATGCAAAAACATGGCATTTCATTTTTTGTTCAAAATTGTTAAAAGGAAATTTATTTTATAATTTTAGGAAGCTAAAAATAGATTTTTTTCTCTATTCAAAACTGCTCAAAAGTTGAATAGAAAAACAGGCTTCACATTATATAAAAAACATTCTGTCTGAAGTCAACAGATGCATTCTCCAATTATTCAGCTTGTCAACCATGAGCTGACAGTTAAAAGACCACAATAGATGGATCCAATCGTAAACACCATCTCTTATCCTTCCATGCCTGTGATTGAACTCCATATACACTCCAGTAGTATATAGTTTGCATTCAATAAGTAATTCTCCTTAGGTAACATGATAGACTTTCTATCATTATTTTTCATGTACTCTGCCAGGTTATTTTCTACTCCAATACTTTTCAAAGGCTTTTGTTGTTGATAAAAATAAATAATCTTCCAAAGATACTGAGTCTTAAAACCAAGCAGTCCTTTAAGAATATTGCAGGAATTATAACCTCTCATTTCACTGCAAATGATGTTGAAAATCATGTCACATTCAGAGATTATTAATAGTAATCATTATTAGTCAGTGCTCCCAAATATTTTCATTTAAATACTCAGTAATATACTTTTCATAAGTACCGTGTTACCTGATCAAACTACGTATATAATGGAGTGTTCATATTTTCACTTCTGTGTGTATATGGATGTTTTTCTACTGAGTTACTTTGCTAAACACAGCATCGATTCACAGAGCTATTACATGCTAAAATATTGGACTTCTTTAGGTTAAAGCCTATGACAGAACCTCACACTGAAACAACACAAGAGAAAAATCACAACATAAAAATTAATTTCCAGGTTAGAGTCTGTTATACCTTGAGGCGTTTTTTCTAAGAAGGAAAAACTGAGTAACTTTAGAAACAACCCTCTTTCACTTTGTAAACTTTAGCCTGAAAACCTTCCTGTGAACTTCATCCAAAGGGCAAATATCCACTTACCCAAGGATGGCTGTGATTTCAGAAACAACATCTAACTGCACATGTCAATTACTTTATTTGAACTTAAATTTATTTCTCAATTAAAATCTTCATCGCTACATCTATCCATTCAATTATCCATTCATATACACACACACACACACACACACACACACACACAAATGTGTATATATGTATAATATGCCATTCATAATAAGGCATATAACCTATTGCTGACTTTCTTTGCATACTTATTTTCACAATACCTTTTAAAAGTGGTTTAAAGGGTTTTTCCTTTTGCTACTCAATTGTCAGTATGTAGAACATGGTAGGGATTGTCAAATTTGAAAATGAATGAAATAATGGATTTTTCAAATTATATGTTACAAAACAGTTTAACTGTTGTTATGATAACATAAGTGACACTAACTAAGCCCAGAACAGATGACAGGATTTTTTGTATTAAATTCTCTTAAATGATATTTAAATTAGAGCACAATTTTTATTGGTGATATTACATTGCAAAATATGTTCATGTACTTTTATTATTAGCAAATACTATTGGAAGTGTCTGACTGTTAAAGAAACAACACTGAGTCCTTGTGAATATAGAATTTGTTTTCAAGTTGGTGAAGGAATTCATAAATGTATAAGCAAGTACGAACAAACACACACACACACATACACACACACACACACACACACAGAGGCTTTCAAAATCAGGATATAGAGTCTCCAAATAATGTGAAGGCTTTATATTTTATGGCAAGCATAATTAAATACTGATGGAAAGTTTACTTTGGTGTGAAAAAAGTATATCCACAAGAAAAGTAAATCTAATTTTTATTGTATTATCAGAGCTGCTTTGTTGAAGCTAGCTCACTCTAGAAGAGGATAAAACAGTAAGGTATTAATTGGGAACTAATTGCAGTCACAGAGTTAAGACTCATGAGCTAAGAATAAATAGAGATGACTAAATTATTAGGTAAGATATGTTTCACAAAATGTTAAGCCTAGGGCTTCATCTTAGTGAGAAGACATCCTAGAATTCCTAAGGCCCTTAGCACATTGTCAAGTATTGGATAATGTATAAAATGCATAATTTTAGAATAGGAAATAGAAGAAATTACAGCATGAGAACATGTTATTTATTTGAAGAGACAACACCAAGAAAGGTAGAAAATAATTATTTTCCATTTAGTGACTTAAAAACAAAATCCAATAGATTGGCAATCAAAGCATATTTGTGCAATACACACAACATTGTTCAGATTTTACTCTCTAGCTCCTGATGAAAAGAAGAGTGAAAATAAGGGAGAGAAACACATCATTCGTCGTTGTCATCATCATCATCATCATCATCATGAAATGCAAACCTAGTTAAAAATATATGGCAAAATATGAAGGGAAATAACTTATATGAAATTATTGATGGGAATTCAGTATATATTAAGATGAATATTTTTGTCAAATCAAGTGCTTTTTTCACAGAAACCTGTTCATATTATCCTTCAAAATTTCAAAAAAAATTTAAAGATCAAATAATGCTCTACCTAAGAGGAAATATAGCTAATGTTTTCATATAAAAATATTCAACTAAAATAAACTTGTTTTGTATTTTTATTTAGAGGCAAAGAAAGCATGAATTCCCCCAAAGCCATACACTGTATATTAGTAGCCAAGAAATGCAGGAAAATGCAATAACCTGACAAAGGAATTTTGACATTTTTTTTAATTAAGCATAAAACACGTCATAAAAGTTGTCCAAATATAATAAAAATAAACCAGCTTTAATGAATAAATTTGCATTACTAAAATAATATATACAATATACACATAAGAAAATCTACTAATACATCAGTAGTAAAGGGCTCCAAAAGAGAATGAGAAATGTAACAAAGATTATTGCTATGCAAACATTTGGAATAATATCATTTAAGGAAGCATAGAAAAATGTTACCTTGACAAATTGTATTTTCCATGAAATGTTAAGAATTAAGATCATTAGAAATATATATTAAGATTATATATATATATATATATATATATATATATATATATATTATACTCTATTGTTTCCATTGCATGTTAATATATTCATAATATTTAATATACACTCATACACAATAAGGAAACACAATTTTAACTGATTCTGAATATACACTAATATATATTAAAAATAACTGATCAAAGAAAGATATCAGTGGTCTGGTCTTTCTCTAAGAAGGAAGCTTTAGATAAACAAGAAAATTACATGTAATTAAAATTAGCCATGTGGTACTGAATATTGAATAAGATTCAGGGGCCATAAAATAGCTTTCCAAGTGCTTCATAGAGACAATTAATTACAGATACAAAAATATCTGTTCAACACACATTGTTAATATACATACAATTATTCCCTGGCTTGGACAGGTTTCCAATGGCTCTTAGATTTATGATAGATCTTTCTAGGAAATTATAACCAATAGAAATTAACTGGTATAGTTTTCAAATAAAGGATTTTTTCATGCATGCTTATGGAAGACCTTTAGTTGATTATCTTTTTCTCAAGACCTTTAGTTGATTCTCAGGAGACACAAGAAATCTGAAGTTATACTCCCAGTATGAATAATATTTGAAAAATCTCTCAGCTCCTTTGATCTTCTCATCACATATAACTAAAGCACAATTAACATATAAAAATAATGGGAAGGAGATGATTTCACAGGAGAGAAATGACACAAGTACCAACCAATTCAGGTAATCTACTTCAATATCAAGAGTATCAAGTTCAATCACAGTTTATACTGTTGAAACAAGATGCTGTAAATGTCACTTCCTCTTTGGTCATATTCCACAAATCTAGTGAGATTCATTATTCAAACAAAAACTGAGTGGCATTTTACAAATACTGCTCTAATGCATTCATCAAAACTGTCAATGCAACAATCAAAGTTTGAAAACTGTCAAAGATCTCAAGAAGGTATGAAGAAATGAAGAATAAATGTAAAACGAGATGTGCTGAATAGATTTATGGGATGGAAAAGGGCATTGGAGGAAAACAAATACATTCTGAGTGAAGAAAAGAGATTACTGAATAGTCAAATATTAGTAACGATATATGCTCCAAATGTAAAATGTGAAAAAGGAAAATTGGACTATAGGTGTAACTCACTATTACTGTGGTAGCCTAGCCCTACAAAGACACTGGCTTTGTTTCACAGTACCCAAAACAAAAAAAATATGCGAACAAGCAAACAAGTAGAGAAACTTGAGTAGAGGATTAAAGGAATCCCTACCCATTTACATTTAAAACAAAATTTAATTGAAAATATGCATTAAAATATGTAGAATATTAAAAATGAAAACGGAGGCTGTGAATTTGAAATAGAGCAAAGGGTGGTGAGGTAACGATAAGAATGTTGGAAATGATACAATTATATAACAATCCAAAAAATAAAAGAAATAAGTTAAAAAAATAAAATATATTCCCATAAGTCACTTCATTTAGAAAGAAGGTTTATAATTCCTTGCACATCCAAATTTAATAGTCTTGAACATTCTCAGGTCATTTATTGCCTAACGTTATAGGTGCAATATGTTCAAATTTTGAAAATTTTGAAAAATAAACTTTTTAAACAAAATTTGAAATTTGAAAACAAAGCATTTTATAACATTTATTCATTATACAGAAGATATAATTTTCACTAATTACGTATACAAAAAATAATGGGCATTAAACATAAAGGAATTCATAAAAATGTTCATTTCAAAAGTTATTCACAAAATCATTTTCCTCTTTGAGATATTTAATAATATAAACTAATCACTAAATGACAAGTTTATGATATGTGCAAAAAATTGAGCTCAGAATTTGTTTGAAATCATCTAAAACTCAAAAAATAGAAGGCTCATCTAAATATTTGACTTTTTGAATTACATATCTTAGTAGGAAAGAAAAAAACTGGAAAGAGAAGAACATACAAAGAGATTATAAATGTGCTTAAGATTTCATTACTAAAAATTAATTCAAATATATGTCTTAATTGGTTGTAAACAAAATGGCCTTGATACTGTATCCTAATGCATACTCAGGAGCCCGCTTTAGTCTATGTAAACTAATATTAAACAAAAGAACATTAAACAATATTAAATTTTTTTTTAATGAATAAACTTTTATCTCTATTTCCAAGTAACTATGAATTTTAAAATACAAAGGAAAGAAGAGACAATATGTTGTCTTCACTTGCAAGATACTTGACATGTAGAGACATCTGGTTAGGAATTATTGCAATATGCCACTTTCCTTCTGTCTTTTAATCTGATCTTTGATCTCTGTTATTCTTCAGAGACATGTCCTTAAGAGTCTATCCATCAAATGACAAACTCCTGGCCTTAGTAATATTTTTTGACAGACAGGTATTTTCTGACCTGATAGCTTTCCTAGAATCCTGATTCTAATATTCCTCCAAGGTACACGCTTTGGTCTCTGGAAAACATGTTAAAAATGACAATATTTGTCTTATACACACATCAGAATCTCAAAAACTGCCTAGTACCAAAAATTCTTAACCACACAGTTATTCATTCTTATAATAATCTATTTAGATATTAAAATCTGTTATCGTAGGAAGACACATGTTTCTTTTTCCATGTTTCAGAGTCACAATTAAAATACTCAATGTAAAAGATATATTTTTCCAAGAAGAATTAGCAGACATTGTTTCACAATTCTTTAATAGGGAAGAAATAATGAGTTCAGATTCAGTTCTTAAATAAAAGTGTTGGATATAAATTAGTAAATAAGCTTGTGGGAAAGACATTAGAAATGAATTTGATCAAAAATATGTTTGACAATTATTGTTTATGTGCATCTAGCTCCTATAAGAAATAGCTTCCAGGTCCTTGAGAAAAATTTTGATTTTATTGTAAAGGTATCAAGACATGTACATCTGAGTGGGACATAGAAAGTGCTGTATAATTTTAAGTTTTCTAAAGTCAATTATATAAGAAGTAGACTATATGCCTAAAGTTGGGTAGCAGAATATGGTAATCAGAAGTTTGTGGTATTACAATATAAACAGATTAAATGCACCTAGAAGGGTAAGGTTGCTTAAATATCCATTCATAAATTATTATTAATGTTGAATTCAGGTATAATAATAAATATTTAATAGTAGATGTGCTTTCAGTGCAAACAGGAATACTTGTTCAGATCCAAACTGGTTCAGATCCAGAACCAGTGGCCCAGTAATAGGCATGTACATGCATCAAACCCTAGCACTGTGGTGGGTACTAAAACAGGAGAATTTCTGAGTCTTACTGTCTATGATAGCAAGTTCTATGGGGATCACTGTCCCTGAGGAACAATGAGGGTAATAGAACAATACAACAAGAGTCCTCTTCTGGTTTTCTTTCACAAAAGCTGGTCTACACAGCACACAAAAATGTACAAACAACACGTACACACACCAAAAATCATACAAACACCCATACTCATTCACACACCTAAACTCAGATACACAGAAGTCTGCACATATTTCTGATATTATGGTTTCATGCTATTTATAAGTTAAAGGAGCTTTAATATGAAATTCTCAGAAAATATTTTATTGAAACACACATGAGCAATTAAAATTTTCACATTAGTTATTCCAGTGCTTCCTTAGACTCATTTTCATTAAAAAACTTGAATTTAAAATATTGCATTTTTAAGCATTTGAGAAAACAAAAAGAATCTTGTATCTTTGATATATTATAATGGCCAGGACATAACTAAAGCCCTGTCAATTTATTCCTTCCTTCCTTCCTTCCTTCCTTCCTTCCTTCCTTCCTTCCTTCCTTCCTTCCTTCCTTCCTTCCTCTATTTATTTATTTATTTATTTATTTATTTATTTATTTATTTATTTTTCAAGACAGGGCCTCTCTGTTGTAACTCTGGCTGTCCTGTAGCTTACTCTCAAGACTAGGCTGGTCTCGAACTCACAGAGATCCTCTTGCCTCTGTCTCCCAAGTGCTGGGATTAAAGGCATGCATCACCACCGACCTGGCTAGATCTGTGAATTTCTAAGAAAAGGAAGCAAATTCCCGAAATAGCAAACAAAAATTGTTGTATTATTATAACATTTTATATCATTTTCAAAATTTTGCGTACAATAAATAAAACATTAGAAAAAAATCAGTCACCATTTGAAAAAATCACAATACATGATAAATAGACCAATATTTGGGAGTAATCACATGAGACATGAGACTGGCAACATATTCAATCCAAGGCTGAGGGTTCATAACAGAATTAAGTACAAAAAGGAATGGAAAGAGGGTTTGAGAAAAAAGAGAGAATGAGATTAGAATTGAGACAGGGGAAAGGAAGAAATAAGGGAAGGAAACAAGGAAGAAAGAAGATAAGGGATGGAAGGAAGAGGGAAGGGAGAGAGGGGAGTATTAAAAGAATATCAAATGCAAATTAATATACATTCTATGACTTACAGAATTTACTACTTGACTAAAATCAAAATTGATCTAGGAAAGGAAAATGCTAGTGAGTCTGAGCATAATAATATAAGCTATATCATACCAGAACAAAAATAAAATTCTTTAAAATAAATTAAAGGGTTAAATATTTTATATATCACCAATTGATTAATCACTTGACTAACTTGTCATCCAAACATAGGAAAAAAATATATTACAGTAAAAAAATATTCTGTGAAGTAGCTTAAATGACTGAATTTGATGAAAGCTAAGAATTTTTAATTTGAGAATTATTAACCATATAATATATAGTCATCTAGACATAACACAAAATTTACATAAATTAATATTTGAATTTCTTGAACTACTTCAAATTATGTTATTAACTGCAAACACTCAGAACAGGTAAATCTTCAATATATAAATTAACTTACTTCTGAGTGCCCCCATATTCACCAAACTGAATTTTACCCTTGATTGTATAATCTCTACACAATCCCTTGTTAGCTTTCAATGGGCATATCGCTAAGGAGCTTAACTCTTATTTCATGACTTTGGAACACTGGGTTTCAGGATCATTTTATATACCTGCAATATAAATGCTTTTCCCCTTTTTATTTGTGTCTTAATATTTCTTGATTTGTGAATAGAATTGGTATCAGAATATAAAGTTAAGTGGTAGTGGCACTTGGGAGACAGAGGCAGGAGAATCTCTGTGAGTTCCAGGCCAGCCTCGTCTACAGAGTGAGTTCCAGGACAGCCAAACAACAACAACAACAACAACAACAACAAAACAATATATTAAGAATATAACAAATACTTTAAATTTTTTATCGTTTAAATGCTAAATTCCTTGAAACCATTTTTCATGGAAAAAAAGGTAAAAACTCACAAGATTTTTTTCAGCAGAGTCAATATCATGTTCGGTATTCAAATATTGCATTATCCTGTATGAGCACCAGGTAAAACAGCTGAATTAAATTTCATGCCTATTGTGCATCATTGTTATAATTTTAGTAACTAGTGTTTGTGCATTCATATTCATTGGAAGTAACTATGAACAGGTATCAGAAGCATGAATCTCACTCTGCATCCAAAAATAGAAGAGCAGAGGAATTTGGCAGTTGACTAGTCACCAATCTGTTCTCTTTTTTCATCTCTCCTTTCCCCTCTCCTGTCTCACTTCCATGTATGCTGATCACACACACACACATGTATACATAGTTAGTTAAGATTTCTATTGCTGTGAAGAGACACCATGATCACAGCAACTCTTATAAATGAAAACAGTTAACAATTCAAAAGTTCAGTCCATTGTCATTATGGTGGGAAGCATGGTGGTGTTATAGGAGTTTATTTGTAGTTATGTATAAAATTGTTTTATGCACTGTTGGGTGAGGGGCTGCCTAGGTCTTGGCGTTTTGTATTGTTTGCAGGGGTTGCATTTATGTGGGGGATGGTTGATTGCTGATGATCTGTATTTTCTACTAATAGAACACCTGAGGAGTTCTGTATCCACAAAAACACCTGAGCACAGAGGCTCAGGGTTCCAATGACCAGTATGGCACTGGCTATGACTTTGGTTCCATCTGTAGAGGTCTGACAGGGTTTACACCTATGAAAGTGCCTTGTTGTCTTCTCGATGAATGGCACAACAACATACTACTATATGGTGGTATATAGGGAGACATGGTTCTGGAGTGGGAGCCCCAGACGAGAGTTCTACATCTGGATTAGCAGGCAGCAGAAGGAGATAGTGTTACATTAGGCCTGTCTTGAGAATTTGAAACCTCGAAGTCCTTTCCCCAATGACATAACTCTTCTAGTAATGCCACATTTCCACCTTCAAGGCCACACTTCTAATAGTGTCACTCCTTATGAAGCAACGAAGTCTATTTTCATTCAAATCACCAAAAGAAATATGGAAAATTACTCTATGTTATGGAGTATGTTTTCTCAGAAATAATATTGTTAGTTATCACTATACTAAATACCTCTTTTATAATAGCCAGGTCACAGAGGATATTGGCACCAGTTGGCCAATAGCAGTGAATGAAATCAGCTTAGTTTTTGGCCATCCTGGCAGGGATCCCTATGTGCTCCATCTTGTGTGTGGTCCTCAAGTTACTTTTGTCAATGGTTGGTCACTCGACCAGTTCTGCACCACTGTTGCCCCAGCACATCTTATAGGTATAATGGGAGTTTTGCCTGATTGCAAAAGATAACCACTTCTGACTCCATATCCTCCATTACTAGGAGTCCCCACTAAGGTCACCCTCATAGATTCTAGGGACTTTCCACCGCACTAGGCTTCCACTTTGTCTCCACAATGATCCACTATTCCAGTCTTCTCTCCCAGAAATCCCCCCCTCCATTCTTCACCACCAATTCTCATCCTCCAATTCCCATCCTCAACTGCCCCCAGTCCACCCGCAAGATAACTCCCCAGGGACATCTATGCACCTTCCTTCCTAGAGCCGTCCTTGTTACCTAGTCTCTCTGGGTCTGTGAACTGTAGCAATCTTGTCTTTTACTTAACCAACTTAAAGTGAATACATACCATGTTTGTCTTTCTAGGTCTGAGTTATCTTCCTAAGGATGATTTATTTCTACTTTCATACATTCGGCTGCAAATTTTATGATGTCATTTTTTTAACAGCTGACTAACAATTGTGTAATTGTACCACATTTTTTAAAAGTTTGTTCTTTGATGGCTCTACATTTCATCATAAAAATATCTGAGCTTTTCTGGATATGTAAGGGCAATTACTCCAAGCTACACTTGCTGATTTAACCAGCATTATTTTCAATTCTAATATTGGAGAGCCATGTGCACTAAAAATAGGTTAGAATGCGCCCCGTGCAATGTGTGAAGTCAAAAGGAGGGGAAAAAAGGAAGTGACACACTGCAACAGTCTGAATGACTATTCCTGAAGTTTGTCATATATGGATATATTTTATCAGCTTTCTGTTCTGTAGTGCCTCACAGTCAAATGTTTGTGTCTTAGAGTATAGCTGTAGGTTGTTAAACTCCTGTACACTAAAACTGATTTCACTTCCCTGTGTAAATCACCACAAATTGTGACCAATTGCCACCTTTATACAGCAGGTGGTTTAAGGCAAATTTAATTCAACTTACCTGAATATGTACCTGTCATTTCCATGTAACAAGTACACAAGAGAATAAAATTACGTTACGAATGTAATATCACAGAAGTAATATCTTATCAGGATTCTAATGTGATTTTTTTTAAGTTTTCCTTTGCTTCCAGTTTGGTCATTTCTGTTTTTATTTTTCCATTTCTTTACATAAATACTTGGATATAAGCCCGATTTTGTATTTTCTCTGTATAGTTGCACTTGTAGATTAAGTAGAAATTTCACATTATTAAAATGTTCCTACTCATTATTATTATATCTACCTTTGAATGTCCTTGATTACTTTCAGTAATGCCAGTTGCCTAGATTAATCCTTTAAGCAAAAGAAAAAAATGGCAGTTCACTAAGCAATTCTGTATCAGTAAATTTATCAGAGAATAAACATAGCAAGTTTTTAAAGGTAAACGTTAAGGACTGAGGAATGAGAACATATTTTTCTTTTACTGGGAATTAAGATATTTTAAAAGGTTAATCTTTTTTTTTTGCAATTCACTGTTAATTTGCCTAGTGTATGTTATCTTCAAAAAGCATACAAAATGGGTAAATTAACTGAAGTATAATAGTACTGATTAGCAGTGAATTTTACATTTAAATCTAAAAGCATTTGCATATATATATTTATACATATATGATAAACAAAATTATAAAATTATTTGCTGTTTTACTTCCTAGCCTATATTTTCTGTGTTTACATGTGGGTAGAGTTTCACTCACTACTTAGATAAGGCTGACCTGTAACTTGCTGTGCATGCTGGGTTGTTTTCTAATGCTCTTGTTATTTTCTCTGCTATAACTTTATTATGTAACATTGCCACACTTTTGTGTTCTACGATATTGTATTAGACTCTATGTGCTCATGTATGCACATTTATCTTCACATGTGTATGGGTAAATGCCATATGTTCGGTGTCAATGATAGGTGTCTTGTCTTCCTCAACTATTCTCTATGTAAGCCCCCTCCCTCTGTGTACCACAAATTCAGATCTCACTAAAGCCTCTCTCTGTTACTTCAAACAACTTGGCCTCAGTACAGCTTAATGGCCCAAAATTGGCTGCCACTGAACATACAAATGATCTGAAAATCTCTTGTATCTAAATCTGCTCTCTCCTCCACTATTTCTTTCCATCTACATCTATGTGGGGTAGCTCTTGCATAGATATTTAACATCAAGAGACCCTCTCATCTAACCAACAATCCATTCAGGTAGGGTTGGAAAATTTCTCTCTAGCATCGTGTCTAAGTTGATTAATTTCTCTATAACTACCTTATCCATCTCTTCTTCACCTGGGCTTAACCATTATGCCTGTTTTCTCTAATAAGGTATTAAAGCTGCACTTCCATGAACTCTGACTAGGTCCTTCTGAACTCTTACTTTTCTGGTGCAACATATTCTCTGTTCTGGGCTTCTTCTGCTGAGTTCTGCTGTGTCTCTGTGTACCACCCTGGGCTCTCAGTGCTCTATTCTACCTCTGTAACTGACTCTTCAATTTGCTTTCTTAACTGTTCCTCAACCGATTCTTCAATCTGCTTCTCAACTGACTTTTCCTACTGACTCCTCTGTTAACTCCTATATAACTCTCTTTAACTGATCTGAGAGCTCCCTGCTAGTTCTTCCTCTGATTAATCACTTTGTCTGCCATTCACTCTTGATTCATCTGAGATGTCACTTTCTGTGTGACACTGACTCCTTCTGAGTTCTGCTTTCATTGTCTTTTGTAGGGATTAAATGCATAAACCACCACTGCCTTCTGAATACTGGTTAAAGGTGTTTGCTACCACTGTTTTTTGAATATTGGATTAAAGGTATGTGGAGATTCCATTCAGACCACACAGGTCTCTGAATGTAGCCCTTGGAATGTCAACCTTAGCATTCACACAGGGCTATTTCTCTACACCCTGCAGCTGGGATTTGAGATGACACTTTACTGTACCCAAGGTTTATATTGTTTTTGTTTGTTTGTTTTATTCTTATGGAATGTCCCCACTTTACAGACTAAGCTATTGTCTCAGGCCTCTTCTCCTGTTATCATACCAATATTAGAAAAATGTGTTTCATGTTTTTTTAATGCAGTGATTGCATAATTCAGAATATCAGGTTCCAAATTGCTTGCTATAGCAGTTAGTCAACACACAGTATTTCAGACACGTAAGGATTTCATTTCAAGTTGTACCACATAAAGAAAAAGCTACATATGTCATGGTGACCTTAGTTCAATTGCTTAAAATACAGTATTTAGTGTAAAATAATGAGATGATGAAATTAAACTCTTTCTCTCTGAAATATAATGAATGAAGTAGGATTAGTTCAGTTATGGTGCTTATCTCAATGTTACAGTAATCCTAAGAAGATCACAGTTGATATATAGATACTTGGATCAAAGAGAGTGAAAGGGAAGAGCTAGAATTGAAAAGTGATTACTGAGACTACAAAGAGAATACTGGAAGACTTTCTGATTCTTCCTTTGTTCTGGGACAATGTAACCAAAGCATCTCAAGAAAACCTTTGCCTAAGGCATCAGTGTGAATAACCCTAAATGTGAGATCCTGATTGGCTCAGCTATTGAATCCTTAACTACTGTTGCATTAAAAATCTTCAGTAGATGTGCCTTCCCACAGTTGGTGTGGAGAAAACAGTGTTTGCCATGAGACCTGTCAAGAGGTAATTCTATAATAACCTGATGGTAATTATGTATTGTCATTTACAGACTTTCTTTGGTGCACGAAACATGCTCTGCAGTTTTGTAGTTAAGGTAAGTAATATGTGTCTAAGGTTGGTCAGAATATATATTACTTACAGGTCAGAATTTAGGGCACATTAGTAGGTTAAAAACCATTGTTTTAAATCAAGTTGGAGGCTACAATAAAACTGTTTATTCTCACAAATACATTCAATAGAACATACATGTATTGATTAAAATTCATGTCAGAAATTCCTCTACAGAGAAAAACAATACTGATAATTTTCTTTGAAAATCAGTCTTCTCTTGATCAATAGAATCAAAAGGCATTAAATGCTTTTGAGGAAAGTATTTTCAAAATTCAAATTAAGAATCAAATTCTCTTTAAATAAAAACTTTCCTCTTACACATTCATCATCAGAAAGTTTGTTACTATAAGTTCAATTATTAAAAAACAAACAAACCCATGTCCAACCCATGTCCAACCCTACCAAACATAAAATAAAATATAAAGAATTTCTATTAAAAAATAAGTCTTATTATAAATTTAAAAAGGGAGCTGGAGAGATGACTCTGCAGTGAAGAATACTGGCTGTTCTCCCAGAGGACCCAGGTTTAATTCTCAACACCTATATGATAGCTCACACTGTAACTCCAGTTCCAGGGGATCCAACACCTTCACACAGGCATACATGCAGACAAACACCAATACACACAAAATTGAAATTAAAAAAAAAAGAAGTCCTTGATCAATGGTATGAACTCATTGTCCTTGCTAACATTATATAAGGTGTTTGACACAGAGTCTCAACATATGACTCAGGTTCTTATTATCAATATTTAGTTCCTGTGGACTGGTAAGCATGTCTCTCCTATATGATCTGAAAATATGGTTTTTGACTGTTTTTTTTTTTTTTGGTTTGTTTGTTGTTGTTGTTGTTCTCCCTTTTTGTATAAGCTGGTTTGTCCCATTGTCACCTTTTAATAGGCAACAAGCAGCATGTGTCACATGTACCTGTCACATGTCTTAGAGTCTTTGCATTGTCCTTGGGGGGCAAAATTTTCAAGTCCTAGAGCAGGAGCTCAGCTTCATCTTTCTTTCTCAACTTTTTCTTCATTCAGTCAATCTCTGCATTGCCTCTAGCATTTAAAATGTGATGGATTTTCTTTCACTGTCCTCTCTCCCTACAATCACTAGGAGCCTATAACCATTCCTCTGATTTCAGATTCTTAGTTACATATTCAACTACATTTTAATTCATCCATAGTAGGGCTACTACTAAATGCTAAATTATTCTAACAGTCTGAAAGAAGTATGAAAGTAATAACTGCATTTCTTTTTTCCTTGTAACTTGGTTATGTTCAAATTAATATTATATAAACAATGGCTTCTCAGAAATTGGATACTAAATAGATAAATACTTTAAAATTCATTTCTTATTCATAAAATATAAGTACATGGCTGTTATTTTTCTTTTTTGCTGTTATAAGATACTATGATACAAAAGTAAAAATTCTGAATAAAAGGTTCAGAAGATTGGGAGTTTAAAATTAAGATTCTATTCCTGCTAAGCTGGAGACTTCTTGAGGTGTCAAAACAGGCTAGAAGAATGCAGAAAAATTTCAAGAGACAGAGAGAAAATCAGGACCAAATTAATTTTAAAAGAATTAAGGACTCACCCAGGTGACCTTTAATCTATTTGTAATGTTATGCTATTCATTTATAAGGACAGAGAGCTCACAGCTTAAACACTCTTAAAAATCCTACTATTTAATGTAGCTATAATGGCAATTAAATGTTGGTTTGAGTTTTAGAAGAGACAGTGGAACCATAGTAATTTCATATGCATGATTATTAATTACATTAAGAGACATACTCATGTTTAACATTGCATATGTTGTATAATGTATTAACTAGGTTAAATTATCATCCTTTCTCAAGCTGAGAAACTAGCACAAAAGTTCATCTATTTAAAAACACTGATATATAATGTTGCAAAGTTTCAGAGCTATGATCATAAAAGATAAAAGGTACATTTAAAAGCTGTTAAAAGGTCTCATTAATTAAGGAAGGCATAAGTCATTATTGATTTTTAAATCTCTTTGCTTTTCACAATTTTCCAAATAAACTAAGCAGTCTGATTTAGAGAAATATTGCTTCCTTAGAGATTTATGTCAACATCCATGCTAACTAATCATTGAAGGGATGAAATTAAATCCCCCTAAATAGAAGGGATCATCCACTGAAACATTCAATTAGGAAGTCAGCAGTAGATAATATATCACCAAGCTAGAGATTTTTCTTGCTACTTTTAAAGTTGAATACTACTCACTTCATTAAATAGGAAGAAGAAATTTAATTAATAGTGGCAGTTTATAGGTTGGTGGTATAGCTCCTTGGCTAGCATGATATAGCACATTTAGTAAGCATGCATGATATCCAACACCCCCCAAAGTACAGGTAAGTTAGATTCCCATATATAGAATTATTGAAACAATGAAAATTAATACCATTAAGTGCAGATTGTGATACATAAAATTGTATTTAAAAATATTTTCTTAGCTCTTTGAGAATTTCCTATATTTTGATCATAATCTCTAATCCTCACAATGTTTTCCAAGAGCCTTTCATTCTCTTCCCTACCTATCCAATGTACTCCTTTTACTATAAATGAATAAATAAATAAATAAGTAAATAAAACAGTTGGATTTATTTTTGATATCCAAATAGTCATAGATTTTCAGCCATCCATTTGAATGTGGTCAAATCACCAGTAAGCAGTTATTCTTAGAAAGAACTGATTCTCACTCTGCAAGAATCTAACATGCCAATAGTTTCAATGACAGTATAAGTCTTCCTAAGAAACCCTATTGTCCAAGCTGGGAATTGGTCTTTCTTTCTCTTGCAAAGGTTTTATGTGTGTAGTCAAAACTTTTGTGAGTTCATAGTGAGAAGTCATTTCCTTATAGTCATCCACGCCCTCTGTCTTTTACAGTCTTTCTGTTCCATCTTTTACAATGTCCCCTGAGTCTTGGGAGGAGAGGTTGAGGTAGAGGTGTTTCATTTAGGGATTAGCATTCTGTATTCTCTTATTCTCTGCACCTTGGACAGTTTGTGGGTGTCTGTTTCAAATATAAACTTTTACTAAGGGTTGGGAGAAGCTCAAATCTATGGGTATAAATGAAAGTCCTTAGGATCTAGTAACTAATATGGTTATTTAGCAATATAATAGTAGGGAGTTCTCCATTAGGGCCTATGAGCCATCTAGCCATATGGTTTTGGCATGAAAATAGTGTTCAGGGATGAGTTTTATCTTCAGGAGCAGGTCTTAAATACAATCAGAAAATTGTTGGTTAGTCCCATGATGTTTCTGCTACTATTGTGCTAGCAGCATATCTTTGGGAGGCTACTCATTTTGGAACTCGCCGGGTTCACCAGTAACTATGAATGATTAATACTATTTTTCTCTGCTACCTTGCCTATCACCTTCTAGAACTATATAAGCAAGCAAATACGGATGAAGTTTCAATTCAGTATGAACATGATTTTCTGTTTTGTGAATCAAGTCTCTGATAATTTTAGCAACAGGGTGCTGCCTTCAAGTTACTGATGATAATCAATAACATTGACAATAAAATGTAATGTTTGGGAAGGGGATACTATGAGAACTCATTGGCCAATAACTACAAAATAAGTAACTCATTTCTGACACAGGATTTTTATTTACTAGTCTGTGGTGTCTTGTAGAGACCTTGGTATTCCATAGAGAAACTTCATTTTAAATTTTAATTTTCCTCCCATGAGAAAATAGATTTTTTCATACAATATATCCTGATTAGAGTTTCCTCTCCCTCTGATATTCCCAGATGCCTCCTCAACTTCTCCTCCCATCTTGATCCTTTTTGTCTCTAATTAGAAAAGAAGAGACTTCTAAGAGATAACAGCAAAACACAACAAAATAAAATATAATAAGATAAAACAAAAACCATCTCATCAAAGTTAGATAAGTCAAACGGACAAAACAAGACAGCCCAAGAGAAGTTACAAGAATTTTAACATTTTGTGTATTTGGTATCTCTCCCTCTCTCTCCTTCTCTCCCTCTAGAAAAAATATGGAAGTTTCTATAGTAGTAGGATTCCAAATGACTTTTTAAAAAGGTGTCTACTGTAACTTTCAATCCCAATATTACCTCTTCTAACCTCCCATCCCTACTTCAATTTAACCTGTCCAGTTCCATTATTAACCTAAGATCCTTTATACTAATAAATTCTGTGTCCCTTTTCTTTAAAGCCCCTCCCTATTGGTTAGTACAGTCCACAGTGTGCCCATAAATCCAGTTTCCTAAAACTAGAGCAAATAAAAATATGAAAAACAAAAAATATGCAGTTATTTGTTCTACCATGAAATATGACCCTAATCTATGGAGACAAAATCCAAGTTATACATATACCAGATGCCTCCAAAATTAATTTTTCAAATGTGTCAATAATTTAAAATGCCATCAAAACAAATTTTATGTATTGATTTATAAGCTCAAATCATATTTTAAGGATATTATAATATTAAATAAATGTCCCTAAAGAAGGCAAAAATAAAATATTTTGTGCATATGAAATATGTATGTGCATGCATTGACTTTATTTGTTTGCATACAGGATATAAGCAGGAATACTGAATTCATTCTATATCTTAAAATTAAAATAAGCTTGGGTTTATAGCTTGTTTCCAGGATGGTTTTCCTTTATGCTTCTTCAGTGAGCTGAAATCTCCCGAAATCATCCCTGTGATCCCTACCTCAGACTTGAGACATTGACTTTCTAAGGCTGTTGGTGTAGCTATCCAGAGAAATTGCCTCTGCATTAAGTTTGAATTAGATTTCTTATTATTCACACAATAATGAGACTGTGAGCAAATCATGGCCTTATGAGGAGCTTCCACATCAGAATCATATTTTCTCCTCTGTTTACTGCTAAATGTACAATTTCCCTAAAGAGGGTGAGAAAGGAGAACAATTAGACGAGAATTGAGTGAACATTTAGGATGTGAATGCTCTGACCCAAGAAAGTTACAGTGAAGCTTTATAAAAATATCTGTTCTAACATTAATATGTATAAATTTTGTATAAAAATAAAGCAGGCAGATGTTTGTCCTGAAAGAAACATTGGTAGCAAACAATATGATTTGTAGAGAAATTGAGTTGAAAAGAATAGGAAAATTGTGCAATAACTCACAAACCAGCTAACCAGGAGCTTTGACAACCTTGAACTCCTGCCGCTCTTTCCTCCTCCAACCAGCACAGAGACAATGGACAGGTCAGCACGCCAGAATTTTTCTTCACTATCCTTTTGTTAGAGAATATTTTTATCAGTGCCCAGGTCTTGTCTCAGTGCCAGGCATTTCTGAATCTTGTGTACACCGCTGTTCACAGTAATTTCTTAATGTTGTTTCCCACATCTTATTCTCCTGCTGAGAAAATTAGAAATTGGGGAAGTTTTGAAATTAGGATATTTAAAAGGTATTTAAGGATAATAGCTCAATGGACCCAAATCTGTGTTCATTTAGACAACCCAATCACTTTGTTTCATAAATCTTGCTTAAAATTACATAAACCTTTACAGACAATTTGCAAGCATTAAACCTGGTTGATGGTTATGTTTAAATGATACCTGACATAAGATATGTGCTAGCTGCAGTTGCTTTCCCTCTCTCCTCTTTGATTTAAATCCACATCATGCCATTCTGATCTACCATGTTCTGTGTCCATGCCTGAAGCCAGCTTGCTTCTTTATTTGCCCTGGTTTTTAACTTCATAAACTATTTTCTTTTAATTTTCCTTGTATCTACTTCAGTTTCCATTTTTGAATGTACTTTTTTAATTTTATAGTATTGCAATGATTGACTGTCACTTAGAAAAATGCAATCAATGTTTCAATGAAGTTAAAGAAACTATGAAAAAAATTGCCAGCGCAACTCTGGTTATGAGGCATTCAATTAACTAGAAGAGCTTTCTCCTTGTCCCTACTTCTGAACTTTCCTGATAGCAAAATATACTGATATAGTAAAAAAAAACAAATGAAGCATTTTTTAACCTCAAAAAAGACAGCCCATTGATGGAAATAGTACCAATACCATTATCTTTCTCTTCAATTATGTCATGAGAAAAATATAAAATGATACTGAGATAGGAGAATAATAGAAATATTTTTCTCCCAGGAATCTGAGAACATCCAAAGTTGATACACTTCTTAGGAATGTCTTCATATTTTTTTATTTGTAGGAGATAAAGTAGATAAATGAGATGCATTTTTATTGTTAATCCAGGCATGTTTCTGTTCTTGTATTACAGTAATGTTATTATCCTGGGATAATAACATATGGATATTTTTGTCCCAGAAATTTTTCAAACTGATTAAAAATTGAATATAGTGAAATTCATAATTTATTGTTTATTACATATATATATGTATATATATCCCATCCAGCTGTGACCATCTACCAGGGTAAAACAGAATGTTCAACATCAAAACTATTAAACTCAATGTGCCCTTCAGAATTTTTTATGACTGCCTCAATTTTTCCTCTACTCTTCTAAATTTTATATAATACATTTTAAGGTGATAATAAAGTCAGAACATGTTATATAAATTACCTTGAAAATATTAATAAACCATAATTACTGCACTAACTTTTTTTTCTAGTCACATTTTCATGTCATTAATGTGAATGATTTGGGCAAAAGAGATTAATCCATATACCTACTTTAAAAACTCCATGAACTTGAAAGTAGACAGAGTACAAACAAATAATTACTGGTGATAAGATTTTTATATTAAATATGCACATTAATGTGATATTTATAAATAATATTCAAAATAAAAAGCTAAATAAATATGATAAATAATGTAATTAAAATGTAGAATATGTATTTATCCAATTATAAAATTATTCGTCATAAAGTATATATAGTTCTTAATGTATTTTAATATAAAATTCATTATATATATATATTATTATGATACAAACTGTAAATAAACTTATCATTTTTACACTGAGTACAGGACATAGAAATATCAATGTGTAACTAACCAAGAAACTCTTTTTTTTTGGTTATTCACCAGAGTGCTGCAAGGTATAGATACTATGCAGGCTACTAAGGAGATGGAAATGAAATACATCAGAAGTTTTACCCAGCACATAATCATAAATGCTGGAAAAACCCATATACCAGGTCAGATGTGCTGGCTGATCCAACAGTGGTTATCTGGTTTTTTAGAGCAATCAACAGTTCTCATGATTAAATATGAGGTCTGTTCCACAGGAAATGTTTTATACCTGGTACTATAACATGTTCAAAATCTATGGATAAGGAAATCATAGACAGGAGCCAGGGATAAATCTAATAGTCATTTTTGTCAAAGTGCCTTCTAACTAGTTCATATTTGTATTCATATATGTGTACTATTTTCAACCTTAATGAGAGAATCTTCATATTGAAAAATATAGTGGTTGATACAGAGATTCACAGTTCTTCAAAATATTGCAAATAAACAACTGCTCATGCTCAGCCTTAGATGATACATTTATATTAACCCTGTATTAAGCTGCTCTGTAGCCATTGATTCAGATGTTGATTTGGGTTCAAAGGAGTTTTTATTATTATTATTAATTATTATTATTATTATTATTATTATTATTATTATTATTATTATTACTTAATCCAATCCTCAGTCTTAGACCTGGAGTTTTGGTGTATTTTTGCCTGCATACAGTCTAGTCTTAAGCCTACCACTGGAAGGCTTCAGCCTCTGTACAATCTATAAAGTTTCAGCGTCCAAGACTTACTGGTGACTGAGCCACTCTGAGTAACTCTTTATGAACTCAGAACTAGACTGAACTCAACTGACACTTCTGGGTAAATTCACCTCACTGTTCTGGCTCAAACTCTTCCCTAAGACAACTGATTCAAACTGACCTTCCAAGAAGGCTTACTGTTTCTGATTGAACTCTTCTGACTCCAGCAGACTCTGGATGATTCTCTGACTGCCTCAGCCTGAACTGCTCCACTTGTCTTCAAAGTAACTCTTTGAAGTTCCCATCTGATACTGACTTCTTCTTCCAAGCTACTTCTGCATCTCTATCTCAGACTCCTCAGACCGCTTCTGTGTCTCTGTGAGCTCTCACTGCCATATACTGCCTCAGTCAGCCTCTCTGCTTCTCTGTCTTGTCCTGCTTTCATACTGACTCTGTGTCTTATCTGTGTCTCTCTGAGCAGAGAGCCTGCTTTTCTATTGTGAGTGTTGGGCATGTCCTCACTCTAACCGACACTGCTAACTCTTCCTCTATTCTGGCACTTTGCCTGACCTTCATTATGTCCTTCACCTCAGATATCACTTCCTGTCTGACACTGATTCTTTCTGAGCTCTGCTTCCTGTCTCCCAAATGCTGCATTAAAGGCATGCACTCCCACTATCTTCTGAATACTGGGACTGAAGGTTTGTGCTACCACTGTTTTCTGAATACTGGGATTAAGAGTGTGTATCAATATTCTTTCTACCCTAGAGCCCTGATGCCAATGCATTAAAGGGTTAACTGGTCCTCTACACTACTTAATTTTCAGGGATTATCTATGAAGAGGGATGGAAAGAACATAAGAGCGACCTGGAAGGTGGCACAGAGTGCTGTGAATAATGATGGCTTCTAGCCAGGACATGATTATTGCACATAAGAATTCATAAGTGTTGTAGTTACCTTCATAAACACACACATACACACATACACACACACACACACACACACATATATATTCCCCATGTGGGACTGGGACTTTGTATAATTCCCAACTGTGATTATAGCCTGGTTGACAGGCACACATACCTTTTATTTACATGGCTCAGGGGATCTGAACTCTAGTATTCAAACTTACATAGCAAATCTTTTGGCCACTGAGAAAACTCTATATCCATGAATGCTAAATTGAAGTTAAGTAAATAATTTGTTGATAGGATAATAGACCTAGAGAGGTCATTGAAATATTTTAAAAGTGATGCACAATATTAGATTTTAAATATCATTATTATGTTTATTTAGCTTGGTGTATACAGTCTTGAGGGAAGAGATAACCCAGTTTGCTTCACTAAGGTTTATAGGACTGAATTGTGCTGATATTATAACAGAACTTTATTGCTTCATGATACCACTTACATACTTTGGTAATTATCTAATTCTCTTATACTCAAGAGAGGAAAGTTTAATAATGAGAGTCAGAGTTAGGAAAATGAGAGTCAGAAATCAGAATAGACTGAGCCCCTCTAATTACTCAGGTTTATTTATTTATTCATTCACATTTTTAACATTATTAGATCACTGAGTCTCAGGTCTCTGTAAAGGGACTGTTAAATTACATAGCAGTATGTTTTAACTATGCGTGTAATTCCTATCTTAAATATATATTCATTAACACATGTATACATATGAACAGTAATTATATTTATATCCAAACATTATTTTAAGAATTTTGGAAATTCATGAGGATGGATTTTGTTTTCAAGGTTATCAAAGCCATTTTTATAGACAGGAAATATTGTCAAAAGGCTACACAAAAATGTTTATCTCTCTCCTAACAAAATAAGGAACTGTTATGTTACATGGCAAATTAATACTGGGAAATATAAAAGAAAATATATTTTCTTATACATTTATCGTACAACAGAAAGTCTAAATATCCAACTGAATCCTCAAGCTTATGAATACGTTGTCAAGAGTTTTGATGTTTTCATTCTTGTCCTTCATATTAGTCATCTATGAGGAAAACAGAAGGTATGATAATCTTGAAACAGTTGAAACAGTTTTAAAATATAAGGTGAGTTCTTCAATTTCACCTCATAGATGGAGGACATTTTAGTCCAAATTGTCTAGAATGGTGTAGGAAGATGGCTCTTTCCTTTAGATCACTGGTAGAAAGTCCTGAGGAACAGTTCTAATTAAAAGAGGGCAGATCCTGGCTTGTCAACACAAGTAGCTGTAGATAGATCCATTTTCCCTCCTGCATGGAAACCTCTGGTGAAGATAATATTCCTGGATTCCCACATATTGTTGACTTTTGCATTCATTGCAACAATATCACAACACAATCTTTTTCTGCACAATCCTGTGTTTATTGTGTATTGGGTTTATTTTATATTATTTGTTCTCTATAACTCCCTCTATATTATCCCAAGAGCAATCACTGAGAAATGTTTCATATTTTTTATCCAGGTTTATTTCCTGAAGTATACAAATGATATGAATTGATTTCTAAATAAATCATTTTTAATTTATTTCACAATAAATTTGAGTAAGCCTTAGAAGATAAAGAATAAAATAAAATAACATTTTGTTAATGAAAGAGATAACAGCTCCAACAATGGTATTATGATGTAATTTTAATTATGGAAGTTTTAAAATTAATACTGATGAGTAGATTTCAATTAAAAATAAACAAATAAAAAAAAACTTGTGCAAGCAGTCCAAAGATAGTGAAGAGGTCAATGTTAGTCTATTTGTACAAATTATAAGGGCATTTCTGTGTTATTCATGGTTAAGAGACTTGCTGATACCCATATATACAATTTCATATACTGTGTCTCATTTCTACTTACTTGCAAAGGAGTGTAATCCTGATGCTTTTGGGAACCAACTTTTAGCAATAATTATAGCCACTAAGTACTAAGTGAACTATTGTTCTATATATTTGACTTTTTAAAGACTAAAGATTTTCTTCTGTCTTCTAAGCATCCTTTTACCTCTCTTCGTTTTTGCTGTTGATGGTGGTGGTGGCAATCTGTCTTTTTTTCTACCACATCGGTACATATTTACCTTTTTGTTTTATGTGATATTATGTTTTCAGGAACATGTCTTAATGGTAGAATTACATATTCATTCCTGCAAATTGCAAAGACTGATTTTATCACTACAGCACTATATACATATATGCATATACACAGACTATATATATATATAAATAGTTTGGGTATTGTTTAAAGTTAATAAAATTTTGCATTATTTTTATTCTTCAGCAGCTAATTTTTTGAGATGCATTACTAGAAGACATTTATCCTTCTTTCTACTCAGTTGAATTTTATGTTCTCTATCATACAGCCAATGCATCAGAATCCTTTCAGGTATTTTCTTTTTCATGCTCATTTACTCTATTACTGTGATAAAACACTATGACCAAAATAAACTTGTGGGGGAGGTTTATTTCAGTTTACAGTTTCACATCACAGTACATCACAGAGGGATCAGGGTAGCAACTCAAGCAAAGCAGGAACCTGAATCGAGGAGCTAGTGCACAGACCACCATGAAGAATTGTTGCTTACTGACTTGTTCCATATAGCTTACTTATACTTCCTTCTTATACCACGTAGGACCATTAGCCCAGAGTGGTATCATCCACAGTGGGAAAAATACTTTTGAAATGGAAAAATATTTTGTTGGTCTAGATACACATGCTATCAAAGAAGCTGCTGTATCTGTAACTAATTTGCTATAACATTAAATTCTTATACAAATAGAACAAGGCCATATAACCTCCCACATCAATTATCAATCTAAAAAAAGCACAAAAGCTTGCAAACAGGGCAAACTTGCAAAAAGTTGGGAGTGAGGATGTTTCTCCTTTAAAAGTCTCTCTTTCCTCTCTTTCCAAATGACTCTAGCTTCTTTCAAGTTGACATAAAACTGTCCAGCACATGTGGTTTCTCTTTTCTTCACTGGCTACTCCTTTCATATTTTTATTCTTAACTATTAGTTATCACTTTCAGTAGAGGATATGAATCACTTTTTGCTAATAACATATGCTTACCTCTGTTCTGCCACAAGTTGGTTAGTCTCACAACATTTCAAACATTTTCCTAGTTAATGCATGTTATGATGACTTAGGACCTGTTTTCTTTCATATTATAATTATTTTAGTTATATTAAAATTTAGGTATATCTACATATAGCTTAAAAGTTTATTATTATCTTAGTGTTCCATATGGTACTCAGTTCTTGTTTTTCTCCATCTCTTTTGGACTCAGTTTTCCTGAGACATAATATTGAAATTAGGCTAATCAGTATATTCTTCAATGGGCTATATATGTTAAAAATGAAAGAAAGAATCACAGATCTTATTTAACTCAAAGTTAGGAAACATTTAGTCTCAGGGAGAAGCCAAGTAAAGTACAAGAAATGTTGAGATGTAGGCTTCTCACACCAGAGAGCCAAGTTGGGAGGACTTGGAAAGAAGTCCAAAATTGCAACTCCAGTGAGCAAACAAATCATGAGAAACTTAACAAAGGGAAAAAAGGAAAAAAATCAAAAAACCGTATTGAAATGGAAAAAAATGTTTTGTTGCTTTATATAGGTATGCTATCAAAAAAGCTGCAATATTCCCCTAAAGCCAAACCCTAATACATACAGAGTAAGGCCATATAGTCTCAATTCTATGAAGTTTGAAATAGGTGAGGAATCTCCACAAAACATGAACTAGCTGAAGTTGGCCCATGCATTTTAAAGAAAAATTCTATTACATCAAGGTTCAAGGTTGGAGTACCAAGTGCTGAAGAGAATCTTCAATAAATTATACAGAAAATACAGACAACATAATAATGAAGGTGGCTACAATATGGATGACTTATTCAATAAATATTAAATTTTCTCATATAGGGAATAGATATATGAATTTCAGAGGTAAGAAAAAGCCGATGCCTGAGATTAAAATTTCAAAGGCTATGCTCACATCATTACCAGTCACTAATAGAGCAAATATATTTAGGAGGAAGCCAATATTCACTTATCAATCTGACCTTTCTGAGGCCCTTACAGATTATACTAATTCTATTGTGCCTGAGTTCTATGAATGGAAAACCAAAAAAATAGATTCACTGAATGTCCATATATATTTGTCAAATTTTCCTTATTATCATGAAATATTTACAATAATCAGCTTACAAGAGATGCTTTTTTTTTTTTTGTTTGCCCATAGCTTCAGTGTGATGAGTTGATCATTTGTTCTTGGGCCTCTGATTGCATATTATATTATACTGTCGGAGCTTGTAAAAATATGCATGTCAGGAAGGCAAAGCGCCCATATAGGGGACTCTGATCCCAATATCATATTGAAGTACATGCCTACAATAATACAAATGTTTTCAAATATGAAATGATTCACAAACTTCCAATAACACTACAGGCTGGTCACTAAGTCCTCACCATATTAATTGAGGTGGGGAAATATTCAAGATCACAAGTATGGACACCATACTAGTCAGAAAAAAAAGGAGAAAAACTACTTAAAATATGTCACTGATCAATGAAATGTTCTTTATCCAAGAGCTCAGGTGGAAATGATATTTATGTGGCTTCCATGTGAAGGATATATTTGCAATTCGTCAACATCAAAGTGTTATTTCAGATTGCTATTCATATTATCTAAAGCATGACTAGTTTTAGGCTATTACCAAGTGAAGTGTGATTCTTGTGAATCTGAGTGATATGGCAAAGGTATTTAGAAACAATCTGAAATATTTGCCATTCTGAATACCTTCTAGCCATTTTTGACCATCATGGGTGAATGCCATTCAATCTCAGGGCTGGTTATTCAATCTTCCTGAATCTCCTCTGGAGTTCCCTCCACAGATGTCATCAAACTTGACAATTGCTTCCCAATCCAATCTAGCTGGAAATTAAGACTAAACATTATATTTTAGTCTCTATAGACATAACTTTTTAAATAATCTAACCTTAAGCCTAGACCTGAAAGGCTTCAACCTCTGTACAATCTAATTTTCAAAACTAAACCTGGAATGTTAGTTAGAACTTCCAAGACTTACTCCTGACTGACTCACTCTGACTAGCTCCTTCTGAACTTAGAGCTGTACTGAACTCAACTGACTGTTCTGGTTCAACTCAAATCACTTACTCTGGCTCAAACTCTTCTCCGTGGTAAACGGTTCTAACTGAACTCTTCTGACTCTGGCTGACTCCTGAAACATCTCTGACTGAACTGCTCTGCTAGGCTTCCAACTGACTTTCACTGTTAGTGACTCTTTCTTACAAACTCACACTCTTACCATTCCACTCTACTGTTTCTCTTTCAATGCTGAATTTACTATGAACTCTAAACTGAGAACCATGAAACTGTGGACTACTTCTGAACTGACTGCTTCCTTTTACATCCAGAGAGAGCTGGGATTAAAGGTGTGTGCTACCACTTCCCTCTTAATTGGGTTACTTAAAGGTGTATACTGCATTCCAGCCAGATCACATAAGCCTTGAATGTGCTGCTTTCCTTGAGCATTGTTGGATATTGCTGGATAAAAGATTAAATATTCCTCTGCAAGTGTCTTTTAGAAAGGTGAATAGTTCCTAATGAAAGCTTGCTACTAAACTAAGTAATTGGTTTTAAAAATATTTTGATCTCAAAATTCTACCATTTGATTAAAAAATGGGCATGTCATGACCAGTCTGCAGGCAATGACAATACCAAATGCTGGCAACAATGTGTCTCAACAGGATCTAATAGCTGATATTACAAAAAATGCCAAGCAGGTATTAGGGTTTTCAAGATAGTGCTGAGGTTTCTAACTAAACTAAACTAAACTAAACATACTTCTCCTTGAAATACACTTGCTCCTCTGTATATATTCAAAGGAGGAAAATACTGAGCACAGATGAGCTACTTATGTGATATTTAGTATTAAATGCAAATGAGTTAACTAAATATGTGGACAAATATTTTAAGAATATCCTTGGCTGGGTGTTGGTGCATACCTTTAATCCCAGCACTTGGGAGGTAGAGGCAGGCAGATTTCTGTGAGTTTGAGGTCAGCCTTGTCTACAGAGTGAGTTCCAGGACAGCCAGAATACTCACAGAGAAACCATGTTTTGAAAAACAAAACAAAAACAAACAAATAAAAACAAATCAGAAAAAGAATATCCCAAGGTAAAAAGCCAATTTGAACAGTTGCAGGATAAATGACTGAGTCCACATAGTGTTTTAGAAAAAGCAGAATTACCAGAAGAGTAAAGTAACCAGTTGTTCTTGTGAGTAGAGAAGGAGTAATATTCTATTAAAATTACATGGCTCACACAGAATTTTCATAATAATGAAAATATTTAGCATAAGAGTATAATGATGAATATATTTTATACATTTCATATAAATGAGAATAAAAGTCCTACGGTGGTGGTAGTTATTTTTAATGGGAAAATATGTAGTGAAATAAGCCTGTGTGGAAGCTAGGAAGGGTCTATGTTACAGCGATCTATATGAAGGAATCACTTTCAGAGGCCTGTGTGGTCAAGAAGGAATGTAGAAAGAATGTTAAGAATGTTTGTACATACCTGTTGTGTTTACTTTTAGTTGTGTTTAAAATAATTGTTTTGTGCACTGTTGGAAAAAGAGATGCATAGGGATTGGCATTTCATATTGTCTGCAGGTGCTGAATTTCTGTGGGGGTTGTTTGATTGTTTATGATCTGCACCTGAGTAGTTCTGAATGCATAAAATCACTTGAGCTCAGACGCTCAGAGTTCCGCTGTCTACGCAGTATGATACTGGCCAGGATAGTGATTCCCTCTGCTGAAGTCTAGCCAATTTAGCAAGTATGAGAATGCTTCTTTGTCCCCTTTCTGAGCTGCCACAGTAGGTGAATTACTACAAATAGTTTTCCAGCATGGGGCAGGACATCATGCCAGCTGCATCAAACAAGGAGATAAGGAAGAAGAGAAAGAAACTCCAGTAAAGTCCAGTAAAGTAAGCTCAGGGAAGCTAACAGAGGATAGAGATTAAGGTATTAATTAAAGGCTCCTGAAGGAAGAGGAGAGAGAGAAAGGGAAATAAGCCTCTATGAAGTGAAAATTAAGCGAGAAGGGGGCCTCAAAAGCAAGAGCCACAGAAGAGAGGCTTTTAGCAGAAAGACATTTTCATAGTTAAAGCGAATAATTCATCTAATAGCAGGGAAAAAGTAAGATTATAACTGTATTTCCTGGTCATGGAGCTAATGTTCCCTCATGCCACTGGTGGTAGTATATTGTTTCACAAATTGATTTTTCTGATAACTGTGTTGTGTGTGTGTGTAAAGCCCAAGGGGTTCTTGTGTTTGCAGTCTATGCAGAAAGGTGTATTTTTCCTGTAGCAGTGATGAAAAATAATGTCAAACTGCCATGACTTTGTCAGATATTCTTCCCACAGGCCCAGGACCTCTGCTGTGGAAGATACGGCTTCGAACCAAAAAGCCCCTTAGTTAAACTGAACTTTTTTTTTTTTTTTTTTCTGCAAACCTGACTACAAGCAATCTAGGTACTGGTGATGGTGATGAGACTCCACCCATGAGGGAACCCTCCCTGCAGATAAGGATTAGTTGTTTTCCTGCAAACCAGCTTCTATCTTAAAATCTGGTAAGTGTTTCCTCAGGGTTAGCACATAGAAACTGTTTTCTAGCACTGACAGGTTGTATCTCCTGCTGGCTGCCAAACTTGATACTGTAAGAGTTACCAAGTTTTGAAGTTTTGAAGGCATGAAAGGGGTCATGTAAAGAAGTTGAGGCTTGGCACCATGAAGAAAGCCCAATAGAGGCCACTGATGAAGGTGAAGCCTCAGTAGCACTTGAAGACCCAGATTGAGGGATCATGTAAAAATGTTGAGGCCTTTCACCATGAAGAGAACCCAGGAGAGGCCATTGCTATAAATGCAACCTCAGTTGCAGTTAAAGGCCCCAGCAATTTGAAGATGCCAGTACCATGGGATGATCACCAAGAACAGCAGCAGCAGTGGAGTGAAGCTAGCCAGAGCCTGGAAGACAAACTGTGTATGTGTTGAGGGCAGAGTTAGAGAAGCGATCCAAGCCCTATGGGGGGACCCAGAAGATCATGAGTGAATTCCAGATAATTGGACATTGATAATGTTTTTTTGTTTTTTGTTTTTTTTTTTGCTATCCAAAGACATTGTGAAAAACTTGATAGATGTTTGGTTTCATTTGGTACTGTGTATTAGCAACTCTTGTGATTGTTCCTCTTGTAAATAGTTTTGCTGGAATAGTGTTAAATTGTAGTGCTAATTTTTTTTGTTGTCTTATACAGAAAAGTTAAACTATTGTGGAAGTTTATTTTTAGTTGGGTTTAAAATAATCATTTTATGCACTGTTGGAAAGAGGGATGCATAGGCCTTGGCATTTTGTATTGTTTGCAGGTGTTGGATTTCTCTGGGGGATGTTTGATTGCTTATGATCTGTACCTGAGGAGTTGTGAATGAATAAAATCACCTGAACTCAGATGTTCAGAATTCCACTGTCCATCCAGTATGGCACTGGCCAGGATAGTGGTTCCTTCTGCTGAGGTCTGGCAGAGTTTGCACATATGAGAATGCCTCCTTGTCTCCTTTATGAAATGCCACAATAGGTGAATTACTACACACCATTTTAATCCCTATATTTGGAAAGCAGTGGTAGCAAACACCTTTTCTCCCAGTATTGAGAAGGCAGTGTTGGTCCATTCCTTTAATCCCTAATATAGAAACAGATTGTGGAAGTAGATACAGGAAGCAGAGCTCAGTAAGAGTCAGACATCACATAAGAAGTGATGTCTGAGATGAGTCAGTGAAGGACAGGCAAAATGACTAATCAGCAGAAGAGTTAGCAGAGTGAGTCAGAGTGAGGACATGCCCAACGCTCACAATATAAAAGTAGGTTCTTCTCTCAGAGCAGCCAGGTACAGCAGAGAGTGTGAGGCAAGCAGTCTGAAGCAGGCAGGCTGGGGAGAAACACAGAGACACACAGGCAGTGCAGCAGAAGTCAGTATCAGATTGAAAGAGTGAGTCAGTTTCAAGCCTAGCAGAGCAGTTCAGTCTGAGGCAGTCAGAGAGTCAGCCAGAATCTTCCAGAGTCAGAAGAGTTGGGTCACAAAGAGTAAGCTGGCTCAGATCAGTTAAAACTAGTTACCTTTAACTCTTTGAGAAGAGTTTGAACCAAAACAGAAAATGAGTTGAAACAGAAGTGTCAGGATTCAGAAGGAGCTAGTCAGAGTGGCTCAGTCAGCAGTATGTTTCACAGGCTGAGGCTGAAGCCTTCTAGGTAAGAGCACTAACAGTTTAAATGTCCTAGATTGTATGAAGGCTGAAGCCTTCCAGTTCTAGACTTCAGAGTAGATTGTATGGAGGCCAAAATGCTTCAAGGATCCAGGACTAAGAATGAGTTATTGAATCAGGCAATGAATAAAAAGACTTTTTCTCATAATCAGCATCTGGCATCTACATCTACATCTGGTGAATCCACAGCAATGAAAATCTATGCATTGGTGAATCTGGGTATAGAAATGTCTGTGTTGTTTTTTCAGTTGTGTAATGAAACTGATAATTGATCTTAAAGGCACAAACCGTGGCTAGAGAGATATCTCAGCAAATAAGAGTCCATACTACGTTTGCAGACAACTCACGTTTGGTGCCCAGCTCCCATGTTAGGCTTACGAAAGCATATAACTCCGGCTTTAAGGAATCCAGAGTCCCTTGCCTCTGTAAGCAGCAACACTCATATATTCATATTTACACAAGGGGATGCTAATTTTCACATAAATAAATATCAAAATTCACCTTAGAAAAAAGTGAAATCAAAATGACACAACAACCAAAAGAACAAACCGCTCAAATCATATGCTGTTAAAATTACATAAGTATATCCCTATGGATAATTAGGCAATACTAATTTTAGTTGATTTAAAAAAGATGTAAGGAAAACTAATTCATAACAGATAATTAAAGCACTGAAACTCTAGGACAAAGCAACAAATAGTTTACAAAATAGGAAAGAACAATGTGTGCTTGCCAGTGATTACTTATAGCTATTAATCCCCTCATGCTATCAAAAATACTTTTTAAACAGGCTTATGTTTTGGTTAAATATGTGTCCTTTTTTATTACATTAATTGGTCAAATTACAGTCCAATATTACCCACAAATCCTTCCTTGTAGAGACCAAAAATATTGGATCCATTGCATAGATAAACTTAAGTAAAGTAAAATATTCAGTTTGCACGTAAGCTCATTATGTAGGATTACTTTCATAATCCTCAAAATGTTAAGTTACTAATCACACATTTATCTATAGGGTAATATGATCATTTTAATTGTTTTTTTAAAAAGTCAATAAACTGCTGTTATCTTTTTACTTACTCTGCATGGGAAAGAGGAAACTTGACAAATACCCCACATATTTGCACTCTATATTTGAAAATTAATCATGTATCATTTTTTCACTTATAAAACACACAACTTAGAACCAATTTTCGGTAGTTCTTCCAAATATCTGTCCAAATATTTACCTGAAAAAGTATCAGAATCCTTACAAAGAACATGGCAAAATATTCAGTAATTGGTTATACTTTAACACAATTTCTCATGACATCCATTTGGAGAAGTAGTGCATTGTTTTATCAGAACAAGAAAGAAAGAGAAAGGAGAAAGAGAAGGAACAGATTTAGGAAATAGATGCTTTCATATTTTCATCTAAGAAGCAAAGTGACAGACTTTAATACACACTTCATGTGTTTATTAAAATTATTTAGTTCTTGTATTTCTTTATTGTCCCGATTTACAAGGATTATTGTTCATCATGTTTTTAATGTGTGTTATTATTCTTATGAATCTCTGATTACTATATAGGAGAATATGTCAATGTGGGCTGGGGAAAATTTCACACAAGCTCACACCTAGATGAAGAGTTACGAGCTGTCATTGACTATTGAGAGGAAAATCAATATTCTTCAGGGTTATGCCCCTTGATAGGTTATCAAAGTCCATGTATTTATCCATAAACATGAGTTCATATGGGCAACACTTAATGGCCACAATAGGTTATAATAATAGTTACACAAAAAACACTTCTTGATCTTGAGAGGGAGTGGGACATTTTAAGATTTGGAGGGAGATAAGAAGGAGAAAATGATGTAAATACCAGAACTCATATTTAACTTCTATAAAGACCAAATATTTAAATTTAGATAAAAGGAAAAAAATTAAAGTTCTGGCAGGTATATAAATAACAGTGTATATATTAATATGAACTCACCACTTTTTAAATGGTAAATTATTTTAATTTCACTACACAAAATGAAAACAATGAATTAAAAGGTCTGTAGTTTAGGATTTAAAGTCAAAGCTAACAGTAAACAACTAATGTTACTTCCTGACTTGCTCCTTGGTTCCTTTGTTAAAATATCAAGCAACCCTGATGCTACTAAATTAAAAAAATAATTTAAAAGATCAAACAGTACCATTTTTAACAATTAAGAGATTCTGTGTTACTGTTGATCAAAAGAAAAATAAATTTGTCATAATTTTAGGTTTGTGAAGACTTATTTAATCCTGCAGAAAATGTTCTGAGTATAACCCTTACTTTAACACCTCTCTCTCTTTCAGACTGTAAGAAAGGAAGTTGATAATCACTAATATGGAGAAATAGATAAGGGGATTCATTTTGCAAATATGCTTATAACCTTTGGGGAAATCTTTTTTTTTTCTGCATGAAAAATATCTAATTATCATTAACAGATTTATAGAAGCAAAATCCAATTTCTAGTGAAAACATTTCCATTTTTAATGTTTAATATTGCAGTATAAATGTTCTGAGATATTTTTTTCATTACTTTTCAAGAGAGGGTAAAGATTTGTTTGTTTTTATTTTCCTTAGGTTATTCTGATTGTATGTCTATTTTTGTTTTGACTAAACATCTTTGCTTATCACACAATTAAACATAATTACTTCACTGAGACACTCAACCTCGCATTATGAAGCTGGAGTTTCTTGTAGTAAAGGATCATGATCTATGTATTTTTCATAAGCTTCTATTTTCTCCATGTGTCCAAAAGAAGTATCATTGATTCCTGAATGAAAATACTGTTTCAGATAACTGATAGACATTTTCCTTAACACAGGTTGTTCTTGATGTTTTGTCCTTAGTAGGAGGCAAGAGTCTCCTTATGTTCTAACATCGCTTAGATGGCTCTTATCAAGGTTTCCTAGTAAAATTTCACCATTTTCTTTTACCTTTCTCCAAAAAGATATTTCTTTCAAATTTTTGAACAACTTCTACAAATGATACAAATTTCTATTATTTTTCAAAGTTATAGATTTTTTAATGTGGATATCTCATATCATAAAATTATCTTATTGAAATTAAACAATTCTGATTTGGCATAAGTGTTCTGTGCCTAGAACATAATAAATAAGTAAATACTATTTAGTTTAAAACTAAAGACTAATTTGTTAGAAGGAAAGGTTTTGAAGAGCCCAATTCCTATAAATGTCAAAAATCAATATTTTGCTTTCTTATGAGCCTTTTAAAGGATTTCATTAGACATATTAAATTTAGTTTATTCTACTAAGAAGATATATACTAGGAATGTGAAATACATAATAACCAATAGGCATCTTTATATATGATTTTCTTTTTCTTCTTGGTACTCACTTAGAACTCTTTATGTAGACTATGTTGCTCTTGAACTGACAGAGATCTTTATATTTCTGCCTCTGAAGTTCTGCATTAAAGGTGTATGCAAACATGACAGCTTACATATGACTTTCTATTAATTACCTTGAATGAGCTCAAAACTTTTTGTGAATGAGCATTTGTTAGACAATGAATCAGATTCTAAAAACGAAAACACTTTATAACTTATTCAATGTCATATAGATAATAAGGGCAAGGTAGAATTGGAACTCAATTCTGGCTACTAAACCACCATTCCTTTGCTTTTAGAAGATACCTACAACTTGTCAACATAGCTTTACAGGAAAAGTAAAAAATAGCTATAGAGTAAATTTATCAATATTCTCAACTCATTCCACTGTGATTCAGAAATCAATAATAATAATTAAAAAATTTATCATAGTGATAAATCACTGTGATGATATATATATATATATATATATATATATATATATACACACACACACACACACACACACACACACACACACATATATATATATATATATATATATATATATATAATTTGCCAAAAACGAAATTAAGAAAAATAAAAGAATACTAACTAAATCCTGGAGAAAACATGAAGCATTAACTATCCTGTGCTGTGCCCTAGCTGGATTTTTATATTATAACTTAAAGCTTTTCAAGTTAAATATATCCATTTTGACCTCTAAGTCTCCCTTGAAACTAACATTTTATTGGTTTTAACTATATTGATTTTTCAATTGAAGCTAGCATTCTATTCACATGAAAGTTCATTTGTTATGACTTTCCATTTTTAAGACCCTGCATTGCATCTTGATTTAAAGTTATTTTTCTTGTAGAAACTAAAGTTTGTAGGTCAATCCCGAAGAATGAGTATAACCACAAATATAGCAGATGCCTCATAAAATTATCTTCCACTGCTTCTCTGTGACCTCTGTCAAGCAAATAACATTCAAACCTGCGACAGCATTAGCAGCTGTGGATGCTACTGTTAGATAGCCATGACCTGTCCTCCCAAGGGTAGTGCCCAACAGGGAGGGAGCAGTGATTTTCTCAGAGTCAATATTATTAACGCCAGAATAAATCAGAAAATACTGCCTCAAATCTCAAAATTAGATGCCACAGTTCATAAAAAGAAGCAAACTTCCCTTTTAATAAATCAACTCAAGTTCTATGTAGACATTTATAGACGTGATAATGAAAATAGGATAAAGATTTTTATGTTTTTCAAACTTAATTTATACTAAAATTGCAAATGGGCATACAATTATGCATTTCCCTTGTAAAGAAGAGTATTAGAAATCATGAGTTTTGTTCTTCAACCACAGAGACTAGAAGCAGAGCATTAGTATAAAGGGAGATTGTCCTGAGTATTACAGGTATTTTCATTAGGCTTCAAACATTAGTGCATCTTACTGAGCTTGACCAATTTAAATAATGAAGATAAGAAAGAGTAATTTTGTCATATGGCCAAAGGGATTCACTAGAGTTACAATGTATACTGTAGTTTTTTCATAGGATCAATTGGTGTTTTAAAAAGTACAAAGGTATATATGTGTGAGTGCATGCTTATATATGTTTATTTATGTATGCAAAATACCCAAAAAGCACCCTTATTAATGAACTACATACAATCACATACATGTTTGTACAATTTCCATAAGCATATGCATATATGCTTTAAAATAGCCAGTCTACCTTATTATCTAATTGCTTTTGCTTAGCTCTTAGTGACAATACATATATCATGCTTAACAAAGGGAAGCTCTAAAAAAATCCTAAATGGTCTTCCATGTTAATTAGTATACCTTTTTTAGAGTTTAGCCATATCAAAATGCCATAGCATCCAATGGTTTTAATAAATTAAATGAAGATAAATTTTGTTTTGTTTTGGTTTGTTTATTAGAACTTGAAATGTGTTCTTTTCAAGACGCAAAGTTGTTGCCTGCTATGTAGACTACAATCATCAAATTAAGTTCTGACATTCTTTTGTTGTTAGTGATTTCAAGAAAATGTTATCTTCAAATATCCACAAATTCTTTCCTGAGACTATGAAATGTTAGGTGTAATTTTCAATTCAGTTATCCTTTGTACTCCTTCTTAACTGCACTTGAGTTACAGCGAAATTTGGGAGAAGTGTAGACACTTCAAATCACTTCTTTGGCCAGATCACATGAAGATACTATTTCAAGATTTATCAAGCTGAAATAGGTTGTCCAGGAGCAATACTTGATTTTAATTCACTGTTTTTATGTTTTCATTAGTTTTGTTCTGTACTCTACATTTTTAATCTCAAAAAAAACAAAAACAAAAACAAAACAAAACAGAAACAAACAAACAAAAACAAAAAACAAAACCAAGAAAGAAAATCTACTCCAGGCTGGCACTCTGACTGTTTCCTTTTAACATTAGTGAATGACAATTGACAGTCCACAAGTAAAATGCTATTTAATTTTAAAGAGGCACATATTATAAAGAAAAACAGCTGAGTGGATATTAAAATTCTGAGAGAAAGCTGATAGCTTAGATAAATGAGCAAAGAATTTTTTCTAATGAGATCTCCATAAAGAAGAATTTATACATTTTCATATTAGATAGAACTGCAGTAAGGACAGAGGCAAATGAAGTGAGCAGAAGATAGAAGCTAGGCACCATGTGATTTCATAGTCCATGACAAGAAACTCAGCTTTCATCCTTGGTCTGAGACAGAAAGGTGACAATATAGTTTTGGCTTCTATAAGAATCACTTAAACTACTCAGGGAAAACAAATGAACAGTGGTTAAAAGGAACAATGGAGGCTTTTGAAATAAGGCAGGTGAAAAGGAATGGAGGAGAGGAGATGGAGGTGGGGATCAGTCAGGTCCCAGGTCTATTTGGAAGGCAGAGCTGACATGATTTGAGATAGATGAGATGCTGTCCAGAAGATAGCTGTGGCTTTATAATATCTGCTTCCCCCAAAGGCCATTTATCTTCTAATACCTGCTATTCACTCAACTTTTACTGCCTGAACCTTTTGACTCATTTCAAGCAAAGAATTCTACAGACAGAACTATGCTCTGTATAATCTGAAAATAAAACAAAATGCCCAGTGACTTTCTGTGCATTTAGGTTTTTTCCCCTAGAATAATATAGATAAATATAAACTTCTTATTTGGGTATGAACATGAGAGTAACACTATGCCACATTGTTGTTTTTTTTTTTTCTTCCTATGTTTCCCTCTTTAAACATCATTACCTGTGACACCTTCCTTTTCCTAAAGAAATACAAGGAGTAGATACTCTAATCCTGCCTGACCACACTCTCTTCATGTAGAGAGTATATTGTATAATTTCTTCTACTTTTCCAGTAAGTTACCATACATTTTTTAAACTATTGGTATGTCTGAAGATAAAAGAACTTGCTGTTCAAGACTGAGGACCTGAGTTTCAATTCCTAGAACCTCCATAAAAAGCAAGATGTAAAGAGTGATCATCTATAGTACCAGAGCTCCTACAAGAAGGCAGGAAGCAGTAAAAGGAAAATTAGTAGAAACTCTTGAGTCAGGTAACTTTCTATATGCAGTAGGAAAAAAAAAAACGACTCTTATCTCAAGCTGTAGATGTTGCTTCATGGCTAAAGGCAGTTTATTCTTTAGCTAATTCAATCCTTGTTCCTTAGAGGTTTTCAGCCATTATACAATCTAATCTTCAAACCTAGAACTGGAATGCTGCAACCTCTGTATAATCTAGAATGTTTAAGCCATTGAGAACTACTGCTGACTGACTCACTCTGACTAGCTCCTTCTGTCCTGAGCTGTACTGAACTCAACTGACTCTTCTGGTTGGCTAATTCAATTTATTGTTCTGGCTCTCCAAGTTGACTGATTCAAACTGAACTTCTGAGCTGACTGATTTTTTCTAATTGAAATCTTCTGACTCTGGCTGATTTGCTGACTGCCTCAAACTGAAATGTACTGCTAGACCTCAAACTGTCTCACACTTCCTGTCTGATACTCCTGCTGAACTGCCTTTGTACCTCTGCTCCAGACTGCCTCAGGCTGCTTCTGTGTCTCTCTGGATTCTCTTGTTCTCGTCTCATCTCTCCAACTGAACTTCTGAACTTCTGTCTGTGTATTTTCCCTTGACTTTGAGCTGAGATCCTCCTTTTAAATCCTAAGAGTTGGGTACATCCTCACTCTGACTCAATCTCAGAGTTCACTCTAATTCAATCTCAGAATGTTGGATTAATGGAGTCTTTATCATTGTCTTCAGAGCATTTCATCCAGATCCCACAGGCCTATAAATATGATCCCTTTATACAGGCCCTTGGATATGATCCCTTCCATGCCCTTCAATGTGTTTCTTTGCTAGAGCAGCCATGATACAGGATTAAAAGACTAAATGTTCTTCTACATCAAACTGATTCAAACAAAGCAGAAAGTGAAGCAGAAATTGAAGATCAACACCCTAGGTTGTCACCTGGCCACCAGGTGACTCCTACGAAACACATACACACATATCCACACATGAAACACCATACACACACACACACACACACACACACACACACACACCATATGGGGAAGAACATATCCTATAATCTAGGTTTACTTGTACTCACTTCACATTTAGAGAAGAATCACAACTTAAGTTCGGATTTGCCCTACTTTAAAAAGGAAAAAATTAGGAAATGGTAAATAAATTTGCTCATGATCACAAATAAAGTGAGAATTAATCCAAAGTCCCCATACTTCTAAACTGGCTTCAATCACACTTTCTCAGTTTCCAGATTATGGTGTCTCACAATTACCACCTCACATCTTGGCAAGAATATTCTCTGCCTATACACTTCCCTGCATTCTTATACATACTCAGGAATACAAACTTAAACACTTATTGTTGATAAAATTACCCATAAATATACTATTCTTCAACTAAAAGATAGTAAAAATAAGTAAATAAAACAAAAGCTTTTTGAAACACACAACCACCACTGTAAAGCATAAATGCATAAACTCTCAACTCACTGTTCTATATAACAATGTCACATACTACTGGATAATGTTCTTTCAATGTGCCTTAGTCCTCATTAAATAGTTTGTTTGCAAAGAATCCCTATGGACAAAAAGAAACAGGGAAAGGAAAAAGAGGAAAATGGTGAGGGGAAAAATGAGAGCATGAGTTCATTACAAATGACCCTGCCTCTTGATGTACCTAAGAAAAGAAGTTTATTTAGACCTCTGTAGAAAGCAATCCAAAAAATGACTGAAAGGTTATCTATCATTTTTTCTCTATGACAAGAACTTTTTCTTTCTGCCATAACAATTATCTTTCTATTACTTTCAAAATGTTGTATTTTTCTTTTTTTGAAATGGCCACAGGTGCATTAGCAGACCCATACAAATGCTTTGGTTTATGTGGTCTCAGACCGATCTATAAATCGTATATTAAATTTCCTAGAGGAAATGTCAGCTGCTCAAAGATTGAGCTGCAGAAATACCCACAGCACTGTAGAATATTCTCTAGTTCTAGGACATGACTTCAAGTGGCTACTCCAAGTTCCCAATAATTTAGTTTGATGTCAAGTGAAAATGAAACAGGATTTTAATGTGACATTGAAAAACAACATTATAACTCTACTTTTAAGTGAACTAGATTCCTAAATGAATTGCTATTTTACACATATATGCAAGTGTATTAGCTGTTCATTCATGCTAGTTTTAAAAATTTTAGAAACTTCTATATTTCTATATAAATTCTATAGTTTCTATAGAAACTACTATAAAAATTCTATAATTTCTCTTCTTACCCCTAGGGCAATTACTAAAGAAGATACCATTAAAATACCACAGTCTCAAGCTGCTTTCAGTATAGCTCCTGGGACAGACCTCACTATGACCAAAAACAAATTAAGAAAACACATACAAATAGACACATGAATATAAATTTGGGATCTAGTGGCATGGGCTCTCAACTGGAGAAATCAAAGTATCTACAACTTAGCTTACCTGGTAGAGCAGTGTTCGTAAGGGAATAGTCTTCAGACCATAAATATCCAGGACAGAGAACTATGTAGACTTTATATACACTTACAACATTTGTATTTGGACCAGAGACATTTGCCATGCTACTAAGCCTCACAAAATAGGGGTGAGACTTTGCTATTTTTCCATAGGTCTGAGGTTCTGCTGTCCTTGACATTGCAATGCCCATGGGAATGGGAACAGTGCTCATCAACTCAGATTTCACTTATTCATAGATAATTCAGATTGCTACAGTCTCTGTGCTTTTGATCTGTGTTATATGGTCATAACTTTCTTGAATACCTCATTTATATTTGGATATTGCAATTTACCTACAGCATCAACCACAGGACATTATTCATAGCACCTCATGATTCCTTTATATCTAATGAAAAGTTTTTTATGAATTATCTTGTGCTAAAAGTGTATTTCTCTAACCTGTGTCACTAAGTCTTTGCCAACTTATTTCAGAATTCAGTCTTCAAATAAATATATTCAGAATTGTAGTAAAGTGATATTAAGAAATTCTTTCATGTCTAGATATGATCTTTTTCCCTCTGAGGAATGGTTTCTCAAATCATTGGGAATTTCTCATTACTGTGATAAAAATACCTAATAAAAACTACTTAAAGGAAGGAGTTTTATATTTTACTTAAAAATTTCAAGGGGGCTATCCATCATGACAAGGATGGAATGGTACATAGAGTAGTTTTCAGTTCATAGAGGCAGGACCAGACCATGAAATATTTACAACTGCTCAAATAGCATTGGATCAGGAAGCAGGGAGCTATAAGCCAACTATATGATATGAAATCTTCAAAGACTCACCTTCTAGTGTCTTTTCTAATAGCACCACACGTAGATCAAGTACTTGGAATATTAGCCTGTGGGAGACATTCTAAATCTAAACTCTCAGACACATACACAAAATCATAGAAACCCAAATCAATTTACAGAGGGCCTTTGCCAAGTAGTATGCATACCTCACTGCTCTGTGAGAGCAGATGTTTGTTTAAATTGTACATATAAACATAGTCACAGACAGAGTGTAGAATTTATACATAACTATTTTTATAATTCTTTATTCTTTGATTAATTCACAGACATATAAAATGGATTTTGGTTCTATCTATGCATACATTCCTCAAAAATCTTCTGTACCTCCTACATATCCCTTTCCTAAATTCATATCCTTTTCTTTCTTTATTTTTTATAAATGACATAATCTTATTTGTGCTATTGTTATATGCACTAGTATGGATCCACTATCCATATGTGACCTACCAGGGATCATACACAGAAGAAAATGTCTAAACGTCAGCAGCCATTAACAGTTGACAGCTCTTTAGGTAGGGGTGGGATTTGTTTATAAGTTCATTTTTAACTGTTTCTACCAAATTAACATTTCTATAATATAAAAAATTATCTTTTATACTTATCATTCTAATGTAATTGGCAATCTGCATCTATCCATAACACATTTTATGTTAAAGGAGTATTTTAGATAGTATTTCATACATGTATGTATGTGTATATATACATACATACATGTATGTACATACATACATGCTACTGAATACAACCTACTCAGTTTGTATGATTTATCATTAAAAATTAATTATTATTTTTAAAACATCTCTAATGATTGCCCATGTTTCTTTGGAAATATTCATATCATTCTTCTCAATTTTCATTTTCTTTTTGTGAATGTTCAGATGAAATGGAATGCTCTGAAATGTTAACACATATATGTACTAGTGAGCTCTCTGGCAGGTTAGTTTTCTTTGCAAGCTTATGCTTTGATAACTCCTATTTGCCTGGTCATGTCAATGAAATGATTCAGCTTAAACACCTAGTTTTTGCGACAAATGTTAAATTTAGAAGAGCAATAAAAAAAAAAAAAAAACTATCTCACAGAAAATCCTCTTCTACTGCTCTCTGATGTGCATATATTTCAAGAGAGCTTTTTAAAAAAGAAGTAATTATCTACCACTCTTGATCTATATACCTACACATTGTGACAAAGGTTGCCAGAGACCTCCCAGGTCTATGTAACTTGAGTTTTCATCTTAATCAACCCCAAACACAAGCCATTGGTTATTCTATGTTCCAAAAGAGAGAAGAATTGTTAGCTCAATAATCATGATTGGATTTAAAATTTTTGTTCTATATGGGATCAGATATAATTTGTCACCAAGAGATTACTATGAAATTCTCCCATTGTTATGTTTATTTGTCTCTGTTTACATTTTACAGTTATTTTAGAATCAGTTATTGCATTTAGTTATAAAAAGACAGAGATTAATGTATACATAAATTAAATATTAACAGTACATAATGAAATATGTTCATAGATTGAGCATATTGTGCACATTTCAAATATCTCAAAGAGATTCTTATTAATTTATAAGTTGGGAATTGTAGTACACTTTCTGATAAAATATAGTTAAACTAGATGCACAGCTTTATATAGTTTGAAGATAGTTTTAAAAATGAAAAATTGGGAACGGAGTAGTAGTATATAACAAAGTAGCACAAAACAGAGAAACACATCTAATAATTTGTCTTTGGTCAATAGGTAAAAATTAATTTTATCTTATTTGCTGCTCAACCTTTATATCCAATTAGAGGGCATCCTTTAGCTTCATCCTGTGTGGAATCAATCACTATGACTCAAAAATGACTATTCAAAGCACTGGCTCTTAGCAGATTTCTGAAAAGGTAGTAGTGTGGAAAAATGTGAAGCCTGGATAAAAAGTATTATGCACAAGACCATAGCCACGACAAGAATGTTAATACCTAAGACACATGGAAATGGCAAGGTCTTCCCTTGGCCAGGCTCCTTTGAGTGGCAAGTTCCATTTTCTGTCCAAGTTAGAATGTTAACAGTATAGAAAGAATCAACCACAGCCTCATTATGCTCCATGAGTGCATCTGGAGGAAACCAGGTCCCTAAAGAGACCCCCATACTGAGATTAGCTACATGATGGCTATTCCTGTTGTTAACCTGACTACATCTGGAAATAATTAAAATCCAAAACTGGAGGGCACACCTGTAAAGGAATTTTGCTTAATTTGATGTAGAAAGTTCCATTTCTAAAAAGGAACTATGAGGAAGACACACCTCCAATCCAGATCATTTGAATAGGGAAAAAACACATCTTATTTTGGACACACTTGCTGGAAGGCTATATCAGGACCTGGCAGAAGGAAAAGTCTATTTTCTGCCTGCCTGTCTTATCTTTGCTAGAAATTCTGTTCCTTAGATTGTATTAAAGCTTACTTCTTCAGGATTTCATCATATACTGAAGACCAACTAAGATATCTATGCTTGTGGACTGAGCAATATTTGGATTCTTGGACTTTCTGTTCACAGCCAGCCATTTTGGGTAAGCTGAACTTCAGCCTATAAATCATTCTAAACAAATCATATATATATATATATATATATATATATATATATATATATATATATATAGTGTGTGTGCATGTGTGCGTGTATGTGTGTGTGTGTATACTTTCATATATATGTATATATACATATATACACATATACACACATATATAAACATATACATATTTACATATGTATATATACAAGTATATATCTTACAGAATATAAGTATATATAAGATATCAGAATATATATAAGAATATACAAAATATATTCACATATATATTATAGAATTATATATAATACATATAATGCATATAATAATTATATGTTCTGGATTTAAGCTTGAAGATTAGATTGTATAGAGGCTGAAGCCTTTCAGTTCTAGGATTAAGATTAGATTGTGTGCAGGTTGAAACCCTCTAAGGATAGGGGATGAATTGGCAAAGAATAAACTGTCTTTTGCCCTGAATCTACATCTACAGTGGAGTTAAGCCCATAGAGATTTACTACTTTTTTATTAGTAAGAGTTCTCTGTATGAACAGAATTGATAGGATGAGTACATATCTATATCTATGTATCTATTTATACATGTATATAATACACACATATATACATATTTATATATTTATATGAAAACACACACACACACACACACACACACACACACACATATATATATATATATATATATATATATATATATATATATATGAGAGAGAGAGAGAGAGAGAGGGAGATTTACAGGCTATGGTCTAGGCAGTTCAACAATTTCTGTCTACCATCAGAAGTACCAATAATCCAGGGTTGTTCATTCCATGAGGCTGGATGTCTCATCTGATCTTCAGTATGCCAGAATATTCCTCACCAAAATAGCCTCTAATGCTACTGAATGGACTTGCCAGCAAGAGTAAGGAGACAAAGAGAGTAACCTTCTTTTTTCCATGTCTTTTATGAAAGATGACACTAGAAGATATACTCCAGATTAAAGGTAAATTTGCAACATCAATAAATCCATGTTAAAAAGTGGATCTTTGCACTTCAAGTTATTTAATTAAGAAAAAAAATCTCTCACATGTGTATTCAGCAACTTTGATTTTAGTTAATTCCAGATGTTGTCAAGTTGACAAGGAAGAATGGCCATCATAAATCTAGCTGTTGTCAATTTGACAGACAGTAATACTTTCTTATTCCATGTTTAATTTAGAAATGAAAACAATAACCAGATTATAATTACATCCAACATGGTATAATATTTCTATGTATAATCACAAATACATTATATATTTAGCCTAGTCATAATTATCCCTAGCATGATACAACTATGTCTTGTAAAACTACAAATATACTATAAATTTCAGAATATCTAGTAATGTCTTATGAAGGAGATTCTTTTGGTACCTCAAAACTTAAATATGATACCCACTGATATTCACTTAATTAATGCTATATTATATGATAAAGAAATTGAGGAAAGAAAACACAAAGTCTACAAAAACTTATTCTTAAATAAAATATGCCAGAAATAGTCATGTCAGTTATAATCCTCATTTTTGCAACTGGTTACTGTCCTTGGTTGGCATTTATAAGTACTTTTTCCTACTACCCATTTTGTATTCCCTCAGCAAGCACCTCAACTGGTCTTTGCTCTTTTCCTGGAAGAGTGACCCATACCTTCATTCCTTTTGTCATCCCGTTTGGATTAGGTTGTTGTAGTTTCCTATTGACTTATATCACAGGCATGATAGGTAAGACCAAAAGATGCCCTAATAGATCCCCTGCACTCCAGACATAACCTTTCTTACCTGCAATGTGAAGAAGCAGTCCAATTTCCCCTTGAAAATCTGTATCTATCTCTGCTCTAACTCTGTTATTCCTTTCTTAGACTGTTGGCATAAAGGGGGAGGGAAGTATTTGGAAGCTCAGAGTGGCCAAGTGGAAGTCTCAGATTCCAGATCAATGGAATATTTGTTATGACTCTTGGCAGGAGTACTCCCTCTTCTTTAACCAATACATGTAGACCAGCAGAATCTTAAGTTCTCAGGAACGGGACTGATTTTTTTTTCCTTTGTGTCACTAGGCATGACAATGAGTTGAAATATTCCCTTTTCCACACCTTGATTCTGAACCTGTGGACCCTGGCTATGGAAGAAACTGTATCATTTGTTACACACTGATTTAAAGCATATACCAACTTCTGCAGAACCTTGTCAAAGCCCTCCAGACTACTGCTGCATAACCGCCACTGTAAGAGTGTCTTCTAAAATCCATTCTATCTTTCTATCAGGCCAGCTGCTTTAGAATGGTATGGAACAAAATAAGACCAGTGGATTCCACGATCAATTTCCAGTGTTCCACAGCTCTGACTGTGACCTGAATTCCTTGGTTAGAAGCAATACTGTTTGAAATACATGAAATATTTGAAGTATATGAAATGCAATGGTGGTCGATAAGGCATTCTGAAAGTTCATGGATGATAGTTTTGCAGATGTTCAGGGAAGGCAAATCCATAAACACAATAAGTATTTATTCCAGTAAGGATAAAGTATTTTTCTTTCCACAGAGGAAGTGCTCCAATGCAGTCAACCTTGCACCAAGTCACTGACTGATAACCCCACACAACGATGTCACATCTGGAGCTCAACAGCTGTATCCTGGTCAGCCTTGGTGAGTGGAAGTCCATGTTGAGAGCATACATGACCTCTATCTATTCTGTTTTTCTTCCCTTTCGATGTTAATTCAGACACTAGGTAGGCATGAGGCCAAACCATGAGAGCACTCAGTCCCATTCTTGGGGAAGGGAGCATAGGATCAGCTGAAGGAGAGGACCTCCTAGGCCTGCTGCCCAAAGAGATCCCGCAGCATTGTGCTCTAGGAGTCTCCTTGCCATTTTGATCGTGGAAGCTCCATTCTCTCAGCTGAGACTCATCAGAGTCCTTCCTAGTTGGCTTCCAAGGCTTTGCATCTCTTGGCCAGGGTGGTCTTCTGTCATTTGTATCTATGTTAGATTTTATGTTTTCCTTCAGTGCCTCCCTTTGGCCAGCATACTGATGTCTCACTATCTGTGTAGAGCCTCTATCAAAACTCCCTTTTCATTGCCTGAAATTCAATCATTTGACATCCTCTAGATGCCTCACTTAGCCCAGCCTCAAATCCTCCTACTCTCTCTCCTTCTTCTTCCCAAGTAGTCTCCATTTTCCTTCTTACCCACTTAAACATATCCATCTTTCCAGGCCTAAGTCAAGCATGTTGAAGTTCAATAAGCAAATAGCTGCAATGAATTCTTCTCAAGGAACACAAAGCAATCCAGTTATAATCTCTGACTTCTGCAGCGAGCCCAAAACTAAGCAAGAAATGGCCCTTTGGTTCAGTGCTGGGGTTACAGGTAAGCACTCATGTACCTGACTCTTTCACAATTGTTACTAATAGCAGAGATTCAACTGAGATATTTTAAATGATAGGAAGAAAACGTATCTTTTAATCTCAGACTACAAGTTCTAAGTTATTCATCCTGCCAATGTCTTTATTACCCTAGTAATGTAACTGCAGCATAGCAACTGTGTATATAACTTCAAAAAGAGAAGATAATTTCTTTTCTTTTACTTTGAATGTAATGAAATGGCACAACATGAAATTAAATGTACATGAACTATATACATATGTGTATACATCCTTATACACACACACTTACACACGTTTATATTACAATGTCCTTACCATCAATGAGGAACAAGGACTAAGAGTTGTTCTTTCTGTCATACATTTTAGCTGTCATGAACATAGCTGAAATGTTTGGTTTTTATTACTGTAATCCCTATACCTCCCTGTTTGTAGTCCATAATATGTGTAGTGTCCCTCTGGAGACAAATTGTATTAGGAATATTAATAGTTAATTAACTGTCTATTTATTAACTAATTATTAATTATTAACTAATAATTAATAATTAGTTAATATATAATTAATAATTAATTAATAGAAACCGATTTTCTCATTATATGTCTTAAGGCATTTATGAGACCATGGTGACATTTGCTGAAGTCTTGCATGTCACCACCCAAGGTACTTATCAGTTTGATATTTAACATAACCCACAGTTTTAATTAGGAGTGCTATTGATGTGATGAAAAACTATGACAAAAATAAGATGAAGAGGAAAAGGATATTATTTTTCAGAAATTCTTGATACTGTGATATAGGGTTGGACTGGCACATTTTAGCTCTTACTCATCTCTTATGAAGATATCCTTTGCACAAAGGGCAAAAAGAAAACAAAGCACTTGTGGAAGCCCTGCCAAACCTCAGCAGAGGGAACCACCATCATGACAAGCAACATACGCAACAGTGAAATCGCCAGCATCTGAACTCAGGTGTTTTTATTCATTTAGGACTCCTCAGAAGCAGATCATAAGCAATCAAACATCCCCCACAGAAATCCAACACCTGCAGACAATACAAAATGCCAAGGCCTATGCATCCCTTTTTCTAACAGTCCACAAAACCAATTATTTTAAACACAACTAAAAATAAACTTCCACAACAGCACTAAAAGACAATTGTACTACCTTAAAATATTTAAAAGCACTTTAATAAGAATTCTTTGCTTTTTCATGTTTTCTTTAATGTATATTTTATTTTATTTTATTTTTAATATGGAATTTTGAGACAAAGTCTGATATGTTTTAGATACTATGTAGCCGAGGCTGGACTCTGACTTATAGTAATTTCCGTGTCTCATTCTCTAGCGTACTGATATTACAGCTGCATGTCACCACATTCAGAATTCATAATCGATAGTAAGTAATTCTGGAAATTCAATGTTATCTAAAGCAAAAAAAGTAAAATTACATCTCTCTTCAAGTGCTTCACACTCCCATGTTAATTATTCTATTTCCCAGCATCATAAAATCTGCATTTCCCTTGACACTGTTATACAAATGATCCGATTAAACACACAGAGGTGTGAATTACATCTCCCTTAACACTGTCTGCACTGTGTGATTATTTATTGGATACCTGTGCATAGTGTGTGAATATTCAGATTGACAAATGCATTCAAGTTTTGGATAGAATCTATTAGTAAGAAAACAAATCAATCCAAAGTCCTCTAATACCCTTGAAAATTCCCATAAACTGAAGAAATGTCCTTCAAAAAATCAGACTTTCCTTTTTGAACAAATTTCCATTTTCACCTTTAGGAATTTAAATTCATGATGTCATAGAAGCACCATAGCCAAGTTGTAGCTACTATTCTCGTTTCAGCTAAATGATACCCTTATGTCTTTTCCCTATTTATGGACCATAAGGAGTCAGCTGGAAATGACAGGAGCAGATGCAGGTAAATACTGAGTGCCAAGTGAATATTTTTACTTCATGAGAGGAAGGTTTAGTTTTGAGTATGTGAATGTCAGCCAAAAGCTCTTGAAGTACTTTGTCATAGACCTTGAGACCTCAGGTAGAGATTAAGATTGCAAAGAATATGAGGAGTTATTCACTTCCCAAACTCTGTTTTCACAGCTTTAATTGTCCAGTGTAGACAAAATAGTACTTTATATGCTTTTCTTTCTTCTTCTCTCACTTATGTTTCACTTATTTGAAGGACATAAATTATAGCCTCTGTCTAACGTATGTGCATTGCCAATGAATCCGTGACACAGTGGTAGGAGGGGGGCTATTTAATGAAGACCTGGAACACAACACTATAAAAGGAAAAGAGATTCACAGAGAAGTTCCGCATATTTTTAATGTCATATATGTAACAATCCTGTCATCTTCAGGGACGCAAATAAATACTTAGCATTCTTCATAGTGCTAGAATTTTCCATGGAATACTTAGTGAGTTGTTAGTGTTCAGGCAGAGACATAAAGGTACCATGCAATCAGGAGCCAAGGAACCACATAACTCTGAGGGGAGAAGTTTCCCCAGTAGAAGTGTTGCTACTCTGAGGGGAAAGTTCACTGGCAGTTGAGACCCAAGGAACTACATAGCTCTGATGTGGGGAAGGTGTCCCCAGTGGAAGTGTTAACATCTGTGAGGGGAAAGGTATCTTGGCAGCTTGGAGACATGTAACCACACAGCTCTGAGGCAGGGAAGGTGTCCCCAGCTGCACTGTGGAGATACAGTGTAAAAGCTCTGCTCCAAGGTTAGAAGTTTCCCCAGTGTTGCTGCTCTAAGAGTAAGATAACGCTGGTAGAGCTGAGATGTTCTCAGCTCTGCTCTGCTTTACTTTGCTTCATTTCAACTCGACTGCAAAGATAGCTTCATGAAGCAAATCTCATAAAAGAGATTTATTGGAGGGTAAAATCCAGGGGCATGTATGTCTTCACGCAGGAGGCATGCACAGGAAGGCCAGCTGATTTGGAATAACTTTTGTCAACTGTTGTGTGGTGGGAGCCTAGGCTTTGTTCAGTCATTGGAGATGCCTGGGCATGAGGGCAGAGGTGGTGCTTCCTCCACAGGAGGCTAGAAACTGAGGCTTTGGACTGCTGGCAATGCATGAGCATGTCCGGGAGGAGCTCCGGCAAAAGTGGCATACTGGCTGGCTGGCAGTGGGTAAAGGTAGTCAGAGCACACCTTCAGAGGAAAGAGGGAGCTGGGGGTGGGGTGAGGGGTGGAGGGGGGTTACATGAATGGAGATGCTACTTGGTAAAATCAGAAACACTGATAAATCAATATCTTTTTCAAAAGAAATTTGGACTCATTTTTCAGAAATGTTAAAATTGAGACTCTTATACATATGTTATTGACATAGTTCTAAGACCATATGGTGGTATTCACAGTAAAGACTGGCATTTTGGCTTATCAGAATATCTATGGTTAGTAGAATTATTACAACAGAAGCTATTTAAATAATAGTAGTTTACAAGTGCTTGCATCTTAACATGTGCTTGCATCTTACTAGGGCTCAAGTCATATTGTAAGTAATTTCACTTGCTTATATCAAACATCAAAATTTAGGGGCAGATGTCATTACTCTCTTCATTTAAGATATAGTGAAGGTAGATTATGAGAAAATAAATATCTCCCCTGTCATCAAATTCTAATAAATGATTACATTGCACTTTCTATTCAGACAATTTGACCACATATCACACCTAGTAAGTCAACATTTACCATCCTTAAAAAAAACCAAAACCTTAAGTAGATGGTTAAAAATCATTTCTAAGAAAAATTGAGCATATGAACATTTTATAATATATAAAACAAAGAATACTGTGTAATTGAACACATAAAGTAAGGTATTCTTTAATCAAGTAAAGAGAAATATGTATTTAAAAGAATCATGCAAACATTTGTATTAATTCCTCCGGAGTGGTTAAGAAGACATCTGAGCAGTGACTGATGGTCTTTATAAAGTAGGATTGTGTCCTCTTACCAGAAAGGACCAATTTCACTTGACTTGGGGTAAATGGTGTATTTGCAGCAGCATGAGAAGGCCTGGAAAGCAAAGAAGTGAAGAAAATTATGGAAAAGCTTTATTGAAGGGTGTGTCACTGTATATAGCTCAGTTGTGAGGTTGCTTACCTAGCACTTCTAAACCCTAGGTTAACCTCCGCCTCCAAATTAAATCACATGTAATACCAATTCTCTGTAGGTCTTGGCAGGGTATCTGTAGACCGAGATCACTCATGGTTACACAATGAGTTCACTGTGAATCATAAAACTCCATCTCACAAAAGAAAAAAAAAATAGAATGCAGACTGCCCAACCTGTTATGCCCATAGATCAGTGCATTTCTCAACTCTCATCAGAGAAGCTTCTCCCTGCAGTAGACGGTAACTAACACAGACATCCACAACTAGATAATGTGCAGAGAGATTCTGGAGTGTTTAGACCTGAATGGGATGTCTTTATTATACCCTTTCCTTTAAGGATCAGGAATCTAACGCCAAGAAGGTTCAGAAAGAGTTTAAGAGTAAGAGTTAGTGGGTGATTTCAAGGAAAAAGCATTTTATTGGTACAATAAGGCATCTGTACATATGAACTCACAGAGATTATGACAGCATATGTAAGAACTAGAGAAACTCAAGCAGACAAAATTCTAGCATGAAGGAGGGGAAATGAACACCAATTCCTACTAATGGCCACAAAGTCAGTCACAAATGATATATGCTTGTAGAGAGAAAATCAATTTGCTTAAAAGAAGTGACCCTGAGTATATAAACCACACTCCAGGGCAGGTCCAATGCTCAGGAGTAGTTAGCGAAAGCAAATCATATTTCATGGTTTTCAGTTGCATCCTTCTCTTGTCTTTCCTTTTCCTTTCTTTTCTTCTTTTTTTTTAAGAGAAGGAAAGAGCATCAAGATAGAAGTGGAGTGAGAATCTGGTCATATTGTATGAATGGCAAAGAATATAGTAAAAATACAGTGTATGAAGTTTTCAAAGGGAAAAAAAGAGAATATATCAAATATTAGGCACAATAACGATCAAGATTCAAAGCCAAATAATTTTTTCTGTTAATAAATATTTTGAGAAATGTCACACATGGTTAAGTTTCTATTAGAAATGATACAGAGAACAGAAAATATCTGACACTGGTAAATGAAAAGGAATTGACAGGCCTAATTATCACAACATGGAAGACTGCAATGCTTGTGCACACTGATCACTCTATACTAGGACAGGTTGTTACAAGAGCAAAAGTATTAAAATCTACAGTTAAAGATTTACAATGAAAAGCTGTATTAGATATGAAGTATTCTTAAATATATTTACACTGGTAGTATTTCAATACTATAAGTAATGACTTAAAAAACAGGAATTTCAATAGAAAGTATTTTAGAAGAAAAAACTTCCTCTCACATGATATTTTTGTCATATGATTACAGTCGTTTATGAAATGGTGATTTTTAGACTACTAATAAAATAACAATAGAGATCTATATGACAATTTAAGGTTTTGTTGAGGAAAGATTTTAGTTTTTTAATTCATTAATAACTGTTCATCAGGTTAAAACAATATCCAGTTATCTAGTTACCAGTCTAGAAATCTAAGAGAATATTTACTTGGGGTATAATATGAAAATGAAATTACTGTCTGATTTGTGCTCCTACATGTTCTGCAGAGTCAGGCTGGTTGAATTTATTTTTTTAATTGGTAGACTAAATCTTTATTTGTTTTTCTTGGTTTGGTAGCCAATGGCCATTGTCAACTTCAGAAGGCATTTTTTGGATTCTGGAACTACCCAGCTCAAAACCAGAAACTACATTTCATGTATCATTTCTTGTTTCAGACACCTATTGAATCATCTTGAAGCATCTCCTTGACTTTAATATTTATTTTTCCAACAATTGGGCAAATTGTCTGACCCAAGGTGATGCTATTGGAAAGGTTTAAACAACCAGTGTTAATCTTCTTATCGAGAGAATTTGTGGAAGTCAGGCTAATCCAAAAGAAACGTATGGTAAGATTGTCACCCTGTGCTTTGTAATTTCATACATACTTGTGATGTGTGTGTGTGTGTGTGTGTTTGTGTGTACTTGCACGAATGTCCGTGTATTTTTAAAGTGAGGTTAAAAAATTAATACATTTCCCTGTAGATTTTTTATTAAACCTTATGCTTTTTTTACTTCCTCTCCTCATTATCTCTGTATATATTGCTCTCACCACCTGGCAATTGAGCCCCATGGTTCATCCTATCTTCTGCTCTGTGATTACAGAGATTTGCCAACATATCTGCTCTGTTTATGAGTGCTGGGGATTCATAATTCATGTCTTCAAGATCATAGAGTAAGCATTTTGCCCACTGAGCCATCTCCCTCATCACAATATCCCTCTTTTCTTGTTTTGGTACAACTTTTCAAGTTATCCAATATTATAGGTTATGTGGGTGGATGTTCCATCTCGTGACAAATGCACTGTCTGAAGTTTTTTTTTTTTTTTTCCCTTGACTAAGGAAATACATTTCTATAAAAGGAAATGAGAGTACCACAGAGATAACAACAAGGAAGAAAACTACTCTTAGTGAAAGTGGGCCAATTTTAAAATTTCAGTATGTAATTACTCTTTCCATTAATCATTCTTCTGAGACAGTCAGACCTAGGAGTGCAGAAGATGCAGGGCATAGAGAGGAAGAACTTTAGTGTTTAATAGAGCAAATGTTTTAAGGTACAGTTAAGTTTTAGGTTAAAAAAAATAAGACAAAGTTTTAAATTAGCAATTTTAATTATATCTGCAAAGTGTTCTACAAAATAAATTAACGTAACCACAGTAAGAACAGAAAGTGCTACAGATAAGAAAGATCCTGATGTTTACTTTGGAAATAGTTGTAATTCTAGACATTGGATATAATAAAATTATATATAAAAGAACATATGCCAGTGTTTGAGACTTATAAGCATGAACAAATGTCATTTATGTGTGCTATATGGAATAAATACCAATAACATTTACATATTTATGAAATACTGAGTTGAGTTAATGTATTCATCTATAATATATTTCATTCATATGACTTCATAATAACAAAAATATTAAATATTTAAATTACACCAAATAAAGAATTTAACTAAATATTATGTCAATAATGTGAATTGTGTCTAATATTTCATAGTAGGTAGATACTTAAAGATACCAAAGTCTTGTTTTTATAATCAATTTAGTTTTCTTTCACATACTCATTGAGGGGGGGCAGTCAGGAGTCATCAAAAGAAAATCCATAATCAGAAAAGATCAGCACTCCCACCAATACTTATAATTTCAAAATGAGGAAGTCACACAGAGACATGAAAAAGGAACATTTTATATATTTGAATACTAGTGACAAAATACCCAAGGTAATCCTCTTCCAAAGAAAGTTCATTTTGGCTAATGATTTTAGAAGTATGAGACAATGATCATGTAGTCATGTTGCTTTCAGTCTTCATCTTTGCACTCCAGCGTTGAAGACATACAGTGCAGGGATTTATGCACCTTGTGTCACATGGGAAACACCATGACTATAGTGACTCATATAAAAGAAAGCATTAAATTGGTGCTGGTTTACAATTTCAGAGGTTTAGTCTGTTATAATAATAGCAGCTGGAGCAGTAGCTGATCTCCTCAGGCAGCAGGAAGAGATGAAACTGGGTCTGGCTTGGGTTTTTAAAACCTCAAAGCCTACCTTCAATGAAACAATTCCTCAACAAGACCTCACCTACTCCAACAAGGCCATATTGCCTAATACTTCAAGTAGTGCCACTCTCTGATGACTAAGCATTCAAATATATGAGCCTATGGTGGCCATTCATATTCAAACTACTACAGTACTCTATAAGAGCAGTACACACACTTAATGGATAAACAATCTCTTATATTTAAGTGTGTTCTACAATTATTCATTAAATTTATCATTATCTAAATTCAATAAGTAATAACAGTAACTAGTCATTTTTTACTATACTCATATTGGAATGGTATATACATGACTATCATATTAAGAAGAATAGATATGTTTGTAATTTAATTTTATTTAGATTTGAATATTCTTTCTGTATTAAACCAAGTCACTCATGAAAAGTAAAACTGATAAAATAAATTTACATCCAGATTTACTATGCTAATGTACTCAATACTTTCTCAAAAATTTTAAGACCCACAATGCAAAACATAATGAAACAAAATTTACACATTAATATTATGCAGAAAAGTTAAATGCCATCTTAATGCATGATTATATTATGATATTGCATTAAGAAATCTAAGCATTTTCTAGAATGTAGTGTTTCAAAAAAATTAAAGAATAATTTCAATATTGGGATATATATGGAAATCAGAATGTAGTGTTTTAGAAAAAAAAACCATACTTTCAATACTAGGATAACTATGGAAGCTAAATATTTGTATGCATTAAAAATTAAAAGCTTAGAAATCAAATATCCTGAGGTACAAATGAAGAGTACACATTAGCCAAGAATTTCTTTCGTTTAATTCCTGCTTTTCTTCATTGTGTCCACATCTGGCAGCAATTCTTTCTAAATTCACTGCCAAGCAAGCTAATGAAATCCTTCTCTGAATAGGTATTATTTTGTTTTCATAGATAAACTAATGGTTGTATGTTCTGTATTGCAATTAAGCCCTACCAAATTATGTGCATACACTCTGGGTATGCTGTAACTGTTATTATTAATATTTAGGCACATCTGTGTTCTCCTCTCATATCATCAGCAATTGAAGAAATACTAGAATGTACAAAGGAGAAGTATTTGTCACTGATTCAGAAATTAACTATCATTCAAAATTATGCCAACGAGCATATTGAGTTCCACATTAAAAACTTGTTTTAGACACTTCCTTATTAAGCAATTCTTTGGTAGGAATACTTAGGGGAAATGCTCCAAAGAAATGGCAAAGCAGTTATTTATAATCTTCTCCAAGGAAATAAACCAATTTTATTGAATGGATTTACTGAAAATTTTTATCCATTGCAGACACCCATGGAAATCTTTGGAATTTGTCAAGAGTATACATTGAAAATGAAATAAATTTTGCATTTCTAAGAGAATTAGCTGTCTTCAAAAAATATTTCAGTTGGACAAATACTGAAAAACTATCAGTTCATGGATTTCTGATAATAACCTTATCCATTGTCAAATTTAGATATTAAAAATGAAAGACCAGTGTTTTATAATTAAGCAATATCTATATGCAAATACTAAATAGATCGTACGACAAACTTCAATTTTGACTTAAATTTCTCTGGCATGTGATAAATACTAATTATGGCCAATATTATGGGCAATCAAATTAGAAAACACTTGTTTGTTTAAATGGGTAAATATGAAACTGTTTCTATTTTCATTTCATATTTAAGCAAAAACATAATCCATATATCAATCTTTATATTAATTTATATTCTATTTTGCATATACTTCATTCATACATTGCAATATTTCATTTTAATGCATCTAGTATTTTTTGAGTATACTTTAAATTAAATTAGAATGACACCTCTAGCTTTTTTTTGTTTTTTGTTTTTCCTAATTTTGCTCTGGACCTTTAAAGGGTTTTGAGATACATATAGATTTTAGGATTGCTTTGTCTAAATTTTTGAAAATGTCATTATTAATTTGATAAAGATTACATTGCATTGAGAGGTTACTTCTAGTAACGCTAACACCAGCAATATTAATGCTTCGAATCATTAGTTTATAATAATTTGCCTTTTCTTTGTATCTGCTTCAATTTCTTTCAATGTTTGTTCCATTTTCAGTATATAGAAGCCTTCCATCAACTTTGTCAAAGTCATTCTTTTTTATTCAATAATACAGAGACTGAGCAGTAGGCTATTGGTGTGACTGTATACCCATAGACTAATAGAATATAACAAAGAAGATAGAAATACCTCAATACAACTAAACAATACTCAGTAGTTAACAAGAAGAAAAGCTGGTTACCTATACTTAAAAAATGTAATACAGTCCTCCCCTAATTACTATGCACAAAATCAACTAAAAACACATTAAAGATGGATATTTACTGATAACCACAAAAATACTACATTAAGCTGGGCTGTAGTGATACATGTCTTTAATCCCAGCACTTGGGAGGCAGAGCCAGGTGGATCTTTGAGAGTTATAGGCCAGCCTGGTCTCCAGTGTGTGTTCCAAGACAGCCAGAGTTACAGAGAAACCCTGTCTCTTAAAGAGAAAAAACAAACAAACAAAGAAACAAAAACGTGATGATTGTTTCATTACATTGGTGTGGTTAAAGCCTTCCCAGATAAAAATGCAAGTACATGGGAAACAAAAACAAAAATTAGAGAATAGAATTTCATCATTTAAAACAATAAACAATAAAATTTCTGAGTGAGAGAAAAAATGACAAATTACACAACTTAGTTCCAGGTGAATTTAATACTCAGGAATAAAGACTCAATTGCAAAAAACTAAACACTATGACTAAATTACAAGAAAAGTTTTAATATGTCTGTGGAAAAACAATCAATATGATATGAGAAATGCATATTCAAATCATAATATCAAAACTCACTCTAACTAGGATGCCTATCATACAAAGTAGAGCAAATAATGCGTTGTTCACTGACACTGATATAGATAAATAGAATTCAGTGTGGTGAGAATGCAAATTAATACAGACATAGAAAATAATATGCAGCAGTTTAAAAAATTAAAAACAGAAGTACCACAGGGTCCATTACGCTAGTACTTTATATGGCTTCAAGGTAAATGAAATTTTTGTACTGATATTTAACTTCTTTTCTGTTTATTGAAACATCATTTAAAACAATGAACATATTCAAACTATATGAGCTACTGAATTGAATAGATAAAGAAAATGTGATACACATACATACAAAGGAATCCTATTGAGTCATTGTAAGAATGGAACTTTATCATTTTCAATAGCATTCATGAGTCTTGAGTTTTTATTGGAAGTTTTTATTCTTTTATTCAAAGAATTCGAGCTCTAAACCATTTGTGCTGGAGCACATTTGTTAAGAACTAAAGGGACAGAAAACATGTTTTTTATCTCACTAATGCATTAAATCAAGGGAGCTATTCTCATAAAATTAGAGACTAAACTAGTAGGAATTAGTGACTACAGAGCATAAAAGGAAGGAAAAATATGGTGAGTTTGTCAAAAATGTGCAAAAAACAAGAGGAATAAGTGCTGGTGTAATAATGCAAATGACTGTATCTTGAGCTCCACATGGAGATTAGTGGTACAACATGTGCCTAACAAGTGCATAGACCCAGATTTAGTTCCAGGTAAGCTCAAAAATTATGTCAAATATTTTGAAATGGCTGGAAGATTTTCTTTTTAATGTTCTTACCACAAAAACTATACTGTACAACATAATAATTTATTAAATGCTTTTAGTTAATTATAGCAAAATTTGTATATATATATTAAAATTCCACATTACCTTATAAATATACATATAGTTATTAAGTGTCAATTAATATCATGTCATTATAAATTAAAAGTATTTGATGGTTTCAGTGATTTTATTATAATAAAGTAGTTTTCATTTTTTAAAAAATATCAAGTAAATATAATATGATTCTTTTTAGGATCATGGGATAAAGTTTGAACAAAGGATAGATATTACATTTCTGGTTATTAGAAAAACTAATTACCAGAAACTAAATTAAAGATAGATGTTTGAGTTGAAACTAGAATACAAGAACAGGAAAACTGGTATGATGACCATGTAACATTCTAGGTGTAAAGTCATCATGCTCTAAAATAGATTTGTATTAGAAGAGTTAGTATAAAGAAATAAAGTAGAAGAGGGGAGAGAAATTAACCTAAATATTGACTTTTTGTACAAAATAAACAGCAAAGAAAAGAAGAAGCTACAAAGACAGAATTCCAGATTTCTGGTTGGATTGATTAAGCAGATGATACTATCAGAAGAGACAGAAAATAACTGTATTTGGGAAATAAGAGTGAAAAGTTATGTATTCTGTTTTGGACTTGCTAATCATGCCTTTTAATGCTACACAATAGTTTCTTAGCACATTATATTTTAGGGATACATGAAATTTTTGAAACAGCAGATTAGAAAAATGAAGTACAGATAACAAAGAGTAAAACGAGTGTCCTACAAAGAAAGAATTACATTTTATTATGTCAAGAGCATTATATATTCAGCTTTCTAGGTACAATAATATCAATACAACCATAAATATATCTTATATCTCACATTTGTAAATACTACTCATTAGTCAGCAAAACTATGCTTTATCTAATAAATGAGGGTTCTATGATGATCAAATATTGTAGTATATATAATGCAAAGAATAAAAATGATATATGAAATATTAATGTAATTATTGTAATACGAAGGATAGTAAGATATAAATTTTATTGGAACACTGATGAAAAACAGACTTCCTATCTTCTATCAAAAACAGCCTCCTCTTAGTTGTTATAGAAGGAAGAGTGTGTCAATCACCATACTGAGTTCTCTACTAGTTCTATGCAAAACATAGTGGACAAAGGTGTCTATAATACATATTCTGCTTTCACATCCTTAGTAAGTAGAGGCAAAATAATTTATACTTAATATGAATGTTGTCTTTCTAGCTAATGGATGAGGAATATGTTAGAAGCTATGCCCACTCTGAAAGTGAACATATATTGTTTCAAGATAATATTTGATACTGTGTTAATGCCCATTTGATTGTGGATATATGGGAAATATAAAGGTAGAAGTATGTGAAATCTTCCAATATAATTTCCATAGATTCTAAGCAACTAATTGAAGGTAAATAACCTGATCTCGTAGTGTCGGATAATTTTCCAAAATTGATATTGCTCGAATTTTGTTTCATTTTTCTTTGTATGAGCTATACTACTTTTGGAACTTTAAAACTTTCTAAGTATTAAATTAAATTCTTTGATAAAGAACTGTAAAATATTTCAATTTAAGTATTTCTCAGGAGAAACATCATCTTATAATATTAACAGTTAATAACCAACACTTTTGGATTCAATGAATTGCAAACAGTGAAATGTGTTTCTTTAAAAAGCATCTAAGTACTGTTCCAGTGAATCTTAAAATTCAGAAATACAGAAAATAAGTTTATTTCAGTTTATGATTTGCATTTGAGAACCATGGCTGACTACATTAAAATATATCACTCCATTAAAAATGAAGAACGCAATGCATTTTAAACACACACACACATGCACACACATACACACACACACACACACACAGGAGCACTTACTCAGCCAAATCTACTTAATTGAATTTTGGTTCTATCCACTCACATATTTCTCAAGAGTGATTAAAAAAAGATAAGAAGAAAACAATAAAGAAAAGACAACAGAAATGTAATTTAATCTAAAATGTGCTTATCAAAACTTTTAGAAACAGCTACATCTTGGTTAATAGGAGCTAAAAAATTAACAAGTACATGAAAAAGGATATCAATGAACTTTTTGAATCAAGAAAAGTTCAGTATATTTTATGGACATTTAAGAAATGCAATCTGAAAAAATATAAATAATATAATTTTCATAGAAATATTATAAATGACTTTCTGAACATTCATTTGCATATTTTAAAAGTAATCAGAGTTTCAGTTATTTCCTTAAAGCATTGCTTTATTTTTCTGACAGAAATAATGCTAGATCAGTGAAGATTTATACACTGACAGCAGATGTAGTTTCTGAGAAAAGAGCCAAAGACATGTATCTTAGACTTCAAGGTCAATAGATTCAGTTTCCATCAGATTAGGATAGATGAGTTCAGAGAACCTGGTGGAAACTCTTCAATTTCCGCTCAGTTTGTCTTTCTGTTAACTGATGATATTAGTTACAAGAGGGCAAGGTGAGAAAAACAGTCTGCAGGTAATCTATACATAGTGAACATAAGGTGTCTGCTAAAAATAAGCAGTGGCATTGTATGTAGTGAAGTCTAACTGCAAGCAGGGTGGATGTCAGGAAACTTACCCGACACAGCACAGCCTGAGGTAACAGAAATCAGCTCTAGGCAGGAGCCTGGGTAGAGATGAGCCTGTGGAGTCAGTAAACATAATTGCTAAATTCACTCTTGATAAGAAGGGTAGCTGTAATAAAAAGTCAAGGTCAGATCCAACATGGAACCCAGACTGAGATCTAAGAGTGCTTCAATCTTCCTGAGGTAAGTTCATTTAAAGCAAGTTGACACAAAAGATAATTATCATTCCTTATTAAAAAGAGATGTTCTGACGCTATTTACGGTAAGGTGAAAAGTAGTTTCAGATTCACTCATATGACTTAATATTCTTGTTCAAAAAGGATTTTAGTGTGAGCTCTTTAGGTCCAGCCCAGGATAACCAAACAGCTCAGGGTGTTGTGGCAAGGGAGTCAAGGTACACACCTCTGGAGACAAGTTTCAGAGAACCTGTCTATATTATCACCTAATTTCAGAAAGTGTATACATCATTGTCGCTGGGAGAGTGAACTATCAAAAAGCCAAGGAATATATAACACACCACATAATATTCCTGGTAGAGGTGATTGTCCTATGTGCAACACAGGGGAAGTTATAGGGCTCTTCCAGAGAGCTTGTTGTAATTGTGATCAGTCCAGGTGTGGTCAGTTTGCTGACTGCTTGATTCGACACAGTCTTACTACTTTAGCCCAGGAATATTTTGGCCTCCTTAAAATCTAGCCTTAAGCCTCTTAAACTCAGTACTGACTGATCCATTCTGACTAGTTCCTTCAACTCATTCACTGTTCTGGCTCAAACTCTTCTCCAAGTTAATTGGCTCTGAAAGGAAGCCAGGAGCATTGCACTGAACTACAAGAGGATACACCTTAACAGACACATTATAATCCGTAGGGGCCTGGAAAGATAACTCTGGTTTAGGAGGACACTTACTGTTCATGAAGTGGACTCAGGTTCAATACCCAGTACTGGCATCATGTCTTACAACTGCATTCTAATTCCAGTGGACATGACAGTCTCATCTGACCTACACGGGATCCTTTGTGCATGAACATGCAGTTAGGTATGAAAATATCTAAACAAATTAAGTAAATAAACTTCAAAATAGAAATTTAAATTTAAAGTATACTCTCTTGTTTCTGTGTTATTCATTAAATTTATAACAACTAAATGTTACAATAATAAATTCGAGAGACTTTGTTGCTTATAACAAAGATGTTTAAATAATATATAGCATGTGTATAGACAGTACTGTATGATTTTTGTGTATTTTCTACTCACAAAGAAACACTAGCAAACAAACCCTGAAACTAACAGAAACAACAGCATAACTGTTCCATATTTTAAACTACCCTATATTTAAACCTTCCTATGAGAATTTTAGGCACTGAAAATTGCAATATAAATTTCATTCAAAGTGGTGTAGTGCATATCATTTGCTACAATAATTTAAATGTGAAAATTATGTTGTTTTTGCATGCTTCATTTTCCAAGGCCTATAATTTCTATAAACTATCTATTACCTTATATTTGAAACCACATTTTTTTTCTTAGTCTCCAAACAATGAGGTAAATAGTGAGACATTTCAATGGATTAATCAAGTGTAGGAAACATTTCTGAAAGTTCATCAGACTTATACATAACAAAATATTAAGTATATGTAAAAAATTAAGAGCACAGTACAGAATTATTTTTGCAGCATTTACAATGTTTTAATGTAAATTATTACTTCAGGTTTTATAGCTTGTCTTGAGAAGACATTGAAACATGTTGAAATTAATAGATAAAGTTCTTATTTTTCAATAATATGTTTAAGTACTTTATTATTGAACAAATTCAAAACAATTAAAATTAGTTTTAAACATGTTATATAAATTTCTATATATGTCGTAAAAATTGTGTAGGAATATATATGAAAATTAGACTTTACCAATTTTTGTTTTCCAACTAATATTTATTTTTAAGTTTATTTTATACTTATAAATAAAATCAGCACAAAATATTAAGTTTATATTTGTGTGTATGTACTAAGAATATTATATATAAGTAATATGAACATATATGTTAGTACATGTGTGTAAACTTTTGAGCTCAATCAAACACATCTCATTTTCTTTGAACTATGGAGTTTAAGACTTGATTTAAGTGTTTTTTTTTTTTTTTAGTTTTTCTAACAAAGATTATATTACTTAAAGTATATTAATTTAAAATTTTATATAGTATAGACATAAATATCTAAGGAATTTTAGAACTATAAATTGAAAATGTAAATTATGTCCTTTAATGATATGGTTTAATAAAACCATAAGTATTAGTATTAGGGGATCTATAAGTATTAGTGGATATATATCAAAATACATGTAACTGTATTTCAGTTTATGTCACCTATTAAACAACAGTAATTAAACAAATAAGTTGATTTCAAACACTATTGCAAAATCTGTGTTTCTATTGCTGTCTTTGTACTATGTTTGTTATGCTTTTAAACTAATATTACTATCTACATCAAGGGCATAGTTTCACATGCCAATGTTATTCCTTCCATTAAGTCAGAAAGTAAAGGGAATATACTCTTCTATATACAATACTGGAAAATACAAAAAAATGTACTTTTTAAAAGCCTTTTATTGTAGAAATATTAATAGTTACAAGAATATCATTTTGAAATGTGGTAATTTTATTTGTGACTAACTTCATCCAAAAGAAAATTCACTAATTGCCAAACAAACATTGCATTGGACAAATTACAACAAAGTAAACTTTGTGGCTATTGTAGTACAGAAGACAAATAATAATAATGAAAACAAATTTTCCTAAATTTGGCACGGTCAAAAAAAAGAAAGAGGAAGTTCTCAATTCCTTAGCTATGTTGATGGGAAGACTTTCAAAGAAAACTTGGTAAGTGGTAGGTATCCAAGAAAAATTGCCCATTACAGAGATTGAAGTGTAATTGTTCTATTCAGTGCGATAAAGTATTTTTTAATATTTGGAAAATGACACATGATCATCATACAGGAAAAAGAAAGCAAGAAAGGGCATCTAAATCATCCTTCAGAAGACTCCTCTCATAACAATGAATTCTCATTTGTGTTAACTGTATTAGCCTACTCATGAGGGTAGAGTCACCAACATCAATCATTTGCTAAAGGTCAGTCTCTTATAACCTATTTCATTGGGAATTATATTTCTGAACTGTGACCTTTTTGGGGCACATTTCAACCACAGCAGCACCTATGAAAGTTGGCTCCAACATTTGTGTGGGTAGATGGTGGGAAATCCCTTCTGTGGAAATGGTTTTCTTAGCCTGGAAGAACAAACACTGGTTTAGTAAACCAACAAGATATCTTTATAAAGATGTACATCTCATAAGGGCCAAGAAAGAATTTAGAGTTATACCTCCACTCAGGTAAAACCTTAAGAAGGAGAAGACCAGAGTCCTGGAGTCATGAAAGAAAAATCATGTCTAAAAGTTTAGTCAATCTGAAGAGAACTTTATAAAACATTCTTGCTTAAATTGCTTAGGGAATCTAAGAATGAAGTTTCAATCCTATAAGCCTTATATTTTACATCAGAGACTCAGTTTGATCCAAAATTTTAATGTGCAAACAGTTATTATCCAGGCATAGATTCTTTCTTAATGCAAAATTTTATTAGGCTTATCCATAAAGTACAGTATAATGAACATATTTTCTGATTCAGTGAGTATGTTTATTGAGTATCTAGTATAGGATTAGCAATGCCAGTTCCTTTTCGTTTCAAATTGGTGAATATAGCTAAAACATGAGAAGAGTATGCATGACTTAAATTGTATTAAAATATCTATTAATTCTTAACTTTCCTATTAGAATATCAGATATACTGACTCCCATCAGGAGACTTTGAATATTGAATATGTAATTAGTATGGAGCTCCTTAGACATCTGTATATCATCTAAAGTTTTGAAATCTGATAATTTTGGTTACAGGATGTATATGGTACAGAGTCATTTATGTCTAACATGAGCTGTCAGTAGAAATCCTAATTCTACAAAATCCTCAACAACCCCTGAGAAATTAGAGTTGTCCTTGTCATTTATCAATTGAGGAATTTACAGTTTTGAGTGTAGTGGTTTTCTTTATTTTTAAGGCCTTTAACTTTATACCATTACGCTTGTGTAAGTCTTTTAAATCCTAAATTGGTGCTTCTCATCTTATGCAATGCTTGTGTGCCAAGTGCTCAAATCCCACAGAATCTGAACATTCATTTCCTGTCCTTTGACATTGAAACACTGTTACCAAGAAATTCTTTCTTTCATCCCATCAGGAAGATGTTTTACTTTTTACCCTGAAATGGCTTGAGTGGCAGTTTTTGAAAAACAAGGTCTGACATAGAGAATTACTGGGCAGGATTGCTAACTTACTTACAAATATGTTTTCTTTTTTGTCTTTCTTATTTCCAGAGGCACCACACCATCATGTGTAAGTAATCATGGAAATTACATTCTATTTTTTGCACTAATCTCTCAAAAGTCCTTGTTATTTCACTTAATTCAGAGAAAATTTTGAATGAGATGATTTGTGTAATGTGAAACCATTTTACAGAACTCACCTCCACGGAGGTGTGCCTAATAACATAATAAGCTGTAGCTGGCTTTTAGCCTCTTAGACATAAATTATGGTATTTTTTTTCTATGAGCAAAATTTGTAAGTTATCACCAGGAGAATATTTTGTTAGGGTCAGGAGTTGAAATTAAATGGCAATCTGGCAAACAAGTGAGGGGAATCATGAAGTAACTTATGAATAGTTATAGTGCATTTATTATAAAAACCTTGATGATGACCTCATCCAAATTAGGGTCATTATATAGAAATTACAAATGATATTCCACAAGAATTTTGTAGTTAACCTGCTTTGTACTGGAAACAGTTTAAGGTAGGAAAGGATTGATTTATTATAAGTTTCCCAAACACATTCAAACATTGAGGGAAGTCAGAAGAGGAACCCAAGGAGGAACTTGAAGCAGAAAGCACTTAGGACTGCTGCTTGCTAGCTCACTTGCAGTTCAGTGTTTTCTTATACAGCTCAGGACTACTTGCTTAGGAAATGAATGGTACCACCCGAGAGGGCTTGGTTCTGACATCAGTTAACACAATCAGGGCAAACACTCAGAGATGTAATCAGAGATGAATGTGCAAAAGACAATTACTCAAATGAGATTCTTTTTACAGGTAATTTTAGGCTATATTAAATTGACAAGGGAAGTTAACAAGGTATTATCAAGCATTTTTTAAATATACAAGTGATTGTGATGACAGATTTTTTTACTTTAAATATAAAAAGATGGAATGTTTATTTAATAAATTCAAAATGTGATTTATTTTAATTGATACTCAAAATGTTCTTTGGTAATCAGAGAGTTGAATCATATAATCTCCAAATGAACTGGAACCTTAAGAATTTAGGATTTTCTATATACATGTATGCTGTTCTAACATAACCATTGACTTATAATGTAAAGAAACACACTTATAAATTTAAATTTGATTCCAGATGCTACAACCAAGTGAAACATAATCAATGATAGTAATTTCACTGCCAATTGAAGTTTATTATTTGGCTTTTCTGATCTTCAAATTTGAAAATTCAGAGAATTGCTAGTATAAGATAAATATTGCCATTTAGAGACTTTTTAAATAATCTACTCACTCAAATTAGTCATTAGGGACATTAGGGACCCTCCCCAAATGACTCATTTTGAGAAGTAATGCTTCACCTCCTAATGGCTCAAATAACATTCAAATGAAATTACAAACTGGATACTTAATTTTCAAAATATGAGTCTATGTGAGATTTTCTAGATTCAAATCATAACAAGTCATTGGATAGGTTATACAACTGGTGGATTCTGCATTAAAAACTGATGCAGTTGTCATGCAAGGATGACTTTGGACTGTGGAAGAAATAAAGCTATGTGCCTTAACAAGAACTTAGTGTCTTTTTCACAATGACAAGTGATTCTAGTTATTTTTTTTCCTAATCCCTATAGCTAATTGTTCCTTGATTTTATTTCCAGAAAACATTTTTCCATCACTAAAAATGATTTATCTTAGTAATTACTTTATATCTTTAAAAAATTATTTAAGTGTTCCCGTAGAGGTTGATTGATGTTGATGTAGATACATCAGATGAAGATGTTGATTCAGGGCAGAGGGCAGTTTATTCTTTTGTCTAATTAAGTCATTGGTTCTAAGCCTGGAGCCCAGGAGCTTTAGAGTGTTTTATACTCTTTACAATCTAATCTTAATCCTTTAACTGGAAGGCTTCAGCCTTCACATAATCTGAAACATTTAATCTCCTAATCCAGACCTAGAAGGCTTCAGCCTTCTGAGACCTTCTGCTGACTGAGCCACATTCACTAGCTCCTTATGAACTCTAACTCTTCTTGTTCAACTGATTCTTCAGCTTACACTTTCACTGACTCTTTTCAACTGACTCTGCTAACTGACTCCTTCAACTTACTCTTCTTAATTGGCTTTGTAAACTGATCCTGACTCTTCAACTTCTTTTCAACTGACTTTTCTGTCTGCTTCTGTTAACTGACTCTTCTTAATGCTCTGTTAACTAAATCCTCTGTCTCCTATGTAACACTTTTTAACTGAGCTGAGAGAGTACCTTTTCTCAAGAGAGCTGGGTATATCCATCTAATTAGTCACTTTGTCTGCCATTCACTCTGACTCCTCATAGATGTCACTTCCTGTGTGACACTGACTCTTGAGTTCTGCTTCCTGTGTCTGTTTCCTCTGTTTTTTCTAGGGATTAAAGCTATGAACTACTATTGCTTTCTGAATATTTTATATTATAGGTGTTTCTACATTCTATCCAGACCACACAGGACTCTGAATGTAGCTCCTAGAATGTAGACCCCAGCTTTCACACATGGCTATTCTTCTACAAGTCCATTTCATCTTTGAATGAATTTCCAAGATTGTATTTAGTATTAGCATCCATCATATCCAAGTAACTTCTCTGAATTTAAACAATACTTGTTAGAGAAAAATTTCTCATAGTATATCCTGATACTTTCCCAATTACTGAAAATTCCTTCTACTACTGTTTTCCTGAAAACAATTGTAATCATTTCTTTTCATTTTCTAAGGCCTGTGTCACACTAAAAATCTATAGTCAGCCTATAGATTTTCTATAAATCTTAAACAGATAAATCTTCTGTCAGCTTACTTCAATGGGAGATCTGTAGATATCCATTTTGTAATTGCTGTTTTATTTTTTGAACTTTGGTAATTTCATTCAGAAGACAAACTCCATGCAGTTCAAAGCTTTAAGTTTGTAATTTATTAATGTACTTATTTATTATTTAATACTTATTAGGAACAAACAAACCTCAGCATTCCTTTTGTGTGTTGCCTTTTATTTCCTTTGAAGTAAGGTCTCTGGATATGTTTCACAAGCTGGCCTTGAACTCACTCTGTAGTCCTTGAACTGAAGATCCTACCTTCAGGTTGGATGGAACTGGGATTATCAGACAAACCCACTAAAATTATTTCTTGAGCTCCAAAATATATTCCCAAATGAGAAATGAGAAATTCCTATACATCAGCATGTCAAATGTTATTCTTTCCTTCTTTCTTGTCTAATATTTGGCTAATTAATTTAAAATCTAAAACCATCACTCATTTAAAATACTCACAAAGGCATGTATTTTAAGTCATAAAAAGAGAGGAAAAACATTTTTAATCAAGTATCAGCATAAAAAAATTTCCAAAGCAGTAATGTATAAGTGACTTATACTACAGATGATTAAATGGATTTAATGGTCATTGGTCTGGTATGTGGTGGTCAATATAGTGTTTCAAGGAAGATATTGGCATAAAAACAAAAAACTTATTGAGCAAAAAAGGTAATAACAGTAAAACATGAGAAATTCTTAGATATTCTAGCTTGAAAAATTTAATCAATGATAGATAAAAATCTGTTGCCAAACGTCACTAAATATTGAGCTTCAAAGAACAGACCAAATCTAAAGTCTCACCATGAGGTTCTTCACTAAATCTCTGAATTGATTTAGTTGGTTCTCTGCAAATCCTTTTACAAGCACAAAAGGTTTAGAGAAATGAAACCAAATATGTTTCTATTGTAAAAAAGAAGAAAGATGATAGAATTTAAAGTAATTTGCAAATGAATGGGCCAGAAAAAGAATGTCTAGAAGTCTATTGACTATTGCATGTGTCACAGTAAGCTCTTATATAATGCTTTGTGTTTCCAAATTGATTAGCCTTGCCCTAATTCCCAGTGTCCCCTTTATGGAACTGGTTTGAGAATAGACTCATTTTCACTGCAGATGTACTTAGATAAAATGAGGTCATACTGGAGTTGACTGAAAAGCATGTTCCATGTTCATATAAGAATAATCAATTAACCAAACAAAGATACCATGAAAGAATACACATGGAATATGAAGATGAAGACTAGGCTGAAGTAGGAATTATTCCACAAGAATTATATGAAGCTGGAAAGGCTAGGAGAAGTCATAAGAAATATGGCTATCATGGCATGGAAGAAGATAATCATGTTAATATCTTGATTCTTGATTTCTTATCTGTGGAATTTTAAATAAATATTTTTTTTCCTTTTGTAAAGCACACAGATTGTAGCCCATATTACAACATCTCTACATAGCCAGTATAAAAGATAATTGTTACTAATATGCTAGTTCTTTTAAATTTAAAGACATACTTTTCCAAATTTCCATAACACATATTCAGAATGTTATATTTTATATACATGGCATTCCATAGGTGATTGTGAACAATCAATTGGGATAAAATACTATATTTGAACCAATACCCAAGAAAACAAGAGAAATAAATAATCCCAGGCCAGAAAATTTAAAAAAGGAAGAAACCCACACACACCATAAGAACAATATAACATGAATTAACAAACACTGCTCATTGCTATCATTCAACATCACTTGTCTCAATTCCCTAATAATAAGAAACACAAGCTAACAGAATGTATGTGAAAACAGGATCCATTTTCTTGCTACATTCAAGAAATTCCTCTTAACCTCAAGGATAGATAGACATCATTTCAGAGCAAAGGAATGGAATAATATATTCCAAGAATATGGACATAAGAAATTAACTGGTTTAGCAATCTTAGTATCTGACAAAATAGATTTCAAACTAAAACTAATATACAGGGAAGGACACTTCATACACATCAATGGAATAAATCATGAAGTGTACATTATAATTGCTACCCTCCACACACCAAGCAGAAGGGCACCCAATTTCATTAAAGAAACATTACTGCAGTTTAAATTACATATAGAACCTAACATGCTGATAGTGGGAGACTTCAATACTCCCCTCTCACCAAAAGACAGCTCATACAGACAAAAAATAAACAAGGAAATGCAGGAACTGTCTGACCTCATAAATTGTTTTAGTGTTCTGTTGAAATGAAGAGATATCATGGCAATAGCAACTCTTATAAATGAAAGCATTTAGTTGGTGCTTGCTTACAGTTTCAGAGGTTTAGTCAATTATTGTCATGCTCTGGAATATAGCAGAGTGAAGGAAGACCTGGTCCTAGAGAAGTAGCTGAAAATACTGAATCTGGATCTACAGGCAGCAGAAAGCAAAACCTGGGCCTACGTTGGATTTTAAAAGTTTAAAGTCACACTACATTGACATACTTTCTCCCGCAAGGCCATACCTGATATTCTTTTTCAAGTAGTGCCGCTCCATGATGACTAATCATTCAAACATATGAACTATGGGGGTCATTCTTATTCAAATGACCACATAAAACAAATGGGCCTAACAGATATTTACTGACTATCATACATAGATTTCACCCAAACATAAAACCATTTACTTTCATCTAAGCACATCTTGGTATTTTCTTCTAAATTAACCACATATTTGCACACAAAGAAAGTCTCAACAGATACAAGAAATTTGAAATAACATCCTGTACCCTATTTAACCACCACAGACTAAAACAGGATATCAAAAACAAAAGAAACAGCAAAAGCTTATAATATTAGGGAAACTGAACAACTCTCTACTAAATGAAAAATAAGTTAAGGCGTTCTAGAATTGAAGGAAAAGGAATACAGAACATCCCTAAACTTATGAAACAAAATGAAGGTAGTTTTAAGAAGCAATTTATAGCAGTAAGTGCCAACACGGAAAAAAAAATACAACAAAAAATGGAGAGATCTAATACTGATAAAGAATAGAACACCTGAAAGGTCTACAACAGTGACAACAATAAAAAATCACGACAAACAGGAATAGATGACAAAAAAATAATCAAATTCAGGACTGAAATCAGTAAAATAAAACAATCAAACAATAACAGCAACAAACAAATAAAAAAAAGGTTAAAGGAAATATAGAATTGGTTCTTTGGTTCCTTTAGAAAATCATTACGATAGGCAAACCCTTATCCAAATTTACTAAAAGGCAGAGAGATAAGATCCAATTTAACAAAATTAGAAAGGAAAAGCAGGGAATATCAATAGACATCAAGGAATTCCAAAGAATCATAAGTGTCTTTATGGTTCTAGAAAAACCTCAAACCTTGAAAAACTTGTACTCTACCAAATTTAAACATCTAAAAGAAATGGACTATTTTTTTGATGTATGCAACTTACAAAAGTTAAATCCAGATTAGATAAGCAATTTAAACAGACCTATAACCTCTAGTGCCTCTACTGATTTGATTTGGCTTCTGTAACTTGCTTATGCAGACATTCAGGAATTATTCTAAGGTTACCTTGACTGTTTAATATTGGCAGAGCAGAAAATTAGCCATTGATTCTGGGCAAATGCTTTTTATTATTTGCCTGATAGAATCACAGGTTCTTAGGATCCCAGAGTGTTTCAGTCTCTGTACAATCTGCTATTAAGCCTAGAATATTTAAACCTCCACACAATCTAAATAACCTATGAGACTTACTGCTGACTAAGCCACTCTGACTAGTGTCTTCTGAACTCTGACTCTTCTCCAAACTGACTGGTTCAAAGCGGTCTTCTGAGCCAGCTAGCTTACTGTTTCTGATAGAACTCTTCTGACTCTTTCAGACTCTGGCTGACTCCTTCAACTTCTCTGGCTGAATTGCTCTGTTCAGCTTCAAACTGGCACACTCTTCCCATCTAATACTGACTACTGTGGAGCTGCCTCTGTGTCTCTACCTCCATCAGATTGCTTCATTTTCTCTTTGTCTTGTCCTCCATCAATTCCATACTGCCACTGTGCCTTCCCCTTAGATTACTCATTGTCTTTCTGTGTGTTTTCCTCTTTCTGAGTTGAGATTCTGCTTTTCTATCATGAGAGTTGGACATGTCCTCCCTCTGACTCACTCTGATAACTCTTCCTCTGGTCTGTCACCTTGCATGCCCTTCATTCTGACTCATCTCAGATATCACTTGCTGTCTCTTACTGTCTCTTTCTGAGCTCTGCCTCCTGTCTTCCAAGTGCTGGGATTAAAGGCATGCACCATCACTGCCTTCTGATTAAGGGTATGTAACATTCTTAACATTCTTTATACATTCCATCTGGACCACACAGTCCTCTGAATGTGATTCCTTCATATAGGCCCCTGGATATATTTATTTCATATAGACACTTTGATTATAGACTCTGCAAGCATTTACACAGACCTATTGCTCTTCACAGAACAGCTCTTGTGGTTTGTACATTTAAGAGCCCTTCCTGCACCTACCTCTGTAAAGCATGTCTCTGATTTGGGCTAGAGACTGTGGTTCTGGTAGGAGTTATAATAAAGTTTACTAATTACTATCTAAGTTAAGTTTGGTGGTCTTATCCTGGTGATCTTAAATTCCACAATAACAGAAAAGGGGTGGAACACGTTGGGAGGGGTGATGGAGAAATACTGGGAAGAGTAGAAGGAGGGAAATTATAATCATAATATATTGTATGAAAAAAAATCTATTTTTCAATAAAGCAACAAATGTCCTACAAAATTTACACACACACACACACATATATACATATACATATATACATATATGTGTATATATATATATATATATTACTATAATTCATGAAATAGAGGCTATGGATATTTAAAAGAGCAAGAAGTGTTTATTGGTTGGTTTGGAAGGGGAAAGAGAAGGAAGAGATGATTTAATTAATTTGTAACCTTAAAAATAAAAAAAATAATTTTAAAAGTCAACCAAAAAACAAAGCAGAATAAAATAAATACATATCACTTCAAATTAAATATATATCTTTAAAACAAAATCTTTGTACATTTCTGGCTTAAATAAAAAGCTCAAGTCATCTATATGCTTTTTCTAAATTGATAATGATGTTGTCCATTTAGGCAAACAACACAAAAGTAAGATTGATATTGAAATCCATTGCCTACTTCTACACATGTTAAGATTTTTTATTAGCACTTATAAATGTATTATATCCATCACTAGATCCTACTAGAGTTTCTGTGCTCATGTGCTCACACATGGGCAGTTAACTTGATATATTAGACCATCCCATTCTTTCCTCTGAGCCATCATTATCACATTCTACTCCACAGAGAGTTTATTCTCATTTTCCCTTAAAGTCTCCTCTTCTGTCTCTTGTCACATTAAGTTCACAAATATCTAAATTACTTCTGCAATGCTGTTTTAAAAATGTGATAAACGGATTACTGTATGCTTTTACTTACTTCCATAATAACTATTGTATGTTGTCTCTCACTGCCAAGTGCTTGATAATCAGCAGCTAGACTGATTCAGAATATAGAAAATCTGTTTCTACTTAAGTGGGACAGAAAAAAAAAATGGTACTATTGGATCACTGTTGAGAGAAAACTAGTAGCTGTATTTCAGACTGCAGTAGTCACATAGAAATGTTTAGCTCTGAACAGCATAACCTTATTTTTCAATCACTTGACTGATCCTTGCTAAAGACACCATCAATCCCTGAGTTTCCAAAACTGGTTATTCTCTATTAATTTATTCCATCTCTTTTTGCTTTCTAGAAATAGCATTGGGTTCATTTTGTGTTAAAAAATGTACTGCTGGGCATAGGGCTTATCCTTAAATGTGGTTTGTATACCTAATGATACTCCACTGATAAAATTTACTTTTTCTTTTGCAAGAACAGTTGTCATGGAGACAGTTAAATTGTAAGGGATGGGAGCTCAGGTCCACTTTCCCTATTCGGTGCTGGGACCTTATTTGGTTTGAAACTTTGGAGGAAACATGTATACTGCCACAGTCTCTTTATGCTCACATGTAATTATTCCTGATATGCTTAGAAGATGCTATTTACTTGGTGCTATTTATCTGCTCTGGTTCTTACAATCTGTCCTTTTATGCATAGTTCTCTGAGCCTTGAAGAAAGAGGTTTAATAAAGTCTTCCCATTTAGGAGGTTTCTTTCGGAAGTTTTCTTTTCTCCATATCTATTAGAAATTTCAAGTACATTTTGTTTCCATAAGCTTCCCTAACAGCATGTATATGAATACACTGACCGTAAACACACACACATACACACACACACACACACACACACACATACATACACACACATATACCCACAACCAACAATCCTGACCTAATATGACTTTCTAACATTACTTTCAATTGATTTATATCACATAAAATAAAAACATTTTTCATACTTTTTCTTTGTTCCATTGTTCTTATTTTTAAATTTTCTTCTTTGTAGTAATTTACCAAATCACTTTTTTCTCACTGTATTTAATATTGGACTGATTAAATCAGTATATTTAATAAGATTTCTATTGTATGAACTTTTGATTTTGACTTATTACATTTTGGCATTGATTGTATGTCCTTTTGTATAATTATATAATTATTTACAAATTAGATTTTGACTAAAATACTAGGTAAACACATATGAATGCGTATATATAGATACCGTGCACATTTTTGTCATATAAAACTACCTACAATACCTAGAAGTAATAAAATATAGCTTTGTTTAGTAGTACTAGGACACAGATGGTTTTCGTATATACAATTTAAAGTAACTATGAATCCTTGGAAAAAGCGATTGATTAAGGACCAAAGAAGACAAAGGACACCTGGATGTGGGACATTTTGCTGACGATTCTATGAATTTAATCCATAACAGCTGAGAAAAGAATAAACATTAATATTACAGACCACTGAAATAAATATTAAGGGATACATATTTCTTATAAATAACTAACAATAAGTGAAGATACGATATGTATTACCTCATTAGTCCACTCCTGAATTTTCAAAATATTTTCCTATTCTTCTTTTATTGAGAATTTTTTACAAGGTATTATGATTCCTTTTCCCCTTATCCAGCTCCTCCAAGATACTCTCTACCTCCTCTCCTATTTGAATCCATGCTCATTATGTCTCTGGTCATAAAATAAACACACATCTAAAAATAATAATAAAATAAGATAAAACAAGAATAAACAAACTGAAATTTCTGCAAAACAAATATCACAGGAAACATATAGATGCAGAAACATGGATTGTTCATACTCACAGGAATGCCATAAGAACAAAGAACCAGAAAGCACAATATAAAAGCAAAGGATATTTAAAGTAAAAAAAAAAAAAAAAACCAAAAACTAAGTAATGGAATAAATAAATAAATAAATGAATAATTCATTAATTAATGTTGTGAGAAGCTGTAATCACTTTATTTTAGTCAGTGTTTAGAACAATATTGAAATATTAAAAGAGAAAGGAAGAAAGAAAGGAAGAAAGAAAGGAATTGTGAAAAACCAAACGGACTAAAGAGACATACCCACAAAAATAAACAAACAAACAAACAAACAAATCAATAGAAACTTGAACCATCGCAATAGAGCTATAGAACGACAGAACAATAGAAACTGGGAGCATTACAAGCTATTTTTTAAATTACATTTTTGATTAACTATATAGAGAATTTATTTATATATTTTTGTGCAATAGTATTTTTCTTTCACTCAGAAATACAGAACTATACATACAGTATATCTTCATGAAAGTGTTGAAAATAGTGTTGATATCTGTTGAGATTTTTCTCTTTTCATTGAAAATGTTTCTTACATTATATGTTTATTACATTTTCCCCTCACTCTAATCCTCCAAGTTCCTCCTCACCTCCCCTCTTCTCTGGATCCACCCCTTTCTCTCTCTCTAGAGAAAACAAAGAGGCTTCTAAGGGATAATAATAAAATAAACTATAACAAGACAAAACAAAACCTAACCCAGTGGAATAGGACAAAACAAACAGAAGAGAAAGAGTTCAAGAGAAGGCACATGAAGCAAATTTAGATACAGAGACACACTCCTTCACATGCTCTAGAATTATATAAAAAAAACAAAACTTTAAGCAATGATATATACACAAAGGACCTACTTTAAGCCATAATATACACAAAAAGAACCTGTGGTGTACAAACATAAATATATATATATATATATATATATATATATATATATATATATATATATATATATATATGCAAAACTCTGACACAGCATGAGACAAGGGAACCTCCAAAGATGCCATCAAATTTGTTTTCTGATGGACATCTGCTACTGGGCATGCAGCCTAAACTTAAGAATAAGAAGTTTTTCTTCGATGATTTTGTTAAAAATATTTTCTCTGTCTTTGATTTGTGTTTCTTCTTCTTCCTCTATTCTTATTATTCTTATATTGATTTTTTTCATAGTTCCAAGATTTACTGGATGTTTTATGTCAGAAATTTTCATTTTAGATTTAACGAAAGTTTTCTTTTCAGATTTAGCTGACAAATCCATTTTTTCTATTGTGTTTCAAGTTCTGAATTTCATTCTTCCATCACCTCTATTCTGTTGGTGATACTTGCCTTTAAGTTTCCTGTTCAAGTTCCTAAAATTTTCATTTCCAAATTCCTTCACCTTTGGTTTTCAACATCGATTCTATTTGTAATTTCAGTTCTTGAACTGTTTATTCATTTTCTTCCACTGTTTGTTCTTTCATAGATTATTGAAGGATTTTATTCATTTCCTTTCTAAGGAAATTCATAAAGGTTATTTTAATGTCTTGTCTTTTGCTTCAGTTATGTTTTAATGCTCAGGGTATACTATGGAAGGGTTGATGGTACACATTGTGCTGTCTCTTGTTGATTATGTTTTTATGTCAGGGTCTAAGCATCTGGGTTTTAGAAGTTGGAAATTCTAGGTGCTGTTATCTGGTCTTGTCTCATTGGGTGTGTGTTTATTTCCTTGGGTTCTGTTGCCTTTTCTGTTTGTAGGAGGGTGTAATAGCTGAGTGCTGCATGGTAGAGAATTCTGGGATCCTGCTAGGTGTGAGTAATAGGGATTAGGTGTATAACATGCTTTTAGGTACTGGGGGGTGACACTTAGGAATGGGGATGGGCTGAAGAGGCTGACATGGTGTGAGGAAGTCCACAGTAGGGAGAAAAACAAGGTGTTCCACAAGTATCTATTTAATTCCCTGGGCATAAGAGCAGATATTGAGGGAAGGCCACAAAGGGCAGTTTGCTACAGAGCTGGCAATGAGATTGGGGGAATGATTTGAAGGAGAAAAGGAGCAATGTAGTTCTGAAGCTTGCCTACCTGCTTTGGTGGCCTACTTGCTTTTCTGGCAGGCTTGTTTGGTGACTTCCCATAGAATGGCTGGTGGAGTTGAGGGAATGGGTTAAAGGGTAGGTAAGGGTGTGGTCTATGGAGGTCTATATCTGTGTGATCCACTGGAGGTGGTGTGGAGAGGAACAGGAGATCAAAGAAGGTTTTTGCAACAGAGCTGGAGATGAGCCTGAGATTGGGGTTGGTGTAGAGGAGGGAACAAGAGAACAGTGATGATCTGCAGTTAGTCTACCCACTTCCCTGGCCATAGTTAAAGATTACTTTTTAATTAAAATCTACTGATGAAAATACTTAAAGTATAGGAAGTATATGGAATCAATGGCATGTAAATGATTATTACCCATTCATGTAATAGCATGAATAACAAACAAATGATGGAAGGATTTAAAGGACTGACTGATCCTGCATATGTGAATGAAAGGATACTGAGGAAATCAAGGCTAGTGTCAATACCATAATACATTGAGCAAGCTTTGAACATCCACACTATTTTCCTAAGTTATGTATCAATTTTAACCAGATGAAGATATCAAAGTTAGAGATGTAACGTCAGGAGTTTTTTTTTAAATAAATGATACTTTTACTATATATTCAATTATAATAGTTTTATGACCATATACTTTCAGAGTACAGTGTAATAATTTTATAGATGTGTGCAATATGCAATGTTCAAACTTGGGAAATAAATATTTTGTAGGTGTGCCTGTAGATGTTTGTGCTGATATTCCTGTGTGTGGTTTGATGCAAGTACATGTGTGTACTTCTGTGTGGAGGTGACCTTAGGTATTATTCCTCAGGAACCAACCATATTGTTTTGTTGCTATTTTGTTCTTTTTAGACAATATTTCACAATCCCCTCAGGTTAGGATGGCTGGCATCTGAAACTCAGGGACTGTTCAGTATTTGAATAACCAGCCCACACCATTATGCCTGGCATTCATATTTTTACATGAGGTTTGGGGATAGAACTCAAAGGTCCACATGTTTGCATTGACAGGTCTTTACAAACTGTAGCTGTAAAGTACGTGTTAATTATATTTAATTATTCATGTGGGTTCATGGCAAAGGACAGTTTAGTCTTTGCTAATTCAATTCTCAGTCCTAGAGGGTTTCAGCCTCTGTAAAATCTAATCTTTGTCTAGACCTGGAAGGCTTCAGCCTCCACACAATCTAATCTTAAAGATGCTAGCTCAGATGTAGAAGGCTTCAGCTTCTGTATAATATAATATTCAAAGCTAAACCTAGAATATTTCAGACTCTGAAAAATTATTGTTGATTGAACTCACTCTGACTAGCTGTCTTCTGAACTCAAAGACATCTGCTTCTGACTCTGTTTTCTCTCTTAGCTTATTCTGGACTGGCTCTGCTCATCTTGACTTTCTGAACCGAACTGTGAGCTGACTGCACTCAAACTGCTGACTGAATTAATGCTCCACTTCTCTCTGAGCTCTGCCTCTTATCTCCTTCCCATCGACATCTACCTCACTTCAGTCTGAGCGCTGCTTCCATACTCTGCTTCTAACTTGGTTCTTTCTCTGAACTCTTGACTCTGTCTCTACTCTTTGCTTCTTCTGAGCTCCTCCTCTGCCTCCCAAGTGCTGGGATTAAAGGTCTGCAACACCACTACCTTCTGAATTGGGATTATAGATGTGTGCAACTCAGCTTTTAATTGCTGAGTCTTCTCTCCAGATCCTAACACCTAACATACTTTTTGATGTAAAATAGACCACATGAAATTTATGGAAAGTATCTATTCATAATTAATCTCTGAAAGTCAATGTTTACTTCTATTTGTGCATAAAACAATACATTTTATACTAAATTTACAAATGAAGAATTTCAAAACTAATTTTATTTATTTGTGAATTTTTTAAATTACCAGTTTGAATCAAGATACATCACAGATATGAAAGTAACATTTACATAGTAACTTTTTGCTCAGCTCTTTTAGAGTCTCAACACAAATCACAGCCAGGATTCAGAGACGATTCTACAAGTATTTTCTCTGAAGTCCCATTGGTTGAATTTCAGCAGGTAATGGTCTGTAAAAGGAAAGCCAATTTGCCCCTCGATGGAGATTACTGTACCAAATGTACCAGAGAGCTTTAGAAAATGTGACACGCTTTCTATTCAACAGTGAAAGAGTCGATTAGTTTCCTAGCTTTTCTTTTTTTTTGCAATGGAAATAGGTCTTGCTTGTTAATTCTCTTTAATCTTGAACATCAGTTTCCCTTGTATTGTTTCTTATTTATAAACCTGTACAGCTAACTTAAGATAAAGTGTATAGTTATACATGTTGAAAATTTTTGTTTTATTATAAAACACTCTTTTGTGGGTTACACTTTTTATAACTAAATTGATTACAAACCTAAGAAACTTTATTTTCAAAAAGAGTGGATTATTTTCAGCATTTCCAAGTTAATCATTACTAATAGGTAAAACAATATATTCTAGACTAACATGTATTGAAAATTATGATTGTGGCATTTCAATTCATACATTTCATATATCTGAAGATTGAGATTTCATTTTAGTCTATTTCATCCTAGAAAATATATAATAAATTAAAATATATAATCATAATGTGTATTAACAAACCAAAACCCAGAGCCAAATATGTGATTAAAATTTATTGTTTCTAATTGGTTGCATATTTCAACATATCCATTTTATAACTTTATGTGACACTTTTTTCAAATGTAATTGTAAAGATAAATATAAGGGTGAATTTTCAGTGCACACTTGTGTTATCAACACTCAGGGGCCAAACACAGGCAGATATCTTTGAATTTGAGGTCAGCCTTTTCTACTTAACAAGTTCAAGGCCATCTAGGGTAACATTAGAATAGAAAACATTAACTTCAAAATTAACAGAAAAACAAAATAAAGCAAAAATAAGCAACTTAAGAGCTGTTGGAATGGCTCAGTAGTTGAGAACCCTTAAGGTTCTTACAGCAGACTAAGTTTAATGTCCAGAACTTATTTCAGACAGCCCACAAGTGTTAACTCCATCTTCAGGATTAAGATGTTGTCTTCAATTCTCTAACAGTGTTTGAACATAAGTGATCTATACACATACAAACACACATGTGCAAAAATAAAAAATAAGCCTTTAAAAAGTAAATGGAGTTATCATGATAGAAAAAAATCAAAATATATTTAATTGAAATGAATACATTGTGTTATTTTATAAAATCAATTTTATATATTTTTTGGTTAGAAAACATACCAATAAAAGAAGATTTCTAAAGAACACATCAATCAAAATGCCATCATCGATGGAGAAATATTTCACAAGGAACTACAAGCAGTCCACAGTTTGTAAAGGATAGATAAGCAGTTCTTCTTTCTTCCTATGGACAAAATCCCAAACAATAAATGGATCAATTCCAAACATACAAAAAAGAAAAAGGAAAACAACAATAACTGGATATAGTAGATTTTATATATATATATATATATATATACACACACACACACGCACACACATATATATTATACTGTGTGTGTGTGACTGTGTGTGTGTGTGTATCAAAATAAATACAGGAGAGGTCATGAATTTGAGAAAAGGAAATGGGAGACATAGGAGGTGGAGGAAAAAGACAGAGTAGGAAAGGATGCAAATACTGTACTCATGGTAGTAAAATATAAATACAGTAGTACAAGCATCAAATAAGTGAATGTAGGCTTCTCAGGAGCTGATTCAAATCACCATAAAGGTGACAATTTAATAAATTAATTTGAAGCAGCATACAGAACATGTCTATTTGTGGACTACAGTAACTTCTAGTCACTGCTCTACACCTCATCCCTTTTAATGAAATATTAGTAATAATTTAAAATATAAATGTGATTAATATGTGAAAATTGCATTTGAAAAGACATGTGAATAAATATACCATCACAGATGTCATAATTTTCTTTATATTTTTAGGATATGCAATCAATGCAATAAAATATCTAAATCAGAATTGTCTAAAATATTTTAATTAATTTGGATAACATCTATAGAAAATGTAATAAAGCAGAGAAAATAACATTATATTTTCCTATAATTTATTCCTTGCTGTACACATGATATTATTTTATTTGAGTATAATAGGGAGCTTATTGAGTCCTCATTAGAGTTATAATAAGTTACCTGTTTCTGTAATTTCATGATTCTGAATCACTTTAACAGATATTCATATCTCTTAAACATTTGAACAGTCTTAAAAATATTATCTTTTAAAGTATATGTTTAACATATTCAGCAAATGACTATTAAGTGCTCCTTTAATATAGACACTAGATTAGGTACAAATAAATAGAAAAGTACAAGTAAATGGAAAATAAATGCCATATACTTCCTGTAGAAAAGCTGGATCACATGAGCAAATGCTGCCTTGTACATACATACATACATGCTCTGTATATACATAGGAAACATGACTTGTACATACAATATTACTTCATTGGTGACACTGAGTTACTGCTTCTCAGTAGATGTGTTTGCTAGTCAAAGACTGACAGAAAGAAAACCAAAAGAAAAAAAAATGCAGAGAGATCAACAAGAGGACCTCAGCATAATGCAACATTTGGCCACTCCTGTCATGTAGGATACAAGAAAAATAGCAGGCAATGATATTGGAGATATAGTCAAAGGGGAGGTCATGGAAGGCTTATGCCATTTTTCCAGTTTCTCAGTTTCTAGCTTTCAGACCGTCATTTTGGAAATCACTGCTTATTTTCTTTCATTGCAGTATTCTTCTGATGGACCCATCAAGACACAATTTTTCCCACAACAGTATGTTCTCTTCTGTTTTGAAATATTAAGCTCACTTTGCCACTATTCACATTTTTAGTTAATGTGTAAACAACATGAAAATCAATTTAATTTAAAGCATTCTCAGTTGCTTACATATTTTGCTGAGACTTGATGAAATCAATATTCATAGTTAGGATCTATTCATTTAATTTTTGGCAGGGAGAAAGCTAAGTTTTCATTTGCAAGTGACTGTCAATTGGAGACATCTTCTGGGTTAGAGATGGGGGCATGTGTCATCTTGTCCTTTCGGCTCTAGGACTCCATCTTAATTAGACTGATACAGGCTTTTTGCATACTGCTTCATTTGCTGTTATCTCATATGTGTTTCGATCCTATTGATTTAGAGAGCTTTGATTTCCTGGTTTCCCCCATGCTCTTTGGTTCTTACATTCTTTCTGTTTCCTTTTCCAGAGGTTCCCTGAGCCCCGAGGAGAGGAATTCAATGGAGACATCCCATTTAGGGCTGAGTGTTCCAAGGTTTCTCCCTGTCTCACTGTGGGTCTCTTTTTTTGTTCCCATCTTCTGTGAGAGGACACTACTTTGATGATTGCTGAATAAGGCACTGATCTATGAGTATATCAGAATGTCACTAGGAGTCATTTTACTTTTATGTACCATTAGTAGAGCAATAGTATTTGGTTTTCCCCTCAGTCCTCTGGCTATCTAGTCTCAGTTCTCGGTCACCCAAGCCCCCTCATATATGAGTTCCATTTCATGGTGTGGGCCTTAAGTCAAATCAAATTATTTTTTGATTACTACAATAAGCTTTATGCTACCTTTGAATGGCATATCTTGAAGGTGGGATATCACTATAGATCAAAGTGTTTGTAGGTGTGTTGGTGTTTACATTTCACCCCTGGTGGCATGCAAAGTACCCTCTAATAGCAAGAAGACAATAGCCTGTAGGAGTGAAGGCTCTAGGTAGGAATCAACCAAGTGTTTTTTCATGTTTTATGAGTTGTGTAGGTATTGTCTTCAGAAATGGAACCTGGATGAAGGAGGATCAAGTGAGGAAACACAGGAAAAGAGAGCTAAAATTATAGGAAATTTGAGGAGTAATATGGAAACATACAGTAGAAGCTTCATACAATATATACATATATGAAGATGATTTAAATTAAATCTCCAAATAATGGCAAGAAAGATTCCCAACTAGACATCTCTTGTCACCAAATGAAGCTTATGATACTGGGAATGGCTTACATCTAATTGAGTTGTTGATCAAAGAGTTTCTATGGAAACTCTGAAACAACTCAGGCTGTTGCCAAGGCTATATCGGTTGCTCTTCACAAGTTGGAATTTAATATGTAATATTGTCCTTTATTCCTCTTTAATTCTGTGAAACCAGCTTATCTTTCCAAAGATAACTCTCCTTGTACTTCTTAAAAGTATTTTTGCAACCTATCTCTTCTTGTTCAGAAAAAAAAAAAACTTCTAGCTATCAATGCAAAATCCAGGAAAATTACTACAGTTCAATTCTGTATCCAAATTCCATATTCCATTATTTGTTGTTCAGTTAGGAACTTTAGTCATAAAAATATAAGGTACATTTTCTTAGTTTATTATTTCTTTTAGATATACATATTTTTTAAAGTTAATATTCAAATAGGCTTATAGCTGACAAATACCACTATCAAGGATATATTTTTGGATGGCCATAATTAATATCAAAGGAAAGCAATAATTGTTCCAAGATGCCTATTTCAGAGACAAAGATCTACCTTATTTTTAACTGAATTATGTCTCTCTCAGATGCCTATGTTGAATAATTTCCATAACTCAAACATTAACAATTCTTAAATTTAGGGGCATTTAAAACTTAACTTAGTGGAAAATGTGGACTCCATAAGGGAGTTTATTTTAAAATAAAATTAATCATATGTGTGAACATCTTTGTGTTTATATGCTACTCTGGTATGCATATGTAGGTTAGAGGGCAGTTTTGTGGAATTTGTTGTCTCCTTCTACCTTTCTGTATTTTCTTGCAATTAAATTCCTGTTGTGTGGATTCTATAGAAAGAGATTTACTCACCATAAAGAGATACATTTGTGGTGCATTTATAGTGAATCTTAATACATTTAAGTTGTATCCTTAAAGGTACGTGTAATTTTTTTATACAGAGACATACCAGAGATGCATAAGCACAGATCCAAGAGTAATGAAGACTTAAAGAGTAGGTGATTATACACAAATCAAGAGAGGTTTAAAGTCTAAACACATAATAAAGTATATGAATCATGGACTTGTATTTCCATAAAACTTGTATTAATACTTTTCTTCAAGAGCAAAACTTCTCATCCTGCAGGAATCTCCTTCAGCAGGAAGGAAACACTCAAGATAGCTTCAGAAATTCCCTGAAACTGATCAGATTCACTAACCCTCTTCCTGTCAGACTAAGCAATGAAAGTTGAAGAGACTGTCTCAGGGTAGCAAAGTCAAACCCCAAAGGAGACTATCATAAGAACAAAAGCTGCAAAGAAGAGTCAGATTAGTCCAATGCCTGGAAGATTCAGAAACCTTCTTGGAAGAGGTTTAGATATGAATCACTTGAAAAAGATCTCTAACCTGTTGAGCCCCCTGCAGTGTGTAGAGTGTGATCCAGGTTTTTAACATTTATGAACTGTCACACATGCTGGGGTGGGCTTTGGTGATGCAGCTCTCTTTGAGTCATCCATGTTCCTGTAACATAATTAAAACTCACTGATTCAATAAGTTGGACTTTGATGGTATCCATATGCTGGTCTGTTGTAAGATCCAATCTGTGGTGAGTAGTTAGTTGTATGTTGCATCTCCCCAGCAAAATTTTGTCAAGAACAAAACTGTCATAAAATACATATCCATTTTTCCATATATTTAAAAACTAGATAACTAATGACAGTGTCTATGAGATTATACCCCATTTGCAGTATTTTTTCAGTCAAAGAGGTTAAAATAACCATTTTATTTCATGCAAAGAAAAAGTGAAGATAATAACCACATAATCTAATAAATAAAAGGATAATATATGAACCTATAAATCACAGAAAATGTGCAAATGGTCCCCACTCATCTGAAAAATGATGTAAACTGACCCATTTTCAAATTAATGAATTATATTTTTCAGATTGGCAAAACCCTTTATCATATGTAGGAAAATATTTTATTGAAGATAAACTTTCTCTATACCACTATTAAGACTTCATATTGAGCTTACAAGCCATCCATAACCAATGAACACAACAGAGGGACTGTTGTGTTAAACTGTATCATCAAGACTATAATGTAACAATCTGATGTGAAGTCTGCCTCCATTTGTTTTACATCGACTGCCCTCTATTTAGTGCTCACATCCATTGCCACTTAGCTTTTGTCCTGATCTTGAACTTGAAGACCTACAATTTGTTTCATTATTTGGCTATGTGTCTAACCAGCATTTCAAGTTTGTCCTCAAAGGCATTACGATAGTTTTGACCTTTCTAGACCCAGCAGATAAATCCTCATCAGGACACTTTGCTCACTCATTCCCCAGGGCAGACCTTTTAAAAGAATGGCCCCTGTATTTGAAGACAGGCAATAAAAACCTTTCAGATTTCTCCCACTGGAACTGACAGTTCTTCCAACATTGCTCATTTCTTTCCTCTTTACTTTTCCTCTCAAGGGATTTACCTGGATTTTTCTAAGTAAGAATACTGTCAAATACTGTCCTTGACTAGCATGTCCCTTTTTTTGGTCTTTGTTGTTGTTGTTTTGTTCAGATCATAGTTAGGCAACCATGTTGTTGAGATGTTACTCTTTGTGGAAACTCATTGGTTCTGGCTGATGCTTCCTTGGAAATCACATCTCTGTAGTTCTGAAGATTCCCAATACATTATATTTCTTACTATGCTTGTTTTGTATAGAAATATTTATGATGAATCAAATAGGTATTTTTATCTTCTTACAAGAGTGTATTTATTAAATGTTTATATGTAACAGCCATATGGAGTATCTTTAATCCTTTCTACTGAGAAGACTCAACCAAGAAGCTTCTCTGCTTCCTTGTCCTTGAAAGAGAACAAAGAGTAGGATGTCAACTAGAAAATTAAACTTAATTGCAACTCCTCTCAGTCTCTCCCAGTCCCCTAGGGACATCAGTGCTACCCCTCCCCCAACCCTGTTGCTGAGAACAGGCTTATCAGAAACTTCCCAACCTCTCTGTGCACATTCTTAGTTTTCCTACCTCCTCACACCTCTCCTGTGGTATTGGTCACCACCCGGTCAATACCTACCAATCATTTTAGAGTTCAACCCCCTGGGACCAATCCTGAAATGCCAATGCATGTAAGTCCCTGCTTGAATTCTTTTCCTATATAAACTCAACTGCCCCTGGCGGAACCTGCTGTGTTAGGGAGGAGTTAGGCCTGGGCTCAAGTAAGAATTAAAGAGATACTCTGTGTTTTGCATCAGCTCAGACTCCTTGGTGGTTACTGGGGATCTGAACATGGGCACAACACTACTAAGGGAGTTAAGGAAGGAGATCTGGTTATTTCCACAAAATTAAAGTAAGATTGACAGAGTGAAAAACTTATACCTCAGAAAAATATTTTATATACATGAAAAGAGATTTCTGTGTACAAAAAGACTATATCCTCATGTGAGAGATTTCTGTGTATTTTAACAATAAACATACCATCCCACTCAATTATACAATATAGAATGTAAAAGGCAATAATGGTGTTATTTGCCAGGAAGTCACCTCCAAATATATGTCTGTATAAAATACAAGATGATAAATTGACTCATGGAATTAGGTGAACAGTATGCAGAAGAACATGCCATTTGTTTTAAAATCTGGACCTGATTTGATTCTTCTACGTGGGAAAAGTCAGGGCACGCTGGTATATATCCAGGAGGGGAAGACAGCCTTGGGCTCACTGTCTAGCCAAGCCAAAGAGGCCCTCTCTCTCAAAAAAGAAGGTAGATAGTACTGGAAAAACAATTCTCAGTATCATTCTCTTGCTTCTGCATGCACATGCACATATCTATCTATAACTTATCTATCAGCATCATCTATGTAACATCTGTCTACATATACACATGTGCACACACAAAATATAGTACATGCTGCACATGACTCTCATGGACACCTAAGTACAAGGGCTTTTGGTGGGTTCTCTGTTCCCAGAGAATTTGAATGATATTTTGTAGTAGAAAATTAGTACAAAGGCTTCCAAAAGAGTAGAACAAGTAAGTTTTACGTTCTTGTTTTTAAAGAATAATCTTTCTCAAGGGTGAGGAAACATTTGTAGGGGGGAAAACTGAAGAGGGAAGGAACACTTAAGATGTTATTTTACTTGTTCATGAGTGAGAAAATGGTGATTTGAACATGTTTATTTGAAGCAGAGATGACATAACTTACATGTGGGATACATTTTGCTTCTATTTGACATGTACTTGCAGTAACTACGTGATCACTTTTGTCCTGGGAATAGGACAAAATTTTATATAAGAAAAGAAAAGAAAGAAGAAAATATCCGCTGTTTTCACATTTCCATAGGTCTCGGTAAAGGAAATACATTAAAATATGTAAGGCACTCATTTTCCTTTGCATATCATACATCGTCTTTTCAAATACCAGATGCCCCAGATTCCCAGATACAGTGTCCAACCACTGCCCTCACCACTTCCTCATGAAATCACAGCAAATACAAAACACCTAGGGTTTCAGTTTGGTTTCTCTCTTCCATATCTCAGAAAATCCATTAACAGTTAAGTTAATAAAATTAATAAGCAGAAAGAAAAAATATTGGTAATTTCTGAATGACTGATAAACTGAAGGAACTCTTACCTAAAATGTTCATATTCCTTTAAAGCTAAGAATAGATTTCAGACTTTTGTTGAATGCTATAGGCTTGTCCTGTTATAGTCCATGAATATATACAGTGGACAAAAAAGAATTAAGGGATCAAATAAGACAGCTCATTACTCAGAGCACATCATTGACAAGAGCATTTGGTGCTGCCTGGGTTGCAACAGACTCCAAGTTCTGGGTCTCAAATTGTAGTCTCTTATGACTGTTAAGGACAATTTTTCTTTTTTTTACTCTGCTGAAAATATGTTTTTTTTTTTTTTTTAAATGGTAAGCAGTCTGACCTTTCTTTAACTTTAATTAAATAAAAGCACAGAACACAGAGATAGGACTTTTCCTTCTAACATTCCAAAATGTATCTTATTATTTAATATATATATTTAAAGATGGAAGCTGTAGAGAAAGCCTCCTAGAGAACTGGCAGTTCTTAGAAATACCCAGGGCTCAATTTCCAGCAACCATGGGGCAGGTCAAAGTGTCTGTGACTATAGTCAGGTGTCTGATATCATCGTAGCCCTTATGAGGTCACTATGCATACGTGTCCTGAACCTGGCATACCAGCAGTCAAAATACCCATACATATAAAACATAAATAAGTAAATAAAAATTTCAAAATCAGTATAGAGAAGCAAATTAAAATACCTAAAAAAGGAGATATTTTCTGCTTTTCTGTAGCCATTATGAGGGTTGTTAAATCAGAATATATTATTTCAGTCCGATTTTAATCACTTGTCACTTTCCCCCATCTAAATTAAAAAGAATTTTAGAGCTTCAAATTTTCATTTTGTTTTGTTTCTCTCATTTGCTTTCCAATCTTTTAATTGCTCCCATAGAGACAATGAGTGTTTGGTAGGGATGATTTGGTAGGGAAGACCTGAGTTTGGGAAAGAGGAGAAATCCCAGGCTACAATATTGAGTTGGCTGGTTTAGAGAAGATTACAAAGCCTTGTAATTCCTGTCTTGGTATATGAAGTCCTCCCTCTACTATTCAGGAGTTAGAACGGTGCCTGACTTTATAAATAGAGGTAGATTCTCCTGCTTACAAAGCAAAGAGCTCAGAGTTTCTTTTCAGTGAGCTACCTTCCCTCCTCCTCACCCCTGTCCACCCCCAACATGGTATTGTGGCAGCTAGAAAACTGAAAATAGATAAAATGTGAAACAACAATGCACACGCATACTATTCTATCCAAAGTTCTGCTATCAGAATTCTTTGTTCTTTTTTTAATTGAATACCATTTCTTTTCTTTAAATTCAACATGTAGTGTTTGTTTCAGAAAGCAAGCATTACTGCATATGGTAGTACTTTTAATTCCTCTCAGAATGGTACCTCAGGTAACCAAGAAAGTTTAGCTCACAACAAAATGAACTAAGACCTGATCCAGGAATATTGAAGAACTGATATATAGTTATGCAAAGCAATTATGCCAAACTGTTTGAATTAATTATGAAAACTAAGCTTGCTCTAAACGAATCTATAATGACAGCTGTATTAGCAGATCATTGTATGGCATATTCCGTAACACAAGAATGAAATACCTAAATTGAAAGAAAATTTTCACAAAAGGAAAATTTTATTTTCATTAGAAATCAAGTTATTAAACTGTTTTATTTTCCTATGTCCATTTGTGAATATGATATATACTCACGCAGACTTACATACACAAAAAATGAATCAACCCAAATCATTCAGTATGCCTATTTTATGTTTAAATCATATGATACACCAAGAACAAGTGTCAGGATAATGTAAGGTGTAATTTAGGATAAATCAATTACTTCAACAACAATAAAAAAATGAAGCTACAAATACCAATTTCCACAAGAAAATAATCAGATACCACAGCTTCCATTTTGATTTTGACCATGTTTGCTACTTGTGTTTCACAAGCAGAGCATTCTTAAGATACCAAGATAGCATACTACATACATATGCTTGCTCAGAAAGCTTGTCTCTAGGGTGTGCCAGCTATTCTAAGCGATGCTGCTTTCAAAGATGATAGGACCAATCATTTCCTTCGTGCACAGAAAGCTGTAACAACTATGATACAGAACCAGATGTGGAATATATTAGATGCTGCTTGAGAGTAATTTGCCGCCTAAAGGTAAATAAAACAATTTTTAAGCAGAACAGAATTTTCTAGTCATTCATGCTCTTAGTAAATAAAAGAATACAATTTGTAAAAGCACCAAATCCATTTCAATTCACCTGAAACACTAGAATAACAAGCTATCTACTAGCTATCTATGTGATTGTGTACAAAATAAATATGCATATTCTTTTATTTTTTTCTTTTTCAAGACAGGGTTCTCTCTTGTAATTCTGTCTGTCCTGGAGCTCACTCTGTAGACCAGGCTGACCTGTAGCTCACAAAGTCCTGCCTCTGTCTATCAAGTGCTAGGATTAAAGGTGTGGGCCACCACTGCCTGTCAAAAGTCCATTTTTTCTTAAAGAACACAGCAATCAGAGAGTGAGGAACTCTAGACTCCTAAAAGTGAAGTCGAACAGCTCTATTTATTGCTCAGTGGGTACACATGTCTTTATATTTCAGGACTGTATTGTGAGCTATTAGATGAGCTGAGTCAGGAGAAGTTCAAGTTCTCTTCCCAAAGGCATTACATGACAGAGATAAAAGAAAAAGTAATAATGCTCAAAGTTAATGAATTAATGAAACATTTTGTTCACAGCTTGAATTCACACAGATCTTCAATTTTTATTAAAATATTGAAAAATGATAAGATTACTTGAAAATATGGGTTCCTAGTTGCATTAATTTATAAGTATTTAGTGGAGAGTTTTATAGTATTTATCAAAATGATAGCTTTTTTCATGTGGCCTATGACCTACTAAAAAACTGGTATTTGGTTCAGTTAACAATACAAAATGTGAGTGTCATTTTTGCTTAAGTCCATGAATTCAATAAAAATATTAATTGAAAAATTTTATATACCACAAAAGGTCTGTTGTAGATATATTAAAATATAATATAGCAGAATGAAAGTATATCACGCGTGCGCATGCGCACACACACATACACACACAGGCTATGACCAAAGAAGCTATCAATATAGAAAAGTGGGATAAATAAACTGAGAAAATTGTTAAAAGTATATGAATATGAATGGCAAGCTTTTACCAATAATCGATTATGGATTTACTAATGATAAAATATAAAGAAAATACAAACCAAAAGAAAGAAGTGGTAGTTATTTTATTTTATTTTATTTTACTTTTTGTAATAGGAAACACACTGAGTCAAAAGGTATTACAATGGGGTTACAAAAAGTAATTATATAATGATAGGACCATCAAGAGAATTTAACAGTAAAATAACTGTGAAAAACATTAGGATACCTAAATAAACAAAATAAGTGTTGTTGAGACAAAAATTAAACACATGGAAACAAATACAGTAATATTGAGACGCACCAACATCACATTTCTTTATAATGTAAACAGAAATAAACAAACAATAAAATTCTTTATAGATGGAGATACCCATATGAACCTTTAATCTCATTAAGGGTTCTATGATCTCAATAGAGTTCAAAAAATAAACTGTAAAACTCCAAATGTTTCCATGACTATGCCTGTCACCAAGAACTGCTTACTCCTCATCAAAGAGGCTTCTTTTGTAATAGATAGAAGCTATTACAGAGATCCAAAACTGGTTAAAATGCATAGAAAAAGTGTAGTGTAGTGTCCAAGTGAACATCTACAGTGCAGTCACTACACTTTGGGATCAAGAAACATCACAGAAGAGGAAGCAGAAAGATTGTAAGTGCCAGAGGAAAGGGACATCTGCCCCTGGATAGCATCTACTAGACATTATAGAGATGTTAGAGGCATGAAAGCTCAGCAATATAGTTACCTAAACAAGGCTTGAATAATGACAACATTATTCATCATGCTAACATGGATACAAAAAATTCCAAAAGGCTCCACTTCTACATGGGAGCTATAGGCTATGCAAAAGCAGAGAATTAGTTTTCTATAGGAATAATCTCCTGAAAAGTTATCTAATTCCTAGCTGTCAGTCCTAAACATATGTACATATGGACAGCACTTAAAGGACTCAGAAGATTTACAATGCTTAATGCATTATTTGCTGATATATATATATATATATATATATATATATATATATATACACACACACACACACATATATATACAAACAACTTTCATATTTGAATTACAATGCTTATAAATAGTTATAGAAGAATTTAATTATAATCAAAGAAGAGGCCTTTATATTATAGAAAGGCCTTTAATTTGAGGGTGTTAATGTACATAGTAAGAATTGGATGGGGAGGGGATACTAGAAATGATGTGAACATAGACTTGGACATGGAATTCTCAAAGAAAAATAGTTAGAATAAAATAAAAATCAGTGGTGAAGCAATTTTAAAAAGATAAAGGCATTTCTTACATGAAAAATAATGCAGAAAATACATGTGCTTAAGATGTGAGGATCTCATTATTAATTACTGTAATCACAAGTATAAACATGGTGAAATGTTCTGTTGTATTTGCTTTCTTATTCCAAAGAAGAGTCATTCCTTCTGAAAAATTTTCCCAAGCATTACAGAATCACAAAATGTAGTCAGACTTTAAGACATCTATCTTTGAAGCAGGATGCCAAGTCCGTTGGACATATGCAAAGGAATGGTATAGCTGGTCCCACGGTAGATTGACTTTTAACATTTTTTTCTTCTATACAAAATATACAATACATCCTAATCTCCTTGCTTCACCTCCTCTACTCCTACAAGTTCCCACCATCTCCCCTTTCCCTCAGATGTACTCCCCTAAGAACTCTGCACACTGATTTTCCTAATGGCTATGCCACTTTGCAACCCCATCACCACATATACATGGGAAGCACTAAATAGACTCAGCAGGTTAAATTTATAACATACATACACACACATATATGTAAATATTTGTGTATGTCTGTTTATCAATAATAAATAAGTTCATATATTTGAGTGGACATGGATGACACAGGAGGACTTTAAGGGAAGGGTGATGGTAGTAGAAACGATATAAAAATAGTCTTTATATACGGAATTCTCAAGAAATAAGTTATATATGATTTTAAATTTTAAAAGGATTTTAGAGCCACTTAATGTATTCATGGAACTTCATCTCCTTTCACCCCTACAAAGCAGGCATACGTGTATGTGTAACCACTCGGGGAAAACTGTATATATCCTGAAAGCATTTGCCCCTGCCAGGGAGGAGGAGAGCACTAGGAAGTATCTACAAAACAATAAGATAATGGCACTAGACTTTGCCAAAATAAATCTTGAAATCCAAGTGGTTATTCTCATCATTTTAAAATTAGTATGAGAAACTAAGTAACTTTTTAAAAAAATATTTTGCATTGGTAATTTATGATATGGTTTTAATTTTCAGAATTTTGGTTTAAAATGGAAAAATTTTGGTGATTGAAAAATGGTAAATCTGAAAACTACAACCAATATATAGAGTCATATAATGATATTTTTTAATGAAATATTTACTAATAACTTTGACTTATTTATATGCTATCATCATCATCATTATCATCATTATAATTAGTATTACTTTGTACATGTTATTCAAATATTTTCTGGGTCTGGTCAAATCATCTTATTTCAACACTTCATATTTTATAAGTACAATTATATTATATAATCAAATTATATTTATAAATAAGTAGAAATATTTTAGACATCCTGTATGAAAAATAATGTCCCAGGATGTTATGTGAGAGATTTCTTTTGGGTACAAATTCTATTGTTATTCATTGTTCTAATTTCTAATGGGCCCTGTTGGGAAGAAAGTCACTTGAATTTTCCACTTTTAGAAAATCTTCATGGATATTTCAAGTTAAGCATTTGGTTTATCTATGCTATAGTCCCAGATGAAAATACATTCTGTAGGTATTCATAGACCACCCACTACACAAACTCAGCTGTAAAAATCAATACACTCTCAACTATAGAAAAATAATTGGATTTTCTGACTGACTGACCGTTTTACTGAATGCGTAAGACTAAAACAAAGTTTCATCATTCTGAAACTTATTGCAACAGAACTAAAGAATTTCTTGAGCTGTAACAATTACCCATCCTGAATTCTAACTAATACACTTTGTTCCTTTTTTATATAATCTATGGACTATAATCAGTGGTGATATGCCAGCTGCCTCATTATTAGAAAATAATGCAGTGTTGTTTCTGCTAGCAAACACTATTCGTCAATTACATGTGCTGTTGTTTCTTATGGAAAATAACTTCGGGTTACTGAGGACTGTTGTAAAGCCCAAACACCATGTCCAAGTAACTTGGGAAATAAAACATGTCAGTATACTATAGTCACTGACTGTTTAAAAAGTAATAAATGGCGCAGACAAATTTGCAATGTCCTGTTATATGGGAATGGCTTTAAGAAGCAAAAACATTAATCCATAGCATTCATATGATAAAATAAATTATGTATTACAAAGTTATACTTTTAAGAAATAAAAGTATGCTTCTCTATTAGCATCTGACTTTTTCAATATGAAGAGACAAATCATAGTTAGATATTAGCTGTCCTCATGGTTGGATTCTTGGATCTAACAGAGAAAAATGAGAACCCTAGAAATAATAAAAACTTATCTCTGATTTTTATTCAAAAACACCAAGGTTGAACAATTTTTCTATTAAAATGATCTAAGAATGTGTCTTGAACTAACATTTTTTTTAAATGATTGAATATAGAACGGAAAATACAAATTCGTTGATATAACCAACAAATGATCACAGATTAACCATAATTATTTGCTGAATATATTTATTTAAAAATGTTATATATTTCTGATTTAAACTTTTTTATGTCCAACTTTTCACAATAAGATGTAAACCATAGATGTAGATAGATGTTTTAGAGTTTGAATACTAATAGCTTTTCAATTGACTATATGGTTATAGTTATGATTTTTAGTCATTAAACTTCAGGTCTTTAAAACAGTGTGGAAAGAGAAATGATTATCTTAATAACTCCTAAAAATTCTTTTTAAATATTATTTCATTAATTCTTGAGAATTTCATACAATTTTTTAACATACTCACTCCTTCTCCAACTTCTTCCATAATTATCCATCCAATATCTTCTCACATGACTTTGAGATTTCTTTTTTTTTTCTATTTTGTTATGGAGTCCAGTTTTTGTTGTTCTGCCAGTCTTGTCCTTTAATAATTCAACATCATGTGGTCAGCCTTGATATTATAGACATACAGATAACATTATACAGACTCAGAAAATTTTATTTGAGATTGTATGGATGTAACAACCACTAACCAAAAGGCTATGGATTTGAGAGGGAGCAAGAGAGTGCTTAGGAGTGGGTGGAAAGAGGAAAGGAAAGTGGTGAGATGTTATAATTATATGATAATTAACGTTAAAAAGTAAAATAAAAACAGAATTGTATTTCTTGACAGAGACTGAAAGTAATAATCTTTAAAAATAAATTTAGAAGAGTATACATGGATATCCTTACTTTAAGATTGTTTTCTGACAAACAATGGGAGTTATACACAAATATGCACAAAATCAAATACATTACAAAAACGATTAATGAACATAAAATGTCCATCAAATGTATTCAGAATTTATTGCATATGTTCACATTCCATGAATAACTGATGAAAATAGTGGGATCAATAGAGCATAGGGAAATAGTCACCTCAGTGCATCCTAGGAGCATAAACACACCAATGTGAGGAGACTGTTTCCTCTGATTCTCAAGCTAACAGAAGACTGCACTGGTTGTATAATAGCAAAAATACTGAAAGTACACAGAAAATATATAAGAGTGAAATGTTTGGTGTTTAGTTGCCACAGATTATACTGTACTGTATCTTTTCTCTGCATGTGTGAACAAATGCCTGTGCATACTAGATAGGGCACCAACAGCAGACTAAAGAAACAACTATTTTATATTTGTCCTGGTGAATCAAGGTATATATTGAAGTTACAGCAATATGGGTGCCTCCGGTAGCTGCTTCACCAAAACCTGCTCACCTCAGCAAAGTTGAAGACTCACTAGAGCTATGTCACTTGGGTTCAGTACACAATTTAAAAGCATCTAACTTATTAACAAATCTGCCATCTTCTAGAATACTCTTCCTGATTATATATCCTCTAAGAAGGGATCTCAGTCTCAGGAACTATCATGTAAATTTCATGAGCTATTCACTTCTCTAACTTTAGAAATCTTATTGAATCATCTTAGTTTTCATTATAACAGTAATCTTATATATGGACATAGCACATTCTTTAGTTTGCTCTAGTAAAAATGAGAAACAGTGAAGCTTATTCAGGAGACTAAACACAAAAGACTGGTGTGGAGACTGAAAAAAAGAAAGCTTAGGTCTTATGGGTTTTATTTGCTTCTTTTCTAATATCAAAGTAGTTTGTAGCTCTTTTCTCTATTCACCAACACATGTGCACTTTCTTGCTCTCTGCAATGACCAACAAAAAATATTTCAATTCTTTATTGTCATCCTTACATACTTATTTTCATTAGTTTTTTCGTCAACCTTGTGATCCAGCTTCACATATTTCTTTATAAAGTCTCTAGAGATTTGGGGATAATTACCTCATGTCCATTTATTTTATGCTTTACACACCTCCTTGAGAATTTTCCAGCAGTTATCTTCTCAATAGTGTCAAAAGCTTCCTATCCAAACACTTCCTCTTTGAAAAACACCAACAGTACCTTCTTCTTACCAGCCTTTATAAATCATTAATGTTCTAATATTTTCTATATCTCTGCAACTGGATTTAACTTTCTCATCAAAGACATATAAGTTCAAAGAAATGTACATAAGTTATATGCTTCTTGGAAAGCCTATTTTAGTGTCTCAAAAGGACAGATTTTTAAAAAAATCAGTTCCTATAAAGGGAAGAATGATAATAGTTGAGAAGTGTGAGAATTTGGTGACATTTGCTAATATTTGCATCATTGGAGGCTGGCAAAAGGGATTGCTAGTTCAAGAGTTGTTTAAAAAGACTGAGTCAAACTGCTTTCCCCCGAAAAACCAAAGAAAAAATATGTGAGCTAATGCATACAATCCTCACACATAAATCTTATAGGCTAAAACAGAACATGTTGCTATAGGACTTATTTCTATTTGGTAAATAAGACCCTGTCTCAAGCTAGTATGATTACCTTTATCTGTTTCTCTGAGACTATGACCTAATGGATGTTCAGTTAGGCTAATGATACATATTTTTTTTTCACATATATATATATAGGTATACTATACATATAATATATATGATAAAGAGTATATATAGACTATATAGGCTATATATATATATATAATTATGTATATAATATATAAAATAATATAATATATTTAAAATATTCTCTCTCTCTCTCTCTCTCTCTATATATATATATATATATATATATATATATATATATATATATATATATAGTCTGCTTTACATTGTTGCCTTAAGTCTTCAAGACAGAGCATGATTGTGAAAGATCTGAACAGACAGGTATTTGAAATTTTTCCTGTAACACACAAATGATACTGTTTCATATGAAAGGGAGGGCAGCATTATCCCACACCAATGACACCAAGTCTGAGAAAGTGTGGAACAATGTATCTACTCTCTTGCTACCCAAATAAGATCTATGTAGGAAAATTAATAAGTAAATGCCTTCCTTTCATCATGATGGCATTTGGGAGTATTAAGCGCCCTGTAGCCCATTAGTCAGTTTAGTTAATGACTCTGCTTATCCTTTTAATCATGTGCAGCACATTGACTGAGCTTCATTTAGTTCAAAGTGCCTTTTAGAAGCTAGAACTGAATCCTACTTGTAGAAAATGTTACCTTTTCAGAGAATGAAACATGCTAGCTCAAGCCTCTTATATTTTAGAGTATTTTCAGAACTTTTGTCTTGTTTCTGACTAAACAAAATGAAAATAAATGCAAAGATTAAAAACATCATGGCTTCTAGGATTCGTCTTTTCCAAATCTTCATTTACGGAATAAAAACATTAACTCATAGCAATATAAATTACCAAAGTAAGCATACTACAACACTTATAATATGATTTCTTCCCTAATATAATGTTGAAATTTATATGTTTGGATGTTTAAGGTAATAATTTAAAAGACTTAAAATAGAGTAATAAGCAAAAATTTAAAATAAGACTAATTTTTATAACTTATTACATATTAAAATCACTCCTATCTCATTGAGTACATTAATCTTTGTGTTATTAGGAGATTTCAAGCTATTATAATCACTAGAAACCCAATACATTCAAAAGAATCTGTATTAATTCATTGTAAAGTCCACAAGGAAAAGAATAATTGACTCTTTTCCTGTTTTAGTGAAAAGAACTAATGTTAATCAAGGTTCTTGAATATATGAGTTTAGTACTTATGGAGCAAAGAATTGCATAAAATTGTTTCCTGCTGTTGGTTATTACACTAATGAACACCTATTTCTCAAAAATAGTCACTATTTTGCTTCCTAAATCTTCCTTATAACCTTTGTATCATGTAATCTTCTTCACTTCTTCCTTCTGTCATCATAGCTCCTATAATTCCAACATACTTAGTAAATATTTTCTGTCAGACATTGTTGTAAACTATAATTTACAAAAAATATTGTTATTGTAGAAATATCACTCTTTTAATTTTCATTTAAATTTGTTATCATAGAATCTGTAGTCTACTGTGTAAGATTAATTTATGGCTCCTATTTGATAGAAAGGAATCAAAATTTACTTTTAATATTTCTCTCCTTTAGTGTATGGATTGTCTAGAATAGTTATCACAAAGAATTCTTTGATAAACAAAGTTATTTACTTTTTTGCTATGACTCATTGGTATCTACAGAAGATGTTTTTGTAGTACCACATAATGGTATAAGTAAGGCATTCAAAAAACTGAATTTACCCAAACTTTCTCTTTGGAGTATTTCTGCCATTTACATTATTGTTACCATAGAAATGGATATCATAATCAAACATATTTGTACCATTTATGTATCAAGAGTCTGGCCTTCACTAATCTAACAGGTGAAAAGTGACAGATCACTGTACTTTTAAGTGATAGTCAGTGCCTAGTATACTGTTAGCATTCCGTAAGATTTTTATTAGTGTTCTTTTATTACTTTTTCATTACTTTTATTACTTTTATTTTATTGCCTTTATTACTTTCCTACATAAAAATTAATTCATTGCTGTTGATTTTGCTTTAAGTGAGAATTCTTATACAAATTTTCTGGAATATTTTTACATTAAAAGTTTACAAACTTTCATCCTATTAAAGGCTGAATAAAAAGTATTTAATACTACCATAGTACCACAATCTCCAAATCAGTAACAGGCAATACATATCCAAATGAGTGCACTATTTTTCTAGTAGAGATTTGTTTACAAAAGCAAGCCATTTGAACATTCAATTTATAGGTTACAGCTTGCTGCCATCTAATTTAAATGGTAAAACTGCTAAAATAAATGCCAGGTATGCTTATATTTAAAATTTTCACATATAAAATCATTCCCATAGGAGTTCCTGGCACCTGCAAGATGCCTGGGTGCCTGTGGGTACTCTCAGGTACCCATGGGAGGCTCAGGTGTTCTGGTGACTGCAAAATGACAGTGTACCTCTGTGATATCTGGGTGTCTGAGGAATGGGTGGCTGCTTGTGGGATACCAGCATGCCTGTGTGATGCCCATGTGTCTACAGGATGTCTGGGTGCCTGCTGGATTTGAGATGCCTACATGTCTGTTGGTTTCCATGGAACCTGGTACCTATGGAATGTCTGGAAGCCTGTGTGATGCCTGGGTGCCAATGAGGGAGGGTGTCTTGGTCTACATGGGAGGCCTGGTGCCTATGGGAACTCAAGATGCCAGTGAGAGGCCTTGGTGCCTACGGGAGGCCTGGCTGACTCTCAGATGACTGGGTGTCTACGTTATGTCTAGGTGTCTGAGAGATGGCCAGGTGCTGGATGTCTGAGCACTTGCAGAGTTTCTGGTGCCTGGAGATAGCCCTGATGCCTGTGATATATTTGGATGCTGGTGTGATGACCAGATGTCCATGTTTGCCTGTGGGAAGACTGGGTGCCTGTGTGATGCCTGGGTATCTGCATGATTCCCTGGTGCCTGTGATAGGTCCTGGTGCCTACAAAGGACCCTGGCACCTGCAGATGTCTGGGTGCCTGTGGGATATACTCGTCCTTGGGGAATGTCCCAGTGCCTGTGGGAGGCACCTATGCATGTGGGAAGTCCTGGTGACTGCCAGATTACTGGGTACCTGTGTGAGGTCCTGGTCGCTGAGGCATGACCAGTTGCCTTCAGGAGGCCTTGGTCACTGTGATATGTCAAGGAGCCTGTGGGATGCCCCAGTGCTTGTAAAATATCAGGGAGCCTGCTCAGTGCCCAAGTTTGGGCAGTGAGGCCCAACTTCAGGTTGAACTCTGTCATGCCTCCTCTTGATCTAGTATGGGCCAGGTCAAAGTATACTGTCAGAGCAGCTTTCTGCTTCTAAAGACCATGGTGAAGACCACCATCTATGCTCCCGACACACAAGCTTGACTTAATTTTCTTTCTTTCTTACTTATTTTTAGTTTTTTCTTACTTTTATGGGGGCACAGGTGTGGGAGGGTGAAGTGGAAAGTGTTATTGAGACACATTGTTTGAAACTCAAATTATTAATAAAAGTATTATAAAAACACACACCAAATATACAAAAATAAAAAAAGGTCAGAGAAGGGTCAGAGACTAGAGTGTCATGAATGATAAATTTACAAAATCTCATCTCTCATTTCCCAAAGCAAATGATATATATATATATATATATATATATATATATATATAATTTTTCCTGATAATCATCTCTAAATTCTCCTTGTTTCCCTCTACAGAGGTTCTGTATGTGTGTATGCCTATGTGAGTTTTCAAGTATGTGTGTCAGTGTGTAGGTTCACGGAGAATGGAAATGACTGTGTATGCTTCTACATGTGGAGTCTAGAAGTAAGCTTTCAGTTGGAATGATCTTCAGACACCCTCCACCATATTTTCAGAAGCAATGACTCACTGGAAACTGAGGTTCAAAAATTACATAAGGCTTATTTGTGTGAGGAATAGCCCTGTGAGAAAGTTAGGATCTCTACATTCCAGGGGTCTATTTTCAGAGGCCTGTGTGGTCAGGATGGAAAGTAGACACACACTTTATCAGAATATTAAGAAGGCAGTGGTGATGCACACCTTTAATCCCAAATACATTAACAGTGTGGAATCATACAGGAAGCAGAGCTCAGGAGTCAGTGTTACACTAGAAGTGATATCTGAGATGAGACAGAGTGAGAAAGTGTTAGCAGAATGAGTCAGTGAGGACACTCACAACTCTCACAATAAAAAAGGCAGACTCTCAACTCAGAAGAGAAATACAGAAGAGAGAGTTAGAGTCAGCAGTTACAGAGTCACTTACAGGATCAATTCCAGCAGAGTCAGTTATAGCAGCAGGATGGAACAGTGAGAGCTCACAGAGGGAGAGACATAAGAACTTAGAAGAATTCAGAATTAGAAGCAAGAGTGAGTAGAACTAGAAGAAACTAATCAGAGTGGCTTAGTCAGCAGTATGTCTCAGGGGCTAAGTCTGAAGCCTTCTACGTCCAGTCTATTAGTTTAAATGTTATAGACTGTACAAAGGCTGAAGCTTTCTAGTTCTAGAAAGAAGTATGGACTGTACAGAGGCTGAAATGCTCTAGGGCTCCAGAACTAGAACTGGTTATTGAATCAAAGAATAAAAATCCTTTGCCCTAAATCAATGTCTAGATGTAGTATATCAACATCAACAGGTTGGCCAGTAAGCTCTGGGGATTTACCTATAATTGTCCTCCATTGCCTAAGAATGCAAATAGATGTATCCCAACATGCCTGACTTTTTCTATGGGGACTGAGAATCAACCTCAGATCCTCAAGCTTGTGTAGCAAGCATTGTAAAGAATGGGCCATCTCCCCAAACCACATAATTTCTTAAATATAGGTTTTCTAGTGTATTGGGAGGAAATTATGGTTATCACAAAATTTCATGGGAAAATAAAATACAATATTTTGACTAGGAATTACCTGAAATAAATTTTCCTCCAGATAAAAACAAAAATAACAAACTGTTGCTTAGTTACCTGTATCTGAGGACATTATAGAATGTGAATGCATTAATAATGTAGAAATGTACTTCTTGGTTCTTTGATTTAATATTTTTTACATATTTATTATTATGTAAATGTAAGTTCCTATTTTCATGTTTGAAATATTTAAAAATTTTGGTATCATATATTACAATCTTTTTTAAAAGTTTTTTAAATTTGTGAGGGGAATGCGAGGATACCTTAAGGTTCCCATCTTATATATAAATAAGCATAAGATATGTTGACTGTTGACCTAAGAATGTTTTGGTAATTTATGGGAGCAAAGAAAATAGAAGAGAATTTCTTCATCTTTTCATATAACATCAATCTGCCTATTATTCTTATGTACTCATATTCTGTTTCCTTTTTCTGTCAAAAAGAAGGATGTGTGCTAAGTCCTAAGGCCAAACTTTATGGATAGGATGCTTCTTACTTTACCTATTCAAGGGATGCCTGTCTGGTTGTCATTTTCAATCTCCTTTTTCTTCCCAGTTTTTGATATAAATATAAAAAAAGTGTAAAATGACCTTCAATATCTCTTCTATTTACAGTGTGTAAGTATTCTGATAGTGCCTGTTGTTGGAGTCTTTTATAATTTTTTACAAAACACTTACTTGCAAAAGTTACTTTTTAAATTTTAGTATATAACCTTACCGTTTTTACCAAAATAAAAATAACTGAAGGCACCTCTTTTTGTGTTTTACTCACCACAATTCAACAGCCTTGAACACAGTGTCACTTGGCCATCAACATGATGAGAACTTGACTGGAGGAGAATCTGTTATAAAACAAAGTTAAAATACTAGAAAAAGAAAGTCTAAGTATAAAGGACACTTAAAATAGGGGCAATGATGGCTTAAAAATTTACTTACTAAAATATCTGGGATCCAGATCACACTAGTAAGAAATATACCATCAGAATGAAAAGGATCTATTCTATTAAGTAGAAATATATTAATGTCCAGAAAATAATAACCTTGGAATAATGGATGGTTAAATAGTGAGGATGGAAGAGAATGAAAGAAGCCTGAGTCAGCTTCAATATTATGAGCAAATTGTGGTGAGGTAGAAAGGCTTCCTCACATGAAAATGTCATACACTTGGTTTTAATTTTCATCCCTTTCCTTGAAAGTCTCAGCCTGTTTTGAACAACAGGCTCTGCCTTTGTTGTTTACTCTCATATTCCTCACCCAGTATATGAAACAACATTTTAAATTATGCATTCTCATATGTAATGTAAAGGAATACAGTAGGATAATTGCTTTATTTTTATTTGTATTATATAGATGCAGTTTGTGAAAGTCTATTGTAATTTCTAAGTTATACATCTATATTAGTTTGGCAGAGTGTTTTGGAAAATATCTCAAGTACTAATAAATGAATAGTATTTAAACTGTTTGGCAATTACCCAATCTTTAAAATATTCAAAACAAAAATTTGCTTACAAAGAAAATTTAAAATAATGTACTTAAAATATGAATATTATAAACATTGAGAAGATAAGTACAGTTGAAAACATAAGTTCAATTGTATCAATGGTTTTCCTCAAAGGTAAAATATATTATAGTTTTGGTCTGGGGAGACATCTAGTTCCTAAAATTCTTACCATGTAACTATGAAGGTCTTAACTTGATATTTAGCACCTACATAAATAAAAACACAGTATGGTCTCCCTCAATTCTTTTTCCAATGCTATAGAGGCAGAGAGAAAAAATTTTCCAAGACTTACGGACAAGTTAGCTTTGTTTAATCATCAAATCCTAGGTCTCAGTGAAATACCTTATCTCAACCAACAACATGGGACTTCTCCTGGGAACAACCATAAGCTTAACTTCTGATCCCCATATTCATGTACACATATGCATACACACAAACCATATTCATCTATTCAAGCACAAACACACTCACGTGCACAGATGTATTAGAAAAATTATTAGTCACAGTTAAAAAAATATCAGCCATATTTTCAATGATGAAGATTATCAATTCACAGAGAGATGATTAAGGAGTAGTAGGAATCCTAAGAAATAGGTAAAGTGTTTTAAACATGACATGAAATTACATCAAGGGATGTTGGGAAACCAGTTTGTTGATCAATGAAATTGGCTGACAACATGGTATGACAGAAAGAACCACCAAAGAGCAGTATCTTCTATGGAAAAAATTATTGGAAAAGAATGGAGTGTTGGTACAAGAGGGCAATACAGTGCTCTAGATGAACATGTGTTAGATTTATGAATGTATAGAGTTGTGGAGAATAATTTGATGTGTGTAGGAAACAAAAAAAATATTCAGTTTCCAATAATAGCTATGGCAGAATTCCATAAAATTTCAGTGAAGAAATTCTAACATCCTTAATCACAGAGTATAAGGGACCGGTTGGGGCAGCAAGCTCACTATCTAACAAGGCTGTGACCTTGTACACCTCTGATTCAAAAGTTACAATCAAAAGAGGTTTGCATATTTTCTACTGCTCTTATATGAGCTTCAAAACTTCTCCAATGATATTATACACAATTTTAAATAATAAATACAATTTTAAAATTAAACATCTTATATTAGCTTCATAAACATGCTTCTGATCTAAATAAAATTATTTTTTTCAAATAATATTAAAACCGTCTATTGTTCAATATTATACTGTTTTAGTTTCAAAATGTATCAAACAGTATGAAATATATGTTTTTAAATTAATATTAAGGAGTAACAATTTTGATAAAATTGCAACCATTTGTAGGCTACATCATAAATACAGAAAAACAAAATGTGTGAAAATTGAGAGTGATTTGTGAAAAAGATTACAATTGTTTTTTCTTAAAAGCACTTGCAAAACCTAGATTTATTTAAGATTAATATTCTTTAAAATATTATGAAAATGAATGCTGATGTGTAATTTAAAAACTCTTTTCATTAGATTAGTTTCTTTAAACAATTACATTCTAACGAAAAATATATTGTTCAACAGAAGAATCATAAGTGTGTGCATGCAGTTTCTTGGCGTATGTCAAAGGATTCAATGATTTACTCAGCTTGCAATGATATATTGTGATTACTCTTTGCATTTCAGTCATAACATTTTTCAAAAACACAGTGCAATCACTTATCAAAAAATTTCTAAAATATTCTTTACAAGTGTTAAATCCTCTCATTATGATGATTTCAGGAAAGACTGTAAGGATGCGGTATTGAAATAATATATTTATATTGTACATTTTAACGAATTGTTCAAATCACAACATAAAATAAACAATGAAAATCTTTAATAATCAGAAACATTTTTGTAGAACTGTCAGAAAAATATTTTGGTTACAACTATTTTAATTACAGGGCATTAGAAAGAAGTGCTCAGAGGACCAAACTCATGACACTCTCTTAGGCTACTTGAGCACTGGGCTGCCAAGAAAGGCTGGATTGGTCTTCTAGAATGCTATTCCCACTTTAAATAAAGCTCCAAATGGCTTAAACGTGGGATCTCTTCAGGAGCATACTGGCTGGCTCTGAATGTCATTACATGGCAGAGGGAGAGGAGTTTTCCAAGAGAGCCAGAGCCCCAACTATTCAGAGCTTTACAGAGGAAAGTCAGTGTCTTCAAATGGCAATTTTAAGCAAATGGGTAGGCAGTGCAGGCTGTGGAAAATTGGTATTATGCACTCCCTGTGGCTTGTACCACTTAGTTGCTGAGCCGCAGAATTTAGCCTGTGTAGAAGCTTCTGGGTGGTACTGAAGACTGGGACTACTCTAAAGGAAATAAAGCTGATGATGTTCACCCAAGCATTCCTTCAACTCAAACTTTGCAATCGTTTGTGTGAGTGCAGTACAAAGGCTAAGGGAAAAGTTCAACGCTTCCAGAAAGCAGAGAAAAGGCTGTAATTGAAGACCTCTCCTCTAGTTTAATGCCTTTGTCACTAGGTAATTATCATGCAGGCAGCTGTTAAAGAGACAAATGCCAGCATGTAGATTTTGCATACAGTGAAAGAAGAATTGATTTTCCCTCATGATCATGTTACAGGTCTCATAAAGCACCATGATACTACTTGCACACTGCTTTGTGTAGCATCTCAAAACTCAGGTTCTTCCCTTGGGACCCAGAAATTTAATCACAGAATAATCATGTTTTTCTTCTTTTTCTTCTTCTTAGCAAATTTACATATAAAATACCTTGGGCAAAATGATACAGTAAAAGCCCATGCTAGTATTACTTCATTGTTTGAATATGACTTTATATATTTATTTTTAAAATCTACTCACTCTCAAATTATACTACCCAAACTAACCTTTTGTATGATATATGCATTTTGCTCCACACAAGGCTGTACATTAGACGTACTGAAATAAAGAATTATGCCTTCCAAGGTTATTTACATTCATCAGGTACGGCATTACAGGTCCGCAAACAGAATGAGCACATCTGTGTCCTAAGGGTCAGTTACAGCAGACTTGGAATTCACTTGTGCTATTATATTGCTCTGTGCATGACAATGACCCTCAGCCTATGAGTGAAACATACTAATAAACACTATTGCTTTGTAACTATGGACTGAGAGACTCTCTGGGCCATTTGTTCTGACTTGCCAAGATTGTGTATTGATACCAATGAGATTGATGGTTTGCACCTGGTTTCAGTGAGCCCCGAGAGATTTCTAATGTTATAACTGGCTATCCAACAGAAACAGTTTGCATGGCCAGCTAAATTCTAATCTCTAGCCAAAATATCATTCTGTGATCCCCAGTTGCAAGATGTGCCATGCATATATTATTGATTTTTGATCTATGAAAAGAAAATACATTATTCCGTGATGCTTAGAAATATACTGACTATAACTTGACTCACATCTTGTCTGTAAAGCCTTCATCATGAATAGTCTTGGGTTGTAACCCATATGCTTATTTTACTTTTGTCACTAATATGTTGTATTACTTTTCTTCTAACATACTACGTATCTATAAATACTTTCCTTATATGTTTTTTGCATTATTAAACAATCACCCTCTTCTTATGAGTATATTTGCAGTGATTCTGGGCATGAACTGACTCAATAATATGGATATTTATTTCCTTTTAAGTAAGCCTAATTAAGCTATCTGTACAGACTTGTTCTGAAGCACTGATAGGGTCCAATTCCTTCAGTGTACAAAAAAAAGTTAACCTTTTGACGGCAAGTATATTACATTAGGTTATTATTTTCTTACTATGCCCTCTATGAGGCACAGAGTCCCTTTCAATATCATTTACCAACTACAGTTTCTTGTACTTATAAAATAATACAAAGAATACAAGTATAAAAGAATAAAATCTGTCTCCCTGATGACAGCAACTTTGGAAGTCTGCCTTATATTTTCTGCAAAATATCACTTAGTAAATAGGAATTACCTTTCTGTGTCCAAAAGATCAGTATCTGATCTATCTCCAAATATCTGTGACCTATCAGATGACAAAATCTGCATCTGATTTCCAGACCCACATTATAAAGCCCCAATTCCAAAAACAAACAAACAAAATGAAGCAGTCACACTCCAGTTGATGGCATGACCAAGCAGAGTAACTCATGTTGTTTCTTATGATTGGACTATGAACTAACATGGTAGAGAAAACTCAATCAAGCTATTAAATTATTTCCTTTCCCAAGAAAGACATAACAACTCCAGTAGAAATTAATATGACATGAGATGCTTCTCAAAAGACATACATGTAGTCATAAGATGAAAATGTTCACATATTCTGAATTATTCATGGTGCACATATCAGAAAATGAGAATCTCGGGGATCATCTTGGAAATATGCTACCAGCAGATGTAACAGACCAATATTGTACCAAACCAGAGGCCTCATTTCACAGCCCAAATGATGCACACAAGGAGCTATATCCATGTGATTCACATCTTCCAGAATTCACATTCAGAATGACTGTCAGAGAGCTTAACTCACTCCCAAATGAAGCACAATCTCAAAGGAAAATATCTGAGAAATATAGATTTTCATTTTCTTCTTTACACCTCTCCCTCATCAATACAATGAATAAGTGGACCTCGACCACTTATAGAAGATCTTATACAGAGTGACCCCCACAACTTATGCTTATTCCCAATTATACATAGTAGCAGGTTTCTGCTTCAAAATCTAGGACTATATGTTTCTTTCCCCAAGTAGGACACTTTGTAATGAGACTAAAAAAAAACAAAAATTATATTTAATGACAAATACAACTGAAGCATTTTGTATTTTTTCCCAATAACATGTAAACTGATAGCGATCAGTAAAAGGGGGTGAGGATGTTGGACTTAATAATATTAGGGTGAGGATGTTGGACTTAATATTAGAATAATAGCTACAGAACTCAAGAACCACTTAATCAACTCCTGGATACTTCCTTGCCCCCTATTGATGCTACAACTAAAAACATGATTTGTAAGAATAAACATCCTACAATAATTAATATATGAATCACACCATAACAGAACAAAAAAAGACGAATGTAGATTTACTGAAGTGTGGATAATTTAGGGGAAGTACTAGGGAAGAAAATAAACATAAGCTGTGGCCTTGATACCAGCTGTACCAGAAGAGGAATATGGTTTGTTTTTCTTCCTCTAAGTTTCCTCTAAAAGAAAGTGAGAGGCTCAAAGAAATAGTGGACTATTTTTGGAAATTATATGGTAGATATCCATAAAGCATGAGTCACAAATGGGAGAATATTTTGGTCACTACAAGAAGCCTTTCTAGTCTTCTTCAGAAAGTCACTAATTGCCATTATTTTACTCCTCTGAGTCCATTTTTATACTGAAAACATATTTACTGAGATTTGCTCAATTTTCCCTGTGACTGATCGATGCAGTGGTACTAAGACAACTGAGAGCCCCATTAAGAGGCTAGAACTCACTGTGCTGGGTGAATCTGTTTTAGCAAACAGGGTTGCAATCTCAGAATTTTCTTACCTAACCCGTCTCTGCACTAGAGTGTCTGATATGTATTACCATTTGGGGGTTCACCTTACCTCTTGGAGCTCCAAACTTGCCTTCTTTTTCATTCAAAACATCTCTTGAATTTAAAATGGCACTGTTATTTGTTTATTGAAGAAAAAACCACCATCCCATATTGATTAACTTCCTTGTCACTATGACTAAATATTGGAGGGAAATCACTTGAAAGAGGAAGTGTTTAATTGATGTGCCATTTCAGAAGGTTTAGTCCATTGTCATGGAGCAGAACGAGGGTAGGATCATGTACTTGAAGAAACAGCTTTTCACCTCACAGCAGATTAAGAAAGAGAATAAAAGAGAATGTTCTCAAGAATAATACATCTGTGAGGATCTGCCCCCGGTTTCCTAGTTCCTCAAGCTAGGTATTACTTCCTAACATTTCCATGCACAGCTCCACCAAATAATTGCTAGCTGGGGACCAAGCATTCAGAACATGATTCTGTTGAAGATATTTCGTACTCAACCCTTAATATTCTCTATTACAAAACATTTACCTGTCAAAAATGATAACATGGTGCAGACACAGCCTGTGAAGCAGTAGTTGATCAGAAGCCACAGGAACCTCAGGCAGAGTTGCTACTGTTATCTTCTTGAATAACACCTGGGATATAAACGGTCACTGAGTCAAGGACATGCATATGCTTTCACCTTGGTGATATCATTAGCTCCAAAGGTTCTCAGGCTCTTTATATGATCTAATCAAATGATATTCTTAGTAATACATTCCTACTTCCCCTTGTCTTATGCCACTACAAACAATTAACAAATTTTATTCAAAACACCAGGCAAAAAGTGGTGCTGATTGTGGTTATAGGAGTAAGCATAGTAGTCCAAACATTTACCAGCCATCCCCTGTTAAAGAAATTACATTAAATCTTAACATGTCAATGTTTATGATAACTTTTATCAGAACTGCTCACTACCCCTAGACATTTAAAAATACTTTATAAATGCTTGTTCTTTGATAAGATTGATCTTTTGATTGACTTGATTTTATAAAATTCAATACTTTGATGAAATATGCTTTTAAAATTTAACTGCTTTGCATTATACTTTGAAACTCAAAAGTATTCTGAATTCTGAGGATAGTATTTAAAATTTGAAGATTACTTCTACCAGAAATATTGAGGTTCTCCAACTCCAACCAAAAAGAACTGTTCCCTAGTGAGATGTCCTTCTGAGCAGGCAACTTGGGATTCTCTGTCTATTTCAATCAAGATGTACTATATAGTATTGATTCTGTAGCTTTCGTTCTTTGTTATAGGATCTCATTTTTGACAAACTTCATCACATAGAACATCCTGATATATGTAAAGGGGAAAGTTAAGCAATTTAAAGGTTCAAAGTTGAGGACCACTTGAATATAAGAACTAGTTGCGACCAGGAGTTGGCACATATCTTTAATCCCAGGATTTTGGAGGCAGAGACAGATTTTCATGCATTCAAGTTCAGCCTGATAAGCAAGTGAATTCTAGGTCAGGAGGACAAGATAGCTACATAGAAAGACCATGGCCCAGAAAAAAACCAAAACAAAACAAACAAAAAGGAACAATTTGGAAAAAATATTTACATTAAAAATATAAAAAAGTATTATTTTTAAATCTTCTAAGCATCACTGCTGCTGGTAAGAATTTTGGCGTAAATTTTCATTTTATTATTATATTGTAAAAGAATTGTCTGTTTTTATTTTATGTGCATGAGTGTCTTGCCTGCATCATGTATGTGTGTGTAGCACATGTGTGTTTGGTACCTGTAGAGACCAGAAAAGGGCACTGGATCTTCTGGAATTGTAGTGACAGAGGCTTATAAGATACCTTGTAGGTGCTGGGGCAAAAGTCTATTGTTTTACAACAGCACTTAACCACAGAGACATCGCTCCAGCCCCTTGTTGCTACTATTACTTTTTTAACCACAGAAAAGTATTTAAGTCACTATCCTTACTGGGATACTTAATTTTAATGACGCACTATTTAAGTTATAAAAATATAAAATATCTTTTGTAGAAAAATATTTTATACCATTATAACTAACATATAAAAATCTGTTGCTTGAGAATGAAGCTATAAATCAAACTATCATTTTGCATTTATGATATTTACAAAATCACCTTCTTGTCTATCTAGAGCTAGTTATTGTATTTTAAAATTTCTTTTAGAATTATCACTTGTTTCAATCTAGCATAAACAAAAACTTCAACATGAGATCATTAGCTTTCCAGGGAAGATTTTAATATTTAAACTTTAATTTTTTTCTGTCATACAGTATCAAAATCATTCCAAATGTCACTGTATACTTGTCCAAGTTATAAAAAAAAAATTCGTGTTAATGTTTGATGTTGTCTGAAATCTTGTTTCATATGTATAGTATATACTAAATCTCCAAAAAGTAAATATGCTCTTATATTAGTGTGACATTGCTGGACAGAGGAGAAAACTTTTAAATTTGTTTTAAATATGAAAGAGACGAAAGAGAAATCAAAAATGTTTCTCTGTTGCTATTCACAGACAAATTCCTAAGTAAATACAACTATTTGTCTTTAGCTTTATTATTGTAATGACCTATTTTTTTCATAATAAATTTTAAAAGAATTGAGTAAAGGAAGCTTTAAATTTTAAACTTTGTTTTACAGTTTTCTGATACAAGCAATGCTAATTGCCTTTATGTGGCAAATGTTAAGCTTATATTAGATTTTGATCATTATGGAGCTTACAGAAACACTGACCTTGAACAATTTCCTTTAGAGACACTGGCATATAGATGTAACAGAGAGCAGATGGGATGTGATAATTTCCTACTTCTAGTTAAATACTGTGAAAAAGGTTGTAGTACTTGAGGATGATTTCATCCATATTTACATCACATCTGCTGTGCATGTTTAGAAGTAATTCACTAAATTTGTATAGTTTTAGGATTTTCTAAATTGGTACACATAATTTGACCTACTGTACTTTGAGCAATCACATAGTTAGAGGAAAAAAGCTTAGCTAATTAAAAAGGGGTGGGGGGAAAGATTTGAAGTAGAATAGTGAAACCTAAACTTTTCTTCTGTTATTAACATTATCTGCTAATTGAAAACCCATAAACATAAAAAGATAGATATACAAAAATCATTAGTTGAATTTATTTGCTGCTATGGATAGAATGATTTTATCATTGTGTCACCTTCCCTTGATGATAAATAAGGACTGGAAAATAGGATGAAATACATCCTTTTTTCCCCTCTAAGTCGCTTTTGCTCAAATGATTTTAATGCCACAAGAGAAAAGCCATCTAAAACAAACACAATATGGAAAAAGAAAAATGGGAAAAATAAAGCAAGGATAGAAAGGAAGTAAGAGAGGGAGAAAGAGAGAAGATAGAGATGTTTTGAATGAGAAATGTCTACCATGGAGGGTGGGGGATCTCTGCTAACACCATGGCCAGTAGAGTGAAGATCCCCAGAAGACAAGAAAGTAGATCAGTTCAACATGACTCTGTAGCTGGTGTTGGTTCAGATTTTGAGAGTCTGACCCTAAGTATTTTATTTTAGGCATATTTCAGCACAGCATAATTTGATGAAGTATATCTAGTATGGTTTTGCACACACAGCACAAGAGTGACCATACTATTAACCATGTCCTCTCCCAGCCTTCTGGATGGACAACATGTTTTGCGTCCCTCCCTTTGAAGTAATAACTCTGTATGTTTAACATGCCTATTTTCCCTAGGGTCTAGTCCTTATCTGTGAACACAAGGAACTCCATTCCTCCCAACATCAACATCTGCTATTCTGCTAAAGAAACAGAAATAAAATAACTCTTAGTGATACACTGGTATCCCCACAGATTAAAGCATAGCTCCATCATCATCAAAGAAACTTCTTGAAGTAAATGGTGGTTAATACAGAGATCCACAGCTGGACAATGTGCAGAGAGTAAGAAATTTAGGATCACTGAGCCCTAAACAGGATGTCTTTATAAATTCTACCACTCAAGGCTCAGGAATCTATGAAAAGAGGAGGCAGAAAGACTAGAAAATCCAGAAATAGTGGACTATTCCAAAGAAACAGCATCTTTCAGAAACAACAGTATTGAAACCCGTATGGACATACAGAGACTGCAACAGCATGCAGAAGACCTGCATAGCTTTAAACCAGAAACAATCCCAGCACTGAGAAAGGTAAGTTAACATCAAGTCCCACCTCTAATCAAGCAGCTGATTGCAATTGGTACCTGTTGGTAAAGGGAAAATCAGTTATCTCTCATGGAATATTACTGACAATGGCATGTCTCTGGGTATATCAACCATACTCCAAAGAAGGCCCCATGCCCAGCAATAGTTAGCTAATATAATATGAACCCTATGTTGTTGTTTTTTTTACATATTTGTTTTGTTTTGATACTTTTTGACTCATTTTTTTTTTATTTTAGTTTGTTTCTTTGTTTTGATTTTTTTGTTTTCTTTTCCTTTTTCTTTTTTTAAGAGAAAGAACATTAAGTCAAGTTGGTTAGGAAGGTAGGAATGATCTTTGATGGATTAAGGAAGGTGAAAGAATCTAATCAAAACATCCTATGTAGGATGATTTCTAAGTTAAAACAAGACTGTAGATATACTTTTTTTAATTCCAAAGCATTGCATTTTTAATTTTCCATATTTGGAGGTATTACAGTGTAAGAAACATGTGCATACAATGTGTAATTCTCAAACCAATTTAACTATCATTTCTATTGATTTAAACATTTGTGCCCTTTTTTGTGTGTTGAAACTTAAGCTCCTGCCCACTGTTCTCTTTTTTCCTTCTATTGAAAATAGATTTTTTTCTCTTATGTATTATATATCTTGATTCCAGTTTTCCTCCTTCTAATTGTAAATGTATAAATAAATAATATTTTTAATTGAAATAGAATAAAATCCCTTTCATTTCTCCCTTTATTCCATCTAACTTTCAGGAACCCTTTCTACACCTCCTCCCACCTCCTTATTTCAATTTGATAGCTTCCTTTTCTTTGGTTATTATTGGTTTATAGATGTACACACACACATAAATGCACTTGAATATACACACACACGATGTGGGGATTTTGTGAACTTTCAATTATATTTATCTCAATGGCATATTCTGGAACGGAAGATATAACTACAGGATAAATTTAGGAAGTGTTAGGACTGAAATCACTCAAGAAGATGCTGAGAGACAACTGTGGACGCCCGCCTCGCCTGCAAGGAAGATGCCACACACAGGATTCTTCTGGTTCACGCTTTATTGAGGACAGCCGTTCAATTAGGTGTTGAGAGCGAAGACCCTGATTGCAAAAAGCACCCTGCTTATATAGAGCATAGGGCTACGTGACCGTCAATGATTGGATACTTGTCCAGACCCTCATTAGCATGGAGGGAGGCGGCAAGGACTGCTCTCCTGCGCCTGCGCTGTAACTTGTTTACTCCAAATGCAAGCAATTACTCCAAATGCGAGCAAGAAGAACCTGGAAGCAGGAAACCGGCGCCATCTTGCAATGGCGTTTCAACTCGGCTCCCAACATCTCCCCCTTTTATATTAAATTAAAGCCTATTGTTTAAGTGTTGCTAACCAGGCTGCAGGGGAATGTCTCACATCAAGGGCAGCAAATGCTTGAATAATCATGGCATTATCTCGCTGTCTCTGTCTATACATTTTACAAAAGTACCAAAAGCATATTAATACAGAAGCAATCATAATTCCCATAGTTCCCAGACCAGCCCATTCTTTGAGATACATGGTAACCCCAGAGTCCAGTTGACATGGATAATGGCCAGTCTTAGGTCCCTCATAGTAGCATCAAATTGTGATGACCAATCCATCTTGAGATATTGAGAAAGTTCCCGTGACAAATTTACAGAAACAGTATAATTATGATATTGAACAGATGTCACACATAAACCAAGCATCCTCCATTCACAACCTAATTGAGCCAATTGCCATAATACGATTTTCCCCTATACCACTATTTTGAGAGTCATAAGGCAAATAGGCAAGATCGTGTTGCCAGTGTCTCTCAGGAGTGGGCCCTGGCTGTTGCCTGGGTCGTGAAAGGCAGAGCCTGCAGCATGCAGTACGCTAGCCGGGAGGCCTCACAGCTACATCTTCCTCACCCCTGCACATCCAGCCCAGCTTAGGTGTCGTGGAAATCTTTCAGCAGGGTTCTTCTCCGCTGCGCTGCTATGTGCATCTGGTTTTCCAAGTCCCCTCTGTCATAGCTGTCTGCACGCTCAACTTTAACCATACAAGCAAAAATGACCGCGCCTAGTGCAGGGTCAATCTCATAAAACAGCATACCTCTCAGAAAGAGTCTGGATCCACTTTCGTCCCGCGCTCCAGTTCTGAATCCTCCTGAAAACAGGGGTCTTCGCCGGTGCTGAGCTGATGGTCAGGTTCCCGGGTTTCGGCACCAAAAGTGGACGCCTGCCTCGCCTGCAAGGAAGGACGCCGCACACAGGATTCTTCTGGTTCACGCTTTATTGAGGACAGCCGTTCAATTAAGTGTTGAGAGCGAAGACCCTGATTGCAAAAAGCACCCTGCTTATATAGAGCATAGGGCTACGTGACCGTCAATGATTGGATACCCGTCCAGACCCTCATTAGCATGGAGGGAGGTGGCAAGGACTGCTCTCCTGCGCCTGCGCTGTAACTTGTTTACTCCAAATGCAAGCAATTACTCCAAATGCGAGCAAGAAGAACCTGGAAGCAGGAAACCGGCGCCATCTTGTAATGGCGTTTCAACTCGGCTCCCAACAGACAACAAACGAATTCTGGGGTCATCATCATGAGAAGATGGCAATGAGGACGGGCAAGCACACAGGCCTTTTAAGCGGAACAGGGAGTCTTTAGGGCATCTTTCTGATTGGTCAGGACATTGGTGAGGTACACAGGCTCTTACTGGATTGGCTCATTACATTAGTCGGAGAAGTGAGGGACGTGACTGAGCAACTATTTCAGGAACTTAGTTCTAGTCTAACACCATTGTGATTGGCTGGCAGCTGGCTTCAGGACTTCCTGAGAATTACTGGGGAATTCCTTTCAGGGACCCTCTGGACCTATTGTAAGTCTGACTTCAACCAAAATTCCATTAATCACCTGACCTTCATAAGTCCCGACATTAGCAAGAGGGCCACAATGTTTCTTAAGAGTCTCCTGGAATCAGTATCAATTCAGACCAGTGTCTAATAGACCCCAGAAAGTTTGTCTTCTTTTTCCAGCATACAGTTACCATTGTGTGACAAAATTCCATTAATCACCTGACCTTCATAAGTCCCGACATTAGCAAGAGGGCCACAATGTTTCTTAAGAGTCTCCTGGAATCAGTATCAATTCTGACCAGTGTCTAATAGACCCCAGAAAGTTTGTCTTCTTTTTCCAGCATACAGTTACCATTGTGTGACAAAACATTTCCTGGGGAGACACAATATGCATCTTTACTGACCCCAGAGAGGGAGTCCAGAACAGACCAATGTATGGATACTATTGAAGTCCAACTTGGAGAACCAGTGGGTTAAATTGGGGTTACTTAAAGGAATATGGGTGAGTGGTTATTTACAGTTTAAGTGACACAAAACAGCTGAATCACCAACGCATGAGTGACAGTTCAAAAAGCTGGAAACAAAGCACCTTGCACTTCCGACAGGCAGCTTAACAGGGAGGAGAGTATCCTTTCTACGTGCTTCAGTTGATCTTTTCCAGGCAATATGTCTGGTTTCTGCATTTTCCAAGCAGCTGGTTTGGTCTCCGAGTCTTCTTTGCAGCTCAGCTTTCATCAGCCTGAGGGGTACTCTCTTCTTTTATGGCTTGCTCTGGCAGGGAAAGACCTAGCAAATCTGGTCAATTTGGGGGATTTTTCTGAAGCTATTTTGAGTTGTTTACCTTCATGCTTAAGGAAATTGCCTGCAGGAGGAGTGTTTCACCCTTGAAAGAAACTGTTTCACAACACTGGACCCCCTCCTTCTCCTACTCCTAACATATTTTTCCATCTGCCTCTTCAAAAATAATCCCCAAGCTGTGGAGTAAGTGGCTATAAGTGAACACCTATGTGTGACAAGTTACTCAGGCAACAACCACATGAGTCAGAAAGATGAGACAAGACAGGTAAGACAGAACAAAGTAAGGCAGGACTCTATGTTACACAAATTGGCATCTGCAAGGCCCTTGCCTTTGAGGGTAAAATTAATTTACCTCGGTCAGGAAAAAAAAACAAGAGTCTGTTAAAATATAATGTAAAAAAAGGCAGTAAGGAAAAAAGGCCGAGAGGGATTAAGAATTCTTTCCTAAGAGTTGAGAGAAGTTGTTTCTCTTATATCCTGAGCCATTTGTGTAGGATCCAGATTTACAAAGACAGTTGGGCAACTTACTTTCTTGTCTAGTAAATTTTATAGCAGGAATTGAGGAAGTCTTGACTATTCATTAGCAGTTAGGCTCCAGGTGTCTAAATGACAAATCTTAAATCCCTGGGAATCAGGTTCCAAACAGTCTTTGTGTGATTGTTAAAATTTCAGAAGTTAGCTTTGTTTCATAGTTTTGTCTCTACAATAGGCACTTTTGTCTCTACAATCATTTCACCTTTTAAGGAAAGATTTCTGAGCTGTACCAGTATGAGAGAAAACCCAGAACTGCTTGTTCCAAATAGCAGCTGTTCATCTGTGTGTGTGCATGTGTGTGTGTGTGTGTGCGTGTGTGTGTGTGTGTGTGTTCTGTGTAAATATTTAGAGATTTAATCATATTTGCCTGTGTAAACAATTTTTATTTGATGGTTTTTAGTCTGCAATTATTTAAAATTTTTAAATATTTCTAACAAATACTTATTAACATTTATTTTTTAACATGAAAATATTTTAGGCCAAAGACACATATTATATAATAAAAGAGAAAATGAAAAAAAATTTACATGAAATGGTTATTTATGAGAAAAAGTTCTTGCTTGTTGAAGCCACCTTGAGGCACCAAAAGCAAAAGCTAAGTTTTCTTTAATGCTAAAGACACTGCCTTGGTAATAATTGAGATGTAGTGCCTAGGGGCATCCTTTTATATCATCCAAAGGCTCTTCCTTTTAAAAAAAAAAATCCAGGTAAACAGATTCTAAGACTTGTGACAACAGATGGCAAAGTAGTTTTAAGTATAGAATTCAATTTCATAAAACAAAAGTAAATTCTAAATATTGTGGATAAAAGAAAATATATCCTACAGCATGTCTTTGATGATATATTTATTCAAGTGGTGTTATTTAAAATAAATCTGCTGGTGTATTTAAAAATATATCACAAAGAATTTATACCTCTGATGAAACTATTATCCAGGGCATACACTAATTGAAAAATCAGAACAAACTTTCTTTTGCATTATTTCATACTTACCATTTATATTCAGCTTATAGTGCCAATCTTAAGTGTGAGAACTTGCAATATCTGTGATTTTTAATGAGTACTCAATCCTCTACTTTTTAACTATGTTTTGTGTGTGTGTGTGTTTGTGCGTGCACTATTTTGGCTACTTGCTCATTATGGTAAGTCATCAAGTTGTATAGTAATGACACAATTTATTTAGTAAACTATTTTAATAGATTGCAAAATGCCTCACCTGTTTATGGTTTTGAAAATAGTAATTATTGTTATGCAATTCTTGATTTATCCCAATCTTAAGTCTAGATTCTTTTAAGGCTATTTATTGTATTTGTAAAAATATTTTTATTATCTTTAAGTTTAATGAATATGACATTCAGATAAAAGAATGACTATGACTATCATATTGTGAGGATACAAATTAACAGTATTCACAAATGCCAATGCTTATCCAATGTAATAATTTTTACTCAATCTATTTTCATTATTTCTCCATAATACATATGAATTTATTTTATTTTCTGTGTACGAGTGTTTTGCTTGCATGTATATATGAACAATATATGAGTTTCTGGTTTCTCAGAAGCTATAAAGGGGCATTGTATCCTTGGAACTAGAGTTATAAATGGCTTTGAACCACCTTGCAGGTGCTGGGAATTGAACTAAAATCCTCTGGAAGAGCATTAAGTACTCTTCGCTGCTGAGCTATCTCTCCAGCAACTACACAGTTCATTTAAAGAGTGATTTTCCAGACTGTGGAGATGGATCGGTGTAATAAGTACAAGTACAAAGATTTTAGTTTCAAAATGCGGAATCCACATAAACAGCACACACCTCTCCAATGCTAGGTATTCCTTCAAAAGATGGGAAGGAAATATCAAGAATTCTGTAAGCTGACCTGCACTGCATTTCTGCACACATACACATGTACACATGCACACAGAGGTACCACACACCAAGCGCACACACACACACACACACACACACACACACACACACACACACACACACACACATACAAACACACACTTGAAATTAAAATGACTTCCATGTGATTTTTTAGTTTATTATCATGGAAATTTTAGGTATTAGATCTTTTAGGTTTCTGAATAATTGTCATGATGTTAAAAAACTTACAGCATTTCTAATTTGAGTCTCTTTATATTTATGCTTAATTTTTCTAATAAAAATTAAAAGAATGTTAACTTTAAGGAGCTTATAATTACATGCATCCAAAATATTATAAAAGCAAGTATAAAAGATAAAAGTCAGAAAAAGTATGTGAAAGACACAGGAAATTTCTGGATGAATGAATCTGTAGGTCTTGAAATAAACCATCTCACTTGGACCAGATTCAATCAAGGTAAAAGTATCTCACAAACAGGGCTCATGTTTGTTCATATGTTCCATGTTAATACTGACCACGTTGTCTATTTATTCCTTTACTCGAATCTCTTTCCACACAAGAAAAATCCTAGCAGAGACCAACTAGACTGAAAAAGAAAATAGTCTTTATTTAAAACTGATCTCATAAAACTCTGGCTGGAAATTACCCCCTGACAAGCTCTGGGAGAATGCTTCCAGATCCTATGTGATTTTGGGAGCATAAGTGGAGCAAACGTTTTTATGTGTCCTGGTAAACAGGAAGATGATTAAAAGGGAAAAAAAAAAAAAAAAAAAAAAAACGAAACAGAGGTCCCAGATAACAGGTTACATTGTAGCAAAGAGGAAGAATATTTCTGGTCCAGATGGATATCTGATGATATTGACACTTTCTCAGGGCATCCAAATGACACCACCTTTCTAACAGTGTGGAAGAGAACTATGGTGACTGCTCCAACCCTACAACTAGTAATGCTGTAAACTTACAAATTAACAATCCCCTACATTTTACTTTACATTTTACTTATTATCCACCTGGATAATAAGATGATAGTCAGCTGGGCACGATCATGGTGTTCTGCTTACCATCCAAATCAGACTGGTACCTCTCCTCCTTATTGGTCTGATAGGTCAGTTGGATAAACTTCTCGTTTCCTTTCCTCCTTTCCCTCCCTCTCCTCTCCCCTCTCTCTCTTCTAACTGCCTCCAAGTGAACTGGAGCAAAAAACTCCTGCCCTGCATCCTGTACTTACCAACCCTTTGTGACTATGTTAGTTGACTACACTCCTAAGGAGGTCTCCCCTGATCTTTATATTATTCTTCAGGGAATGCAACACCTCCTAAACTACACCAGGACTGTGCTCGCACAAGATTGCTTGATCTGCTTAACAGCCTGGCCCTTACTATGTCAGGTTATGAGTAAAACTTCCAATAACTATGTTGTCCCACCTGTCTGCATGTCTGCTCCCTGAAACTGCTATTATTTTGGGAGTGATGACTAGAGATACCTTGTTTCTTTTCATTGCAATTTACCTCCTGTTAGTCTCATCTTTCTGCTTTGTGTAATGCTAATCTCCCTGTTTTTTTTTTTTTTCCTCCGGAGACAGAGTTTCTCTATTGTAACTCTGGCTATCCTGGAACTCATTCTGTAGACCAACTGGCCTGGAACTCAGAGATCTGCCTGCCTCTACCTATGGAGTGCTGCGATTAAAGAAAGGCACATGCCACCACCTCCCAGATAATCTCACTGTTATTCTTAACTTGGAAGCTTATTTTGCTCCCACAGGAACTTGGTTTGCCTGTACTACAGTCTTATCCATGGTATGACCTCAGAACATCAGTTTTATGTATGGTTGTAAATGTACCCCTGCAAAGTGTATGTTTGTTCAGGACCAGAGGGAACTCACCTTTTACTCACCTTTGGATAGCCCAAGAGAGATACAGGAGGGTTGTCCCTCTCTTCTTTCCAATGATAATAGGAATGGGCACTGACTGCTACCTGACATGAAAAGATCCAAATCAGAGGAAAAGTCAGAAAAAAAAAAGTTATCAGAAAGATGCAGCTATCAATTGCCTTCATTTCTACTTTGATAAACTCCATGCCCAGGAATAGTCTCTAGCAGTACTAGTTCTCCAAAACCAGCAGGGGTTGGAGGTAGTGTTTATGTTCCAGGGAGGACTTCGTGTGACACAAGGAGAAGTTTGTTGCTTCAAATCAAGTAAATTCTAGTACCATAAAATTTTTGATTAGAGTCCTGGCTAATAACCCTTTTCACTGCTCTGGCTGGCCCCTTATTCCTCTGTTTTATAGGACTCGCTCTGGGGCCATGTATATTAAATGGTCTTTTAAAGTTCATCAGACAAAGAATTGTCTCAGTTAGACTAATGATGCTCAGGATTCAGTATTTACCACTTAGCCAAGATCAAAAATTTGAAAGTAACTAAAGAAATATGGGGATGAAATGTAACATCATTCTGTTGTGTCTCCATTTTGTGTTTGATAAGATAGTTCTCTGCCCTCTACCACACTCCCCCAAGTGGTTACACTTGCCTTGGCAGTACATTTCATATTTCCATGGCCTTGAATATGGTCCAGATTATTAGCCAAATAATTGTATCTACCAAAATAATTGGTGCGTTCTGTTTACAATAACTGCTCTGCTCTGCCAGGAATAAGCATTTCAAAGATACAGTGACCCTCATTTAATTTTGATATAATTCTGTTATTTTACCTTTAAAAATTCTGTATCCCAATAAGAAGCTCAAGCCTCTGGGCTCAAGCCCATTCTTGGCCTGGTCATCAGTTAGAAAGTCTTAAAATGTATAATTGTCTTAATCAGCATGTTTGTCAACAGCTGTCTTGCATGGATCATTACTCATTGTGGTTTTGTCTTACATTCTCTGATCATTAATGAGTTTGAGCACATGTTCCATGCTCCCCAGATGATCTTCATACCTTCTTTTGTGGAAGTTTTATTCATGTTTGCCAGTAGTTTACTGTTTGCCAGGACTCAAGTTTTGTTCTACTTGGTATTAGAGTTCTTCATCTTAACCTGTTCTTGAATTAAAAATATGCAAATATCGTTATCTCATCATTGACTCATTGTTTTACCCTCTTGATTTTCTATTGTATTATAGAAGTCAATGTACACTCTAACAGTCAAATATGTGAAAATGGTTCATATTTAATTGCATATCATATTCACATGAATAATGCAATGTTAATTCAAATCTGTAAACATAAAGTTTTTTTTCTGTGCATACTAGAATATTTAAATAGCCTAGTGAGAACATTTTTTTTTTAGTCACTAGAATGTTACAGAAATGGTTGATTTACTACAATTGCTGTGCTCGCTAGTCTGGTCTGAAAAAAACACCTCCTTCATTTTGGCTTTCCATAGTTATTGTGGTGTTTTAAACATCCATTACACTCTCTGTAGAAATAAAGGCTAAGTTGTGACGAAGCAAAACAATAAATATACTAAGCTAGGGAACAGAGTAAAGAAATAAGGAGCAGATAAAACTGTCTTTAGTTTGAAATTTTAAAAACGGCTCCACAAATTTACCAGCATGGAATCTTTTAAGATATGGAAATTTATTAGCACTGTGGTTTTTACATCCAATTGCTTTAAGCTTCTTATACATATATACAGACTAGTAAATGCTAAGCAGTATCTGTCAAGAATACAAGTCACTTTTCCAGGAGATATATATGTTTTGGTACTGTTATATAAGGACTTGCTAAATGACAATGGATTGTAGGCCACATTTTTATCCTTATTCTTCAGAACTGCAAGTATATTCATTACATTTACCATAAATTCACAAAATTCTACTGGATATTAAAATAACTTCTTAATTCCAAGTTTTGCAAGGATAAGATTTTTTAAAATAGGAAAATATATTTGTTTCTGAAAGAATGTCACACTTGAAAGGTGTGTACTGTATTGTCATAAATATAATTGTGCCAGAAAAAATCTTTACATTTCAATCTATTAGGAATGAAAAAAATGACATGCAAAGAATTTTTAATTTACACCCTACAGATCCCATCTCTAAATATGAGTCATGATATGACAGATACTCTGATCTCAATATGTAGGTTTTCATTTTAAATCATAGGTCTCCAGAATTCCACAAAAATCATCCCTAAATAGTTTTTTCTCCTATTTAAGTTCCTTTCAAAATCCTGTGAAAATGGACAATAGATCTCTAAAAGAACTAGGAAATAAGATCTGTTTCTAAAGTGTTTATTTTTAAATGAGGACCTAAGTTTGAGGCCTCAGAACCCATGGCAACAGGCTATAGTGGCACGTGCTTATAATATTAAGGCAGATGTGGAGACAAGTGTATCGCTGGGGTTCACTGGCAATCTGGTTAAGCTTCATTGATGAGCATGAAGCCAATGAGAAATCCTGTCTCAATGAGCATGAACAAAATTCCCTCAGATGACTCCAGAGTTTGTCTTCTTGTCTCTACCTACATGCATGAACATGTAAACATGCAGCTACATTTAAACTTACATCTGCAGACACACAAATATATGCATACATATATACATGCATATACCCAAGTATATCTCTGCAAGATTTTCTCTTGCATTTGATCTTCTTTTGTACCTATCTGTGACTATTTACTCACATTTGCTGTCATAATTCAACAAAATTAGAAAAGGGGACAGCATTTCAAAAGTATTTTAAGGGAGATTTGAGTAATTAAATAAAATATTGCTATAGTTTTGATAAAAAAATAGAATGCAAGTGTAGTTGTATTATATGTTCATAAGTTTTCCAAAGAGCATATTTTGCTCATATCATCGTCAGAGAAAATCATATTGTTAACTTCAGCTTCAAGGGGAGCGAGTATCTCTGTCCTAGCCAGTGTAATTTGTGAAATAGGAATACTTCGTATATTGATGAGCAGCAATTAGGCTTAACAGAGCTTAAACAGCTTTGAAATAAAGTGTTTCTTATCTTGTTTGAATCATGTTTGTATTCAAGTGTAATGTTTCTAAGTGTTGGGCTGGGGATATATCTTAACTGAAAGGCACATGGTGGAGATCTGAGATCAAATCCACAGAACATATATAATAATAATAATCATATCATATGAATATTGGTAATCTCAAATTCCCATGACAAGATCATTGGGCAGAGAAAGGGGAAGCTATAGAATCTTGTTGGTTAGTTAGGATTTTCAGCTCATCAGAGAAGCAACAAGAGCTTGTCTCAAAAGAATCTCAAAAGGTAGGACAGACACCAAAGTTTGTATTCTTTCAAATGTATTTTTGCAGGCAAGCACCTTCACTTACACATGAGGATATAGACACAAGCGCACATACACATTATACAAACACACAGACACAGACATACACACACACACACATACACATTTCTAAGTGTTGTAGAGATGTTTCTGTGTCCAAATATGAATAATTGTGCTATTGTGGCTCATAATATGCTCAAGAAATTATCTACCTCTACATAAAAAGGTTCAATAAAATATTTGATTCTTTTAAATGTGAAATTTATAGACTTTCTGTGCCATGGGGAATTTTAAATTTTCCTTGGGCAAGAACTGTCAAAATCCTTGCCATGTAAAGAAAGCTATTTGTGGAAAATCTAGTTTTGCTCCTTAGATTGACTTTGTTTACTATTGTGGTCTATAGCCTCTGGCGTTGCCCACTCAGTCTCCGTATTCCAGCTCTTCTCCAAACACATCAGAAGTATTAGACAGGGGCACAGCTTTCACAAACAACTTCCATCTGGTGCAGGTTTAGAGCCCAGCATTTAGTGTTAGGAATTGAACCACCCCTCTGATTTGCAGGCCAGATTTATGGTTTCTTTGGCAGTTCAAGATTATAGAAACTAACTTGGATTTGGATATGTTTTCTTTTATTTAGCAAAATGGACCAGTGAGCCCAGCTAGAGTTCTTGTCTAGACAATGAACTAGATTGAGCTTGTCAGTGACTGAGGACATTTTTTTTTCCTGATTCCTATTCATTCTTTAAATTATTGGTGGTAAGGTCTATAATCTGAATATTATATGCTTTGGTGAGAAGGTAGATGTCATTAGAAATATGTTGTTTGTCTTTGGACTGTTTCCTATTTTCTGACAGTTGTACACAGAGGCTTTTGAAAAATCCATGTAGTTTGAATCATTTGCTAAAATAGCTTTTTCACAACCACCTGTTATAATGAATCTTTTAATTCAATATTCTCACAATAAACTGTTCTGAGTAAAACCAGAAGTCAATACAGAATTATATTTTGAGGTTTATACAGTACTATTATAAATTATCTCCTGAGTATTGTGGCAAGCCACTAAGAATAACAGTTAACATTATAGTATACCAAATATTTTCTCTGAGATACCAAATTAGATTTTGATGACTTCTGTCAAAAACAATTAGCCATTTATACGTACTTCATCTTGCTTTTGATGTAATTTATTAAATCAGAAACTAAACCAAACAATTTTTGATGTATTACACTTAAGGACATTTCAGGATAAAATATTACATGTGTAAAGTGATGGTTAAAAATGACAGAGAACTAGGCTTTAGGCAATTATTTCATTAATCTGTCTTATAAAACATTATATGGCATAGACAAACTTCTGATTGTCAAGCCAATGTACCATTGGAATATATATACATCTTTCATTATAGCAATGATAAGATAATCAAAACTTAGACACAAGCTACTTCTATCACCATCATTTTAACTATAATAGAAACATGATACCAGACATTGCAAAAGTGCTACAGGGTAATCAAATGCTTCTAAACTATTTAATAAGAGCAGAAGTTTTTAAATATATTTTACAAATATTTGTTTAATTTTAAATTACATTATAGGAGTGTATGCATATGGTATGTGCACATGAGTGCAGGTGTCGGCAAAAGCCAGATGATAGTATTGAATTCCTTACAGATGGAGTTATAGGCAGTTATGAGCCATCTGATGTGTGTGTGTCTGAGGACTGAATTCTCAGACCTAATGCAAGAGCAATATGCACTCTTAACATTTGATATACTTATTAGCCCTCAGAAAGTTTCAAAGGGAATGAAAATAATCTTTGACAGTGATCCCTTCCATATCTCCAGGTATACAGCAAATTTGTAAAAGTCAAATTTGCATTCATGACCTCAGTAAGACAGCATAGACTCATATTTTACTTATGTGAAAGATCTAGTTCTTAGAAGGCTAATATTCTGTTTCTCATGGTTTTTGGATGTTTTCTGCAGATTTCATTTACCTGAGAACTGCTATGATATGAGTGTCTTTCAGCCAAATTTAAAGATGGAATCTTAATCCTTAAGAGAATAGTACTAAGAAATATTCCATTTGGGGAGATGACTTGTTTATGATTATGAGTTCCTCATTACTGACATAAGAACTATTATAAAGGAAACACAAAACTGGAAACAGAACTCAGTAAAACTCCAATGGCAAGGGCAGTAGCCACCAAAATCAATAGCAGTTTGATGACTATTTTGTCTCTAAATCAAATATCAGTTGGGTATATTATTTTATTTAAAAAATTATTCGTTTGGATAGAAATTAGTTGTATGGTCTTTTCTACTTCTACAACTTCCATGAAGTCCATATTTATACAAAACAACCAATGTTCACCTTTCTTAAATGTCAAATATAATTCTGAGAGTATTTGTGTTCTGTGTGCCATTGAAATACCACTAAAGGCGAATTATTGTATCACAATACATATTCTCTTCTTTCATCATATCACTGCTATTAAAATGTTTAATTGTAATATTTGATTACAGAGGAATATTTGATCTTTTAATCCAGCAGCATGGCTGCTCTAGGGTAGAAAGAATATTGGTATATACTTTATACCCAGGATTCAGAAAGCAGTAGTAGCACACACCTTTAGTCTCAGTCTTCTGAAGGCAGTGGTAGTGTAAGCCTTTAATCGTAGCACTTGGTAGACAGAAAGCAGAACTCAGAAGGAGTCAGTGTCAGACAGGACGTGACATCTGAGATGAGTCTGTGAAGGGCAGGCAAAGTGACAAATCAAAGGAAAAGATAGCAGAGTGAATCAGAGTGAGGACACATCCAACTCTCATGAAAGAAAAGACGCTCTCAAATGAGAGTCAGGCAGAAGAACAGAACATAGGCAGCATGAGGCACCCAGTCTGGGCACAAGGCACAGAAAAAATGAGGCAGTCTGATGGAGGAGAGATACAGAGGCAGAAAAGCATAAGGCAAAGAAGCAGAGAGGTGACTGAAGTATTTAGGGGCAATGAGAGCTCAATGAAACACAGTAGCAGTCTGACGAGTCTGAGTTTTGAGACAGCTAGTTGGTGTGGCTCAGTTGGCAGTGAGTCTCAGAGGTTTAAATGTTTTAGATTATATGGAGACTGTGGCTGAAGCCTTCCAGATCTAGGTTTAAGACTAGATTGTACAGAGGGCAAAGTGCTCCTGGGCTCCAGGAATAGGACCAGTGATTTTATTAGACAAAATAATTAATAACTTATGATCTGCATTTAAATAAAATGATGGTAGTATTTTTCATTTTATTTTCCATATTCCAGATAAAATCTCTTGAATTTTCAAAACATGATTGTTGTCTGTTCAAATAAGAGATTCTTCACCCTCTCTGATTATATTGCTCTTCATCTCAGTAACAATACATTTTCTTCCATAATAAACATGTTTAAAGGTATCAAGTGTTTGGATACTTACACAAGAAAGTACTTTATTTTCTTTATTTCACAGCTATTAGATACTTTCCAATTACAACACATAATTTATTTGTTTTTGACACTACTCCATTGGATTTAAAATGTCTTTTTTTTTTTAAACTCAGTTATTCTCTATCTGGTTAATGACTTCTTACTACACATTGAAACACATTGAAGATGGTAATAGTGGTCATACTGATAATGATTTAACTAAGAATCAAGATGACTGCAATTATTTATGTCTCTAAGAATTTCATCTGCGTTTTTTGATGCAATTGAGTTGACAAGATTGCCCCTTAAGGAAACTGCTGTTATATTACTGGTCTGATGTACCAACTTAATTAAACCAAAAAGAAAAAGAAAAAAAAATCAGTGTTACTCCCTCCGTTCCTCAAGATTTGCAGGGTTGGAAGATCTGTCACTTCCTTCCCAACTTCTTTGCTGTAAAACCAATGTTACTACTTTTTAGCTTCCCTCATCATGGTTGTCCTCCAAAATATTTTGTAGAACATAAGCACATGGATAAAATACTTTTAATTGTTGGTATGCTTAACTATAATGGTGACTTTTGCAAATGTAAGGAAAATGTGAGTTTCCTCTTTAATAAAATCTTGGGAAAATATGGTCTCCATAATTCAAAAAGTAGTAGGACTTCTCAACTGACTATGGAATATTCAGTGGATAATTGGCAGTTGGTTTCAGGAACTATCTTTATCTGTATACAGAGGGCACTGAATGACATTTGCATATAACATGAAAATTTTACTAGTAGCACAGTTACAGTTATTACCAAGGTGTACTATTAATTCCCTTGCCTCAGCTTCAATTTCTGTAGTTTATAATTAAAACTTAACTGTAGAAATCCAATTGAAGTTCTTACCTTCATTTGCATCTGTATCTTCTTATCATCAAGTGAGGACATCTAGACATACTTTAGCATTCATTGCATAACACTGAGATTTTAGTACAGCACTAGTCAAATTAATAGTTTATAATTTATGCTTTAGCTTTGTGTATCGTAAATGCTTTGAAAATGCTCTTACTACTGACACTTGTTACAATATCCAGATGGATCTAAATCACTTACAGTTACAATTTGTCTTCTCTTTTTGCTATCGTCCAGATTTTACTACTGCCTCTCTTTCTTAATTTAGGTTAGTCTAAGCTTAAACATTCCTAGCATTAATATTGTTCTTTGTTTTCTTTAGAGTTTATTTTTGTCTGTGACCTTCCATTTTCTCTCTCTACCAATCTGCTTTGAAACCTTTGGCTACTTTTCTATGCTTATTGTTTGTTTCTTAGTTATGAAATTTACATATCAAAGGTATTATACCCAGACCTATCAATTATACATTCTTTAGAATTTTAGATTTGTGTGTTCAATATTGCCAATATTTTTGCTAATGAAACTTTGTATATTAAATCCCCTTCATCCTGTTATTGGCTTGTGTATCTGAAAAACAATGATAATTTTATTATATTCCAGGACTATTATCATCACTTATAACAAAATTATAAGCAATTTCTTTTTGTGAATTGACATCTATTTTATGTCAAATATCCTAGTGGTTGCAAAATATGCTTCATATATTGATTTATTTCTATCATGCTTTAAATATTTTGATTCCTTGTAATGTTACTTAAGGAATTAATGTGAGAAAGAATTAAAAGTGTTTCAAAAGTCTTATTTGATTTTATTTCAAGTGTGTTGCCTCAAATATTGTAGGAGGAAGACTACATTTATTTTTTCATATTATAATTACATCACAGTTAATTGAATATCTTACTAGGAAAAAATAAGCAAAATTAGTGCAATTTTCTATAAGTATTTTATGAAATTATTTCAGTATTTGGGAATGTTTGCTTGAATTAATGTTGTATTAGAGCTTTCAAAATTAATATTTTTGATGCACTCCAGTTGTTAACTGGACTTATCCAGAGAACTTTTTCTTATTAACTGGAACTATTTTGTTATTCTGAAAAGAAGTTATTTCAGAAAACCTCAGATAAACTTAATTATTTCTCTTTGCAAATTTTAAGATTATAGTATTAATGACCTAGTTAACTACCCAGGGTGAAAATGGGTTTTACTATGTGCAATCTAATTGAATCTTCATTATCCTTCTTAATGTCCAAATAAATCCTTGAGAAATTCCTTTCAAAATATACTTGGGAAGTTATTTGCTACTTTCATCACATGATATATTGGCCCCACTTTGTCTATCCAGATTTATTTCATTGTTTAGGTATCTTTTCTAATTTTAAGTGGATTGTATACCTTCAGGAAATATTTATAGGTACTTACTTAGTCTTTTGTTTTTAATAAACTGTCATTGTATCACAGTCCTTCCAGGAATAGAACAGAACTAATTCTGCTTTTAGAAAGTATCAGAGATTCTAAAGACATGTTAACCTTCATGTTTGGAGTTACTAAAATTATTTTAATTTGTAATTTATATTTTCCTTATTTACTTCATGATGTGATCCTGGAAAGCATCTATAAATTTAGCTTTGAGATCAAGCTATCTATGATGTGACTACATATAAGTGTACGAAAGATCTGAAGCATGATCATTTTGTGAATCTGTATGTAAGTACGTTAGATAAACACATATATTCATGGGACTAGAGAGGTAAAGCTCAATGGTTAAGAAGACTTGCTGCTCTTGTAGTGTACAGTTCCTAGCACTCAGGTGGTGACTCACAGTAATCTCCTGTTACACTTTTGGTCTCCTCCAGCATCACATGCACACAATGTGCACGTACACAAATAGGCGAAGCACTCACACACATAAAACAACAACAAACAAATGTTGTTTGTTTTCATTTTTTAAAGAATTTTTTTCATGTATTTTCTTCTTCTTTCTTCTTTAATGTACATTCTTCTCCTTCTTCAACTTCTCCTGTTTGCTCCAATGCTTTCATTCAAGTTCATGACCCCTTCTTCTGTGCGCACACACAAACATACATGTATCCAGACAGAGAGACAGACACACACACATAAACTACTGAATCTATTTAGTGTCACTTCTGTGGACATTTGTTTAAAGCTGACATCATGGAATTTGTAATGTTATAGGGAGAATATCCTTAGAGAAAACTGTTTCTCCTACTCTCAACAGCTACAGATGGACTGAAGAACTTGATATAAAAATAGGACCTTCTGAAATTTTCCCAAATAATTTGTTGTGTCAAACAGTATTGACATTATGCAGGTCTTGTTTAGTCAATAATATTGCTTATACTTCTAGGGTGCAATTTCTCTGTCTTATCCAGAACACATCCTCTTGGTGCAGGTGTCCTGAACCTCTGGGTTTTATACTCTTTCTACCCTCTCTTCCATGAGATTGTATTTTAGCTTTACCAGCTGGGGTTGACACTTAAGGATCACTTATTTTTTGTATTTTCACTCATGAATCTTTGTAGTAGACTCCATCTGGTGCAGAAGGAAGTTTCTTTGCTGGGGGATGTGGTGCAAGGTACACTTATCTGTGGTTTAAGGATAAATGTTTAAAATACAATTAGAAATTAGTTTGGTTTAGGAACATGATAGTAATAATTTACACTCCAGGATGCAGGACCTCATCAACCATGGGATGTTGCCTAGGTTTATAGTACCAGACAGGAACTCCTCCTATTGATCTGGAGATTATACCATATCCAACTTCAAGAAATATTACAAAGTTCTAATAAAAACAGCATGATTCTGTCTCCAAAACACAAGTGCAGATCAATGGGAAAAATTGAAGACCAAAACTAGATTCCGTGTAAACACAGCCATCTGATATTTGATAAAAATACCAAAAATGCAATTGAAGGAATGTTTCTTCAACAAATGGTGCTAGAAAAATTAGATATACACATGTGTAATAATGAAATTAGAGACCCATGCACACACCCAGCATGAAAATCAACTCCAAGTCAACCAAATACCTTAATTTAAATTTGAAATGCTGAACCTGCTAGGAGAAAACACAGGCAGTACTCTATAAGATACAAATACAAGAAAAGAGTCTCTGTATAGTACTCTTCTCATGAATTAAGGCCAATGATTGACAAATGGGAGCATATAAATCTTAAAAGCTTCTATACAGTGAAGGAAACAATCAGTTCAACATAAAAGGAGGTAGAGAATAAATAGGGAGGGAGAGAATTTTGACAGCTGCAGAATCACTAAAAAATTAATAATACTATAGACACAACATTAAAAGCAAAGATTAGCGACTTAATTTCCACCCTTAGGGTACAAATAAGGAGAAATAGCCTGCAATGTTTTAGGAGTCTCTTGGACAACTCCAGAGAGGTATTATCCTGCCTGCTCTTGGGGTTTTGGAATATGGTCTTTGGGTCTTGGAGGGAGCATTGTCAGTTCAGATGAGAAAAATTTATTTAAATAATATTTGTATATTTATATAGAGATTTATATGATGTGTCATGGGTTTATAGGTAGTTAAGGTTATGATTATTTATGTTTTACATTATAAATATCTCTATTTTATCCTCTAAATTCAACCTTCCACTTTGTCTCCATCTTCTCTCCATAATAGGAGTCTCCACACCTTTTCCCCTTTTCCCTAATCAAATCACTTACATCCTACCCATTCCTCTCTTGATTTCCTTCCTCCTCAGCAATGGTCCCTTTGTAATTTCCTGCTTTCTATAGTTACTCCAGGATGTGTATCCGTATCTGAAGATTTGGAGCTAGGAGCCTCCAATGAGAGAGAATATGCAACATTGTTTTTGGTTCTGGATTGACTCACTCAATATGATCTTTTCAATATCTATCCTTTTACCTGTAAAGGTCATTTTTTTAAAGGTTATTTTTTACCTGTAAAGGTTATTTTTTCTTTATAGCTGAGTAGTATTCCATGGTGTACTATAGCACAACTTCATTATCTATTTATTAGCTTAAGGTAATTTAGGTTATTTCCATTTTCTATCTAGTTTGAATAGAAGAATAATGAACATGGCTGAGAAAGTATTTGTAGAATATGATGGCAAGTCCTTTGGATATATATGCCAATGAATGGTATATCTGTAAATATTTTTTGCTCTTTAAAAATTCTGCACAGTGATTTCTACAGTGGCTACAAATTTTTTTCAGTCTTACCAACAGTGGATGAGGGTCCCATTTCCCAACACTGCCTCTAGCATTTGTTGTTGGTTGTTTAGTTGGTATTTGCAATTTTGACAGAGGTAAGCAAAAAATCTCAAAGCTATTTAGATTTGCACTTCCCTAATTTTTAGTGATAATGGAGATTTTTCAAGATATTTCCTTTTTTTAGTTTTCACAATTATTATTATTATTGTTATTATTATTATTATTGTTATTATTATTATTATTATTTTATTCTCTCTATAATACATACTGACCACCATCCTCCTCTCCCTCCATATCTCCCAGCACCCTCACTTCTCCCCCGACCCAGGTCAAACCTACTGCCTGTTTCCCCTCAGGAAAGAGCTGGTCTCCTAGAGTTTCTACTCAAACATGATATAGCAAGCAAGACGGAACAAGGCCAGTCATGAGCCTCTATATCAAGGCTGAACAAGGCAATGCAGAAGGAGGAAAAGAGTCCCACTGGCAAATAATTGGGTCAAAGACTCCCCACACTGCAACTTTTAGGAGTTCTCTAAGAACACCAAGCAGGACAACCATATGATATATGTAGGAGGCCACACAAGTCTGTGTGTGCTGCTTCAGTTTCTATGAACTCCTAAGAGTGGCAGGAAGACTTCATGGAGCTTCATCTCCTGATGTCCTTGACCCGTTTTGTCTCTGCAATCCTTCCTCCTCTTCCATGGCATTCCCTGACACATGATGTTTTCCCTGGTCTTCGGTATCTGTTCCTATAAGTTGCCTGAGGAAGTCTCTCTGATGAGTATTGGGCTTGACACTAATCTATAAGCATAGTAATATCATTATGAATTTTCTCAGGGATATCCAGTTCTAGTCTCGCAGTGTTTGGCATGGGGTTCTGGCCTTTCATTGCCCAAGCAGATCCTGCAATTGGAATCGGGTTATAGGTCGAGTTTGTGGCTAGGATGATGTCACACTTCCACTCCTGGAACCCTTGCC